>CM022754.1:3968543-4291043 GCA_012411365.1 Ameiurus melas
GGATCATATTAGCGAGTTTCATCCTAACGCTAACCAAACACTAACCTAACCCTAACATAACCCTATCCCAAGGATCATATTAGCGAGTTTCATCCTCCCAGATTAGCAAGTTTCATCCTAACGCTAACCAAACTCTAACCCAACCCTAACATAACCCTAACCCTAGGATCAGATTAGCAAATTTCATCCTCCCAGATTTGCGAGTTTCATCCTAACCCTAACCAAATCCTAACCCAACCCGAACCTAACCCAACCCTAACCCAACCCTAACCAAACCCTAACATAACCAAACCATAACTCTAACCCTAACCCAAGGATCAGATTAGGGAGTTTCATCCTAACCCTAACTAAACCCTAACCCAACCCTAACCAAACCCTAACCTAACCCTTACATAACCCTATCCCAAGGATCAGATTAGCAAGTTTCATCCTCCCAGATTAGCGAGTTTCATCCTAACCCTAACCAAACTCTAACCCAACCCTAAAATAACCAAACCATAACCATAACGCTAACCCAAGGATCAGATTAGGGAGTTTCATCCTAACCCTAACAAACCCTAACCCAACCCTAACCAAACCCTAACCTAACCCTAACCAAACCCTTACATAACCCTAACCCTAGCTAACCTATATCAATGTTACATGTGTTCACATGTAATATGCCTGCTGTTTGACTTAGCTAGCAAGCTAAATGACAAGTTATGTGGCTGAACAGGCTAGCTAGCAACATCCAAAAAAACAAAAAAACAATCCCAATACCTGTGCTAACATAACACATTTCATCACGCTTATTGGCTTTCTTCGTTGAAGCCAGACAACGGAAGTGTTTATTGGCTTTGTACGACAGGGGTTCTCAAACTGTTTTAACGGCTGATTATTTAAACATGTCCAATAATATTCTGGCTATTTAGTGGATGAATAATCATGCACTAATGCGTGAATTAATATTTACTTAAATATGAACTAAGGATGAGTTAAGGCGTGTACTAATGGTGAAGTAATGAAGAGCTAACCTTAGCTACGACACGAGTCTCATGAATTCATGCGTGAATAACGATCAACTTAAGTTCATGTTTGTTACCTAATGTATTAATTAACGGGGGCACAAGACACCCTGGACGGGGTACCAACCCATTGCAGGGCACAATCGCACAGACATTTACACAACCGTTCACACACTACGGACGGAACTGCCAATCAGCCTACAACGCATGTCTCTGGAATCGATATGCAACGACATGCAAACTCCGCGCACACAAGATGGAGGCAGGATTGGAACCCCCAACCCTGGAGGTGCCCACTCCTCCTTAGTACCATGCCTCCTTATTATGCAGATTTATCTCTCAACTGAAATGAGTTTTATCTCTCAAATATTAGTTCATATCTGACGATTGCAACATTTTTCTAGCAGCTGTAAATGACCACGACTTCATGTTCTTCTTCCCCAAACTAAGCCACACCAACACGGCAGCCACATTCTCAGGTTCTGCTGAAGACGTTCCGGCTGAAAAGAACGTGTTCACTTGTTCACACACTGCTAGTCTTTGTAACTACATCGTAAAAAAGTTGTACCTCAGAAATATTAACTCGCAGTCCCTGACCTAGTGAACAAACATGAGGATGTGCTTTTGTAATAATAAATAAATTAATTAAATGGGTTATTTTGACCCGTACAGGAAGCGACGATTAACCAGTATTGTATTTCACTGCCTGAAATCCTGCTGTAGAACATCCAGTACAGTCCTGAAATCCCATAATCCCTCACTTCATATTTCTATTACATCAGTTATGTTCTGGTCATTTTGACCTGAGAATTAAAAATGTAGTGAAATTTCAGCTTTTATAAAAAATAGGTGCCCGAAGTCAATATGACCCATGAACAGTACAACTATTGCTAAGTAGTGTACAGAACACAGGGGTTATGTTGTGCACTCATAACAGTATAGTGAATATTTTGTTGTTTTTACTCTCTCTCTCTCTCTCTCTCTCCCTCTCTCTCTCTCCCTCTCTTTCTCTCTCTCTTGGTCTCGCCAGCTGTGTGGAGGATGGAGGGACATAAACAGTCATCCACAAGTCTCGCCCCCCATTTCCTACTGAGGATCCCCTGCCCTATAATAATGAGTTAATCAGCCTGATTGCACATTCATCACTCTGTGTGTGTGTGTGTGTGTGTGTGTGTGTGTGTGTGTGTGTGTGCGTGTATATGTGTGTGTGTGTGTGTGTGTATGTATTTATCCTTTTGTGGGGACCATTACGACCGAAATATCGTACAGATTTGGCTTTCTGTACGAAATGTATGCTACACATAAAGACAGTAATACAGAAGTGTTGGTGTGTATGTGTATGTGTGTATGTGTGTGTGTGTGTGTGTGTGTGTGTGTGTTTTTACTTGGGAAATGAAATATTTGGAGGCTGATGTTTCAGGCTAAGAGAGGACAGCAGAGCCGCTGCAGCTGAGTAAACACGCTAACACTACGGACAGGTACGAAAGCAATTCCAAACTCTGCCCCGGAGGAAGACAATTATCGGGACACACGGAAACGGCGAGCGCCGGAGGAAATATTAAACGTGAGGATGATTAATGATTGAAAATACGGCCGTAATGACGTCGCCATGGTTACGCGGCAAATACACGTTAGGAAAAGGCAACGCTGTAATTTTGTCCCGGTTGAGGACGTGGAAATTGACGGATCTATCCAAATTCATTTAGTCATGTCTGAATGGGAGGAATATGAGCAAGAAAGTCATGAGAGAGCACAGGAAAGAGAAACTATTTCAGGAAAGAGAGTGTAAAAGTGATTGGATAGTGCTGTTTGGTTATCAGATTATGCTCAGGTGGGAGCCAACTGATAAAAGGTCTTTGTAGAAGTTGTCAAATCTTATAAAAGCAAAACTGAGACATAATCAGGATTAAGGCAATGAAGGAATCAACGTTTTCGGTTAGGAAGTGTGATAACACGTGCGTAACACTATCTGTAAGGAGTGTCTCATGTTCTCCTTGTGTCTATTTGTATGGGTTCCCACTGGGTTCTCTAGTTTTCTCCCACTTCCCAAAACATACTGAATTGTTGACACTAAATTGTGTGAGTCTGCCTTCCATCCAGGGTGCGTTCCCACCTCAACACCAATGTTCCTCGAGTCTCCCGATCCACCATGACCAGGATGAAGTGCTTACTGATGATATGTGTAACAATTTGGCAAAAAATATAGGTTCCATGAACTGATTAGTTATCATGTTCACATATTAGTCGTCATGGCTGAACCACGGGGATTAAAAAAGTAAATAAGACTTGTGTTAATCCATTCTTATTAAAAAATAATAAGCCAAATAACAATCAGCGCCGATGGTCCAATGTTCATCAATATCAGTGAGTAAAATGAATCCCACAATGGCCAACCAATCAGGACTGGGGCTGAAACCCGTTCCAAAATTTACACCTAGAGACCAGAGTTTTCAACACTTTATTTTATAAAGTGCTGAACAGGTCAACTGTGGTATTTTTCTGTTCCAGTGCGAGGTCAGGAAAGTAAACAAAACATTCTCCTAGTTATCCTTAATCCCTGGTCAAAATCCATCACTTCCTGCCTGGCTACAGGAAGATATGAAGTTAGATAGACGCTCTAGCCGGGTTTTTTATTCATAGCCTAGGCTTCCTATATGCAGAGTAGTTTATCATATACACCGATCAGCTGCAGACCGGTCAAAGTGCCCATGCTGACCCCTGTTCACTTCCGAAAGTGCCCACAACATGCATGTGAGCATCAGAACTGGACCACGGAGCAGTGGAAGAAAGAGGCCTGGTCTGATAAATGAAGTTTTCATGTGGACGGCCGGTGCGTGTGCGACGCCAACCTGGAGAAGAGATGGCACCAGGATGCACTAAGGGACGAAAGCGAGCCGGCGGAGGGACCGTATTAAAGAACCGTATTAAAGAAGATGGCAAGGCAACGCAGACGAGGAAAGATCTTCGTTTTTGATTTCGCCCGTGTTACTGTAGACCGGGCCTTGTTCCATTTAACGTCATCCTCTCTGGAAGTTCTTCTCACAGTAAAACAAACGTCAAAAGTCAGAAATAAAAGCAAGGCATTAACAAGGCGTCAGTTTCTTGTTATACTCGTCTATAATTAAATGTCACACAGTAGACCCCCAGGGAATAAAATCACTTTTTACACTGCTCTCGTTATAACTCTGCTCCATATTATTAATGAGAACGTGTTGTTGTTCTCAGCCATGTTAGCATAATCACACCTTCGCTAAATAAAGTGCAGGTATTTATGTGCATTAAACAGGAGACAACGTGAGGATGAGGTAAGAAGGTATCCTTGGAGATAATACATTATTATTAATTATGTTACCTGGTCAACACACACACACACACACACACACACCTGTTCATCATGTTTTTTTTTTTTTCAATTATTATTACACAGATGAGTGAAGCACCTGCTCATTGAGGAGAGCGACACAGCTTTAATTCAGAATAGCTGAGTACTCTGTGAATGCGTTAATGTGTATATACAATATGTAATGTATATGATCATACACATTTTTTTTAAGTGGAAACAAACAAACAAACAAACAAACAAACCAAAAAAAAACCCACAAAGATTTAGATTAAAAGTAAATTATTTTAACCTAAATCTGTTTGTTTGTTTGTTTGTTTGGTTGTTGTTTAGGAGTTCCTACCTTCATATACAGTAGTGTGCATTTATTTCTAGGTAAAAATATATGGAATAAAAAAGTTCCTAGTTGTTACAAGATGATAAGCACTAGTACAATTTAAGAGCTTAGAGGATAAATGAAATGAAAAAGTGTGTATTTTTCTTTTTCTTTATGTAATACCGGCTCTCAAGTTCTCAATCTAAGCCTTATCATTAACCAAAAGAGCTGTCGATCATCACATATGGAGCACCAAAAAAATAAATAAATACATTTGGAGAAAAAAAATCAAGAATGATTGACCTTTCCTCATCTCGTCCTGCTTTCTGCTTACTACGAGCTGCCACGGAATAGATTGGGTGACTTTGATCATCGTCTGTCGAAGCGTCTCTGTCTCCGGAGCTTCAACCGATTCCCTCGTCAGCACTAACACACACATATTGTTTCAATAAGTGCAAATTGATTTATATCAGTTGTAAACCGAGCCGTGGACATGTGCAGAGACGGAGCGCCGGGAACTCGATGGTGGCTCGACCTGTTCATTAGAGAGAGCGTGGAGGAGGAATCGATGAGGACACTGAAGGTCAGAAAGGTCTGATTCTTCTGGACAGTAGAAGAGTTAGGCCAATGTTAAAAAAAAAAAAAAAAAAAAGTCTGTGAACGTAAACTTCCTTGAAAGACGTTTTCTTCTTTTAACGACTGGATTTGTAAATAGGTGAAAAGTGTAATTCAGCTTTTTATGCCCTGAAATTATAGACGTGACAACATGGGAATAACATAGGACAAATAAAACAATATGTCCTACATGTAAAAATACATTAATTGTTTAAAATATCAAATGCAAAAATAAATAAATAAATAAATAGAAAATCATATACAACAAACTGATGTGAAAATAAATGATTTGTGTAATAATCATGAAGTTTCCTGTGTGAATCGTGTGCTTATTCATGTTCGTGTATCTTTTCTAGGGTGAAAGAGTGAAAATCGTTTCTTGTTAAAACTGATGTAAAAAAAAAAAAGCAACTTTTCCAATCAAAGTCTCCCAGGCGTTTTCTCTTAGCATATTTAGATGATTGTTAGCAGATTAAAATAGCTATTTAGCTCATAGCCACCACCTGCACTTCACTTGTGGCTGAATGCTAGCAATAATTAGCAAGTAACACACTAGCTAGCGCTGTCTAATGACCTATTTAATTAGTTTGCTGTCTATTACGCAATCAGCAGTGAAATGAATGCGCCAGTGTTTATTTATTACAGTAGTTTGTATATACTGTAACGTTAGCTATGGTGTTTATACAGGAAGATAATTACACTTAGCGGCTGTCTGTGATAGCTCCAGACATGCTAAGCAAGCTTGTGTCTTTAGCTTGTTTAGCTACGTAAGCAACCTGGAAGTTGTTCAATTTGTAGATAGATGTTAGTCAAGAATTTTGTGTAATTTATCGTGTAAATTGTATACTAGTCTGGTGTTGTCACAAGCTACTGGATTGGGTGATCGTCGTCCATTTTGTAGTTAGTAGCATTGTACTGCATTTCGAATGCTTAAAGAGAAACAGAGAGAAACAAACTGGAGTCTTAAGGGTTATAGATTGAACCTTTTTTGTTGTTGTTTTGTCTAAGAGAGTGTACCGTGAGCTGTTGTTGTCATGAATTACTTTCCTATAAGCGCGCAACCGACAGTTTTGCTCTGCTTATCATGTGCTACGTCCTACTTCATTATCTCCTCTTGTGTTTTATTCCTTTTCATGTTATGAAGTTATTTAACTCACACTCACACAAATGAAGCAGTTACAAGGATTTCTTTGACAGTTTATTAAGGAACAACATACTTTTTATCCTTTTATTTTTACATTTAATGTCATGGAATGTCAACAAGTTCTGGTTATCGCTTATGTTATATAACAGCTGCAATATAAGGCAAGGCCAGTGTATTTGTATAGCACATTTCATACAGTGAAAATATGAAGTAAAAAAAAAAAAGAACTAAGAAATAGAAAAAAATAAATAAACCCTAATGTCAAGAGGTTTAACTTTTCCCTTTCTCTTGGAGAGGAAATGTTAGTGAAAAAGCGAAAAACGTCAACCCGTCGATCCAGAACACTTTCCAATGGCGGAAAACACGGGAACAGCTTCACCTCTGACTGTTCCAAAGCACTGACACTGGAGACGCCTTCCATAAATGTTAAATAAACATCACATGACAGGAAGTTTCACCATATCAACAACTGCATACTGTATGCTACAGCATTTTGATCTGTTTATACTGTATGGAGCATCTGCCATGCAAGTCCTTCGTTCATTGTTACTATAGAAACGTCTTGTGCGTTAGAAAACTAGTTAACACCCTCTGACCAATCAAGATTTGGGGATTTAACAGTGCTGCGGAATGAGAAATAATGTTGGTTCTTGCTAGCGATCTTTCGGATAAATTTTTTATGTCTATGATTTCAAACAAGCCAGGGTGACGATAACCCCGCCCCTAACGCCAACAAACTTTGTAAGTTTTCGTAAAGAAAACCTCTTCAGAATTTTGAATGAATTCGCCAACGTGATTCGTATCCCAACCCCACGCCCTGTCTGTATTCCCGTCCATCGCGTCCAGGTCTCTCTCTACTCTACATGAATATGTTGATCTCATTACGCACTACAGAACAGTTTTCCATACCTCACATGATGTCCCTTACTTTACTCGACCATGCCATGATGCATTTCTTTTCGATCAAAGTCTGCTCAAACACTAAGATTAGCCATGTTCCACTCCTCTAACCCTTTCTCCCTCTCTCTCTCTCTCTCTCTCTCGGTACTGTGTGCATGTAGGACTCTCTAAGGAGCATTTGAATCCATATTAATTTCCTTTCTGGCTGTTATGCGCCCGCGTATGAACTGCAGCGTTTCACTATTAATCTGTCAGTAATATAGTGACGTGTAAACTAATTATGCCTCACATATTAATGTAATTGTTTCGGTGAGCTGTTAAACAAATCAATGTGTTTGCAGAGAAGGCATTAAATTGAATCGAGTCATTATAACCACGTGTCAATGTCTCATTCTGGGTTATGAAGGTAGAAAAGTGGATGTCAGCCACAGGTCAATACATAGCCGCCCCCTGGCTCCATAAAAATCTATGCAGCTCCACTCAGTAATGTGGATTAAAACCCACACACATACACGAGAGAGAGAGAGAGAGATCATAACCCTCTCACAGGAGCACAGGAAGTATTGATATTGTTTCACGTAAAAAGTGATTGTGGAGTTTGAGCTGCTGTTTAGGATTAGCGGAACTCATGACATCAGTAAAAATAATTCTAACAGGGCTCTCACAAACAAAAACACGCACACACACACACCTCTGGAGCTCCTATTTTGGCATGGAACATTATCCGCAACATGATCAATAAAGATCCAACAGCCAATCAGACGACTCTACATGTTAAACAGCAGCAAAAAGAAACAGCTGGATTCTTCATAGGGAATAAACAATGGGTGAGCGACACACGAGAGAGAGGGAGAGAGAGAGAGAGAGGGAGATCGTTGCGAGATCTTTATGAAGCTGCCTATGTGAATTATATCTTTGACAGCGATGGTGTATAAGCACATATTTGATCATGATAACATTTACCGTTGTTCTGCATTGGAGCCTCTTCTGTCTCATGTATTTTTTGTCATTGCTGTGCATGATATGTAGACTTTGTAAGATTTTATTTATTTAATATTTAATGTTATCAATGGGACGGCATGTGTGCTTAGTGCTTAGCGTGTTTGCCTCACACCTCCGGGGAAGGGGGTTCGAATTCCCACGCTGAGTTTGCACGTTCTGCCCGTGCATCAGGGGTTTAACCTGACTACCCCGATTTCCTCCACCACTAAAAAGACATGCACTGTAGGCTGATTGGCATCTCGAAATTGTCCGTAATGTGTGTGTGATTGTGTCCTGTGATGCGTGTGCACAACGTTCAGGGTGTTGTCCCCCGCCATGTGCCCTGATTTCCCTGGGATAGTCTCCAAGCTCCCTGTGACTGTGTGTAGGATAAGGGCTACAGAAAATAGATGGATGTTATCAATAAAAAGGAGCCTCCACATGAACACGGCATGAATTTCGTATATACTTCAGTAACATTTATAAGCACCGATTAGTCAGAAAGTGTCTAATTGTTGATATGGTGAAGTTTTCTGTGAGGAAATGTTTATTTGGCATGTTGGGATGGAGTTTCCCCCTGGGATAGGCTCCAGGTTTCTCTGTGACCCTGAAAAGGATAAAGCGGTATAGAAGATGGATGGATGCATGGATGGATGGAGTTTCCGATGTCAGTGCTTTGTAACAAGCAGAAGTAAAGCTGTAACATTAAACTTTAAAGTTTTCAGACACCAGAGGAGCTTTGTCATGTTTTGTGTTTCTTAGTAACATGACAAGCTTTGGTTTTTTTTGTTGTTGTTGTTGTTGTTTTTTCCTCTTATTAATTGAAGGGAGAGTAAAAAAAAAAAAAAAAAAAAAGAAACCGGTGAAGGAACTGGTTTATAGCTGCTATAATGTAAGTGATAACAGGAACTGACTTGTTTCATGGATGTTCCACAACATGAAATGTTCCTAAAAAAAAACAAACAAAAAAAAAAACTACAGGTCATTCTTTAACAAATACAAAATTGTGAGTGTTGATAAATTGCTTTAGATCAAAATTTATAAGACGCTCTGCTGTTATAGGAAAATGATCATTGCAGTGGTAACAGTATCTCAGCTTCATCACAACACTACTGTATGTCGTCGATTATGTTCCTACAACAGCACAAACCGTTGTGTTTTATTCTTAAAACGGGTTCTAATGTCCGAGTCCCACCGTGGTCCTGTGTGTACGGAGTTTGCATGTTCTCCCCATGCTGCGGGGGTTTCCTCCGGGTACTCCGGTTTCCTCACCCAGTCCAAAGACATGCATGGTAGTCTGATTGGTGTGTCTAAAGTGTCCGTAGTGTATGAATGTGTGTGTGAGTGTGTATGTGATTGTCCCCTGCGATGGACTGGCACCCTGTCCAGGGTGTACCTCGACTCGTGCCTGATGGTCCCTGGGATAGACTCCAGGTTCCCCGTGACACTGAAAAGGAGTAAGCGGTAAAAGATGGATGGATGGATGGATGGGTACTGATGTCTCCATTTTCTTCACTGTTTCCTCCCCAGGTTATTTAATGAGCCATCACTAACAATATGTTAGTGAAAATGCTGACTGGCTATACTACTAGCTACAATGTTGGATTAGCTACGTTTTTTTTTTGTTTTGTTTTTTGTTTTTTCAATCTACGTATGGATACACAATGCTAATTATATGTATAGTGTACGTACACATCATTCCACTCTTACTTTATTTTTGCTGCACTATAAATGTTTTTACTCCATATACTGTATGTTTTTACTATTTAAATGCACAGCTAGCTAGCAAACATAACCTAGCTAGCAATGGCTAGCTTTATCTCCAGCTTCAACTTGTTGCATTTGTGCTGCTTCACTAAAATAACTAAAGCTGCAATGTCCAAACTTTGGATGGCAAATTAATGGAAGTAAAACAGAACTGAAAAATGGAGGGGAAAAAAATGGCCAAATCTGGTTTCTTTGGTGCTTCAGCTGAACAGTTCTGGAGGCTAGCTTTACTGTAAAGTTAATAATTTAATGTATGATATGTAGCTATACAGCATGTTCCTTACAGTACAATTTACAGAATTGTGTCGAACCCCCCCCCCCTGCAAAACACACTTACATTATTATATTTTATAGCATTTTCTATAGTACTGTAGAAATGATTTTATTTACGCTCAAGGTCTCCTTTAAAGTGTAATTTCCATCTGCCCATTCTTGCCGTTTTCTTTTCTGTTTTTTTTCTTCTGCCAGTCAGAGGAAGCTGTAGATACTGTACTTAGCTCATGTGGCTCTGGCAACCATTATAGCTGTCCAGCTTCATGATTGATCATCTTTGTTTACAGTGTTTAAAGAACAAGACAGATTTAAAAACACCATTTCGTTACACACATAAATAACCGTGGGCCAGCGACGAAACCGTGATCCATGTACGCGTGTTAAATGCTGGCTCGGAAACACGGCTCATACAATCAAATAACAATAACAGTCTCCATCTTTGGCATGAAATTATGTCAGTGTGAAATCCCCCTCATACATCTTGGGCTGACAGCTCACCTCCAGCTGGAGCGCTACAGTAATACTACAGTAATGAGCACAGTTTAAGAGGAGCAGCAGCCAGTCTGAATAAAACACAAACACAGCCTGCTGGAAGCCTGCTGGAATGTTATTCTGAAAATAAAATTGATTAAATTTTTTATGAATTTGACAAAAAGTAAATTTACAATTCTTATTAAAGAATTGTACTTATCATTATGTAGAACTTATTTACCATTATATATATATTTTAAATTGTTTATAACTACATAATCCAAAACAATTTGCCTTTCTGTACGGTTGTGACGTACGTTTAAATGTACATTTAATCAATTAGCGGACGCTTTTATCCAAACAGACTTACAAATGAGGAAATACAAGCAAAGCGATATATCAAGCGGAGAACAATACAAGTAGTGCTACCGTGCTAGATTTATAATTCGGTTCTAGAGAAGCAAAGCACGCAGAGTCGAGGTGTAAGAGCCAGAGTAAGATTTTTTTAAATTATTATTATTATTTTATTGTGTTAAGAATGTGGGGGTTGGTATGTTTGGGGTTAGTTAAATTCTCACTGAAGAGATGGGTCTTCAGCTGTTTGTTTTTTTTAAGATTCTGCGGTCCAGATTGACTTGGAAGTTCATTCCACCACTGAAGGATGGTTAGTTTGACGGTTCTGGAAAGGGACCTTGAGACACGTTGAGTAGGCACTACTAAGCGTCGGTTGTTAACCGATCGCAGCTTGTGCGAAGGAACGTAAACCTCGAGAAGAGAGTTGAGGTAGGAGGGTGCACTTCCAGAACAAGGTCTTGTACGA
This sequence comes from Ameiurus melas, assembly GCA_012411365.1. Lineage (NCBI taxonomy): Eukaryota > Metazoa > Chordata > Actinopteri > Siluriformes > Ictaluridae > Ameiurus > Ameiurus melas. The sequence continues at coordinate 3,980,175 of CM022754.1, forward strand.
GAGCATCAAGGCCTTCAATTTGATACGGGCGGCTAGAGGAAGATAGAGAGGGGTGTGACGTGGGTCCTTTTGGGCTGGTTGCAGACGAGGCGGACGGTCTACTGCATTCTGAATCATCTGAAGGGGTTTGATGGAGCTGGTTGGGAGGCCCGAGAGTAGTGAGTTGCAGTAGGCCAGTTTTGATATGACAAGAGCCTGGACTAAACAGGGTCTGATTTTCTTGATGTTGTACATGATGAACCTTCAGGATCGTTCAGTTGATGAAATGTGCTCTGTGAAGGTCAAGTCGTCATGAAAAGTCACCCCAAGGTTCCTGGATGTCTTGGTTGGCTTGAGTGTGGTAATAATTAATAGACTCCTCTATTAATTAAAGTACAGTACAGTCTATTCATACTCCTAATTATTGGCACCCTTCAAGAAAATGGAGAAGCTGTCATTGAGTGCATCAAGCTACAAAGTCATTTATCATGTCGATAGAAATCACTTTGTCACTTTGTTAAAATTGATTAAAAAAAAATAAAAAAATGTCCCCGTGACCATTTATGCTTATCGGAATAAGCCGTTGTGTTCAGTATGGAACAACACACTTGGGGCCCGGTCTAATGAAGTGGAGTTACTCTTACCACCTCAAAGTTGATCATTTTCCTAAGCCAGCACATCTCAAAGTGTTAAAGTTGCCAACGATTCAAGAATTAATTCAAGAATTAATCAATGATTAAAGAATGTCATACTTTTCATCCATTTTAGTTCATGTTATGAAACATCCATAAGAGTTTACTTTCGGCTATCACTGACATTATAGCAGCTATAAACATTCGTTTTCTCACCAGTCTTTTCTTTTCTTTTTAAAGTTGGTACACTGACTGGTACACTGACACTGGAGACTCCTTCCAGAAAAAAACCTTACAGAAAGTTTCACCATATCAACAATTGTACAGTTTTTTCATTGTTGCACATGATTTCTAAAAATGTGTTTATTGTGAGACTTAGACTACTATAGAAGTTGTACTATATCGTTTCTATAGTGACAACTACTATAGTTGTTACTATAGAAACGATACGGTGAAATACAGCTGGAAATACTGCCACAGCTGCTGTTATAGAAAACTACTTGACACCTTCTGATCAAGCAGATTTGATTACACAAGGGTATAGAGTGTTTGTATAGGTTTATGTACACCTTGATTCAAAAGAAGAATGATCAAGAAAAGAATCTAAATCGTTTCAAAACTCGATTTTATTCCGTAACGAATAGATCTGGAAAATTTAGGACTTTCTTCTCGATTTTCTCTTCTGATGCAGACAGTCTGTCTGTCTCTCTGCTGGAGCTGAAGCTGATCTCGGCAGGAGGAGAGCCTTACGAACAGTCGATAGAGCGATACGTTGCGCTCTGGAGGTAACAGGGCGGGACGTAAGTCTATAACAGACAAGCCAAGCTACTTTATCTGCTCATTAAGGTCTTCAGATATGGATTAAACCTGCAGTGAAAACACTAAAGAAGGAACATCACACACACATACACACACACACACACACACAAACACACATACATATATACATTGTGCTCTCATATCTCCTTACCTTAATCTGTTCATTACTCTCTCACACTCATCCTCCTCTCATCCTGACACCTGCTCCACCCTCTCCTTTTTCTTAAGAGTCCTCTTTGTTCATGTTTTTATTTTTTATTTTTTTATTGCGCAGAGGTCAAACACACCACTAAAGTGTCTCTTAATTAATTATGGATGCAATTTTTTGCCCGTGTCCCCCTCTAGTTTATTCAAAAGTGGACAGGTGGACTGAGTCAGAGAGCAGAAGGAGAATGAGACTGAGAGAGAGAGAGAACAGAGAGAGAGAGAGAGAGAGAGAGAGAGAGTCTCACCTTTTACAAATTCATGCCTCACCTTGCATTATTCAGGCAAGCGTGACATTTTGTAAACACACAGAGCCCATCTGCTTTGACAAATCGTTTCTAATGAGTGGACCTTCTCTGAGATGGGGGCAACCGCAGTTCAGGGTTAATTTTGAGTGATACGTTTACTTTTAGTCTATTTATTTTTTTTTTTTTTTTTTGCCATAGTTATCAGATTTAGTCATTTGGCTATTCTTAGTTGACCAAAAAAAAAAAAAAAGCCAATTTTTCAGTACATTTTAATTTCTTTCTAGAAAGTTTGTCAATATATTCTTTTTATTCTTATTTATTGTTCAAAAATGAAGTTTGATTGAAAAATGTCTGCTATTGTAAGCCTTTTCACCTTCTTTGATGTGCATAAACTAAATGAGAGTTAGGTCTGGAGTACAAAAAGTTCATAACCTTCCTGTATTTTTTTTTTTAAGAAATGTAAAAGGTTTAAACACATGGGTTTATTTAAGTGACATAACACAGACCTATGAAAACTGTTCAGTGCAGAGTATTAACCAATTATGAGCGCTGTGTGTGGGCCGGACTGGTTAACCCCTGTGACCAGAGCTGTCAGGTTTGTCTGACTGACAAAAGCAGCCCAAGAGTAAAATTTCTCCTTGCGTACACATGGCCCTTAATTTCCAACATTAACCTGTTTTCGTGTATACAACCTTAAATATAACACTGTACACTAAATAGACAAAGGATGTAGACATTGACCATCACACCATCGTATGTGCGTGTTGAACAGCCCACTCTAGATTTAGTCCGTCCTCGGTGTAATAAGCGCCACTCCTCTGAGAAGGTTTTCCACTAGATTGTGGAGTGTAGCTGTGGGGATTTGTGATCATTCAGCCACAGAAGCATTACTGAGGTCAGGTACTGATGTTAGGTGAGGAGGTCTGGAGTGGAGTCAATGTTCCAGTTCATCCCAAAGGTGTTCAGTGGGGTCGAGGTGAGGCACCTGTGCAGGACACTCGAGTTCTTCTACTACAACGTTGGAACATCATGTCTTCATGGAGCTCGCTCTGTGCACAGGGGCATTGTCATGCTGGAACAGGTTTGGGTTCTGTAGCTCCAGTGAAGTGAAACTGTAAAAAAAAAAAAATTGTCATAAATTGTCATTGTTAAAAAAATATTGTCATAAATAAAGTAAAGCTATTAGAACGAGTAGAGCAAATCACTGAGAGGTTTGGGGGTGGGGGGTGTTTACTATTTTCATGTTTTTCATTTTTTAAATTGTTCAGTTTGGTACAGTGGGGATATTTATATAAATAATTTTTCTTAACCTGGAACATGTTTTAATGTATAGATATAATTATTCTAATATATGTAACTGCCCCCCCTGCCCCACCCCCAATCTGTAGACAAAAACATAAAAAATATATATAAATAAATAAATAAACTTCTGGTAATTTGATCACACTGCGTTTTTCTTTTTACTTCACCCCCTCTTTTTCTGTTGTTTAACAAATTTGTCAGCTCGGGGAGAGAGGTCTGGGCTATCCGATCTGGCTTTGAAGTGTGGAGGTCAGTAAGAGGCCAGAAAGCTCCACAACACACAGCTAGCTCTTAAGGAGAAGGTCAGAAGGGCTGTTGATAAGGAAATCGAGCCGAACATTTACAAGGCCGTGTACCCCTTTAGCATGTTTCGATAGAGTTTTTGCTTTTTGTAGTCCAGCATATTCAAGTTTGAAATGAAAGGATTGAAACATATTGGATGAATCATATAGAAATCACATACTTTTTATTGGGCGTTACGTTGCAAGACGCAAATCCAGATGAATCTTCTTTTGGGCTTTAGTCAGAGTTCAATTCATAAGATATTTTAAATTGTACAATGTTTAAGTGACATTGCAAGCCAAAGCTGTTAATGTAGAAACATACTGAGAATTGTTTGGCAGGATGGCAGGAGTTAACTTTGTGTGCAGTAGGTAAACTTGTGTTCCTCAAGATTCTAATAGGTAAACTTCTGCTCCTCAGGATGCTAATAGGTAAACTTCTGCTCCTCAGGTTGGCCGGATATAAACTTGTGTTGCTAAAGATGGTAGAAGCTAACCTTATGTTCCTCAGGATGGCATGAGCTAAATGTGTGTTCCTAAAGATGGCAAGATATAAATTTGTATCCCTTAGGAAGGTAGTGGGTAAATTTGTTGGCCTCAGGAACAAACCTTGTGTGTCTCAGGATAGCAGGATCTCTACATTGTGTTCCTCAGGATGGTAGGAAGTAAGCGTGTTCCTCAAGATAGCACTAAGGTAAACTTGTTGGCCTCAAGATGGCAGGAGTAGAAATGTTCAGCCGAAATGTTCAGCAGAAATGTTCAGCAGAAATGTTCAATAAAAATGAAACTGGAAAAAAAATGGCAGGAGCTAATCTTTCATTCCTCATGATGGGAGGCAGAAGTGATAGTCATGGGTCTCAGGATGGCAAGAACAGCAGCTTCTGTGCCACAGAAGTCATGAGGAAGTCAAAACCTTGTGGACCTCTTAATGGCAGAATGAGGAGCTCCCAGCATAATGGCACCCTGAAGGCCTCAGGGTGACTGGAATAGTCTCCTGGTGGGATATAGAGCACAGCAGTAGGTAATCATAAGACTCATAAATGTAGGATTAGAAGTTTGTGAGCCTTAGGATTGCAGAAGTACAGTAGGTGCTTGAAGACTCTACTCAAGAGAACTAAGAAGAGAAGAGCAAAACTGTATAGAGTAGTGCATAGATGTGTGCATAACTTTATTAACATTATTAGCTCACATATGTCCAAGAAAGTCACTTCTAATCAAGACACCAAGATTTTTAATGCATAGTGCAGAGACAAGACCATCCTGGCTGACACTGTCTTCAGGTTCAGGTGATTCTGATGGTCCAAAAACTGAAAAACTTTATCTAGAAAGTAACCAGCTCTCAAGTCTCTGATGTTGCTACTCAACAGATGGAGATGTCTGGAAATCCAGCTAAGGAGGAGGCAGCTTTGTAGACGTCAAGACAAAACGACAATATTAATCAGAGACAGTGGGCTGCTGCTCGAGACTTTCCTCAGTGCCCAAGAGCAGCTCGTTTTACCCAGCTTTATTATACGCAGAGAGAGCATGGAGCCATAGCCATTGATCCAGGCTGAGAGAGAGAGAGCAAGAGCGACAGACACACACACACACTCATACACACACCATTAGCTCTGCGGGTCGACAACTGTACTGCTATTGATTGATGGACTAGAAGCTGTTAATATTATTTATGGAGGAGTGCTACACTGCTCGGTGCCTCCACCGCAGCCCATAATAAGCCATAATTGATGGCTCAGGAGATTCTGCCTTCCCCCCCACGTTGACCCCTGGAGCAGTGCGAGGGAGACGGATGGCCTCAGCTACGGTTATGATTGATATTATCAAATTACATAAGCGGCCGACGGGCTTAAGTGGGGGGCATTGATTTTAGATTAGGGCACTGTTCAACACATCATAGAAGGGACAAGACAGGGGAAGTGGACCTTACCTTACCTTCTGGAGTACGCTCGTTATCATTTCCGCTCTGTTCACGACTTAGCAATGGATCTCCCGTTGACCTTTTACACCTTTTCATGTTAAAGTATTATACAATTGTAAAATGCATTTCAGGGGGGCACGTTGGCTTTAGTGGTTAGCACGTTTGTCTCACACCTCCAGGGTTGAGAGCTGGATTCCCGCCGGGGCCCTGCGTGTCTGGAGTTCGCATTTTCTCCCCGTGCTTCAGGGGTTTACTACAGGTATTCTGTTTCCTCCCCCAGTCCAAAGACATGCCTTATAGGCTGTTTGGCATGTCCAAAAGTGTCTGTAGTGTATGAATGGGTGTGTGAATGTGTATTTGATTGTGCCCTGTGGTGGATTGGCACCACGCCCAAGATGTCCCCCGCCTTGTGCCCCGAGCTCCCTGGGATAAGCTCCAGGTTCCCCGTGACCCTGTAAGTACGTATTTCTTGTTAGGAATTTAGTACATGAGGCATTTCTAGACTGCATATGCATTTATAGTATATGTAAAGGTGGATTCCTAGCCAGGCTCCTTGGTGGATTTTTGGTCAAGACTCTTACCTCAGCACTTCAGAACATCATCTCTATATTACAAATGTGTATTTTTGAATATTTGGTTCCATGAACCATATATAAGACATTTTTCTAAATGTATCATTTTAACCCAGCAGAGTAAAAGGGGGTTATTATGGGATGTGGCGAGACAGAAGGCTCCTGCTGGATGCCTGGCTCGAGTTAGTGGCAGAAATATTAGAGGCTCTGGGAACACCGAACATAAACAACCTCAACCAAAGCTTCTCATTTGTGTGATATAATTGTGCATACAAGAGGGTGAATAGCTCAGGGGTGAAGCTGCTGTGCACGTGTGTGTGCCTGACCTCCAAACGATAAAATAATATTAAAGGCAATTAAAAAAACCCCGCCAACACGCTCTGTAGTCGTTTGTGTTTAATTACACTCGAATCATAAACGGAGCAAACCCGACATCAGAATGCCACGTTTGCAAACAGCAAATATAAAGAGAAGCGTCGTTATGCTATAATCTGATCTCCTACACAGTGTCCATCTGTATCACGCGAAGAAAATGAGCTATCATTTAGAGCTGGAGAATAACTACAATAAGCAGGTCCGGCTTTAAATTACCACCGTTGTGGAAAACCGGGAGACATCCGGATGGTTGTAGCGTGTGTTCCGATTAAGCAGTCTGGTTCAAGCACAAAACTCCAAACTGCCGCGTCGCGATGTAGATGATCGTAGATTATGCATAAAGAGGCAAGCTTTTCCTGATTTTGACCAGTCACAAAGTGGACATGAGGTAGAACCAGTGGGCCAAACAGAAAAGCTGCCAGAATAAGGTGAAGATTTCATTGATCTCATTGAAGATTTCATGATGTAGAGATCATACCTTAGTGCAGGTGTTGAAAAGTAATAATTGCCTCTGTTTAATTCTGCGATTCATATATATATATATATATATATATATATATATGAATAAACATTTTTTTTGTTATTTATTTTCTATTTATTTAGTTCATTAGTTAGTTAGCCATGCCACCAAGTCCTGTGTATCTGAAGCTTCTTGAACTATAGTTAATAAATCCGTACAATTGTCATAAACTATGAATACGTCATACGTACCGTATGTATAATAGTATTAGGAATAGTGTTATACCATAGCACTGTTAGAGAGAGAGAGAGAGAGAGAGAGAGAGAGAGAAAAGGACTATCCTTGTTGCACTGTTGCTATTTCTCGGGAGTTATAAAACACCATATACACCATATTAACAATTCATAACGCATAATAGACATCGCACTCAGACTATAATCATGAATAATTATAACAAGATGTATAACGTGTCACATTTATAGTATTAACATTTAACATAACTTTCTATGAATGCATTTCTGAATCATTACAGATGTGTTCTTCATAGAAAGTGGCTACGTTTGCATGCACATCGATATTCCGATATAACTAATCGGAATATTAGCAATATTCCGATTAGTATTTTGAGTCATGTAAACACCGTAATCCGATTGCCCGAATCAGATTTAGACAGTATTCTGATTCATCACATTCGGATTCCCACTTCCGGAATATTCCTGTTTTCATCGGAAATTTGTTGCGTGTAAACACCTTATTTAGAAAATCCACTGAAAGGAGATATACGTGCATGCTCGGTCCACAAGGAATTGTGGGTGCTAACAGATGCTTAGCTGTAGGCTAGGTATTTAAATACAACCATGTATACAGGATTTCCAATGCCTGTACGCATATAAACGCCATATTCGGACCCAATATAGACTTTAAATTTGACGTGCGTGTAAACATAGCCCGTGTTACAAGATCACGTGTTTCTCAATAACCTGTAATCAACAAAAATCCGTGTGCGTTTCCATTCCTTAACCTATTACGAAGCGTCTGAAGTGTATACAATGAGATGCCATCGGAAAAAGCACCAGCAAAACACATTGGAGTTTGTTCGTTGAATTTATTACAATTTCAACATCTCTGTGATAGTTCAAGTGTTCGGTACATAATTGTTGCTCTCCAAAAGCATGTATTTGTACCCCGTACACATATTTCGATTTGACTCTCCGATCTTCTTACGTCTGATCTCAGGGGCGACCCAGGGAACAGCTGGGTGAATGCTCACACCCGGGACCACCGTGACGGGACGCGGCCATTAACCTGTCATTTCCGTTTCCCTTTATCGGAACCCCTCTGCTTGACCCCTGCTAGCATAACATCCCCTGTTTGAAAATGGAGGCTATTATAACAGTTATTATTAAAACTGCCCGAGGACGTTCTCATCAATCCAGTGATTAGAACTGATCGTCTTCTCCTTTTCACCTTTTTCCACATGGTCGTATTAATATTTACAATAAACCTCTTGAGGTCGACGTTCGATTTTGGTCCTACGTAAAGAACGGACGTGAAAAAAAAAAACCAACAACTAAAAAAACGGACAAGTGTCGCAGCGCACACGCTTCGATTAGCATATTAGCGTATCTCAATGTGCTTTCTGTGTGTAAAACAGCTCTAAGTGCGACACGGCGGATGAGATGAGAAAGTGTATGAAAAACATTCTGTATCAGAATTCCCCAAGGTCATCACACCGCCTCGGTACACGGAGTTATAACAGTTCTGTGTGCAAGTTTGTTTTCGTGTGTACGCGTGTGTGTGAAAAATGACACAGATCCTGTGATTTATGCGTCTTCATGACTTTTCTGACACCCCAGCTAGTAATGGCTCCTTATTTTAGAAGCGACTAATTATCATTTCATTTCAGAAATCAGTGTGTTTTTGCAACTTAGATAAATATTTTTAACATTTTTTTTCTCTCCTTCTTTCTTTCTTTCTTTTTTTTTTTTTTTTTTTTTTTAAAGTTACTGGCTCCGTACTGTCGTGGCAGGGAGGAACATGGTAAAGAGAAACTCGGCGCAGTTGCCATTCTCCAAGCGTTTTTCATTTACACAGCTCGTAACTGTAATTGAATGCAAATAGGCGGCAGGCCTCGGCTCGGGATTTGACCCGTGGATCACCACCTGAGGAGGAACAAGCCCCGAGTTATGCCGTTCCTCACACATCACACACGGCCACCTCAGTAACAAGAACTCTTATTCATCGCCGACGTATTTCCAACGTTCCAGACACGGAATATATCCATATATATATATATATATATATATGAAAAGTGTTTTTAAAAAAGGAAATAAAACATAAATTGGAGAAAGGAGCCATTGAAGGAGTGTCGGTGTTGTTATTATTATTATTATTGTTATTATATTTGCAGTGAAGTATGATGGATGGCTCGTTACTTAATGACAAACATCACACCACGGAATTTAATGAACGGTTTATTGACTTAGTCATAGAGAAACACTGCAAGTTCATTAATTCATAGGAAATTGATGTTTATGTTCGTTATAATTCATAGGGAACGTTTGTGTTGTGTAAATGATATGATTCCGAAATCAACACCGCGTCATATTTACAACATTCAGAATCATTTGAACTCAAGTTGGATGAAAGGATACAAAGGTTAACGTTAGTGTTAGGGGTGGGGCTTGTGTGTGTGTGGGGGGGGGATTGAAACTCCCAATTTTCTTGCTCTCACATGTACACATTAGTGAATTTCTTGTGATCTGGTGGATGAAATTCACTAAAATCATATGAAATATGCAAATCTGTAAATTCTCTGCTAATATACAATAGAGTCAGGAAATTCATTCATCTTTAATAGGGACTTTATTCTGGTCAGGGTTCTAGTGCATCCAGAGTCTATTCTGGGAACACTGGGTGTGAGGTGAGAAGATAGCATGAATATGACGCCACACACACACACACACACACACACACACACACACACACACACACACACACACACACACACACACACACACAACACACACATTCATTCATAACATGGGATCATTTTAAAACAAATGTTCTTTTGAATAAATGTGCTAAGAATTATTACAAGACTAGAAGTACAAGGCACTCACTATAACACACACACACACACACACACACACACACACACACACCCAAGGCCAGGCTAAAACCCAACACAGGTCTGTTCACACTGCAGCCACACTCCATGATTAATTGCCTCCAATTACATGCTGAATGGCAAATTTGACTGATTCATTTGATCTGCACCCCAAACATATTCTCTCTCTCTCTCTCTCTCTCTCTCTCTCTCTCTCTCTCTCTTTTACACACACACACACACACACCCTTCACACGCTCACTCACTTTCCGACTTGTTCGCTCTCTCGCGGCTCTGGACAGGAAAATCTCTCAGCAGCCAGATTTCTGCCAAACAGTCAGCAACGTTTATGCAAAGTCCAAACCCAGAAGCTGTCAGAGCATTTCCGCACACACACACACACACACACACACTCACACGTTACAACCCCAGAAGTTACTTATTCACAGATAACATGTTCTTATCCCATGGTTACAAATTCTATTAATCATTTATTACATATAATTTATTATATAGTTAAGAGCAAACTCCTTTTTTGTGAAAGTCTTTCCCGTGACATAAAACTAACAATTACAAATTGCTGACACTGGAGACTCCTTCCAGAAATTATCTTAGCCTTAGATCACGTACATCGTCCACCGTACAAGTCCACGTGAATGATCGGTTATGATTAAAACCATCATGCATTCAAGCCCAGCCAGCGCATTAAACCACGTAAACCTGTAAACTGCCTTGCAGCCGGAACTGTTATCAGACCTGCTGTTATAGAAAGCCACTCAGCACCTTCTGACATCCTTGAAACAGACGGAATAATTCAGTAGTGTTGTGGTATAAACGACTTTAAAATCTGCGTACGGAAAATGTACTGCTCCGGTTACTTTCCTTTTTTTGCCTTTGTTTATTTATTCATTTTCATATGATTCATTTACATGTGATTCATTTACATATGATTCATTTTCATGTGATTCATATTCATGCATGTGATTCATTTTCATGTGATTCATTTACATATGATTCATTTTCATGTAATTCATATTCATGCATGTGATTCATTTACATGTGATTCATTTACATGTGATTCATTTACATGTAATTAATTTTCACGTGATTCATTTACCCGGTTACTTTCCTAGTGCAAACCTCGCAGCCGTGTCGGCGGACAATTCACAACTACGATAACAGGATCACACACATAAACAGACCACACACACACACACACACACAATTCATCTGACGGTCACCACATAGTACATGGTCATTGTATGTGTGTTTACTGCTTCTGCATGAAAATAATGCACTTTGGCATTACTATTGGCATACCTGCACAGGGCTCTTAAAAAGACAGAGTGTGTGTTTGATGATAGAGGACACACACTTACACGTGTTCGACTGCGAGCCTCTGAAATATTTCGCTGGCAATCTTTTCAGGCAGGCCCTTCTGTTTTGTAAGCGCTTGGCCTGAGCACACAAATCCAAATACATTCATGCTGTTTGTTTCCTCTGCAAATCCCTTCCTTTACCACATGGCTTGGAACACATTTCAATGGGCTCACACACACACACACACACACACAACAGAAAGAAAGAGAGAGAGAGAGAGAGAGAGTCTGACAACAATTAAACACAGACCGTGTTTGTACTTGGGGAAAGAGTAGCTGTTGTATTATAAGCCCGGGCCGCCCGTGGCCAGCCGCGGAAGTCCTATTAAAGGAGGAAAATCAGCATGAACAGCTGTTGTCTGTGCTTTTCTCTGCCTCTTCGCCCTGGCTGCCATGTTTCATTCCTTTTCGGAGCCTCTGTGTGGGGACACCGCAGACTTCTAAGTACTACCCACATGGCACACACATGAGAACGAGGTGAGGAGCGATTGGAACGGAGGAGATGGGAAGAAGTTGTAGAATTAAAGAGAAAAGCTGGGAAGAACACAAAAGCAGAAGCTGATAGTTACCCAGCTAGCACAGACCGGAGTCAGACAGCTGTGCTACGTTCAAATAAGGACGTATGTTTATCCGTGTTTAGCACTTTTGTTATTATGTGTTTGCTAGTTGTGACACAGTGAAAAGATTTCCAATAGGAGTTTAATAAATGGTCAATCTCAGAGTCTTTTCTTAATAATCCACCAACAGGGAAAATGTATATATATATAACCTAGGGATCTCGGGGTACAAGGCAGGGGATACCCTGGACAGAGTGCCAACCCATCACAGGGCACAATCGCAGACACATTCACACACTACGGACAATTTGGAAATGCAGATCAGACTACAACGCATGTCTTTGTACTGGGGGATGAAACTGGAGTACCGGGAGGAAACCCCTGAAGCACAGGGAGAACACGCAAACTCTGTGGGAATCAAAGCCCTAGCTCCAGAGCTGAGAGGCTACGGTGCCCCACTAAGCCACCATGAGACCGAACAAAGTTTGGCTATTTTAATATTTGTATCTATAAATATAGGTTTATTATTATTCTAATAATAATAATAATAATAATAATAATAATAATAATAATAATAATAATAATAGTAGTAGTAGTAGTAGTAGTAGTATAATATTATATTGGCATTACAGTAAAAAAAAAAAAAAAAAAAAACAAGCAAAAAAAGTTCATTAAAGGAAAAATTAATTTCTATACAAAGTCTTAGCCATGACATTTCAAATAACAGTTTACAGTTTTAGCGTTATATAATTTTCATCATTTATTATTATTATTATTATTATTATTATTATTATTATTATTATTATTATATATTTTTTATAATTATAGTATAATAATTTTCATTTTAAAACTATTCTTTCTAAAGCTCATTTTGATGCATAAAATATATGATTTTGTTACATTTCTGATTTTACCCAAGACTCTATCTGCAATGGTGAACCAATGAGCAAGTTATTATTATTATTATTATTATTATTATTATTATTATTATTATTATTATTATTATTATTATTAAAAACTACTATTTGGGAAAATCCTCAAACAGGGTAAACGGTTTTATGTGTCTAATATTAGCATTGTCAATAATAAAATAAGATACACATAATACACTGTATGGTAATTTTGAAAAGAATATATAAACATCATCTGGAGATCCATTTTTTTTAATCACAGGTATATAGTGACTATAAATTGGATAAAACTCTGAAGTTTCAAATTATTTTAAAGTTTAATTTCATTTTCTCATAAAGAATTGTAATAGAAATCCAACCAAATACTATGTTTTTTCCTCAGTGTGCAAAAGTGTGTGTGTGTGTGTGTGTGTGTGGCATGGTCTGAGATGTAGCTAGAGGAGTGTGATTGAGTGTGTTTATGCAGTCCATCACTGCCACACTAGAGCCCACCTGTAGTCTGGGAGTCATTACGGCGAGGTCAGGGGATATGCTCCACGTAAACGCAAACTCACTTCAGCTCAAATTGGCTGTAAAGATCCCATTTCCTCTCGCTCGCCACCCCAACCACCTGTAGAGCGATGGGGCTTGACAGCAGCCCGGTCCCTCGGTGTCCATTACGGCCACATTACAACCCACACGAGGGGAACGCCAACATTTAAGACCTGAATGTTATTCAAGAGTTAAGTAGACATTTACTTTCAAATTCGACTGAATAATTAAAGCTGGAGTTTGGGAATCTGTACTATAACATAATGAGGATGCAGGTTTCTTTTTCTCAGTGCTTGTTAGATAAAAACAATCCAATATATATTTTTAAAATCTGAACAGATGACAAATGAAAGGAAACCTGGTGGCTCTGTTAGGGGAGCATATATTTACTTTGCTAGCATGGTTTCGCCCCACTTGTCGCCCTACAAAGAAGTGTCACTGCACATCAATATAACGATCCTGATTGATCACCTTTATCGTATGATGAAACAATTCTGGTCTCTTCCGGGACGACTCCGCCCCCATCCACAGGGCACGAGGGCTTAATGAATGCTTTGACGAGGATATAACTCATATGCCTTGGGCTTCACACTTACCAGAGCTCAATCCAAATGAACACGTATGGGAGATTTTGGAGTGACGGTGACAGCGCCCTCCACCACCGTCACAACACCAATATATTTTTGGAAGAACAGTGTCCACTGTGTTCTCCAGAACAGTTCCAGAGATGCAGAGATTCAATGACTATGTGTTTTGAAGCGGTTCTGGTGACTCGTATTGGCTTAACACTTTACTCACCCACGTAATGTTTCATTTTTCCTCATCTATCTATATGAGCATATTTCATATTATTCAATAATATCTCAGATTTTTTTTAATATTTCAGTTTTGCTTCCTTTTTTATTATCCATTTACAACAATTATATGACTTCACTCATCTGTCTCTGCTTTCTGTTAATATTTAAAGAACACAAAAATACATGTTGAAGAAATAAAGATGTATTTTTCTTCCTTTTTTGAAATAATGCCGCTGTTCTATACTTTTACAAATATTAGTGTATTGATTAAAAAAAACTACAAAGAAAAAAAAAAATTGGTTAGCACTGTTGCTTCGCACCTCCAGCATTCGAATCCTGCCTCGGTTCCTCTGGGTACTCCGGTTTCCTCCCGAAGTCAAAAGACATGCCTTGTAGGCTGATTTTCGTTTCCTGGGGAAGGTTCCAGTCCCCCCACAACCCTGTGTAGGATAAGCGGTACAGAAAATACTGTATATGGATTGATAGATTTTATTTTATTTTTTAAATAAAGAATTCATCAATGAGTGAAATATTGTTTCATATAATCACTAAAATTCAAACTAATAATTAATATAAATACATTTCTAACTTCTAGTTTGTAATTTTCTAAATGTTATTAATTTTGGTTAACAAATGTACCTGAATTTGATATGATGTTTAATCAAAATCCGTTTGATCTCTAGCCATTGCTTAAAGAATATGAAGCAGATGAATCATTTTTTTTTATTGTTTTTTGGTTGTTTTTTTTACATCAGTTATGATAATTATTTGTAATAACCCTTATCGTTATTTCCATGTAACTACCAACACCAAAAATATCTCTCAGGCTCATCCAAGCTGCATCAACATCTTCACACACGACCCAATCAAACTGTGTGTCGACAGGATTGAAGCTAATGCACACTGCCATGTCATACTTGAAGTGAAAGACCTGATGGTCACAGAGCAAAGCCTCTGAAATTGATTAAGCCGAGAAGGGCTTTGCAATTAACCTATCATTAATCGGAAGTTACGATTTCCTTAATCAGTAAAGGCCACAAAATCTATTTAGCAGCCTGTCTGTTGCATGATGATCAGCGATGTCTAGCGAGCTAGTAATATACTGAGTACAATCAGGTGTGTTAATAAGTCAAAGGATAATTTCACCCTGAAACACATTAAATATGTTTATATTGAAATATTTCTGATGTGCTTAGAGAGTATGGTGCTAATTTGTTGGCTGGTGCTATATTTTCATTATTCCTGTGAGGAGGTGAGGAGTTAGCGGCTGACGTACTGGAACATGTTTAGATCTGAACTCGACTTTTTGAGTTGAGTACAATGTACAACGGGTTACAGCAAACATCTCAATGGAAACCACTATCATCAGCTGGTCAGATGGAATTGTGGGTAACATACGAAACTGTGATTCATTGACCAGCCTGTCGAGGAAAGGAACTCACAAAAAAAAAAAAGCTAGCTTAGCATTTCATAACAAAATAACGCTTGATCATCATCAGAATCTGAACCATGGGGATCAGAGGGGATTTTTTTTTCCGTTAAATGATTGTATTTTTCCTTTCATACAACCATGAATGTGAAATTGGGATGGGGATTATGCTTTCACCTTCCCTCAGCTTTTCTGTCCATGTAGACATTGTGGCCGGTGATGAAACGCTCCTCCTACCGGGTCTGATAATACCACACCTGAGATCATGTTGTTGTTCGAGTGTCACCCAGGCCGATTAGATAACGTCCTTATCATCGTCATTGCATACCAAGCTGTCCGAAAGCCTGGGAACATTCGGTACAAATCTGACCCACCCCCCACCCACCACCACCACCACCACCACCACCACCACCACCTTCCCCACAGAGACTGTAGCAAAACAAAGATATATGGTATGTTGTGTTTGAACAGGAATTTTATCGTTCTGAAAAGTCCTGGAGTAGTGGCTTATTTTTTGAAAGATGCTTTGTGAAAGATGCGTTTTGTGTCCCAGTTTAGATTTAGATAATGTTCTATCTGCACATGTATTAAGTTTTCCAGTTCATTTGATGCACATGGAGTATATAGTAATAATGTGATATCTCAGAACATATGAAAAACTCCCCAAAATTCTAAAAGCTGCTCAATCACTGAAAATGGAAATGGAAAGCTCATTTTACATGCTCGCCAAACTGGTCCATCCAAGTCAGGGTGTGTTCCAAACAGGTGTACCAAGCTAAAATGATACAGAAAACAAACAAAAAAAAAACATAGTTGCGTAAACAAATGAATAATCACGACACCAACAAGCCAAAACGTGGTGACTCGTACCAGATGAGGGCCTCGTTGCATGATTGATCAGTTTCTGCAATGCAAGCGTGGCCACAACCACCTCCAGCAGTTCTGGAATGTCCGATAAAATGATATTAATTCCACACATTAATGAGATTAATGAATTTGAATGGCTGGAAGAAAAGAAGATTTTTTTTTTTTTTTTTTTTTTTTGGTCTGGACCCTGAAATAATAACACAAAAGCAATTACCGTGCATCCATCAATCCAAAGCAGACATCTAATTATCTCTCCATTTCTGAAGTCCTTGCACTTCTCCAGCTCTCATTTGTAACCCGTGATATGTTATTTTTTCATTAATGGAGCTCCACAATACAGCGATGTGTAACTATACAGTGGGACTCAGATGTTGCAGAAGCATGATGGAACGTTGCGGAGCGCCATGCTGAGAGATCCAGATTTCTGATGATTAATGATGATGTCACACGGTGAAAAATGGTGGTCCCTGCAGCTATGGATAACTCCGTGTTATCCTGCTACAAGAAAATAGAGTTACCGATATCTAGCAACGAGGATCAACATAACTTCACAAGCTAGGACAAGGTTTAGGATGGACACACGTTCGAAAAAAAAAAAAAAGTACTTTTTAAGAACTAGATTTAGATGCCGGTTCACTTGAGGGTTCCACATAGTTTCTTGGGATTAGCAGATTTATCTAGATTTAAATATATATATATATAAGGAAGAAAAAAAAACCCTCTCAGACATTCCTGTCAGTTTACCTCATGCTAGCTAGGTATCTAATGTCAGCATTAGAGATCGATAAATCAATAAATACATGAACAAATATAACTTAAAAAATCTTCTCAGAAATCCTGTCAGGTTAGCTAATGTTAGCTAGCTAGCATTCACAAGGAAGGATTATGACTTAGAAATGCTTTTACAAATCGTTTCACGTTAGCCCATGCTAGCTATGTAGGTATCTAGACTTTAAAATAGAAACTACAACTTAACAATCCTCACAGAAATGCTGTCAGGTTCTGATGCTAGCAGTGAAAATACAGTATGCTCTCATAAATTCTCGTTAGCTTTTAGTTATAAGCTAGCTGGCTTTATTGAAGATTATAAACATACAGTATTTGATTAAGATTTGTTTAAATTCCTGTAGTTAGCAAGATTAAAATATCTGTCAAAATATATACATTTATGAGTGCCAGATTTCCACATACAGTATATAGACTGAAAGTCACATGCACATGGCATGAAATGGATGTCTATGGGCTGTGGAACGTGACCACTCAGAGCTGAATTTATTTCCATCTATGTTTCCAATAACTTGATCATGTTTCCATATACAATAACTCCAAGATACACCTTCTGTCATCTGTTGTTGGACATGATTGGTTGCTGTGATTGACTGGAACCCATGAGAAAACAGGTATATTTCTGCTCTTTTACTTCCTGCCAGAGATGGCCACGGCATCAGGGACTCGAAATCTTTCAATTTCTTGCTGCCAGATTGAACGTTCTAGACTGTTGCGCTATTCAGGAGCCTGAGATAAATCTGCTTCTAGAAACAGCATTCTGGAAGCCCACCCACTTTCCAATGTGACTCTCCCCCTTTGCCACCCTTTGACCATTACAGCTGCACAAACAGCCTCTCTACTAAAACCCCACTTCCCTCAAACAAACAGTGCTGCCCTCACATCTGCAGCTCGGCCCATTTTAGAATAAAAATGGCTATAAGGGCAGGATTTTTCTTTGACTTTCAGCGACTTCTGGCATTTATTCAGAGTTAGAGATAACTAAGCAGAAAATCCTCTTTGATTTATTTTTAAGGTCCCTGTATCGCCAAAAATCCAGTATGGACAGTATGTATGTAACTTAAAAGCATAAAGATCTTAAAATGTTTTAAATGAAGGACAGTCCAGTCCAGTCTATCTTCTACAAACTTCTAGAACCTCAGTGCTGTTATTGTCTCCACAGGACGCTTTATGAAATATTATACCACTGAGCACCACTCAGTAGTGCTGCCTGTAATTCCAACTACAGGTTTTATATTAATGCAGTCATGAATATAAACATCTTATCATGTCTATAGTAATAGCTCATTCACAGAGACTTGTAGGGTGAACACGAAACATAATCTAAGGCTAATAATCAATGTATTAATACAGCATGTGTAGATATTTAACAATGAATATATGATCATTGATGCAGTGAAGCTTTTTCCAATGTAAGGTGGAAGGAGTCTCCAATACCAGTACTTTAGAATAGTCAGTATGTTCTCACCAAGGGAGAGTCTCCACCTTTCGGGTTTCTCGGTGATGTGACAAGCTGCAGTTTTGTTAACTTGAAGAGAGAGAAAAAGATCCAACGAGAGAATGTTTATAGCTGATTTAATGCAACTGGAACCAAATTGTCTTGCGAATGTTCCACAACATTAAATTTAACTATACATTAATAAAAAAGCAGGACGTGTTGATCATATTTGTCATTTTTGGCAAATCGCCGTAGTATACGAGGAATAAAGCCCTTCCGAATATTCAAACCGACTTGATACTGGTGTTTTGTGGAAAATGGCACAACCCACAACCTAATTAGTTTTTAATACTGTTCTTAAAACTCTACAGTATTCCCATATATATTCCCAGTATTCCTATGTATAAGTTCAGAAGCACTCCCTGTATATGGATTTATGCATTATTAGATTGATTTTTACTCATTTTCAAAACGGGTGTGAATACTTTTGGAGGGCACAATATTTCTTTGGGAACTTTGTGGACTCTTCTGTAAAAATTCCAAGACTTATATTTGTAGCTAATCATAGCTCGAGTCAGGACTGGCTTCTGTGCTCTCCCACACTTGCGGAGGTCTTATAGTCTTCACGTAATGTCCCACAGCTGTCCAAACACACACAGATAAACATACATTTATAATTTCATCAGTGTCCATCTTCTCAGTAAACCTCGGAGGCCTTAGCCAGGCGTGCACGGTACTAGCTCATTTTAATGTTCATCAGCGTGTATCATTCACCCAGACATTGTGTATTCATAGATTATGTATGGTATTGCGTTACGCTATTGCAAATGCGAATCATACTTAAATATGGTTTTCATTAGCCAGAATCTAGTATGAAAAAACACTCAGCTGGATCATATGAGAGGATCTCGGTTTCCAGAATACGTTCGAACGGAGGATAAATAAATATTTCATACGAAGGCATTAGTTCATATCTTCATACAGCCGTAGAGACCATGATACGCCATGTATAATGTTTCAGAAGAGGGCTGTTTTGAGGGCACAGGCAGTTACAGTATGTCTGATAAACACTGTCACGTTGACCCCAGTTTCACATTATAGGTCATGGGGGCTGACATCCGAATGCGCGACAGACGTGTGTTTTACGACGCAGCCGTCGCAGCACAGACAGGTTAACAGTAATATCCCGAGTGGCTTGAAGTTTAATTTTTTTAAAAAGCAAAAAAAAAAACCCTGTTGCAGCCGGAGACTGGTGCATTCGCTAATGTGGGGATACACCGTTTGAGGAGCTCACAAAATAGCATACAGTGTGCTCATAAAAGCCCATTAGTTTTCATAAACATCATCAAAGTTATTTATTGAGCGTACACTAGGGGCACGCACTCGCAAGATGGGAGCTGTGCTCTCAAGCTTTTGAAGAGATGCCGTACGGAGCCGAGGAGGAGCCGAACAAAAGTTGGAAGACATTAAATTAAACAGCAATGTGGAGCACTTGTGGTAATAAAACAACAATGGAAAACATCACATAAACACTGAACCAGAATGGCTATCAGACACAGAAAAAAAAAAAAGAAAAGAAAAAAAAAAACGTATTCTCAACACACGTGTCCTTTTAGCATTGCTCAGGAGTATGCTTATGTGGTGCAATGTGGAGCATAGGGTCAATATGAACATCTATTCAAACATGGAAATGTCCCTGCATGTCATCTTGTCAACACTGGACATGAGGCCCCTATTAGCACTAAACTGATGACAGCCATTCAGTTTTGGACAGGCCCATCAATTATATTTATACATCAACCCCATCCCCACTCCATTTCACCGCAGGGTTTAATGCAGGCCAGCTTCTGGGAGCCTCCACCCACCCCCCCAAACAGGGAGGGCAAAAGGGACACTGCTGTTTGATGGACAGTTCTGGAAGCCTGTACTACCAGCTACTTATACTATGAGCATGCATGACCATGACAGAACTGTATCAGCTTGTCTTCCAGCTTGATGACATTATTCTGGAAGGGGAAGAGAAAAAAATAACGAGTAAGGATCACATTCGCTAGTCCTGAACTGTCTTTCCTACAAACACTGTTGATTACAATTTATTACAAGGGCTATGGCAAATATGCAGGCAGGAATAACAAAGAGCTGAAATGCTAAAGAGCTGAAAATTTTGCATGTTATCCATTCAGTGCAAATGGTGTTTAGAAAGAAGTCAAAAGGACCGGTCTGGAAGTGAAATCAAATCCTCGACTTCCAAAATCCATTTCTCACCAACGTTCATTGGGATTAGTGACGGGATTCCCAAACGTCCTGTCCAAACAACCGAATGAATTTTCTCTGACCTCAAGCCCTGACCATCCTACATTTTCTAGATTTATAACAACTTTATTTTTCAAAGTCAGGATGTGTGTTTACAAAAGGCACATCTCGTCTGGAGCCATCTCCCCGAATCCGGCGTCACATAAATAGGAGCTTGCAAATAGGATCATCATTGTCAGTAGACGCGAAGAAATATCTAGGTAGTCTGTTTATTTGCAGTCAGACATCCAAATTTATATTCAGTAACTGATTCCGAATATTTCCGTGTTGGTTTCTTGACTGCTGCAGTTCCTCTGAGTCAGAGTTACTCGATATTAAGTTAGATGGACAGATAAATTGTCAGTTGTAATTGCTGCACTGTGGGGCTTAGTGGTTAGCATGTTCTCCTCACACTTCCATCATTGGGGGTTCAAATCCTGCCTCCACCCTGTGTACGGGGGTACTCTCATTTCCTCCGCTAATCCAAAAGACATGCAACGCAAAACTGATTAGCATTTCCAAATTGTCCCTAGTGTGTGAGTGTGTGGACGATTGTGCCCTGTGATGGATTGGTACCCCATTCAGGGTGTCCTCCATCCTGAACCGGAGTTCCCTGGGATAGGCTCCAGGCTCCCTACGACCTGTGTAGGGTAAGCGGTATGGAAAATGGATGGATGGATGGATATTATTGAACTCCTACGCCAGTGCAGAGTCTCAGCATAACAAAAAATGAATAAATAAAATAAAACAGCCTGCACACTTTTAAGATAAATGTGGCCTGATTATAGTTTGAATGTGACTCTCAGAAGATTTCAGTAGATATTCATAATATATGTAAAACAAATGTATGAAACAAAATATTGCAAATTTCTTTCATGTCCTCCAATATAGTCCCGAACCGTCATTTGATATTGAACCAGCACAGTCTGCTAACAGCATTTTAGGACAATTTGTCCTGGCCACTGTATATGGAAAGGTCTTTGCAGTCAAAAGGACTAGATCTCTGTACATGTGTGTCAACCAGTGAGTCCATATGCTAAGTTATCTTCTTCTTGGTTCTCTGATGCATCGCTGTAGTAGCGTAATCAATCTGCTTTGAGGTCTCTCTAAGCACTCACTAGCTATCGGAATGGATCACACAATAATCCCCACCTGGCCTCCAACCATATCCACAATAATTATTTAGTCCTCAAACGTAGTTGACAGGAAAAATGAGTAACCATCAGTGAGAGAGCAGGTGTTTTTCTTCTCCCGGCCGCTCCTCACGTCTCTCCAGCGCCTGTAGCAGAGACGCTTGTATACAAGGCCAATATTGATTTTGAAACCGTTTGACGAAGGATAAATAAGATTGGAGAGAAGGGACGCTTTAGCCACGAGCTTTTTGATCAATCAACATGTCACAGCTGCTACTAAATTCAATTCTTATTTATCAGAATTGCCAGTTTGGACAGAGTGGCAGGCACTGGAGTCACAAATCTTCCAGCAAACTATGCAGTTGTAATTTCAGGCCGTTGCACTTCATATCAGTCAAGAAGGTTGAAAAAGACCATAGTGTAAACACAACACCATCAGCTGAAACGATGTGATCTGGGGTGGAATTAGCCGTAACATGCAAGACAGCCATTGTGAGCTCCAGCTGACTTATTAAGGTGAGCTCTAGCTTTGATATTGAATGTCAGCTATGGGGTTTAGTTTACTACCCAGAGCTGGGTCTTTCTAAGACTCAGTTGTTTGTTTTGGGATGCTTGGATGGGTGGTTTTGCTGCAGAAAAAAAAAATGTTATTCTGATAATACCCCAAACATTTTTAATATGGCTATGATGTTGGAGTCCTGCATATGGCTTCCTGATGGGTACTCACAATCAGAAACATGGCACAAAGATTAAGAGCCTTGAAGTCTTTTGTTTGAAGTCCCAGTGTTTTGTTAAAAACCAAATAGTTTGGGTGAAAAAAAAAATCTTTCACTCAATTTGTTATAAAAGCCCAACAGTTTAGTTTAAGAAAAGAGAGTAATTTAATTGTAAAGCCCCAGAGGTTTGGGGAAAAACAAGTGATTTGGTTAAAAAAGCAAACCGTTGGTTTCAGGAGACCCAATCATTTGTAGAAAGAAGCCAATAATTCAATGATTTTCAAACACAATTGTTCGGTTCAAAAGAAGCAATAATTCAGTAAACAAAAATATAATCAAATAATCTGGTAGAAAACACTATAATTTGGTACAAAAAAACAAATATTTTGGTGGAAATCCCAATCGTTTAATAATATTGAGTCAAAACTATTTATTAAAATCATACTGAACTGAGCTGTATTTATTTTACATGATGAATAAAAACTGGTTCCAGAGATATCCCTGTAAACAATTTCAAATAGTAATTATTTTATATGTAAAAGTTAAGATAAAAAAAAAATAATAAAAAAACTAAGTGGAGACAAATTGTAGACAAAACAAAGTAAAATAGTGTTCCCTTTCAAAGGAAACTCAACGTTGCGTTAGCTCCACGCTGTAGGATGCGCCCTCTCACGTGACCGGTATCTGAAGCTTGTGTGACATCAGGCCTGCTGTGATCAGGTGACGTGGCAATGAAATACGTCCTGTGATATAAAAATGGCACTTGTGAATTCTGTTTTGTCACTGTGTCGACAAAAATGAAACTTGATTTTTACGAACAAAAATATGCCTCAAACAACGGTACTGATTAGAAATGATCTTCTTACAATGTCGGCCTTGTAAAAAAAAACACTGCACCTGACCATGTGATTAAAAATAAATAAATAAATAGGATAAGAATTATTCCTAAGCCGTTCAGATGCAAGGTAGTGTATTGATTCTCTGGTAAAACCTTTTTTTTTTTTCCAGAGATGGTAAAAAGATGAGGGTAGCATTTAAGCTACATAAATATAATAATATCTGATGGACAATATGTCCACACTCACTTGGCCAAAGGTCACTCTAAACCTATAATTTCCACACAGTGCAGTTTGATGAACAAGGAAACATTAGTTTCCTTTCGACCGACCCCCTCTGATTACTGTGTGTATCAATCAATTTCTGAATGATCTAAAACACCATGGCCAAACAAAGGACAAAGATGGAGAGTAGTAAATAAAGCCTGACTTTAAAACACATTAATCACTGGGTTATTACACACACACACACACACACACACACACATACCTCTTAACCGGTATCGATCACCTAGAGTGTATTTGTGCCATGGGTTGCATTGTTAAAAACTAGCACGTTTGAGATTCAATAAAAGTAATGGAAAGTGGCGAGGATTGTGGGTAAAAAAAAAAAAAAAAGGTCCAGGAACACAACATGATATCAAAGCAGAACAGGATACTGCCATTACACACTGCTAAATAACTATTACTGCAACATGTATGTATTAGGGGCTTAAAAGGACAGCATAGTGTATATTGTCATACAAGATAA
Organism: Ameiurus melas; assembly: GCA_012411365.1. NCBI lineage: Eukaryota > Metazoa > Chordata > Actinopteri > Siluriformes > Ictaluridae > Ameiurus > Ameiurus melas. The sequence goes on from CM022754.1 coordinate 4,004,497, forward strand.
AGACATGTATAACAATATATCCTGTAGTAGGCGCACGGTGGCTTAGTGTTTAGCACGTTCAGAAACCATATCAAAGCTTCTGTTTTTTCTTTGTTAAGTTGCATTTTTTTAGTTGTTTGTTTGACAACAAAGCACAATATATAAATAAATATATAATATACAATATATAATAAAGAACACAACGAAATTTCGTGTATACCAACGAGACAGTTAGCGTGTTAGGTTTCATTGGTTTCCTTTATTTATCTTAAGGAACAACAATGCAAACAATTTTAAAAGTAGTGTATGTTAAGATATTAATGGTAATGCGTTCATATGCAGAGTAATTTAACGTTTTTACCACTATAACACTGAAAATACTGTAATGTTACAACATAAGGAGGTTAGATTGCTAATTAAAGACTGTAAAAATGTCACACGTTAATTCATCTCCACTTGTACACACACCGTTGTTATAAAACTATAATGAAAAATGTTGTCGGTAAGTATTAACATTACTTTTAATCATCTTGAGTAGCATGTCTTTAAAATTAGGTTGAAGGTTGATGCAGTGATGGGGAACAAAAATATTTTAAAATTTAAAAACAATATTTAAAAAAAAAATGTTTGTTGATTTTGCCATTTTGTTAGTATTGTCTTCTGGAAAAACACATCGATATTTATTTCTTTTTTTGTGGGAATTCCCCCCCCCCTTTTTTATTTCTAATAGTAACTGAGATATTCTCCGAATATGAACACACACATGCCCCTTCAATTATTGGCCATGATATAAAATTATCAATGTTTGGTCTACATTTCTAAAATAAACCTTTGAATATAAAAATGTAATTCAAAAATTTGGGCTTTTAGGTATACAATTCAATAAATTAATATCGGCCTTGCATACAATTTGGACTTTGGTCAGAAAGTCACCGTATTTTAAGAAAGACCCAATTAAACACGTACACGGAAACACATTTTCTCCTAACCGGAACTGGAGATACAGTTCAGAAATCTGGTTGGAAATCCACGGGTTGGTTCTGTTTCTTTAAACGTCCTCGGGTTCGAACGCCAGTTTCCTGCAGGCGATTAGATTCACGCCGCAGCCCATTTTCCTTGGAAGGGAAAGTGATCCAAACGAAACGCTGCGATTAAAACTGATATTCAAGATGAATTGAAGGCACGGCGGCGAAAATCTATCTTCAAAATTGATTTTGCTAAAATCTCCCTCGAGCTACTTGGAGGTAAAAAATGGATCAGAATTCGGCGAGAGTGGTGGGGAGGGACTGCCTGCCACTTTAGGGAAGGAAAATTATGAATGAAACGTCACATCTAAATGTAGGGAAGTGATTCATTTCAGGGCCTTATGACAGCCTAAGCTTGTGTGTGTGTGTGTGTGTGCGTGAGTGTGTGTATGTATGTGTGTGTGTGTGTGTGTGTGTGTGTGTGTGTGTGTGTGTGTGTCAGTCGATAGAAGTGGGATCCTTAGACCTGAATGTTTTGACAGCTTTGATTTGGATTAAACCCTTGCTAATGGGATCATTTTTTTAGACAAAAAAAAAAAAAAAAAAGGTATTCCTTCAAAGCAGGCTAATCAATTATGATGAATAATGCATGGCTTGAATTAAGGTCTACTGTCATTAATATGTCTCATTAGATGAGTGAGTGAGAGAGGAAGAGTGAGAGAGAGAGAGAGCGACAGAGAAGCCCCTCCCATTTCTGTCTTCCTTCCTGAGCTCTTTTTTTCATTAAAGAAAGGGGAAAAAATCTGTTTGTACTGAACTGTGATGTCTTTGGATCAATGTCAGATGCTGAAGCGTGTGTGAGGTCTTCCTTTTTTTTTTTTACAAAAAACAAAAAAAACAAAAACCCGTGCGTTATTTAAAATCCTTGTAACAAAACTCTCTTTTCGGTTACTGAGATGAATACTACGGTTACGTGTTTTGTGTTCTCATTGAACGGACGTGTATGAAAATTGAAGATGTGTTCATTTTCCACTCATTGAACGAGGATGGCTCGTTCCTGGCTCATCTCTCACTAAAGCTTGTTGCGTTTACCGCCTTCCACATCCAGTCCCACGTATAAAAACAACACCAAACACTTAACTATGACATCATTTGAGCGTGTGGTTATTAATTGCACTTTTTACAGCGTTGGAGTGCTTCCTCTATCCGTGTGCGTGTGTCTGTCCGTGTCTCCTGAGCGGCGGTATCCTCAGATATCACCATTATCCTGATGGATGTTAGAGTGAAACATGGTGGAGGGAGGTGAGATGGTCGACTGGTTTTAAAACAAAGGGAACACACAGTGCTGATTGGCGGGTTATGAGCTATGGTTGCTTTTTTACAATGGGAGCTGTTGTCTGAAGAGTTTGAAAAGATACCACACGCGCAGTGTGACGGGCTGAGGAAAAAAAAGAAAGAAAAAAACTGAGTCAGACCACAGAACATCAACGTGCACCCATACTGAGATTATAAATCAACAGCAAACATGGAAACAACACCCCAAATCCACCCTCAGATGAAATGCTATGGATAAACGAAGACCTTCTGTGTGTCTTGTTTTTATTTTCATTTTTTTGCTTTTTAGTAATATCAGGATTTTTCTTCTTCTCCCTGAATCCTGAACCATATCTCAGGATAAGAACAAAGATCGATATCTCAAAGCTGCAGGGGATTCAGGGAACTGTTAGAGAACAGTGAGTCTGTGTCTGCTCAGCGTAGCGGTTTCCATAGCTATTAAGCTGTGATTGCTTCGCACTGAAACAAAGATTTCTCTGAAGAAGCTGTGGTAGGTCATCCTGAGAGAGCATCTACTTTACGCTAGCAGTTGTTTGGCTAGCAGCAGGACTGAAGTGAATACTGCCCGGGCCTGGGACAAACCAATTTAAGACCCGCCCCACCCCCAAAAGCACAAAGAAACAAGCACACACACACAATCCACAAAAAGTGACATCTATGACCCATAATCAAACTATAATTCATTCAGGGTTATTACTGATATTTCAGACCTATTATACACTATCCATAGTGGGGACACTGGGGCAACCCATAGTGGGGAAGCAATCCCGGATGATGATCCTAGATGGGTTTAGTCATCTATTAATATCCAGAATATGACTGTCTGATACGTATCTATTTAATAGAAGTGAAATGTTCTGGCTTAATATTTCTCCTATTTTGTAAAATATAGAGGGTCTCTCACTATTGGGAACTTTCTTAAACTTGTAGTTTGCTAAGATGCTAAGATATTGTGGAACTCAAGTGCACAAAAAAGAAAAGAAAAGAAAAATATAGTTTATATGTACAATATAACGATATTATCACATTAGAATAAGTTAAACAATTTAGGGAAAAGTGACAACCTGTATGAAAAAATAAAAATAATAATATAACCTCAGTGGCAGAAATCCTTCCAGATGGAAAACATCCAAGGTTCACCAAGATGTAGGAAGTTCTTCAAGCTGCAGAAGATGGCAGAGTTCCCTTTTCTACTGGTTTTGCTGCCAGAGCTGGCTCTATTTTAAGAACTGGCCCACAGAGTAAGAGCAGAACTGTTATGTAATCAGGTGTGCGAGTTTGAAAATAGTTGTATATTTGGTTAGACTGCTTTAAGGAAGTAGTAAACTGAATTTTCTGAACCATCACATGGAATTATTATATAATGAGATATGAGGTTTTAAATCGCATATTGTAAGTAAGGAATAAAACAGCCTGGGGTGTGCTGTTGTGGGAAAATAATCAACTACAGGGTGGAGTGATGAGGCCTGAAGTGAAGTGGAGGTACATCCAATCCAAGTCCAAAAGTGTTTTATTCCTCTTATGCCTCATCAACGCTTGCTAATTTAAATACGTTTTTTTTTTTTATGGCATCTGGCATCCAATAGCAATCAACACCTTTGGACCAATTGGAATCGAGAACAGCATTTGTGTCCTGCGATGGATCGGCACCAAGTCCCTCACCTTGTGCCTTGAGTTCTCTGTTCTCTGTAGGATAAGTGGTACCGAAAATGTATGGATGTATAGATGGATGGATGGGTGGATGGATGGATGGGTGTTCTCAATAGCCCCTCTAACTGCTACCTTAAATACACTTGATACACTTTTGTGATACCCATTTGAAATAAACAGTTCGTTAGGGAATATTGGACCACAGTGCTCTAGGGTTTAAACAGAATTAAGTTGGTGAAAATTGTGTCTTAAAGCCACAACAATGCTTCAAAAATGAAGGTTAAAGAGAAAGGTGTATTAGCGACCTTATCTAGGCTCTCATATCAATCTTCTACCAGTAAAGTGCCAGTGATTTTTCCAGAGTTAACGTCTAAACTTCAACTGTTCCACGTGTTGTTTCTCAACTGTCAAAATTGTTCCAGAAATAAAACAATGCTGGTCTGGAACCAAAAACCAATGATTGGTAATGGCATCAAACTTACATTGCCTTCACAGCCACTGTTAACACTATTCGAAATCAGTTGGCATATCTTTGGGGAGGACGGTGGTCCGGGGGATGAGTGTGAACAGGGTAGAACATTGTAAAAGATCACTATAAAAGTAAGAGAAATTGGAAACAGATCTCTCACACCACCTTAATGCACTGTTTTTTTTCTGAGAAATGCACGATTTAATCCTTGATTATGTTCAACCCCAGAACTAGCTGAAATAATCACTCACTTCAGGTAGTTGATGATAATGCACAAGGCCGCGGTCGGAAAATACGTTGCTATGAATAAAGAGTTGGACACATGGGCAGCATGGGTCTAGTTATTCACAGTCATGCCCTGTATGGCCGTGTGTGCAACAATACTGAGAACTGTTTATTCTAGACACAGTCCCTTCCAGGCCCAAGCCATCCACGGGCATGACCATAACGCATAAAACACCGCTGTCTGCCTTGGCGAGTCAGCCATTATAAGCGCCATTAGAGCTCGGCTATCACAAAGAGCCGTGGACAGGACCTGTTTAGTCATAATCACGAACTGCAATGACCTAAGTCACTACCCTGGCATGAGCCTCAGCACATGGGGAGGTGATAACGGTGTTAACTCAATGCATCATCTCAGAAAGATCTGGCTTTTGAGATGCTAATAATTGCTAAATTGTGAGAAATAGGCTACATCTGGGTTGGTAATGACAGACTGATTTGACCTTAATGGATTTCTATTTCCAGTTTGGCTTTACAGCCAGTATTGTATGAAGAAAGCCAGAATGACATGAATTACTATGAAGAGTATTTTTTTTTTAACTACTTGACTTGTCATCTTTTCATAGTTAAATTTTCTCTTAAAGTCATTGTTTTATTTTTTTTTCGGCAAAGAACACGTCAAACTATACTCCAGTTAACAGCCAGACACCGACTATAAATGACATTTTCAGCTTCAGTGTTTTTTTTTTTTTTAGGCTACACCGTGAACAAAAGAAGAACATGAAAACTACTGCAGAAAATGTGCAAACTGATAAACCTGCACATCAAATTACACTATTTAAGGATGTACCAAGTGGTAAAATACTTTCATGTGGCTCAGCTGAAGTCATTGCCTCTGAAACTGAGATTACGCAGAGCGATTTGAAAGCTAAAGAGGGACGCTAAAGCATTCTATCACACATTGCTGGTCATTAAATTCACTTTTCCACAGTGCAAGGATTTTATTGAAATGTCATTTAGCTTTAAATGACAACAGGCTCATGGGGACTTAGGGGTTAGCATGTTTGCTGGGGTTGGGGGCTCGAATACCACCTCCGCCCCATGTTCTGCTGGTGCTTCAGTGGTTTCCTCCGGTTACTCCGGTTTCCTCTCCCAGACCAAAGACATGTGTTGTAGGCTGACTGCATTTCCAAAGTGTCCGTAGTGTATGAATGGGTGTGCGATTGTCCACTGTGTTGAGTTTGCAAGCCGTCCAGGGTATCCCACGCCTTGTGCCCTGAGTTCCCAGGGACAGTCTCGAGGCTCACCCGCAACCCTGTGCAGGATAAGAAGTATGGAAAACGGATGGATAAATGACAATAACAATGACAAAAAGAATTCCTTCAGGACTATAGTTGAGGTAATGGATTTTTCCCAACTCAGTCTTCTGCAGTTGACTGTAGAATTGGCTTCATCTAGTTTAGCCAACTATATTTAGCTGCTTTCTTTTGGGATCTGCCTCATTGATTTTTTTTCCACCTCCGTGACTAGCCAAAATCCCCAAAGTGGCAACTAGTGAATGTTTTTGTCGACTAGTGTACGTAACCCCTAGTATGAGAGATAGTCTATGATCTGATTTAGCTTTTTATGATTAATATAATGCCTAACTTTGATGGTGGTATGAAAGATTTGATAAAACTGGGCCTTTGAGGCAGTACTTACTCTTAAGACTTCTTCATCTTGTCCTTTAAAACATCTATCCTTGAGGAATCCTTTTTTTTTTTTTTTTATCTAAGAGCATCGGAATGGATTTGACTTTTGGATGACATTCGTAAGTGGCTCTTTAGTCTCATTGTCTCATTTGGAAGCCAAAACAGTTTTTTAAAAATACTGGGAACTGCACTTTCTCCTTACCTTCCTGCCTCTAAACTTTTCCATTTCACCTCTAACACACTGGAGGACGGCCTTTACAAGCCGAAGGCTTCTTGCCCGAGAGCTAACGAGGGCAACTGTAGCCTTTTACCCCACCTTTGTGAATTCAATATAGGTCTACTTCAATTAATTAGTTCTAAATAAATAATGTGTGAGCAACCTATTTAGAGGTTTTATTCTCCAGACATAAAAGCCATTCATTATAACACTCATTGTGAGTGAAGCTGATAAGGGGCACTAAGTGCAAGTCCCAAGTTGCATACAAGCGTAATAAATAAATAAATAAATAAATACCTGAATACCAAGTCATGGGACACGGACAAGGACAAACAGCTTTCGAGTTAGCTCAAATCGCGATCAGATATCGCTTCTTCATGGTTGTGCATCAAAAAAAAAAAAAAAAAAATCGATGGAAAAATGCAGTTTGGAAGAGAATAATAAAAAGAAAGCACTCGGTGAGGTTTTGAATCCATCTTGCTTGTTTGTGAGGGGCCGGGCAGACAGGTGAGATTTGCCCTTATTACCAATGTCAGCGATTCGATTAGGCAGCAGGAAAGCAAATTATTCCAATGAACTTGTGATTAATCCGGCGAGGTCTATTCACTAATGTAGCTGAATGCATTAGAGCTATAAGTTAATGGGGACAGGACATCAATTGAAATACAAATGAACCATGTTTGCATTGGACGCTTTATTGACTGCTGTAACAAAACGAATTACGAATAGTAATCTACTTATGAACCGCCTGGTGGGATGAAACATCATTTTGAACATATTAAGGTACAAGGCACAAGCATTCCGAACGCAAGACACAATCAGAACCCTCTCTTCCTTTATGAGTCGAATCTTCTATTCTGACCAGGTATGCGTTTCCTGTGAGAATGTGCCTCAGTTCCCACACTTACTGAGAGTCCCTGTCATTACTGCTGTCAGTCACACAGTTCGGGAAGGAGTCTTCGTCGACTCCATGGTCTGGATCTCACGATCTCCGAGGACTCGGATGTGCCACCTCGACCCAGATCCCTCTCTCCGCCTGGTGTAGATGTCCCTCTGGACTTCCACCTCCCAGTACATCCACCTCCAGCCCTGCCAATCAAAGTTAGCGTGCTAATCCTCACTTTGTTGTGCTACACACATGGACATGAAAGTGCACTTCTGAGGATTGCTCTCGTCCGGCCCCTCCGTTCTGTAGAGCGTCATCTTATCAATAATACTGCACTCCTAACTCCAGGCTTAGTAGCAGGGAAAACCGACGCAAACCGACAGTAATCTTTCCGGCCTGTTCTTCTCTGCAGTCCCAGTGGTAATGATGCCTTTGCCAGTCTGTCTAATACCATCTAGTAAGTGATTTTTTTTTAGAGATGGAAGAAGGGAGATGGGGGGAGGCAGCGCTTCTTATTTGATGTTTTGATCGGGGATTGATCTGGAGAAGAGTGGGCTTATTGGCTTGCTGAGTGCTGTCAGATGTGGGAGATCTTTGAACAGCGCGGTAAAGAACTGCGGCTTCCACGGTGCCTCTGAACTGCTCGTGAACTCCTCAGTGAAGCACCTGAATCCATTGTTATAAGAGAGACTGGTTTTCAACACCTGCTTCCTACCCACACATACAGGCATACCTACATGCGATTTTCTCACATGTAAATCTACAGATTAAGGTCAGCGTTAAAGGAGGGGTCTCATGTGAGACTTCCGATGTGAGACTTCAGATGTATTCCGATGAACAAAGGCAACATGGTTGAATTTTGTTCAATTTCATTTCATTGAGCTTATAAAAGATGGCATAATGGCTTCATGGTTAGCACGCTTGTCTCGCACTTCCATGGTTGGGGGGTCAAATCCTGTGCATGTTTTCCTTGTGCTTCGGGGGTTTCCTCTGGATACTCCGGTTTCCTACTTCCCTGGGATACACACCAGGCTCCCCCTGTGTGGGATAAGCAGTATGGAAAATGGATGTTAACAAATGTTAAACAAAATCCAACTGCATCGCACTCATTTGTTTGAATTTCTACAATATTGATTGATTGCCAAAGCAATGGCAGCATAAAGATCACCATTCGATGCGGTTTTTTGAGAAACTGGACCCAGGTTAGTTTAAAAATCAACAAACAAACATAAAAAAAAAAAATACAATTATATGCACCCCCCATATTTGTATCTGTGCATAATCATTGTAGTTTAGACATGAAATACTAACAAAACACTGACGTTATTTAATTAACAATGATCAAGTATCCAATCAGCCAATCACGTGGCAGCAGCGCAAGGCAAAACATCATGCAAATACAGGTCAAGTGCTTCAGTTAACGTTCACATCAAAGGACAAAGGACAAAATAATGGGCTGGTTTGAGTATTTCAGAAACTGCTTATCTTATGAGATTAGCAAGCAACAGCAGTCTCTAGAGTTTACATAAAATAGTGCAACAAACATACAACCGAACAACAACAACAACAACAACAACAAAAAGCTCCAGGGAATGGTAGGCTGATCCGAGCTGACAGGAAGGCTAGGGTTACTCAAATAACCGCTCTGTACAACCATGGTGAGGAGAAAAGCAGCTCAGAACGTACAAAATGCCAAACGTACAGGCGGACAGGCTTCAGCAAGGAAAGACTAAGGTATCTATAATATATCTAAGAGCGCTGATAATTAGGAGGAATGATCAATTCCGAAGTTGTATCTTAATAGGGTTTAAGTTTAGGTCTTACTTAGGCATGATTATTCTTCTTATCTGAACAGATAAGAAATTCTTTGCTCTTCAACCACATGAGAGAGTTTATTGATGAAAATGTAATCAGGAAGTAGGGAAATAAGGAAGACATCTGCTTTCAGATGTTCCACATTCAGGAAGGTGAGAGGAGGGTTTTGGGTTGTGTGTGTGCGTGTGTGCATGTGTGTGTGCATGTGTGTGTGCATGTGTGTGTGTGTGTGGTAAAGTGTTTGTTCGTGCTTCTGGAGTGTTAGAAGAGTTGTGATGGCGACAGTGGCCGTAAGGGAGGGTACCGGAGGGGGGTATATATAAATATGTGTGTGTGTGTGTGTGTGTGTGTGTTGAAATGGATAATGTAAAAGGCAGATGGGCATCTCCTGGGAGACCAAGAGATATTCAAACAGATGGTCCAATTGCTTTTTATTTATGTGTTGCACTCACTCTCGCAGTCACACACTCACACACACTCACACAGACACACATACACAGAGCTCAGTGGTATGATGGATCATTATCGTGTGCAGTGTATAAACACCAATATGCTTTTAAATCTGGATTACAAAAATTTAAAAACCGCAGTGGGAGAGAGAGAGAGTAATAAGTCAGTGTGCGTTGACAGGACTAGCGACTCCACTACCATGCTAATATGAATAAACCACATAACAGCCAATCCGCTCGCTCTATTAACCTGTCAATCAAACCCAGAACAGCTTGAGAAAAAGGATTGACGTGTTGAACAGCAGAAAGGAAAGAGACATGGATTAAACGAGACAGAGAGCGGTTTTGATAACCCGTCATATGGATGCAATGAAATACACTCTAAAAAATGCGGGTTATTTTTTTCTACCCAAACGCTGGGTGGAGACTTTTGGGTCATTTAATCTGGTTATTTTCTCAGTCTTGGGTAGTTTTTGGGTAGTTTTGTGTAACCCAACCGCTGCGTTAGTGGCTGGGTCATTTTCACTGACAGGTGAATCGATGCACCCCTCCCCCACCCCGATGCCTCGGCCCAGCTCCTCGGGTCAAATTAACTCAGCTCGGACTGTCCGAGTTCCCCTCATTGGAGGTAGCGGTTCTCACACGGAGACGGTTCGGTTTATTTATAGGTTCGTATCAATATATTTATCCATAAAACCATTACTGTACACTCGAAAAAGCAGAAACGAATAATAACGGTCCAATATACATAACATTAAATGCAGAGCTATCTTCGTTAGCTTTGGCGTACTTGTCTGAAACGCCCAATGGACCGTGAGTTGGTGACGGGGTTTTTTTTTGACGTTTTAAACGTCTCCTTTGATCAAAATCGGACACTTTTGTCTTAAATATATGACTTCTTTGAGTCATATTCATTATTAGACCTAGATTACGTGGCGTTGTTACTATATTATAGCCGGTACTATTATCAAAGTTAACCAACAAACTCTGACCAATCAGAATTGAGAATTCAACAACGTTGTGGTATAAACAAAAATTTTGCTAGTATATAACCTTTTTTTTTCTTTTCTTTTCTTCTTCTCAATCTCTGAAGGAGACCAAAGCTGTGTAGAACGATAAGCTGGTAAATTACATATCCCGTAACATGATACTATCATCGAGCTGTTTGAAAATATATTTTTTCTCTTAAAAGCTGACATTCTTGAGCATCACTTATCTTTAAGGTGGGATAAATTTGTATTAAATGTGTCCTCGCCAAATTTGTCACACTCTTGATACACACATTCTGGTGTGTGTCTCTCGCAGACAAAGGAAGAAAGAAGATGGTCATCATTTTTTCTGACCTGGTCAGCTTTAATTCTACCGCCATAGACACAGATAGATTGGGTAATATGGAGCTTTCACATCCTTCTTGGTTAACTCTATTAATGGCAACAACACACACACACACACACACACACACTTCAGTGAACACCCCCCTCCAGGTGCAGATATTACATACTTCTCTGTCTCTCTCCATCTCTATGTCTCTCATAAGAGAACTCCGATACTAACTCACTTGCTGCAGTTAGATTATAGCTCTGAGCTACATGAGTATACCTTTTACTCTGAATTGTTCATCTCCTGCCCAAAGAGTGTCAGAGCAATTAGATGAAGGATACGTCGCCGTAATGCATTTCCTAACAGATAGTGGACCATTTAAAAAAATAAAAATAAATCATTTCACCTTGCAAGCACAACGAAAGCTTTGACACACGGTGTGATGGTGTTTTTTTTGTTGTTGTTGTTTGCTTACGTTTATGTTCGCAAGATCTTTTCTCACAACCAGCAGGTTTTGAGGTCAATTCCTATGACCACCAGAGGGCCACTGTCGAAGAAGTATTCGAAGAAGTAGGACGAAGAAGTCTTGGACTATGTTTTAAACTCTTAGTTCAAATTTTTGATGGTTACATTCGTTTCAAATTATATTAAAGATTTTCCGAGTCAAATTTGTATCCATCACTAACTACATGTTACATCATGCTAAAACAGCCTACAGCCTTCTCGTAATGTTACTGTACAATAGTTCTAGCTAAATTTTTTGCTGTAATTCAGCTGCGCTTCACACATCTGCTAAATGAATAAAAACGTATTAGAGGTACACACTAATATCAAAATAATGGGAAACAAGGAAAACACACAGTCAGTAACCGCGCTCAGTCAATAAATAACTGCAAAAATACAGTAAATACAAAAGTCTTTATATTGTACAAAGCTACGATCAGTTTGACCAAAACAGATAGCAACAACGACAGTCCCGTTTCCTCGTCCTCCGTTTGAGATGTTTCAGAGCTGGTATCGAGTTAGAAGAACAGGGGTCCGTGAGAACGTCATAGATGTTTGCGCTTTTGAATATTCTTCAATATTGAATATTCATTCTTCTCGTGTCTATAGTAGGAACTTACAGTATGAATTTGTTTGGACATTTAAACAATGGTCTATATGTATTTAGGTAGATATGTATGTAGAGTGTTTATGCATGTATACACACGTATACAGTATACCGTAAGTATAATAATAACATATTTATTTATTTATTTATTTATTTATTATTAATATTATATTTACAAAAACATAATCGCGTGGCAGTGTGGGACGATGTGGAGCACATTTCTGACCCTGAGAGGCCTAGCATTTTGAAGTCTATCTAAATGAATATGAAACATGCATACTTTTTTATTTTATTTCGGTCATTTATATTTATTTATATTCACGTCATTTGAAGGCAACAGATCAGTGCAACGAAGGACTAGAATGCTGTGCATTACAACACAAAGCAGGACATCTGATTACCTTGAGATATAAAGCTGTTCCGACACAGGACAGTTTCAGGATGTTGTGTTTTCCAGGTCACAATTTTTATATTATAAACATTATGTGTGGGGGGGGACGATGACGACAGAAGTGAGTATGGTAAGGGTATACGTAACTTTTTGTAACTCTTACTTTATATAGTAGCCGAGAACAGAACAGGAACGAACTTATTTTGCAGATGATCTACAACATTAGGTGGATGAATTGTACAATGTATCATGATTTAATTGATAGAAATGGTAAAAGTTGTTGTTTGAATGTGTGTGTGTGTGTGTGTGTGTGTGTGTGTGTGTGTGTGTGTGTGTGTGTGTAACTTCCTGTTAGTGTCCCATCATGATAGAGCAGTGTTAATTTAATCAAAGAATAACTTTGACCCATAAACCCATGCCCATGCTCCCAGTCCTGTACATATGTGTGTGTGTGTGTGTGTGTGTGTGTGTGTGTGTGTGTGTGTGTGTGTGAGAGAGAAAGAGGAGGTGGGCGAATATTTCAGCAGTAATATCCTGTGATCCATTTTCATGATGGCAGACCACACTCCTGTCTGCCCTCGTGCTCCTGTCCTCACGGCCAAAATGAAAAGCAAATATTAATAACGCACAGTATCAGGGAGGTGTGTTGTTGTGCTGGACACTGAGGGACACTTACTCATTACACAGCACTATTACACTCATCAACAGCTAAATTGGAAAGATCTCCCTCTTACACACTCCGTACACACAGGCAGAGGTCATAGGAAGTGTTTTAGTTTTAAACAAGGTCGAAACGGCGTCGAATTTCCTCATTCAATGTAAAGGGAGCTGAATGAAAGCGACAAAAAAAGGAAACAATTACAGATAAAAAATGCTTAGGGGTGATGCAGTGGAGATAATATTAGCACCCTGGGTATAATTTTTTTTTTGGAGGTATCAGAACATCCTGAAAGGTTTTGGTCGTCTTACACCGCAACGATTTTGCCATTTCTCAATGGACAACACGTACTTTTTTATTTTTAATTTTTTTATCCATTTAGAGTTACATTTAATATTGAGGAACGTCCATGAAACAAGTTAGCATTTCTTTATTGACCTTTTCAAATGAATGAAATTACGGCGTGCCATAGTTTTTGTCCGTTGTTTGTTACATTTAATGTTGAAGAACGTTATAGCAGCTGTAAACATTAAGTTAAAAAGCACATGTCCTGTTAGAGGGAAAATGTAAAAGTGTAAAAAAAAAAAAAAGTGTTGGGCAAAGTTACCAAAAGTTTTTTTTTAAATAAATAAAATGTTTAAAAAATCAGCACTTCTCTTTATGTGGACCAGCTGCATATCCTGATATTTTCAATGTTGTTGAAATTTTATTATCACAATGGGGACATTCGGTCCTCACGAAGCAGCAAAAATCTTTAAACACACCCACACACAAACACACACACACACACACACACACACACACACACAAAACCAAGTGTAGCACTCTCAACTTCATTTATTCAGGTTTGGAGCAGAAAGACACTTTTTCCTCTTTTTTTTTCGTTCTTTTTTTTTTTCTTCTTCCCGGAGCTTGTTTTATCACCCTTAAATTTGCTTTCACTGTTAATGTAAAACGATTTCACATAAACATGTGCAGAAAACAATAAGCAATTAGACTCCTTTAAAAAACACAGACAAAGAACACTTTCAGGTGAAAACAAGAGGAAATAATGAATAAAAAAACGGAGAAAAAAAAAAGTAGATGTGGGACTGGAAGGACAAGTGCAAGCTTGATGAGGTTTTACGCAGAAACACACGCAGAGACGTCGATCCAAACGTTTGAATGAAGACCCCTGAAATCTGAGCACATAAATATACACGTTTAAAATATGAAAAGTTTGAAACTTAACATGAATAAAGTTATGCTAAAGTTGACATTATCGACAGTAACTAGCACTAACCCGCATCGTTTAGTGTAACTAAGATTGTGTTTCCGAGCAGGCAAAATTCAAACCTGAGGCTAGAAAAAGATTCTTCACTTCCACCTGGAGACCAAATTTCAGAACGTTATCAGTACATGCGGTAATACAATTCTTGCTAAATCGCCTGTATATACGTTCTAACTCATTGATCCCTCTGGAATCAGTAGTAATAAGGTGTATTTCATGAACATTTACACAAACGTCAATTAATACACGTTATCTTTATTACTTTACGTAAAACAATGCTACATGAATCATTTGTTTCTACTTATTAAACGCAGTAAACAATGTTATTTAATGGAAATAGTTTATGAAGGTCGTGCGGGTATTTATTATGAATTATGAAGTAATTCATGCATTGATATCATGCTATAATGCTTTCATAGAGCAGTATTTATGCATCGCTATGATTATATATGAAACTGAATGACACTTTTATATCTTTGTGACACATTATGAGATGTTATTAATATGCTACATATGCTACATCGCATAGTATGATAAGGAGACCTGTCTTATTAAGTTTTTCTTTAATAATGAATTATTCCCGGGATATTATCGGGAACTCATACGGCAACTTTGACTTTTCAGCTCATCAGTGCGTCTATGATGAAACCTATGAAGCAAACTGTCAGTGAATTCCTACAATATAATGCGTTAGAAACACTGCTTATAAAGCATTGTGATCACGATACAAAACCTTATTAACTGTAACGTGTTTTCCGAAATAATTATAAGGATGAATGTTTAAAAACATGGTTGTTAAACATAAGGACTTTACAGAACATGTTACCGGAAACAGAAATCAGATTTAAACAACTTTCCGGGAGTTCAGATTTAGTGTGAATTGGAATGTATTAATAGTACTGGATTGAATGCACACTGTTATAATCAGGCGTAGGTTTCGAAGAGATTGAGTACGCACAGGAGGAGGAGAGGAATGCGAATAATAAAGTCAGAAAGCAAAAACGTTCCTTTCAAAAAAAAAAAAAAAAATTTCCGTGATCAGAAAGCATTTACGATCTTCCCTTTGTTGTCATAAATTAAAGCAAACTGCAACTGGAGAAGGAAAAAGCGAAGGAAAATGATAGTGCAAATGAGGCGGAACCTGAGCGGCTTCTAGAAACTCTGTGATTCAGCGGACGAGTCGCTCGCTCTGCACTTCAAAGTGTGCCGTGTGATGGCGCAGAAACACTGTCAGAGTCTGCACTCAATTTCAGTAATAATTTACTCCAAGAGACAATCTGGAAGCAATTTGACCAGGCACGGCCCTCCCTCTCTCTCTCTCTCTCTCTCTCTCTCTCTCTCTCTCTCTCTCTCCCCAAGTTTCTTTACACTCAGAGAAAGTTATTGTAACTATTGACCTCTCCAGAGCTTGAATGGCATTTCTGAGCATGCTAAGTGCCACGACAGCTCTAAAACGGAACTTTTCAATCGGAAATGTCAATGTGGTTCTAGGCGCCAGGTTCCCTGGTCCACAACGGGCTCGGTTAGTTATACAGCTGTAGCAAAGCTCATTTCTGCCGTGTGTGTGTGTGTGTGTGTGTCTAGGGTACTTTGAATGGTTAAGGGATTAACCTTAGCTTCCTAAAAGTTTGGTTTGTTCCTCTGCGGGAACCTTTCAGAAAAAGGTCCCAAAGCAAGAAAGCTAGAACCCGTAACCATTTAAAGAACTCATGAAAAAACCTCCTTTCTTTGGTAAAAAAATAAATAAATAAAATAACATGCTAACAGTTTATCAGTGATCTGTTGTGCCTGCGTGTCTTACTAGAGATCTGGGATCTGGTGTCTTTCAAGGGTTCTTTGGATTGCTAAGGGTTCTAAGTTTCCTGACCTATGACCTATTTTTGAAAGTGTAACCTAATTAAGTTCTGCATAGATTTTTTTTAATGGCTCTCCTACTCAATCTTTTAAAGAACCCTTGAGGAACCCTTTATTTAAGGAGTTTATTGGAAAATTGTATTCTATCTCTCCGTTGGTCTCTCTCTCTCACTCTTTCTCTCTAGAGGTCTGGAGTGTAAAGAAACTGGAAAAGGAAGGGGAGAGAGAGAGAGAGAGATATGGATGGATGGATGGATGGATAGCTATGACCTTTTCAGAAAGGTATACCATCTTTTACAGGGTTCTACAAAGGATCATTAACGGTTCTCCCACAAAGTCAACCCAGCCCTTTAGGAAGCTAGATCCATTATCCACTGAAAGAACCTTTCAAAGGTTCTAGCTTTCTAAATGGATTTTAATTCAAACCTTTTTCTGAAAGGTTTTTACAGTACGGTTCTACCTAAACTCATTCGTGATTCGCCAAAATAGTACAAACCCATCCTTTAAGAAGATAGATCCCTTAACCATTCAAAGAACCGTTGAGGACAACCTAGATACATTAGACTGAGAACATATAATAGATCATGTAGATACAAAACAAATAAGATACATCACAAAAGATGGAGAAGAACAGTAAACAAATAAATTAGTAAAACTGTGAAAATTGGAAAGAATCTGAGAGCAAATATGCAATTAGACTTTGAATATTATTCCATGATGCTCTTGACAGGATTTATAGAACAAACAACATTTTTAGGAATCCCTGAAGCCTTGAACCTTTCAAAGAACCCTTGGGAGAGAAAGTGTTCATGAAGGGTTCTTTGAGCGTTTATGTTTAACCAGCCACTCAAAGGGGTTCCAAACAGAATGTTTAATGGTTCTTCCAAAGGGACGAATCCACGAAACCTTTAGGGTGCTAGATAGAAGGAAAAAAAGAAAAGAAAAGAAAAAATAAAACTAAAAAATGAATTGAAGGTTCTAGAGGAATCTATTCAAATTTAATATGTAAATTAATCAGAATTGTCTACTGATTTTCTTTTCTAATTTAAACTGTAGTAGTAGCAGTAGTAGTAATAGTAGTGTTATTAGTAGTAGTAGTAATAGTAATAGTAACAGTGGTAGTAGTAGGAGTAATAGTAATAGTATTAGTAGCAGTAGTGGAACTAGTAGTATTAGTAGTAGTAGCAAGAGTAAAACTAATAGAAGTAGTATTAGTAGTAGCAGTAAGAGTAATGGTAGTAGTAGTAGCAGTAGCAGTAGTAGTAGTAGTGGTAGCAGTAGTAGCAGTAGTTGCAGTAGTAGTAGTAGTAGTAGTAGCAGTAAGAGTAATGGTAGTAATAGTAGTAATGTGGTAATGGTGGTATTAGGTAATGGTGGTAATGGTGATGATGGTGTTGGTGAGGTTGATGGTGGTGGTGGTGTCGACGGTGTTGGTTTATTGGTGTGTTGATTTTATTATTGTTGTTATTGGTGGTGGTGGTGGTGGTGGCGACGGTGGTGGTGGTGATGGTGGTGATGGTGGTGAGTGGTGTGGTGGCGTGGTTGTGATAGTGGGTTGGAATGGTGGTGATGGTGGTGGTGGTGGTGGTGGTGGTGGTGGTGGTTGCGTGGTGGTGGTGGTGGTGGCGGTGGTGTGGTGGTGGTGGTGTTGGTGGTAGTGATAGTGTACTGGTTTGGTGGTGGTGGTGGTGTGGTGAGTGGTATTGGTGGTTGGTGGTAGCGGTGGTGGTGGTGGTGGTGGTGGTGAGGTGGTGGTGGTGGTAGTTGGTGGTGGTGATGCTGGTGGTGGTGGTGTGGTGGGTATGTGGTGGTGGTGGTGGGGTGCGGCGGTGGTGGTGGTGGTGGTAGTGGTGGTGTGTGTTGTTATTGGTGGTGGTGTGTGGTGGTGGTGGTAGTAGGGTATTATTGTTATTATTATTGTTATTAATTGATGGTGTGTAGTGTGGTAGGGTGTGTTATTGGTGTGGTGGTGGGGTGTTAGTGGTGGTTGTTGTGGTGGTGGTGGTGTGTAGTGTTATTATTGTTGATGATGGTTATTGTTGGTGGTGGTGTGGTGGTGGTGTGGTGAGGTGTTGGTGGTGGTGGTGGTGGTGTTTGGTGGTGGTGGGTGGTGGTGGTGTTGTGGTTATTGGTGTGGTTGGTGGTGGTGGTGGTGGGTGGTGGTGGTGGTGGTGTGGTGGTGGTGGAGTGGTGTTGTTGGTGGTTTGGTGGTGGTGGTGGTGTGGTTTGTTGGTGTGGTGGTGGTGGCGGTGGTGTTGTTGTTGGGTGGTGTGTTGTGGTGGTGTGGTGGTGGTGGTGGTGTGGTGTGGTGTGATGGTGGTGTGTGGTGGTGGTGTGTGTGGTGTGTGGGTATTGTGATTGTGTTTGGTGGTGGCGGTGGTGGTAGTATTATTGGTATGGTGGTATGTGGTGGTGCGTGGTGGTATTGTGGTGTGGTGATGGTGTGGTGTGGTGTTGTTATTGGTGTGGTGGTTGTGTTGGTGTTGTTATGTGGTGATTGGTGGTGATTGGTGGTGGTAATTGATTATTGGTTTGTTGGTGGTGGTGGTGGTGGGTGGTTGGGTGGTGTTTGATTTGTGTTATTAATGGTGGTTGGTGGTGGTGTTGGTTGTTGTTATGGGTGGTGGTGGTGTGTTGTTGTTGGTGGTTAATGTTGGTGGTGGTGAGGTGGTGTTGGTGTATTGGTGGTGTGTGGTGTGGTGTTGGTGGGTGGTATTGTGGGAGTTGGTGGTGGTGGTTGGTGTAGTGGTGGTGGTGTGTGGTTATTGTTGGTGTGGTGGTGTGGTGTTGTGGGGTGTGTTGTGTGTTGGTGGTGTGTGTGAGTTATTGTTGGTGATGTGTATGGTGGTGGTAGTGGTGGTGTTTGTGTAGTGTTTGGTGTTGTGGTGTATGTTGGTATGTTGTGTAGTGGTTTGTGGGTGGTGTTGGTGGGGTGGTGGTGTTGGTGGTGGTATTGGGTGTGTGGTGGAGTGTTGTGTGTTGATTGGATTGTGGAGTTGGTTTTATATGTATTTTGGGTTGTTGGTGTTTGGTTGGTTGGGTGGGGGGGGGTGGTAGGGGGGTGGAGGTGTAGGGGTGTGATGGTGTTTTGTTGGTGGTGGGGGTGGTGGTGTGGTGGTGTTGTTTGTGTTGTGTTGTTTTGTGGTGGTGGGTTTTTGGGTGTGTGTGTGTTTGGTGTTGGTGTGTGGTGGTGTGTGTGGTTGGGTGGGTGGTAAGGGTGGGTGTGTGGGGGTTGGGGTGTGGGGTGGGGTGTGTGTGGGGTGGTTGTTGTTTTTGTGTGGTTGTTGTTTTGGTGTGGTGGTGGGTTGTTGTTGTTTGTATGGGTGGTGTGGTTGGTGGGGGTTGGGTGGGGGGTGGTGGTTGGTGTTGGGTGGTGGTTATGTGTGTGGGGGTTGTGGTTGGGTTTGTTGGGGGGTGTTATGTGGGGGTGTGGTTGTGAGGTGGTGTGTGTGTGTGGTGTGTTTGTTTTGTTTTGGTGGTGTTTTGTGTGTATTGGTTTGGGTGGTGGGTGTGGTGGGGGTGGGTGGGTGTGAGGTTGTGGTTGGGGGGTGGTTTTTTGTGTGTTGGTTGTGGGTGGTGTGTGTGGTGGTGTGTGGTTTGGTTGGTGTGTTGATGTGGTGGTGGTGTTGTGTTTTGTGTGGTTGTGGTGTGTGGGGTGTGTGGTGTGTGGTGTGGTGGGGTGGTGGTGGTGGTGGTGTGTTGGTGGTGGTGTGTGTGGTGGTTGTGGTGGTGTGGTGTGGGTGGTAGGTGTGTGGGTGGTGGGTGGGGGGGGGGTGGTGTTATTGTTGGTGGTGTTAATTGTGTGGTGGTGGGTGGTGTTATTGGTGTTATTGTATTGGTGGTGGTGGTGTGTGGTAGTGGTGGTGGTGGTGGTGTGTGGTGGTGTTGATTGGTGTTGGTGGTGGTGTGGTGGTGGTGTTATTGTGTTGTGGTGGTGGTGGTGGTGTTTTGGTGTGGTGTTGTGGTGGTGGTTATGGTGGTGGTTGTTGTATGGTGGTGGTGGTGGCGGTGTGGTGTTGGTGGTGGTGGTGTGTGTGGTGGTGTGGAGTGGTGTGGGTTGTGGTGGTGTGGTGGTGGGGTGGTGGTGTTGTGGTATGGTTGGTGGTGGGTGGTGGTGGTGGTGGTATGTGTTTTGTGTGGTGGTATGGTGGTAGTGTTGGTTGGTGGTTTGGTGGTTGGTGGTGTGTGTGTGTGTGGTGGTTGTTAATTGGTGTTAATTGGTGGTGGGTGGTGATTGTTGGTGTATGGTGTGGAGGTGTGGTGGTGTGGTGGTGGTGGGTGTGTTATTGGTGTGTTGTGGTGGGTGTGTTTGGTGTGGTGGTGTGGTGGTGGTGGTTTGGTGGTGGTGGTGCGTGGTGGTGGTGTGGTGGTGTTGTGTATGGTTGTGGTGGTGGTGGTGGTGGGGTGGTGTTATTGTGGTGGTGTTGTTGGTTGGTGGTGGTGGGGTGGTGTTGTTGGTGGTGTGGTGGTGGTGGTGGTGTATGGTGTGTGGGTGTGGTGTTGGTGGTGTGGTGGTGGTGTGGTGTTTGGTGGTGTGGTGGTGGTGGTGGTGTGGTATGGTGGTGGTAGTGGTTGCAGTAGTGGTATAGTGGTGGTGAGTGTTATTGTTATTATTTTTTGTTATTGTTATTAGTGGTGGTTAGTAGTGGTAGTGGTGTAGTAGTGGTGGTGGTGGTGGTGGTGTGGTGGTGTGTTAGTGTGTGGTAGTGTGGTGGTTTGTAGTGTGTGGTGGTGATGGTGGTGGTGGTGGTGGTGGTGTTATTGATTATGGTGGTGGTGGTGGGGTTTGTTGGTATGGTGTTATGGTGATTGTGGGGTAATGTGGGTGTGGTGTGTTGGTTGGGTGTTGTGGTTGCGTGGTGGTGTTTGTTGGTGTGTTGTTGGTGGTGTTGTGTGGTGGTGGTGGTGGTTGTGGTTGGTGTGGTTGTGTGTGGTTGGTGTATGTGGTGATTGGGTGTTGTGTGGTGGTGGTGTGTTGTGTGGTGGTGTAGGGTGTGTGTGTTGTTAGTGTTGTTATTGGTGGTGGTGGTGTGGTGTGTGTGTTAGGTTGTTAATGGTGGTTATGGTGGTGGTGGTGGTGGTGTGGTAGTGGAGTGTGGTTATTATTGTGGTGGTAGTGGTAGTGGTGAGTAGAAGTGGTATTGGTGGTAGTGGTGGTATAGTGTTATTATTATTATTATTATTAGTAGTAGTAGTAGTAGTAATAGTAGTAGTAGTAGTAGTAGTAGTAGTCTTAGTATCTCCTAGATCAGTTTAACTATTCGAATGCCTTCATGACTTTTTTCCTTTTTTTCGGTTACCCAAAAGAGTATTCAACGTTTACCACACACACACAAACACACACACACATGCACACACACGCACACACACACGCACACAAACAAGTGTGTTGTCTTTCCTACAGATGAAGTCAAAAGAATATACTCAGATACTATCCTTACCATGGAGACCCCCAAAATGGAGCAGTCTTAATCCCAGGTGCTATTTAAACCACTATAAAGGGATTTTCATAACACTGCTTCCCCCCTGTGGTCGACACCGGTACTGCAACACAACGCCATTCACACTCCTTGTGAAAATGCAACACTTAACATTTAATTAAATGCATCTAATTGGGTCAAGAGGAGAACTTCACGAAGTCCTTGAAACGCCATTAGACGCTGCTTTACTGAATAGAGGATTTTATAGCGCACCAAAAATGTACACAATACAACCACGACTCTAGTAAATGACGTTCTCAGTTAAAATTTTATCCAGTTTGTTTTGAATCAATTCTTTTTCCTCTACACATAGGAAACAACAGCTTGATTCATTTTCTTCATGTTTTCTTGTATTGAAAAGGTGTCTGTAAAGCTCTCGGGCGCTGGTCTCGTTAGCATCCTGAGTCGCCCACCCAGTTTTTAGACACGTCTGTAAAAACCAGAGGCCACCTGGTAGAACGAGCATGCTGTTCCAACATTTACTGACCTTTTACAGAAGCCTGTAAGCCCGAACCAGCACGCCTGGCGAAAGCATTAACACACTCCAGCAACGTCACACCTAACCAGTGGCACCAGGAGCAGGCCAGATTCCTGCAGCGAACGGGTCACGGATTGCATGAGGTCAAGTTTAAAAAAAAAAAAAAATCCCGTAAAAAATAAAGTGAAAACAGTTCGAATATGAGATCAAAGGCGGGCGTGCCGAAGAGATCGTATTTGAACCATTCTGAATATATTTTGCATTGAGTTTTAACTTTGTCGCACAAACACATTTGATCACTAATGACTGTGTAACAAATCAGTGCAGAGCGGGCCGTGCTAATTGCAGGTAATGCCGGTTTATAGTTTCATGCCATGTATTATATGGAGCATGGAAGAATGCAATAAATAAAGCAGGACAGGAATAGACCAGGTAAAGTTACACACACTCTCTCTCTCTCTGTCTCTCTCTCCCCTCCCTCCTCCTCCCTGTCCCCCACAGCAATCAGGTAAGTCCCACATTAACTGGGAGGGGAAACAGCCCATTAATATTTCACTTGTTTCCAGCCCTGTTTGCGCTATACATCACTGCCTGCCTTCCCCTTCACCAGCTATACATTACAACTATTTTCAAAATACTTCATTGTCAGCTCATGGCAGTCTCATTACTTATTAAGATAACAGGAGAGATGCGAGGAGCGTCGAGCGGTTGGAAGCTCAGCTTGGCGTTCTCTTTTATTTCCTTCTCTCTCTCTCTCTCTCTCTCTTCCTTCATCTCTCACTTAATATTCAGCAAAAGAGAACCCTTATAAGGAGCTGCTGGACAGAAAAGAAAGCGTTCCCACCGTTTACATTATTGAAGCTACATAGCAGAAAATGGCAGTTTATAGTGGAAGAAAATCGCAGGCTTAAAAGACGCTGAGGTGATACACTCACGGTTCATCTTTTGTACCGTTACTATGTATCTTTCACATGGAAATGTGGATGCAGTGTACCTTTAAGGTGACTAAGTGTACCGTATTTAAGGTGGATGGATGGGTAGATGTTCTCGGGTTCTCGCTCGGGTTCTATTCATATGGTTGGATGTAAGGTACCTGAGAACCTTTCTTTGGTTCACCCAACATTCAAAGTTCTTAAACATTCAAAGAACCATTGAGGGGGGGGGGATCCGTAAGCGATTGTCAAATGGGAAAGGGTTCTATAGAAGCGGTCTAAAAAGGATGTGGAACTTTTCTGAAAAGGAAATAATTAGTCGAGTTCTGCGAAGAACTTTTGGCTGTTATTTATGTAGACGGGAAACACAGCTGTCACGTGAAGATATTTCACTGTTGAATTTTTCTCTATTTATTCTACCGATTTCTCAACTTTTTTTTTGTTGTACTAAAATTCTGTTTTGCATCGTAACTTTACACATTGTAAAATTATGCATTGAATTGTCTATTCTACTTTATTCACACACCATTTCAACTGTCGCATTTTTAGCAGTACTACGTTACTTTTCGGTTTTTCAAATTCTCGTTTCCGTCAACATTGTCTCAAGCTTGAAAAAAAAATCTGTAAAAATATGCTACAAAAATGTAGATCTTTGTTCATTCAAATTTGCGCAAATCTTTCATGAGCTCAGATTATTCATCCAAGGAGACCCAATGAGTTCCTCAGAGGCCTTTACCAGATATTTTAGAGGATTAGCTTTCTAAACCGCATTGTATCCTTCTCTCGAAGGAAACACAAGATGAAAACTTGCAGTCATTGGAAATTGGGAAGTCTGAAAAATAAGGGTTTTTTTTTTTTTTTTTTTTTAAGAAAGTTTAAGAAAACTATCCTGAGGAATTGGAAATCAAAGAATACAACTACACTTACTACAAAAAAATAAATAAATAAATAAATAAATAAATGTCCATTGATTATACAGTTGTAGGCAAAAGTTTGGGTAAAAAAATGACATATTTTGTTGATGTTTATAAACAAAAACTACTTTAAAAATCCATCTTTTGTGCAAATATGAAATATTAAAGCACAGTTACTTTATAATTAATAACATTTAATAGAAAAATAATTAAAATTATTTCATGTGAAAAAATATGGACACCCTATTAAGTCAGTATTGAATTTTTTTTATTATAAAATAAACAAATAAAAAATGCTTAATTTGACTCTAGACATCAGTCATCATGTAGTTCCGTCACCAAATCCCTAAATATATACTACAACAAGAACAACCAATCACACACACACACACACACATGCACACAAACACCCTAAAATGTTGTATTTTTGTTATTGTTAGTCGTATTGAAATAACTTTTATTTTACCATTATTTCATGTATTTGTATTTATATTACCGTATTTGATTTGTTTGTCGTTTTTTGTATTTTTATATATATATGTATATTTTTATATATCTTACATCTGTTGCACTTCTTCACGCTTGTATTGCATCTCTTTATGGGACCTTGTGAAGCGTCTATGAACGCTAACAAAGTCCCAATCCTCTTCTGAAAATGGAAAAAAGAACAAGTTAATGGAAATTACTCAGATAGATCAGACTTCAGACAGACAGTAAAGGTAAACTAATTGAACTGAGGATGTTCATTTCATTGGTGAGTCACTTGATCAATTTGAATCTTAATCCCAGCCAGCTTTGACCTTGGGTTGACCTCTGCTCTCCACTCACGAGCTACATGCATGCAATAAACCCAGAAAATGTACATTTTGACTGTTACTGGCCCAAATGGCCTGCCATTAGAACCATTACACCAGCATGTTTCTTTTTCTCTTTATTTGTTTAAGCAATGAAGAAGTAGCTCCCATTAATGAACAGAGCGACCGTTTTAATCCCTAACTCCCTTTAAGTGTCCCTGAGTACAGTCCAAGTTCAGACTTGTTGTCATTCTAAAGCTAGAAATCAACACATAAGCTATGCTATACATACATACATACAGAAGTATCCTCACACACAAACACACAACACACATACACTCACAGAGAGGCTATGGAGAAGGTCAGGGGGAGGTCAGGAATTGTGTCTGGCAATCATTTCCCGTGTCCCGTGTCACAAACCGGCTTAATAAAGCCTTTTCGTCTCAGAGACGAGGTCATCTAAGAGCACGTGTGTGCCCTCTCACTCTGATTTTATCTAAGAAAGGATGAATGACTACAACACACTGACTAAAGTGTGTGTGTGTGTGTGTGTGTGTGTGTGTGTGTGTTTGTTCAAGAGAGTTCAACAGAGGCTAAGAGGAAGAAGTTCACTGCCATTTCGATGTGACAAATGAATATCATGTAACAGGGGATTGATAGATCATTCACAATGCAGCTGCCCATCTGCCTGTGTGTGTGTGTGTGTGTGTGTGTGTGTTAGTTTACCCGTCATCCTTCTTACCGTGCCAGCGATTAGACATTGTGGCATAACGCATTGCCCAGAAATAAGAGTGTCATTGTCAAATTTGTCATCTTTATTTTTAGGTGGCCATTTTATTAGGAACACGTGCAGATACGGGTCTGTTAATGTTCACATTAAACATCAGAATGAGGAAAAACTGATCTCAGTGACTTTGGTCGTTGATGTGGCAGAGCCGTTCATGTCAGCTGGGCTGGTTTGAGCATTTCATAAACTCTCGAACAAAAAACCAGCCGGTGAGTGGGCGGCTGTGAGTTCTGAGAGAGGTTAAGGAGAGGTCAGAGACGAATGGCCAGACTCGATTGAGCTGACAGGAAGGCTATGGTAACTCCAAATAGCTACTCTTTACAACTGTGGAGAGCAGAAAGGCATCTCAGGACACACAGATACAAACAACAACAGCTGAATTGTATTTACTACAAGTGGCTCCACCTAGTGGACAACCTAAAAAAAGACAAACACAGTTTTACCATCGAACATGGCATCTACTGCTTTCTGATTTGTTCAGAAAAGATTAAGATCTGTTTTAGTGTCAGGTTTAATGTTCGTTGCACATGTTAAACTCTCTTCCTCCTGGATTTTTTAAGAGTGCGTTTGTTTTCAAGAAGAAAAAAAAAACAACAACACAATTTTAAATGTATGTTTAAGAGTTTCATGTTTTCTCATCCCATTTCATCAGACTCGTAACACACTCGATACATCAGCATCGCATCGTACTCTTAAAAGCAAACAAACCTGTTGGTGCACATAAAATATTAAAGAAGCGTCTTTCCACAGAGGAGTACATTCTTCACAACTAAACACACACACACACACCACTTTAATTAAAAGACAGCACAGCAAAAATAACCCTCATACACACACACACACACACACATTAACTCACACACACCGACCCATTTAACACTACACATACACAGTACTAAAATGATTTATAAGACAATTTTATTTTTTTGCCAGTCTTACACTCCACTTCGTCTGACTCTCTATAATAATAATAATGTGCAGGTGGTGTGTACAGTACTTTCACACACATTACTCATATCCAGCATTATCTAACATCCACACACAGAGCATTTATCACAGCAGGCCAGAGGACACGGCCTCAATACCTCCATCCACTCCATCCAGGAGACGGATGGAGACAGACGCCTGTAGTCATACGTCAAGCAGCGCAGTCAAGCGTCTCTGAGGAACAAGTGTCTACAGTTATACATTCATCACAACTTCCAAAGTTTCACTGGACTTCTCTCGCACAGAAGGTGTTCACAATACGTAAGGATTTTAGGAAATATGGGATAAGCGGAGGGGATTTTTCCTGAACACCACCAAAAGGATTCAAAAACATTGATTTCAACCAACTTTGTTTAAATCAAGTTTGTTTTTGTGTTTAGTCTGAACTGTGTCTTTAACTTCATCTTCCTTATTATCAAAATACATAAAATATGTTGGTGTTGTAGGGGTATGTAGGTGTATTGTTGTATACATATATATATATATATAATTTTTTCACCATGTATTTGTTTGTATTTATTTAATTTCACTATGATTTATTGTGTATAGTACTGCTACTACTAATACTACTACTATTTCTACTACTTCTATTATTACTACTACTACTACTACTACTACTACTACTAATAATAATAATAATAATATTAATAATGATAATAATAATAATAATAATAATAATAATTTTAAGCAACAACAATGGTAACTGTTTTGTATTAGCACCAACTATTAACAAAAAATATATTTATAAAAATGGATACAATTTGATAACATTTCATTTCAGATCTTTTTATTTAATAAGGTTTTTGATTTTCTTCTGTGTGAGAATTATTATTATTATTATTATTATTATTATTATTATTATTATTATTATCGGGCAGTATCACTCTTTACTTCTGTCTTTTTTCTCAAATTAATTACAAATGGATAATCACTAGTAAAGCAGTGCTGCCACCTAGAGACAGAATGAGAGAGAGTGTGTGTGAGCGTGTGTGTGTTGTGTGTGTGTGTGTGTGTGTGTGTGTTTGAAAAGAGAGAAGAAAGAAAGAGAAAGAGAGAGAGAGAGAGAAGAGAAAAAAAAAAAAAAAAAAAAAAAAAGAGAGAAGAGAAGAGACAGAGTGAAAAGTCGCTTCTCGGCCCCGGGGGTGCGACATCCATCTCTGTCTTTTTGCCAAATTTGATTTTAAATATTTACAATGCCATACATCTTCGCTGAAACAAATTACCACCAAAGTGCTATTGTCTGGAGTGGGGCTAGTAAGAAGGATGGCGCTTTAGAGGCAGCATCAATGTTTTATTTGCTGAAATATATGACTATTGGATACACAACCAGCACACCTTCTTACTTTAAACGCTGAGGATAAAACAAAAGCTGAACTTTTTCATGGAGTAAATACCACAATAAGCTATTGACCGTCTCATACTCGCTGCTAGCATGCACTTCTAACGTGAATGCTCAAATCTTTCGTCAAGCGCTCCTCCTCTTTAACGTTAGCAGCAGCTCTTCTGGATCATTTTGTTGATTCCAGTCGCAAGGATTAAAGCGAAACATTTAAAAAACACTTTTCTTTCTCTCCCGCAAACATGTAGATAATGTTCCATGCAGGAAAGCAGTGTGTCTTTGATGTTAACATGCCATGACCATACCTCTTCTTTGTAGGCTATTAAATCACAGCAGGTCACTTTGATACGTCGGTGTGTGTGTGTGTGTGTGTGTGTGTGTGTGTGTAATAGCACGCAGGAGCCGAAAACAAATCTCACACAGTGTCCGGTTCCATGTCTGAAATCCCAGGAATGCACTCAACTCTGATGTCCCCCCCGCCCCTTGGCTATGATAAGCAAATAGCACCATAAACGCTAAATCCTGTCATATGGAACCAAGTCTAATCACGTGCGGATAAATAATAAGCCATTTAAAAAGAAAAACCTCTCAGAAATATGAACATTTTCATTGCACAGAAGTACTTTTGTAGATTTTCTATCAATGTGGCAGTGAACTCTTGATTCTGATTGGTCAGACGGCGTCGATTCATTTTCTATAACAGCAATTCCGACAGTTCCACAGCTGCAAATCAGATCACGGATTTATATGAATGCACTTGTTCTAATACATGATCGTTTCTATAGGAACAGCTCATTTACAGAAACGTTACACTCTACATAATCCAAGTTCTAGATCAGATTGTTACCGAACAAAGAACATGCAGGATAATGTATGATTATGATATGACGTTTTCTGGAAGGAGATGTTTCTATAACATTTAAGGAAGGAGTTTCCAGTGTCAGTGATTTGATAGTTTGTCACCATGGAGAAAGTCATGGAGAGGGAGGAGTTTACGCTTTATGGTTCCTCAGGAGCATGACAAGCTGCAATACACTTCAAGAGAGAGAAATAAAGAGAGACTGGTGAGTGTTTGTAGCAGTTATATTGCAAATGCTAACAGGAGGAAACGTGTCTAGTGGACATCCATCCATTTTCCATACCACTTATCCTACACTGGGACTTGGGGAGCCTGGAGCCGATTCTAGGGAACTCGGGGCACCTTGAATGGGATGTCAAGCGAACACACGCTTCAGACTATTTGGAAATGCCAATCAGCCTACAGCACATGTCCTTGGGGGAGGGACTTGGGGAGGAAACCGGAGTACCTGGAGGAAACTCCCAAAGCACGGGGAGAACATGAAAACTCCACACACACAGGGAGGAGGTGAGATTCGAATCCCTGATCCTAGATGTGTGAGCCGACCATGCTAAACACCAAGCAGTCCGTACAGGATTTCACTGAGTTTTTGGTAATTTTTGCGGCCAAGAATCGATTGATTTTGCTTGAATCTTGAATTTTGTGTAGTTTTTTGTGCGTTTTTTTTTTTACAAGTACTTGGACTCCGCCCACCGTCTACTCGAGCCAATCGGATAACCGTAACATTCCACTGACCAATCAGAGCATGTTCTCGCTCCAACCAATCACGTTTTGTTTTACAGTCAGGACAGGAACAGCCCTTGCTGACATGCTGTGCTTATAATAAACTGTACATTATGACATTACTGTTATTACATGCACTCCAATGTGACACCATTGTCTTCGAGGTGTAATATTTTCATGCTTCAATGGTTGATCTAGAACCCCAAAGGGATTCTTTTTTTTTATCATTTTGGGGGAGAACCCTTAAAAGTTTTATGTAGAACCTCCCAGCAGAGTATTTTCCCCATCATGGATTATTTCAAGTAGAATCCTTTAGCTTTAGGAAGCTAAGAACGAAATTATTTACTACTTTACTTGTTCTGACTCGGTCATTACTTTGGACATAGATCCCAAAATACTCTCTGATTTAGATTTATAAGTTCTCCCTTTCTCATTTTCATTTCTTGGCTCAGATCATTGCCGGTGAATGTTCGTTGCTTCAGCCGGTCTCGGTGGAGCCCAAACACTTGGAGAAGTTACTACTACGGTCTTTACTGCCAATTTAAGCCAAGCTCAAGTAATCATACAGGATTTCTGGTGATAAACAGTTTTAATTAATCTCTTGCCAATTAAAACACAAATAACCCTTTCCTCTCGCATTGGCCTTTTTCCGCTCCATCATTATCTGGAGATCTTTCCTCCTCGCCGCACATTGATCGGCCTCGTGAGATAACAGTTTTGAAATGAAACACATTTCTTACAGGTCAGCGTTTCAGTATTTCTGGTGCAGCGAGGGAGGATTAGTGGATTTGTCTGACAGTTTCGATACCACTTGTCTTCGGAATTTGGACGTTTACTGTATTAAATTGAGCTAACATCAGAAGAACTAAACTCAAAAAGGCACGATAATTTACACCGCATGCATTTTAATTACATCCGGTGTCATTTTAAAGTTAATATTTAAATCCAGTGAACAGACCTGCTTCATTTTATGATTCATTTTTTAGAAATACGTTTGTAGGAATTACCACAGCACCATAAGATGCTCAATTCTGGCTAGTTATAAGGTGTTGATTCATTTTCTATTAATAGCAACTCTGACAGTAGTTCCAGCGGTAAATTTATGATGCTTTCATTCTAATGTCATCATTTCCATAGTAACAACAAGGTACCTGTACAGTGGGTGTTACACACAAACATTTGTTTTTTTTTTAATGTGTATCAATGATGGAAGTTTTCTGTAATTAGATATTTTAGCATTTCAGTGTTCTTATACATATACATACATACACACACACACACACACACACACACACACACACACATATAACCTATATATATATATGTGAATATTATTAACCTGCAAATACATAACGATCGTAATATAGAAACGATTTATGGAATATTACTATCTACACTATGCTATCTTCTTCATGCCTTGCTATCTGCAAATGAAATATCTAAAAGAAATATAAAAGTTATATATAATTCAGAGCACACTGTAATATCAAATAAAGATCTGAGTGAAACGGCTTATCTTCCCTCTGTCCTCCTTTAATCATGTCTGGTTTGAAGATCAGACATTTTTTTTATGGACTTTTATTCATAGAAAAACCCTTCACTTTAATGTTTCACCTCTGCACTGGAAGCATCAATAGCAATATCAATCGCAAGAAACATCTAAACACTCGGTATATTTACCTCAAAAAGGTCATTGACAGCCGAAGTTTACACGCACGTTAAAAAATGCATGAGTATTGAAAGAAGCCTGTGATGTTTCATTACAGCCGCCTTATAAAACGCAGTGCTTCTTTCAAG
Source organism: Ameiurus melas (assembly GCA_012411365.1). Lineage (NCBI taxonomy): Eukaryota > Metazoa > Chordata > Actinopteri > Siluriformes > Ictaluridae > Ameiurus > Ameiurus melas. The sequence continues at coordinate 4,035,869 of CM022754.1, forward strand.
GACACCAGTGATGAAAAAGGCTAAATTATTAATGAAAGCAGCTTTTAGGACAAGTGTATACAGCTTTTATGTGCACCCTGCCTACACTGATGATCTCTTAAGTTAATGGGTTTGGGAGAAACAATACATATATTTGCTGTGTTTCAGTGGTGAAGGTTAAAAAACTCTCCAAGGCCAGATACTGAAAAATCAACAAATTAGACAAGGCACGTGATTTAAGCTGTATTACTAGACAAGTGTAGCTCATGTTTTCAAATAATGATAATGATAATGAGTGTTTATTGGTCGCATATACATATGCACAATGAAATTCTTTTCTTCGCATACCCGAGCATGTCAGGAAGCTAGGGTCAGGGCGTAGGGTCAGGCATGATACAGCGCCCCTGGAGCAGAGAAGGTTAAGGGCCTTGCTCAAGGGCCCAACAGTGGCAGCTTGGCAGTGCTGGGGCTTAAACCCCTTCCAATCAGTAACCCAGGGCCTTAACTGCTGAGCCACCACTGCCATTTTACAATAGGCAGTGTGGAATGACGAGATTGACACTCAGCGTATTCATTTCTATCTTCTGTAAACGCTTTATGCAGGTCGGGGTCATGGTGGATCTGGAGCCTATACTGGGAACATTGGGTGTGAGGCAGGAAAAAACACGCAGAATGGGATGCAAGTTCATCGCAGGGTTCCAGTCTCTCCCCTATCACTCAGTTACCAATCAGGAAGGGCGAAGGCTATCCCATGCGTGCTCCGAGGCACATAAAGCCAGCCAATCGGATCTTTTTAACTGCTGCTCATGAGACATCAGAGGCTGGAGTAACACTTGAAAGAAGGCGCTATTTGCTTAGGAAGACACTTCCACATGCATGATCTCACAGACACCCATGATTGGCTAGTGTCACTGTGCAATTTGAATTCTTGAGCTCTATCAGCATGTCTTTAGGAGGTAGGAGGAAACCAGAAAACCCGAAAGAAATCCAAGGGGAGAACGTGAAACTCCACACAGTCAGTAACCGAAGCTGAAGATCAAGCCAGGAATCCAGGAGCTGCCAGATTCACCACCATGCTCCCCATTATACTATCCTTGTGAGGACCCTATATTGACAATTATTTAATTCATGTAATTAATGCTAAGCTACAACAAAATCTATTCCAAACCTTCAAGGGAACATTTTGGATCATTAGTTTTTACTTAAATTTTTGAAAAAAAAAAAAAAAAAAAGAGAGATGTTTTTCTTGTGGGTACCAGCCAAATGTCCTCACAAGATCAAAACTTTCAGATCATATCCTTGTAGTCATTTGGAAAAAACATCTCTTTGGAAAAAGAGGGAAATTTGGAAAAAACTCTCTCTCTCTCTCTCTCTCTCTCTCTCTCTCTCTCTCTCTCTCTCTCTCTCTCCACACACACACACACACATTAGAATGACACACCTCATTTTCAGCAAGACATGCTCATTAGATCATAAACTAGCATTTGACACTGACTTCCGAGCAGTGAATCTATGAAATTTAAACTCGTGGACAATTTAAGCGTGGTTGTGAAGAATACACAAAACAGTTTTTCTAAAGAGAGAATGTGAAAGTGTGGCCCAGACTCCCAAGCACTAATACAATAACATATACGCTATATACACAGAATAAAGGGGCAAAGCAGAATAATTATTAACCCAGTATTTATTCACTCAGAAGTCCAACATACAAGAAGTCCCTAGTGTATTAGCATCACACTGCCACTAGGTGGCGCTGAATGCATTCAGTCTGTTCGTGCTTTCGAACAGTTCTCACTTAAATCTAGAATCAGAAATGCGTTTGGAAAACTTGGCTCTCCACAGACATGAACAGATTTATCTGAACATTTATTCATATGTCATGTTTTAATTCAAGTCAGTTTATAAATGAAATAGAATCCTGTCCAAACTTAGAACAACAACTTGTATTCTTTGTATTCTTTCTTTTTTTGCTGCTGTAGTACACACACACACACACACAGCCCTAACTCCGAAAAAAAAATTGAGACAGAATGGGAAATGCAAAAAACCCAAACAAAGAGTCATTTGTAAATTCAACTCACCCTGTACTTTACTGAAAACACATTATTAACATTATTTGATGTTTTACTGAATTTAATTTATTTTTGAAAATATGCTAGCACCCACACTCTCTGCTTACTTAACCATGCGCTTGTAATCTAAGCAGAATGTGGTTTGACGTTGTCCTGCTCTGGATGGCAGATTATGTTGCTCCAAAATGTGTACATATTTTTCTGCATTAATGATGCCCTCACAGATGTTCAGGTTAACCACCATGGGCACTGACACCCCCGACATCATGTCAGGTGTTAGTTTTTGGACCTGACACTGATAACAGCTTGGATGGTTTTTATCCTCTTTGATCTGGAGAAAACAACAGCTGTTTTGTTCAAAAACTATTTGAAATGTTGACTCGTCGGACCACACAACACGATTCCACTGTGCTACTGTCCATCTCAGATGAGACCGAGGCGGGAGAAGTCTGCGGCGCTTCGGGACAGTGTTGATGTACGGCTTCTGCTTGCATAGTAAAGCCTTAACTCGCATCTGTGGATGCAGCGGCGAATGGTGCTGACTGTCAAAGGTTTACCAAAGTATTCCCGAGCCCATGTCAGGATCTCCATTACAGCCTCATGACTGTTTATAAGACACTGACGTCTGAGGGATCGGAGATCACACCCATTCAGAGATCTGACCGGATTCCTTGAATCTTTTAATTATATTGAGCACTGTAGAAGGTGAAATGCCCAAAATCCGACCGATTTGTCTTTGGGGAATGTATTTCTCAAAGTGTGGGATAATTCGCTGACGCATCTGTTGGAAGATTTGTGATCCTCGACCCGTCCTTGCTCTTGAAGGACTAGGCCTTTTTTGGAGGTTCCTTATATACTATGATTAGACGATTGTCTCACCTGTTTCCCATCACCTTCTAATTCCAACTTCTCACATCACCATTAGTCCTAAATTGCCCCTGTCCCAACTTTGTGGAAAATATTGCATGCATCAATTTCAAAATAAACATTTATCTTCAAAACACTCTACAGTTGATTAACTGAAACATGAAATACCTTGCCTTCATACATATTCTTGTTTAAATAGCGGCTGTGGCGCAGTTGGTCGAGTGGGTTGTCCATTAATCGTAGGGTTTGCGGTTCGGTTCCCAGGCCGGGTGACTCCACATGCTGAAGTGTCCTTGGGCAAGACACTGAACCCCAAGTTGCTCCTGATGGCAAGCTAGCACCTTGCATGGCAGGTCTGCTACCATTGGTGTGTGGATGGGTGAATGAGACGCAGTGTAAAGCGTTATATAATATGCACATTTACCAAATACAAGTCAAATGTTTTTATTAAGATATGTACCCCTAGATCGTTTACATTTTCAAAAACATTATTTATTTATTTTTTTAACACACAATAAATGAGATTTATTACAAACTGTACACACGTCTTACAGATTAAAGTCCATCCATCAGTCCGTTAATTCCAGTTGAACAGCAGAACGAAAAACGTTAACCACCTTAACCCTAATGCAAGACCTGATGATTGTAAAGCCTGCAGAGTTCTGTCCTACTTTCTTCACGCTGTTAGAGAATATACCCAGTGTTGTCATCATCTCTAAAAATAAGCAGGAGAAGTGAAATGAAATCAGTAATGCATGCTGATGCATGCTGATACGAGATGAGCGATGCACATAATACACCGGTTTGATCGATCGTGATCCAATAATATCACGGGAACATGGATAAAGCAAAATGCTTACGCTGTAGGTTTGGAGCACATATCAGATCTTAATTACACTCTGTCACAAAAACCTCATGTATTTATTCATGAGTGGGGGATAAAAAATATGGCAGGATGCACTCTGGGTGAATGGGGAGCCATTTTATTTTCCAGACTCACTGTCAAAATGGTGGCACTAGATGGCAATGTCGAAGCGCGGTCTGCTCGGGTCGGGTTCCACGCCAGGTCTGAGACTATAATCGCTATCACAGCGCTGGGATAGAGCAAGGCATATTAATTAATTGTTAGTGTAGATCTGTGCCAGCGGAAGAGAGAGTGATTATGAGGAAAACATCTCAATGAATAAGACAGTTTCGCAGTGTTTGTACACAATAGGCGGCTGGAAATGAATATGGACGTAGCTGATAGAGACCTGATGTTTCTGCATGAGCTTTACAATCATTTTCTGTGGAAATAAACAGCTCATTAGATCTCATCAGGCAACACAATTTGTCTATCTTCAACATGAATGCATTTTTATAAATGCATCCAAAATAAAATCGTGGAAGCGCGTGACTGATCAGGAACAAGTCTTTTCTTTTAATGTAGAATGCTGCTTATCATTTGTTTATAATAGAGTCAACAGCAGAGCCGTCAGCAATGTGTCACACACACACACACACATTTGTCTTACTATCCTTATGGGGACCTTCCATTTACTATTACTGTAGCGAGCCTCAGTAAATATATTAGCCCTTGTTTGGTTTTTTTAAATGAACAAATTTTTCCTAAATCTCCCCACAAGGTCAAAACTGTCAGATATTACCAGATATAAAAATATGCCCCCACCACACACACACACACACAAAGTATATGGGTCATTTATTTAAAACCAAACAGCAGAGCAGGTCTTTGTAGAAATGATACAACCACGATACTATACATGGTTATTAAATTATCAAGGCAAGCCATTACCGTACGATATAAACGTGGAGTGCAAGAGCGTCATTAAATTTGCCAATAAAATATTTGCAATACCTCATTGGCTCTTGATGGCCATAATGAAGGGTATGGCTGCGTCCAATCGGAAGGCATTAGGTTTAATTTACGTGGCATTTTGCAGATGGGAGAAGTACTGCGAGAAAAGAAAATAGAAATACAAACAGACAACGCTCTCCATCTATCCATCTGGTGTAAATATCTACATATTTATTAATATTAATCATTCATTCTTGAATCTGATTGGTTATGTGATGTTAATTTACTAATAACAGAAGTTATTCCTGTTCTAATGTTATAATTTTCTATAAGGAGAAGGTTATTTAACCTTTATAGAGTCTTCAGTGTCAACATTTTGTAACGATCGAAGTACAAAAATGTCTTCCAGTTTTTGCAATTTGTATTGTATTGGCAATCCGAAAGTATAGGAACAGCAAAGTCAATTCTTTTGTTTCCGCTATTGAAGACATTTGGGTCTGAGACCAAAAGATGAATAGAAGATGACAAATCAGAGTTTCAGCTTTCATTTCCCCACATTTACATCTAGATGTGTTAAACAAGTTAGAACATGGCACCTTTTGTTTGAACCAACCCATTTTTTCAAGTCATCAAAAATATTGGAACACCGCATTTGTTGTTAAAAAGGATAAACCAATATGAAGATAAGGGAGCTATCTATAGGAGAAAAGCAAGCCATTTTTAAGCTGAGAGAAGAGGGAAAATCTATCAGAACCATTGCATATACATTGGGCATAGGCATTAAAACAATTTGGAATGTCCTGAAAAATAAAGAAACTACTGATGTTGTAAGAACCAGGCATGGAACAGGTCAGCCAAGGAAAATAACAACAGCTGATGAAAACATTGTGAGAGCTGTGAAGAACACCCTACCCCCCCAAAAAAAACAAAAAAAACAAACAAACAAAAAAAAAAAACAGTTAGTGACATCAACAACATCCACAGGGCAGGGGTGAAGGTACAATCCACTATTCAAAGAATACTTCAAGTGCAGGAATACAGGACACATACCACAAGATGCAAACCATATGAGCAGTAAGAATCAGAAAGCCAGATAGGAATTTACCAAGAAATACTGAGATGAACCGCAAATGTTCTGGAACCAATATAAACCTCTACCAAAGTGATGGAAAGGCCAAAGTGTGGGGAAAGAAAAGATCAAAAGATCTGCTCATGATCCAAAACATAGACACTCATCAGTCAAGCATGGTGGAGGTAGTGTCATGGCTTGGGCTTGCATGGGTGCTTCTGGAACAGGCTCACTAATCTTTATTGATGATGTAACTCATGATGGTAGCAGCAGCATGAATTCAGAAGTCCACAGAAACAATCTGTCTTCCAAGTTACAGAGGAATTCATCCAAATTAATTGGGAGGAACTTTATCATGCAGCAAAACAATGACCCAAAAAGCACTCAACAACTCAACAAAGGACTTTATCGGAGAGGAAAAGTAGAAGAGAAGATTGAAGCGAGAAAGAAACAACAACTGAAAGAAGCTAGTACAATTCTGGATAAGCAACCCAAAAGAACAATGCAACAGTTTGGTGATGTCAGTGAGTCACAGGCTTGATGCAGTTATTACAAGCAAGAGATATTCAACCAAATATTTAAATGATATTTACTTTAAAACTATCTGTTCCATTAATTTTGCTCACCTGTTTACAGCCGAATAACTGAAATGATAACACAAACGACTTATTCTGTAAATGTTCCACAACATTAACTACAGTGCTGTGAAAAAGTATTTGTCCCCATCCTGATTTCTTCTGGTATACAGATGAATCTCAAAAAATTTGACTATTGTGGAAAAGTTCTTTTTTTTCCTTAATTGAATTCAAAAAGTGGAACTTTCATATATTCTAGATTCATTACACATGAAGTGAAATATTGCAAGCCTTCTATGTTTCAATCTGGATTCTTATGGCTCACAGCTCATGGAAATCAAAAATCCAGTATCTCAAAATATTAGAAAAATACTATCAAAATATCAGCTGGACTAGACACAAGCAGTCCTGATTTCTGCCAGCCCGGTTCAATCAAGTCAATACTTAAATAGAACTCTTTCAGCAGCATGAAGTTGGTTAAAAGGTGTGTCCCAGTAATACACTATGCCAAAATTTAAAGAAATTCCAGAAATGATGAGGAAGAAGGTGATTGAAATACTTCAGTTTGGGAAAGATTTACAAAGCTATTTCAAAGTCTCTGGGAGTCAAAAGAACTCAATTGTCTCTAAATGGAAAATATTCAGCACAGTAGCGAATCTTCCCAGACCTGCCAAAATTCCTCCAAGATGAACTACTCATCAGTTACAGCAACGACTCATCCAGCAAGTCATAGAAGACCCAAGGACAACATCAAAGGACCTACAGACCTCTCTTGAGTCAATAAAGGTCACTGTTCATTATTCCAATATCAGAAAGACACTGGGCAAAAATGGCATCCATGGAAGTGTGTCAACGTGAAAACCACTGCTAACCCAAAAGAATGTTACGACTCATCTGAATTTTGCCAATACAGACCTTAATGAACCTCAAACCTTTTCAGAGAATGATCTGTGGACTGATGAGTCGAAGGTGGACCTGTTTGGAAGACAGGGGTGACGTTACATCTGGAGTAATCCAAACACTGAATTCCACAAAAAAAACATTATACCTATGGTCAAGCATGGTGGTGGCAGTGTGATGATGTGAGGATGCTTTGCTCCTTCAGGGCCTGGGCAACTTGCAGTAATCGATGGAAACATGAATTCTGCTCTCTACCAGGAAATCCTAAAGGAGAATGCCCGGTCTTCAGTCTGTAAGGTGAAACTCAAACGCAACTGGATTATACAACTAGACAATGATCCAAAGTGCAAGAGTAAGTCCTAGTCCTAGAAGTAAATGAAAGATTGATCTACAGTTATCAGAAGTGTTTTTTGGGGGGGTTAATTTGCAGTTATTGCTGCTAAAGGAGGCACAACCAGATTTTAAGTTTAAGGGGCAATTAGTATTTTGCATGGGTGATGGGTGTTGAATAAATACAGTGTTTAAGTTAAAAACACTGTATTACAATGTAGAATGTTGAGCTGCTATTAAATTTGTAACTCAGTAGTATCATCTATTGAAGTAAAAGATAAAAAGTTGAGCCACATTCATGTCTTTAATTTATTTATTCATTTTCATATTTTTCATTTACATGTGATTCATTTTCATGTGATTGATATTCAAGTGATACATTTTCATGTGATTCATTTATGTATGATTCATTTACATGTGAATCATTTACTAATTTGCTTCTCTTCAAATCCAGTTTTAGACTGTGATATTACAAAGTTCTTTCCAGATTATTACTTGCCACACTGTATGAGATAACCCCAGAAAAATTGGGGGTATTCTATAATATAATTTGTTCACCATGTTAGCTTTAAATTCTCTTTAAAAACAGATCCGCAATTAAATAACATGACATCCTTCAAAGCATTGGCATGTTCTGCTTACTCTCAGAATCCACCAAACACCCACACACCCAAAGTCTCCATAAACAAATAAGACAGCAGTGTATCCTACAGAAACCACAGAAACCTACAGAGCCACATTATTATAGATCATTACAAAGGATAATCGAGTCATCAACCTTACTGTGCCATGAATATTCACTTTTTGTTACCACATGACTCCCATGGGCTAGAAAGAGCTTATCATAGCTACAAAATCATAGTCACTTTGCCAGATAGCTAGTTAGAAGTATGTAAGCAAGACTTTTTTTGCATGTTCATAAGATTATGAATTAATCAAACCAAGCAAATAAAGTTGTATGTATATTTAATCGCTATTTGCTCAGCAGCACAAAGCAGACCATCTGTGTCTGTTTTTCTGTTTTTGCTTTGTAGTACATTATATGCTTGGAACACAATTAATATATATATATATATATATATATATATATATATATATATATATATATATATATATATATATATATATATAAAACTCACTACTATACTGACATGCTTGCTTTATCTGGGTCAAGGTTGCACTGAGGACCCATGATGGGATGCCAGTCCATCACCGGGCATGTCATATGCACACAATGTTCATTCACACCTAGGGGGGGTGATTTATCTTAGCTAATCCACCTACCAGCATGTTTTTGGAGGTAGGAAGAGGAAACCCACATGAATACGGGGTGAATATGTGAAACACCAGTCACCATGCAGTATTATACTTTTCCCATATTTATGGAGAAAAAACAGCATTTTGAAAATATTCTACGGTTACAGTTTAAAGGGAGGAAGAATGGAAAAAAAATGCTTAGCCAATTATTAAAAGCACAGTAGCACTAACAGGCTCAACACAGCAGCAAAGTGTAGCAGGGAGAGGGAGAGGGAGAGAGAGAGAGAGAGAGAGAGAGAGAGAGAAACACCCACACAAGCTAATTTCTGTTATCAAAGCTACTTCTGCTAAAAGAAATGACTTTATAAAAGTGACTTCACAGTCATTTAGCCAGTATGCTGAAATTCCCATGAGGCTTGTATTCGTCCGTGGTTTCACAGGGAGGCTGGAGGAGATGGAGAGTGAGTGAGAGAAAAATGGAGAATGAAAGAGAAGAATGTATGTGCACACACACACACACACACACACACACACACACACACACAAGAAATATGAGAAGTGTGTCTGAAAGAGCTTCTTATCTGAATGTGGTAAGCAAAAGTAGAACAAGAGCCTCTGCAGCTTAAAACAAGAATTAAAGAAAGAAAGAAAGAAAGAAAGAAAGAAAGAAAGAAAGAAAGAAAGAAAGAAAGAAAGAAAGAAAGAAAGAACGAATGAACAAGGATCGACTGAAGGCTGGAAGGGTTAAAGCAGTATAATCATCTAGTGTGTGTGTGTGTGTGTCTGTGTGTGTGTGTCTGTGTGTGTGTGTGTCTGTGTGTGTGTGTTCACTTATCTTCTCAGCATCTTGCTGAGATAAATTGGCTCTGACCTGCACATGACCTCAGCCAATGTTCACGAGACCATTAAATCCGTGCAAAGATGCCATTTCGTGGGTGTGGGTGAGAGAGAGAGGGGGTTGGGCATGTTTCAAAGCATTCTTATGTCAATATATCAAATCAAAACATCTTGTTGTCCCCGTAACTCCAAACTAAACGCCTCGATAATGTGTCCTATAGCATAAAGAGTTTTTTCTTCTAAAGTCTCTAATACTTCCAAACTGGATTTCTTACAATACAACATCGACCACCACTGGAAAAAATTGATTGAGAAAATTATTTTTAGGAGCCCACAGTGAAACCTGACCATTATCCCTTATTTTTTGAGATTGTTTACTTTTTTCTCCCCTCCTATTAAACACTATTGTACCAGCACTAGCGATGTGATAGCATGGCACACAGCTCCTGACGTCTCACGGCAATAATGAAAATACAGCAGCAACCAACAAACTACCACCAGAAGCACATACACATGACACATATTTCGATGTAAACACATTTGTCATAGGGGAGTTTTCCATTCGGAACGCTGAGGAGATGAACAACGAGGACGTACAATCTTCCCGAGTGACGCATTGTACCAAAACACAAGAAATGTGAGAAACAGCCAGTCATGTATAATATAAAATATAAACTTATAAACATTTGAATAAATTATAAGCTCAACCTTAATCAACCTTTGTATTCAATTAGGCGTTTATGTCCAGAACCCAAGTCATGTCAAAGATAAACATAAAGAAATGAACAAATAATAATCATAGAACTAAGCAAATAATCAGAAAATATCTTGAAGTTCCATATCATTTGATTCGTTTCACCCACTATATCCTGTGTCCGTAGTTTCAACTTTTAAATCCTGTAAATCTTACAGAAGATCCAGCAGATCATGTGCAACTGCTGGGAAACATGATATAAATGTTTCTGGTTTTCATGACCAAGTTCTTATCTTATTTAAACGCCTACTGTTTAAACTGTGGATTCACAAACCTGTGACGTGGCGTCTTGTGTCTGTTTTGAAATACATTCTTAAAATTGCTAGTACATAGGGATGTAACAGATAATGTGTTCTAAACAGTTACAAATATGTATACAGATACGAATATGAGGTACTGAGGGCACAGTATCTTTGTGGTTAGGACGCTTGCCTCGTACCTCCGGGGTTTGGGTTTGGAATCCTGTCTCTGCCCTGTATATGCAGAGTTTTCATGTTCTCCCCATGCTTTGGGGGATTCCTCTTCAGTCCAAAGACATGCACTGTAGACTGGCTGGAATAATCGTCTGTAGTGTAGGATTTTGATCTGCAATGGTTCGGCAAAGCGTCCAGGGTGTGTCCCTCCTTGTGCCCAGAGTTCCCTGGGATAGGCTCCAGGCTCCCTGTGTAGGATAAGCTGTATGGAAAGCGGATGGATAGGAGGGACATTTTTTGGTGTGCTGAGCTGGAATCCCACAGGACACAGCAAAAATGTATTTTTATTTATGATGGTATGAATGAGCTGTCAACTTGTAGGACTTCTGTTTATGGCTCTCTACCTGTTGTTGACCTTGTTTTGACTGTGCCTCTATGGTTTGTATATAACACACCAATAACTGTCTATTGTAAATAGTACATTGTAAAGAGTTGTTAGTAAGACGTCAGTGCCACTCACATTCAACTGCTTTTATTTCCAGGGAATTTCTTAACTTGTGTAAATATTTGTGTTAATATAACAAGATTGAACAACTGAGACATAAACTGAACAAGTGTCACAGACATTTGAGGAACAGAAATGGAGTAATGAATCCCTGAACAAAGAGTGGTGGGGTGTGGGGGGGGGTATCTATATTAAAAGTATCAATAATTAATAGTAACAGTATTAATATTAAAAATATCAATATTAAAAGTAACAGTCAGTGTCTGGTGGCCTCCAGCTGCTTTAAGTACTACAGTGCATCTCATCCCCATGGACTGCACCAGATTGGTCAGTTCTTGCTGTGAGATGTTACTCCACTTTTCCACCAAGGCATTTGCAAGTTCTCAATCAGGTCTGGGGGACACACAGTTACATGTAATTTTCCACTCCAAGGACGATCTGCTGTCCTTCCTGTCTCCCTGTAGGACCGACTTATGCCACAGTCATATTAAGTTTTAACGCTCCATTGACTTCCATTCAATGGATCCAAAAACAGCAGACCAGAAACTTAAGCTCATGCGTAGAGTTTTCCACACCTGTTCCCGCCCATATTCGCAGTGGCGTCCTACAAAAATACACATGATTCTAGCCTAGTGTGGTTGCGCCTTTAGGTGTCTTACATTGCAAGACACTTGCACACAGAGCAATTTATTGCTCTGGACACATCTGCAGTCTTCATGCCTCCCTGCATCAGGTCTATCACGCAGGTCTTCATGCAGTTGAGCAGGAACCCTAGACAGCTTTCTTCTAGTGTTTTTCAGAGTCAGTAGAAAGGTCTCTTTAGTGTCCTAAGTTATTGGTACGGTCACCGTAATCGCCTACCGCCTTTAAACTGTTCATGTCTTAAGGACTGCTCCACAGGTGCAATAATAGTACATGGTTTATTGAACAAGCATGAAAAACATCGTTTAAACCCTTTCCAATAAAGATCTGTAAAGCTTATTTAGTTTTCGCAGAATTATCTTTAAAATACAGTCTCCTGAAAAAGGAGGCGTTTCTATTTTTGCTGAGTTTATAACAAGAAGAATTGACAAATTACTTATTTGACCTTGCTGTGCCCTTGCCCTTGGATTTGGTTCAAATCCAACAACTAATCAATTCATCTGCTGGTTAAAATGATAATTCCATATGAATCCTACAAATATTCAACCACACTTTCGAGATATTGTGCCTACCAGAATCTCTGACAGACACAGGAATGGATACTTGGTCTACGTGAAAACAGACTCGACTACTTGGTGATGGAGACATAAAAATGACTTCTCATAAAAATGAAAAATAAGCCTTCTGGTTTAGGGCACACCCACACATATACATGCACGATTGTAATTCAGTATATAGTGCATCCCGGAAGTATTCACAGCGCTTCACTTTTTCCACATTTTGTAATGTTACAGCCTTATTCCAAAATGGATTAAATTCATTATTTTCCTCAAAATTCTACAAACAATACCTAATAATGACAATGTGAAAGAAGTTTCAATTAATATAAAAAAAAAAAAAAAAAAAAAAGCACCTGTACATAAGTATTCACAGTCTTTGCTCAAGACTTTGTTGAAGCACCTTTGGCACCAAGTACAGCCTCAAGTCTTTTTGAGTATGATGCTACAAGCTTGGCAGACCTATTTTTTGGCAGGTTCTCCCATTCTTCTTTGCAGGACCTCTCAAGCTCCATCAGGTTGGATGGGGGGGGGGCGTCGGCCATTTTCAGATCTCTCCAGAGATGTTCAATCGTGTTCAAGTCTGGACTGTGGCTGGACCACTCAAGGACATTCACAGAGTTGTCCTGTAGCCACTCTTTGTTATCTTGGCTGTGTGCTTAGGGTCGTTGTCCTGTTGGAAGATAAACCATCGTCCTAGTCTGAAGTCCAGAGCACTCTGGAGCAGGTTTTCCTCAAGGATGTCTCTGTATATTGCTGCATTCATCTTTCCATCAGTCCTGCCACTGAAAAACATCCCCACAGCATGATGCATCCACCACCATGCTTCACTGTAGGACTGTTATTGGCCAGGTGATGACTGGTGCCTGGTTTCTTCCAGACATGACACTTGCCATTCAAGCCAAAGAGTTCAAGCTTTCTTTCATCTGACCAGAGACTTTTGTTTCTCATGGTCTGAAAAACAAACCAGGTGGGCTGTCGTGTGCCTTTTACTGAGGAGTGGCTTCCGTCTGGCCAATCTACTATAAAAGCCTGATTGGTGGAGTGCTGCAGAGATGGTTGTTCTTCTCGAAGGTTCTCCTCTCTCCACAGAGACACACTGGCGCTCTGTCAGAGTGACCATCGGGTTTTTGATCACCTCCCCGACTAAGGCCCTTCTCCCCCGATTGCTCAGTCCTGGTGATTCCAAACTTCTTCCATTTACAGATGAAGGAGGCCACTGTCCTCATTGGGAAATGAGCAGAAATGCAGAAATGCAGAAATGTTTCTGTAGCCTTCCCCAGATCTGTGCCTCAATACAATCCTGTCTCTGAGGTCTATAGACAATTCCTTGGACTTGATGGCTTGGTTTGTGCTCGGACACGCACTGTTAACTGTGGGACCTTAAATTGACAGTTGTGTGCCTTTCCAAATCATGTCCAATCAACTGAATTTACCACAGGTGGACTCCAATCAAGTTGTAGAAACATCTCAAGGATGATCAGTGGAAACAGGATGTAACTGAGCTCAATTTTGAGTGTCATGGCAAAGGCTGTGAATACTTCTGTAAATGTGCTTTTATTTGTAATACATTTGCAAAGATTTCAAACAAACTGTATCCAAGATAAATGTGCATTAGCTTAAAATGGTAATAATTAAATCGAAGTTGATAATGTGTTTTGTAGTTGATTAACAGATGTGGACAAATCCTATTGGATGTTCACGTACTATTTCCATCCCTCAATCACCAGAGTCACCCGAGCTACATGGCTAACACATTCACCACATTCCACAATTAGTCTGTAATGAAACACATCAAACTTGATTTGCATAAAATACAGAAAGTCTGATGTGAATCAAGCCTGGTGGTTTGTTCCCTCACTCTGATACATACACAGCGTTCTGAATGTTCGAGTCTGAAATCAGAACTTACAACACACTTTGAAGTGGTACTCACTTTGTTTGCAGTGTTAGCGATTGCTTCGCCACATTATTTGCAAACACTCAATCAAGGAAGTAAAGCATAAAAGCCTCGCATATCGGCTCAAGATGGACTTCTGAATCTGTTATGAACTTTAAAGCTGTATAATGAGAGTAGACTTTAGGAATAAACAGAACACACACTAAAGGTCAGCCCTTTTAATGATCAAAAGGAAGCAGTTCACTCATTCACAAGACATCAGCACTTCCAAGACCCAAGATAAGCCACCATCCTGGCTGCACTTTCCGAGTCTTTTTTTTTTTTTTTTTGGCTAATCTACAACACCTGATTCAAGTCAGCAGCTAATTATGAAACCATTTAAGCCAAGAGAGAGGGCGAGAGAAAGTTTCGTGCTGGAAAGGCTAGGTCAAATATTATCAGTTATCATAAAATGCAACTGCTTGACTTCTATGGAGCAAATGAGAGTAGTTTCAGTGGATTTTCAATATGAGCTAGCTCACAGGAAACGCTATTATGCATATTTTATATAATTTTATTACTCTTTTTTTTTATCTAAGCAAATGAGGGCATGTATTAGCTGCAAAGTCTCAGCCAAAGTTAGTTAGGAGTTCTTAATAATTGATACAAGTGAGCAAATAAGGTTGTTTATAAGCTTTATATCAGTACATACTAGATAAGTTTCATTTTCTGACTTTTTTTTTTTATACAGTTATTTAGATTGACTTTCCTGGCAAGTGATTCGGATTATTGAAACTTACCTGCATGTAGAGTTGAGTGAAGAAACGTGTAGAATTGCACACCTATAGACCATATTGTTAAAAATAAGTACTAACCTTTAATCTTGAGCCTACGTACTATATATGGTATAGTGATGATCGGAAGGTTGTAAACTCACAATTCACAAAACTCCCATTTAATCCTTAACTGCAAAACTGTCTCAAGTTTCAGTTCTATGTCGTTTTGGGTAAAGGTGTCGGACAAAATACAGAAATGCATGTCGTAATGTTAAAAAAGAAATGTTAAACATTGTGAACCAGCCAATCATATTGCAGTGCTGAAGCAAGTTTTACTGTGATGTCAGAACACTTAAGTTGAATTCTTGTCACGATATACACGATAATTATGCAATAAAGTCTTAGTTAATTCTCTAGCAGATTGTGTGATAATGTGTGTTCTCAATGCCAGATTACAATGATCGATGATCCTCTAACGATAGAACTACGACTAAAGAAAATTGCTGGGTTTTCCGTGTATCATCAATCAGCATTATGATCTTTGGTCTCATGTAGAAAATGGTGTGCATTAATAACGATCGAATATATATATTCTGTTATGTGTCAGCATGTTTCGTTGACGTTTCGTTTCCTCCTTGCCGTCCTCCTATTGGCGGCTTTTAGACGATCGTCATAGCAGGGTTCACACCGTAATATTTGAATAAGTTCCTCTGCGTGAGCAAAATCGGTCTGAATATCGCAAAAGATACCGCCCACTGATATTGTGGGCGGAGCTTCTGTGTCTGACACTACCACTAAATTAACCCCAATACATTTGCACATTCTAACATCCTTAACACCAACACGCACGAGCTTATAATATTCATGATTCCTCGCTAATACACACACTCTCTTCCACTTGCGCTGTCATGTTGGCCTAATCCGAAGTGATGTGTGGTTAATTTGTTTCTGTACTCCACTGACCTTGCACGACACACTCCGTGGGCATAAATTTCATGCCTCTCACAGCGTCACCCCCCACCCCCCCCCCCATCCCTCTGGAGAGAAAATTAGAATTCAGATTTGTAAACGTGTCGCTTTTAAGCTGCGTCTTATACAAACATGGCGAAGAAAGGCAATTAACCTCGAGTGCTAAACAGATCGCATAATTTTGCAAAATGGCATCGTGAAAATAGTCAACATATTCACATTTCATATTCCATTATGTTTGAAGAGTCTCACAGGAATCGTGCTTTATAGCAACACAAATGGAATATGCAGGGGGGGGGCAGGAATATCGAGTTAATATGCTGCTTAAATTAATCATGAGTTTGAGTCATAGTCGACGATTATAACACCGAACAATTTTTGCTGACTCACTTTCTCTATCTCTGTCCATCTTTAAGACCTGAACAGTAAGAAGGATAGTCAGGGGATGTACTGTAAATGCAACAATGTCCTTTTAATACCCTGTATCCTGACGTTCTCTCTTTATACCTTTTGTCCCTTACATGAGGTTTCATCTCTCAGAGCCAGTGGGGAATGCGAGTCCTTTTATTCAGTGGCATTCCGTGCTCTTTTATTATTGTTATGGGTCTTAAATAGAGATGGATTGATACCATGTTTCAAGATAAGAGAAATCCATTAAGAGCACGTAGTGAGGAGTTTATTCCAGCATTCAGCCTCCGTCCATCCGTTTTCTGTGCTGCTTATCCTACACGGGGTCACGGGGAGCCTGGAATCTATCACAGGGAACTTGGGGTACAAGGCAGGTTCCAATCAATCACAGGGCATGATCACACACACTCGCACACCCTAGCTTACGACGCATGTTTTTGGACTGAGGGAGGAAACTGGAGTACACGGAGGAAACCCCCGAAGCACGGAAAGAACATGCAAACTCTGTGGAGGTGGGAATAGAGCCCTCAACCACGGAGGGGCATTTAGTAAACGTGTGCACGAGTCAAACCGAACCAAAAATTCCTCTAGTTTTATAAACGTTTTGCAAACACCAAACTTCTTCATACTTGTGTATGTGTGTGTGTGTGTGTGTGTGTGTGTGTGTGTGTGTGTATGTGTGTGTATATGTTGATGACCCATAAAGTGCCATTTGTTTTCCTGTTGCAGTTCATTTGCATTTAGTGACACCCACAAAACTCCATAAAAGGTCAAGAGCACAGACAGCTGAGAGCGTGAATTGAATGATAAAGGCTAAAAGATAGAAGTGGAAGTTATTTTGACTTTTTTCTGTGCCGGTAAAAAAAATTATAACGTGTAATGATACTTACACGCACATCGCACACGTTACCGCGCGACACGCACGCGCAGACACGTACGCTGCATACGCCACGCTGCAACGCACGCCGCACACGCACACGCACACGCACACGCACACGCACACGCACACGCACACGTACACGCACACGTACACGCACACGTACAGACCGGCCTATCCTCCTTTGTTTGTCATTAAGGATTTATATAGGTTTTTGTTCAAGACTGTGAAGATCTTCTATGCAGTAACTCGATCCGGATCAGTGTGTCTGCTAAATGCTGTAAATTTAATAAACATAAGTAATATAAACCAGACGGGATATCCCTGATATAAAAGTACGGTAATCCACGCAAGTTATTTGAAGTCCATCAAGTCTTCCCATGTGTAAATTTACAGTCAGTTTTTACAAGATTTTTATTAACAAAAAAAACTAATTTCTTGTTTAAATGCTCGCACTGACTTGGTATCCAGCATGATAACACGCCCATTGAGCAGCATTCAAACCATCATTTACCAAAACCAAATAATGCTCGGGCAGCCGTTCATGTAGGCGGCGTTTGCCAAAACAGAGTCTTATTCACCTGCAAAAATCATCCTGCAATTTTCCCGAAAAAAAAAAAAAAAGAAAAACATTAATGAATCAACATCTTTCATTTCCAGGTTTCTCCAAAGTACACATTCTGTTTAATGAAATGAACAAACAGAAATCCCACAGTTCAGACTCTGCACCAGAAGCTGAGATGAAATCACAATGCGGCATGTGTAATAAACAGACTTTTCTCACAAGCCTTCTATTTTGTTCTATTTGCATCGCATTAGTAACGGAGTGCTCAGACGGCTGGTGCACATTTGTCATCCAAGTCTTTCCCATTAAAATGCAACTGGGCCAAAGCAGCACTCCTTTTAATGCAAACATCAGTGGAGGTTCTGCAGAACAGAGGAATTTCTATCCATCTCCTCTGCTGTGTGCATTAGACACAAGAGAAATGTGTAAGATGAGATCATTAACGCTGCTATCAGTTAGGTCATCTTTCGCAACCACTCGAGATTAGTCAATGAATTCAATTATCCATCCATCCATCTTCAACCGCTTATTCCTTCTTCAGGGTCGCGGGGAACCTGGAGCCTATCCCAGGAAGAATCGGGCACAAGGTGGGGTACACCCTGGACAGGGTGCCAGTCTATCGCAGGGTACAATCACATACACACTCACACACCCATTCATACACTATGGACAATTTACCAACCTACCAATCAACCTACCATGCATGTCTTTGGACTGGGGGAGGAAACCGGAGTACCCGGAGGAAACCCCCGCAGCACAGGGAGAACATGCAAACTCCGCACACACGGGGGGTATCGAACCCCGGACCCTGGAGGTGTGAGGCGAACGTGCTAACCACTAAGCCACCTTGCGCGTGATGCAATTATTATTATATTTATTTAATATTATTATTATTTTTTTAAACCCTCATTGAACACATCTGTAAAATAGATAATTAAATAAATAAATACAGCAACTTGTGGAACCCAATGTAAATGTAAATGGCATACCAAAACATTTCAACAAATTAATACAGTGTGGAATTTTTTATTATTTTTTTTCTAGTATCATGAATTATTGAAGCCTCCTCTTTTTTTCGCAGCATAATAGTGTCAAGCTTCAGATACAGACCCAGATAATAATCACAGTATTTAATTAAGAGCAAGCCTCTTGCAGATTAATAAAAATGTTTTTGTCATAATTCAGAATTTGAAAAATAGGTAGTATAAAGGGCGCACGGCGGCTTAGTGGTTAGCACGTTAGCCATTTTCCCTAGCCATTGTCCTGTGACTTGTTAGTGTTCCAAGGTCTCAGGTGTGAATGGGGAGCAGGTGGGTTAAATTTGGTGTCATTGCTCTCACATTCCCTCATACTGGTCACTGGAAGAACAACATGGCACCTCATGGCAAAGAACTGTCTGAGGATCTGAAAAAAAGAATTGTTACTCTACATAAAGATGGCCTAGGCTATAAGAATATTGCCAAGACCCTGAGACTGAGCTGCAGCACAGTGGCCAAGACCATACATACGGTTTAACAGGACAGGTTCCACTCAGAACAGGCCTCGCCATGGTCGACCAAAGAAGTTGAGTGCACCTGCTCATTGTCATATCCAGAGGTTTTCTTTGGAAAATAGATGTATGAGTGCTGCCAGCATTGCTGCAGATTTTGAAGGGGTAGGGGGTCAGCCTGTCAGTGTTCAGACCATACACTGCACACTGCATCAAATTGGTCTGCATGGCTGTCGTCCCAGAAGGAAGCCTCTTCTAAAGATGATGCACAAGGAAGCCCGTAAACAGTTTGCTGAAGACAAGCTGACAAAGGACATGGATTACTGGAACCAAGATAAACTTATTTATTTAGACGGTGTCAAGCGTGTGTGGTGACAACCAGGTGAGGAGTACAAAGGCAAGTGTGTCTTGCCTACATTCAAACATGGTGGTGGGAGTGTCATGTTCTGGGGTTGCATGAGTGCTGCTGGCACTGGAGAGCTACAGTTCATTGAGGGAACCATGAATGCCAACATTTATTGTGACATACTGAAGCAGAGCATGATCCCCTCCCTTCGGAGACTCGGCCGCAGGGCAGTATTCCAGCATGTTAACGACCCCAAACACACCTCCAAGATGACCACTGCCTTGCTAAAGCAGCTGAGGATGAAGGTGATGGACTATACCCTATCGAGCATCAGTGGGGCATCATCAAACGGAAGGTGGAGGAGCACAAGGTCTATAACATCCACCAGCTCCGTGATTTCCTCATGGAGGAGTGGAAGAGGATTCCAGTGTCTTCCTCTGAAGCTGGGCGGCTGTGGTGCAGTTGGCAGAGTGGGTTGTCCACTAATCGTAGGGTTGGCGGTTCGATTCCTGGCCCGGGTGACTCCACATGCCGAAGTGTCCTTGGGCAACACTGAACTGAAAGTTGCATGGCAGCTCTGCTACCGTGTGAATGGGTGAATGAGACACAGTAAAGCGCTTTGGATAAAAGCGCTATATAAGTGCACATTTACTCTGGTGAACTCCATGCCCAAGAGGGTTAAGGCTGTGCTGGAAAATAATGGTGGACACACAAAATATTGACACTTTGGGCCCAATTTAAACATTTTCACTTAGGGGTGTACTCACTTTTGTTGCCAGCAGTTTAGACATTAATGGCTGTGTGTTGAGTTATTTTGAGGGGACAGCAAATTTACACTGTTACACAAGCTGAACACTCACTACTTTACATTGTAGCAAAGTCTCATCTCTGAAGTGTTGTCACATTAAAAGATATAATCAAATATTTACAAAAATTTGAGGGGTGTACTGTGTGTGTGTGTGTGTGTGTATATATATATATAATTTTTTAATGTATTTATTATTGTTTTTTACGTTCATTTAAAGTTATTTCTGTCATTTTGATGGCACTACATTGTGTAATAAATAGCAACAGTCATAGATGAAAAATTGTATTGGCAAAATCTGCACACCTCATGAGCGCACAAGTTTTGTCACAAGTTTAATCTCCATATGTAAATTCCAACTCGACAACTCGCACTCTTTTGATGAGAGAGAGAAATGAAGTTGAAGAGGACGAGGGCGGTAAAGAGAAAGCTGGGTACACAAAGAGCCAAGGCCCCTGGAGGCGTCCATGGCAACTGTCCTTTCAGCCAACACAAAAGGAAATGAAAGAAGTCGCAGGACCTGATTAGATCACAAGATCATGATTATGATGAGTGATTGGAATTTGTGTGTGTGTGTATGTGTGTGTGTGTGTGTCAGTCAGGAGGATTTGTTGTATTTCAGGGCCTTAACTAAATACAATATGAGCCACATGCTTTATTGAGACCAGTGGTTATGAAACCTCACAAGATCTTTAACCATGTTTGGGTCCTGAATCTCCACAATGAGATTGTTTTTAATAAAAACACAGCCAACAGGGGCAACAGGGCAACGGCTGTAGCACATTTTCAGATGATCCACAGTGCATATGAATACCAGCTGTGAAATTTATGGTTACAAAATTTCGTGTGAGCCTGGGAAAACCCTTCATATGGTCAATGCCATTTTCTAATGGTTCTAAAAAAAGTACAAGCTTTCCTGAAAATGTGTTTCTCATTTACATTTCTCAAGTAGAAGTAAACTTCTAGCATTTTGAACGGTTGAAAAGAGAGAAATTGCATTGAAAGATTTCAGATTTTCACATTAATTGAAAAAAAAAAAATTATAAGTTTACACTGGAAATGACTTCTCACTTGGATTTGCAGCATCATCCACATCTGTCCCTCATTACTTGAGTTAAGTCACTCACCGATATTTAAACATGAGCCTTATGATGGTCTCTTCACTCTATTAATACGCTACATGAACAAAAGCATGCGAGTCTTGAATATCTCATTCCAAAACACCACATGATTTACTATAGAGTGGTTCGTCCTTTGCTGGTATAATATCCTCCACTCTTCTGGGAAGGTTTTTCACTGGACTTTGGCACTTGGCTGTGGAGATGTGATCATTCAGACCCAAGAGAACAAGAGATTATGCACAGATATCCAGAAAGAACTTCACACCAAGCGTGAAGCTGGTGTGGTGTTCCAGTTCATCCCAAAGGTGTTAAGTGGGGTTGAGATCAGGGCTCTGTGCATGTGAAGGACACCCGAGTTCTACTACTCTAACCTTCTCCAACACACCATGTCTTCATGGAGCTCGCTTTGTGCATAGGGGCACTGTGATGCTAGAACAGTTTTAGGCCTGTCGCTCGCAAATGAATGAAAATCTTAATGCCGCAGCACACAAAGACGTCCGAGACGATTGTTTATATACTCTTCGCCATATATTGTATCTGTTCACGCTAATATCAGTGGGGGAATAATTTCAGAAGTGACAAAATGTCTTTTTATTAGATCGTGTAAACTTTTGTCCACTGTCATCTGTACAGAGTGTGTAAGCGCTTGATAGACTTTATCTGATTACAAACTCAACTGATTACCACCAACTGATTACAACTTGATCAAAGCGTAACATATGAGGAAATATGTAAATATTTGTCTGGCTAAACCTTTAGTTCTACATATCCATGGTGTACTTCTACATACAGTAAATACCTTTTTTATATACCTTTTCATACGAATTAATTTGGATTCCATTCAGTCCATCTGCATTGACCGCAGCCGAGGTGATTCGACTAAATCACCGCAACTGAGGCAATTCAGAAACTTGAGAATGAGAATCAAAATGAGAAGATGAAGGATTTTTTATTTTTATTTTTTTCTCGACAAGAGATAACACCCTGAAGCTAGGGTTAAGAGCTTTTTTTTTTTTTTTTCTTTTTCATGGGAGAGAAAATAAATTTTGCAATGTGCGTTCCATTCTAAAGCAGCTATAAATTAAATGGAGGAAAGGCAATAATTTATTTTTCAGCTGAAAGAATAGATGTGTCTATAAAATTCTGAGTGAAAAGTAGGTTGCTAAAATGCACTTAATTTGGCATGATAGATTGGCTCCATGCTTCAGCGACTGTAATTGAATCTGTGACCTATTTCTTCTGAAGAAAATTGTCTCTCGGGTTTTGTCACCATACATTTTAATGAAATTCAATAGACTGTCACAGGATTTGTACACTTACAACTAACTGTTAACATTTTCTCCATTCCATTTGTACATCAGCTAATGGATACTTATTCACCCATACTTCTGTGCTCTAAAGGAGCTGCTGTGTTTATGACCCCCCTTCATTTTTTTTTTAATACAGTAGAAATGACCTTTTGTGTAGGGGTAATGACTACATGTCCTAGCAGTGTCCATCAAACACTTTTTAATCAAGCGATGAATATTTTAATGAAAGCAGCCAGCTCCCAAAGGATTAATACATTTAATAAATGTATTTCTGTGCTGTTTGTGTCCGGTGTTCTGATGCAGAACCATATTGAGGTCAGTAATTTAATGCAGCTGTTTCAGTAATAATCAGTGTCCACCTGATTCACATTACGGTATAACACAATCAGAGCCTGGAACCTCAGCATGAGGAAAAGTATTTAAAACGGAGATTGTTATGAAAATGAACGCTCTGGCATTTCCTTTTCACTGTCGACTGAAATTGCAGTAGGAACAGGTTTATGTAGCAGATGTGCTGCGGACATCCAAGAATCGAAGTGATATTGCCAGAAAATGTCCAAATGCATGAGCTGCAAGCTTTCACTCGCTTTTCTGTTCAATAAGAACGTTAGTTTTTGACTGGATATTATGGCGTGTAGTGATATTAATGATGATGATATAGAACTGAGCAAGAATTTGACAGTGTTTACAAATGCCTTTTCACATCTAAAGCATTAAAGTGATATTTTATGGGTCTGAAATACCATTTAATTTTAGTTTAACTATTAATTTTATATGATCCGCTTTATACCCCACTGCTTCCGGAGTTCAGACGTTTATTCTCTGAGTAATTTTCTAGAATAGAAGCTGTGACAAAAGTGCTGGCTATAATTCAAATCACAGGTTTGTATGAAGCCTTTCATGCTTACAGTCAATTTAAAGCTCATTTTTAAAATATATATATATATTTTAGGGAAATTTAACATGTAAATCGCGGGCGCACGTGGCTTAGTGGTTAGCACATTCGACGCACACCTTCAGGGTCCGGGGTTCGAGTTCAGATCCAGGTGGAGTTTGCATGTTCTCCCTGTGCTGCGGGGGTTTCCACCGGGTACTCAGGCTTTCTCCCCCAGTCCAAAGAATGATTGGCATGTCTAAATTGTCCGTAGTGTATGAATGGGTTTGTGAGTGTGTATGTGATTGTGCCCTGCGATGTATTGACACTCTGCCTAGAGTGTACCCCGCCTTGTGCCCAATACTCCCTGGGGTAGGCTCCAGGTTCCCTGTGACCCTGAAAAGCAGTAGAAGATGGATGGAGAACATGTAAATCATCTCCAAATCAGTTAAGATCATTACTGTAAATAATAAATAAATAAAACAATTTTGGTCTTCAACACTAGATATATTAAAATTGAATGTTAATCTTGGACATTTGAAGATATTATTATTATTATTATTATTATTATTATTATTATCATTATTATTATTATTATTATTATTATTATTATTATTATTATTATTATTATTATTATTATTATTATTTCAGGCATGCTGTTTTTTTGTTTTGTTTTTTTACTAATTTGCAATCTATTTACTTTTTAATATGTGATTAGACAAATCAAAATTCACATGATATTTTAAGTAAAAAAATAAATAAATAAATCTGGATATCTATACATTTATGCATGGAAGGGTTCATTCAGTTATTAATATCTTATTGTTTCTATAGTAATAGTTTTATTTTCACAGTTTATTAACCTTTTTTTTTGGAAGGAGTCTCCAGTGACACTGCTTTATAACAATCAGAATAAAAGCTGTAACTAAGGTGTTTTTTTTGTTTGTTTGTTTCATGGTGGTCTTTAGGACAGGACAAGATCAATTTTCTTTGTCTTATTAACATCAAGAGGAAGCGACAGAATGACTTTTATTTTTGACTCAAGAGGTAAAAACATGTTTGAGGAGAATCTGTGTGATAACAGGAATTTGTTTTGCAGGCATTCCCCAACATCAAATGTAACTATAAACGGATGTCTAAAAAAAATGTCTTTTTTTTTAAGTGATTAAATTGACATTTTTAGAAAATTGCCATGATAAGATCAATAACACACTTTGGGATTTGCTGTTGATGACATTTACATTTATTCACTTAGAAGACGCTTTTATCCAAAGCGATTTACAAATGAGAAAAATACAAGCAAATATAATCACCTTTGGGGTGGGGGTCAGTCAGACATGTTCACAAGTCCCTGAGGCCCAAGTCCAAGTCAAGTCTCAAGTATTTGCTCTATTTTAACAACAGCAGGTCTTTCAGCTCGTTATTGTAAGTAACAGTGTATGACACTAAATCAATTTGGAAATATTAAAACGGATTACTTTTTTACGCAATATCTTGTTCATTTATTCAAAATTGTCTAATAAATCACACAAAGTTTTACATAAATCATTGATTTCATTTTTATACACAATCAAAACACTATTACTTTCAAACTATTTATAATGGTCAGTCAGAACTTTTTGAGTCATTTTTATTGGAAATTCAGTTTTTAGGAGGGTGATTTATACTATTTGGAATGCAGATTCTATCACCACATATATATATATATATATATATATATATATATATATAATATTTTGAGCTATTTGAGTTGACGTAGTTTGCTGTAGTTCTGAATGGGTAAGTTAATTTTTCCAGTGAGCACCTAAAGGTAAAAAAAAGAACAACAAAAAAATGTGTATAGATGCAGTTTCGCTTGGTAAACTTGAATATTATATGCATTTGGTAGTTAATACTTAATGGTGGTTTATGGAAACATTGCAAGCAAGCCCCTGACGGCTGTGTAACTTCCCTTTGGATTAATTGATTACTTTTCAAATTAAATGGCATGAAGGTTATCCTCAAGGTAAGGCTATATTGTTATTGTTTGTTGTTTGTTTACATAACAGCACTTTTCCAATGAGATACACACTTGGTGTGTTTATAGATTAATTGTTGTGATATTTGCTGCTGCAGCACACAATGATGAATAGGGAATGAATGAATGAGGAATGAATAGAAAAATGTGGTGTTTGATGCTGTCATGTGGGATAGTAAAGAGAGAATGTAATCAGGATTGCCAAACCAAAATGACTTGTGTTTAGCATGAGTCTCTGTCTTCAAGTCCAAGTCAAGTCCAAGTCATGTCTCGAGTCAGTTGTTCATGAGACCAAGTCAAATTGCAAGTAATTTTTTTCTTTGCGACTCAAGTCCAAGCTGCAGACTTGCAGTAAATACACTTTGTATCTGGAAGGACACATCGCACCATCCTGTCATGTATTATTTTCCTATACTGACATGACACAACATAGGAGACTGAAGACCACTACAATTGAAGATAATAATGTTCAGCAACTACATTTTCATTATTAAATGGAAGTGATATTTAATTTCATCGCTCTCCCCTCTGGCCTCGCAGAGAACTTTTCTCCCCCCTCTGGCCTCGCTGAGACCTTTTCTCCCCTCTCTGACCTCGTGGAGAGCATCGCTCCCCCCTCTAACTTCATGGAGAATTTCAATCCTTCCCCGGGCTCCGCATTGGGCTTTGTTCCCCCTGCGGACTGCACAGTCCCTGTCGCTCCACATTGAAGCCACAGTCATCTATGACTTTGGAAGAGACCGGATATCACGCCATCTCTCTATGATGTGGAAGAAACCGACCTACATCTGAACCTCAGTGAACATGTCAAGCGTCCTCTCTTCAGTCTTGCAAGGGAGGACACGCTATGGAACTCTGAAATGCTTAGGCACATCTAGTCTGGAGATCCAGACTACACGCTTTGGGAGCCATGCATTAAGGGGGGGATTCTCTCATGTAATATCGGAAAATGATTAGAAACTACGTTTCCCATCAGCCACTGCACCATGTCACATGTCTCATTCACCTGTTTCACGTTTAGCTCATTAGCACTGATGTGTATATACAGTATATTCATGTTCAGCACTGCACTGTTGCCTGGTTGTTCTGTCCGCATGTATCAGGTTATGCTTGTCTTTGATCCTTCTATGTCTTGTATTGTACTTTGTTTGTTACTTTATTAACAGTTTAACTTATATTCTGCAATTGCATCTGCCTTTAAATCAATATCGTGACAAATGTGATTGATTAATTTTCTGCAGGATTTAAGGAAACACAGAAAAGACCACCAGTGTAATCATGGAGGTTTTCCCAAGTGCAAACTCATTTAATTAATTCATTTGGTTTATATAGCACTTTTCTAGGCACTCAAAGCACTTTATATTGTATGGGGTTAAAACTCCTCAACCACAACCAATATGTAGCATGTAAGGCAGCCATAGTACGCCAGAACGCCCACCACATGCCAGCTATTGGTGGAGGTCAGGAGAGTGATGCAGCCAAATCAGAGATGGGAAGTTTTAGGGGCCCATGGGGAATTTTGCCAGGGTACCAGGGTTACAACCCTACTCTTTACAAGAAGTGTCCCTAGATTTTTAATGACCACAGAGAGTCAGGACCTCGCTTTAATGTTTCATCCAAAGATAGTGCTGTTTTTATAGTATATTGTCCCCATCACTATACTGCGGTATTAGGATCCACACAGACCACAGGGTGAGCACCACCTGCTGGCATCCCTAATACCACTTCCAGCAGCAACCTTAGTTTTTCCACAGGAGTTCTCCCATCCAGTTACTGGCCAGGCTCAACCCTGCATAGCTTCAGTGGGAGGCACTAGTAAGGCTCCTGAACACAGAGACTAAATTACAGGTTGTGCCTATAGCATTCTGAGATGAACTGCTGTGGACAGATGAGAAAATTGACCTGTACCAAAGTGAAAGAAGAGAGCATGGACAGGAGGAAAAAGAAGATTCCAAAAGTCATAACTCATCTGTGAAACAAAGTAGTTCCATGCTTTACATACTGTAATACAGATGCCCCTAGAACTGGCTTTCATAATCGACAGGGTGTCCCAAAAGTCTTCAACATAGGGGACTATGTATTCCAGCACCACATCAGTTGTGCCTTCGTTAGCGGATGTTCGTGGATATCCACTTCCACGTCCACAATACTTTTTAAAGTTTGGCAACAATGTTGTGTGTGATGTGCTTACTATGTTTCCTGCTAAAGTCCATCGCAACCTTGTGACACCTTCCCTTCCTGATCCAGCCATGAGAATGATTTCAGTACATTCATCTTGTGTCAAAACCCTTCTTAAAGGCTATCTAAAAAAACATAATATAAACGAAGCATGAAAGGTTTTAAGACATTTTGCTAAAAAAAAAAGTGTCTATTTCTCCTATGGAGACTTTTGAGACACCCTGTATATTGATTCTTAGCATAATCGACTATAATTTCTATACGGACGTACAATGCTGAAACAATATGAATTGCAAGTACAAAGTAGCATATTTTATGAGTAGCATGAACATCCTGCTAAAAACTAGTTCCTTGTTCAGGTCTGGGAGAATGTGTTAATTTAGAGGAAGGGTCAGGGAATATTATGTATATGGATATCTACGTCTTGTCAATGGAAAAGCCAATACATTAAGGATTGGTAACCATTTATACTTATGGGAAAAATTGTGTACACTCCATGTTGAGATTTTGTCGAACATGTGATCATACATTGAAACAGTACATTAGGCACTCCCTAAACAGCAGACAAAAAATGCAGGGAGTCACTCTAGCGTCACATGAGGGACGTCTCAGCTGGCGTCGCTTTTGTTCATTGTGTATTACACGACATTCTCTTGCACAGAGCTTTACCAATAGCGTATGAATAATTTGGCTGCAACGGGGACGGGAGCAATGAAGTCCTAAGTAGTTATCACCAGCGCTGTCTAAATTCATATTCATATTAATTTGCTGAACTAATGACATAAATGCGGGCAGAATCAGCGGCACTGTAATTTGAGTGTGAAAAATGCATGAAGTAATTACAGATTGTTTTACTGACTAAAGTGGGTCCTCTGCTCAGTCAATTAAGCTAGAATGAGAATATTTTCCCCTCTCTCTGTTAGCACAACTCTGTTTATCATCAAGAGTTCAATTGCCTCACTCTTCATGGCTATGTTATCCATATCAGACTAATGAGTTCTTCAACATTTCTGTTCTAATTAATGTCTCTAATTTATGTTAATTAATTGCAGCCAAGACTTTCCTCCATCTGCTAAATAGTGAGAAAAGTAGAAAATTGGGTCAGTGTTAAAGGGCTTTAGTGGTATACATACACTTCTACACTTCATCAATTACTCAGACGTGTTGTTAGAGCGCATTATGCAAACAAGCTGAAGATTTCGATGCAGTAGAAGACTATGAAATCAGAACTGAGATCTTCATATTGGCCAGGAAGTTGTTTGGGTGAATACTGAAGCCAAAAATGTACTCTAGCTTCCAGATGGTGATGAATAATAATATAGAATTGGCGTGACATTTTAACTACAAGGTCTGAGGTCTTGTAATTAAGTAATATTGCAAGAGCAATCGTGTGGTTATACTGAATTGCAAGTGTGTTATCCCTCATGAATATTATGAATGTATTTATAGATGTATTTATAGATCCTTATAGGCTACAGGTAAAAAGATTCTTGTGATTCATTTACATGTAATTAATGTTCATGTGATTCATATTCATGTGATTCATTTACCTTTTCTCCCCTCCCTTCCCCAAATATTTCATTGAGAAATAATAATAATAATAATAATAATAATAATAATAATAATAATAATAATAATAATAATAATAATAATAATAGTAATAATAAAATAAT
Organism: Ameiurus melas; assembly: GCA_012411365.1. Classification (NCBI taxonomy): domain Eukaryota; kingdom Metazoa; phylum Chordata; class Actinopteri; order Siluriformes; family Ictaluridae; genus Ameiurus; species Ameiurus melas. Next base: position 4,065,711 of record CM022754.1, read on the forward strand.
TAATTAAAAATTCCCCCCGCCCCCCCGGCTCATCATGGCTACTCAATAGCTGAAAATTAATTACATGTAAATGAATCATATGGAAATGAATAAATAAAAATGAGGTTATCACTAGAAAAAAAATAATTCTTGTAATTTTTTGACAAGATTATTTTTTAAAAATATATATATATATTCAAGGTGCCACCTACTAATATTGGCACCCTTATTAAATATGAGCAAATAAGGCTGTGAACAATTGTCTTTATTGTTTAAATTTGTGATCTTTTGTTCAAGAGAATGACAAAAATACTCTGCTTTCATTGACATCAACAATTACAAACACAACACAGGTTTATCAAAAAGAATCTTTGTTAAATATAGGTGTTCACCAATTATTGGCACCGCCTCTTGTGAATTAATATGAGAAAAATATATTCGAAGTATATTCCATTTGATATTTTACATTTCATTAGTACATCTGGGTGACTAGGAACAGAAAATTGTTCAACCGTGACTTCCTGTTTCACAGGGGTATAAATATGAGGTAACACAGGTCAAATTCGCTTAGTCATTCATAACAATGGGTTAGACCAAAAAAATATAGCTGTGATGTGAGGAAAAAGGTTGTTGAGCTTTACAGTATGAGAAGTGGCTATAAGAAAATAGGACAAGCATTGAAAATGCACATTTCCACCACCAGGGCCAAAAAATTTATGAATCAACCTGTTATTGGATGCATGCCTATATCGTCTCATCGCACTGTGAAGAGGACGTTTGAGTTGCCTAAAATTCTCCAAGGATCACAGCTGGAGAATAGCAGAAGTTTGTTGCATCTTGGGGTCAGAAAGTCTCCAAAACTACAATCTGAAGTCACCTACATCACCACAAGTTGTTTGGAAGGGCTTAAAGAAAAAAAAAAGCCACTACCCTCATCCAAAAACAAACTCGAGCGTCTTCAGTTTGCCAGACACTACTGGAACTTCACATGGGATCGTGTTCTATGGTCAGATGAAACCAAAATATAGCTTTTTTGGTAATAAACACCAGAGGTGGCTTTGGGGCACACAGAGAGGTAGCTATATGGAAAAGTACCTCATGCCCACGGTTAAATATGGAGGTGGATGTTTAATGTTTTGGGGCTGTTTTTCTGCCAGAGGACCTGGACAATTTGTTAGGATACAAGGCATTATGGACTCGATCAAATATCAAAAGATATTAAATGAAAATCTGATTGCCTCTGCCAGAAAGCTTCAAATGGGCCATGGTTGGATCTTCCATCAGGACAATGATCTGAAACAAACATCAAAATCAACACAAAAATGGTTTACTGACCACAAAATCAAGGTCCTGCCTGGCCATCCCAGTCCCCTGACTCGAAACCCATAGAAAACCTGTGAACTGAAGAGGAGAGTCCACCAGTGTGAACCTCAAAATTAAAAAAAATAATAATAATTAAAAAGGGGGGGAAATGTCTGATGTATTAGTTTGCAATTATGTTTTCAGTGATTGCATGGTAACATGCATGGAATTAATATAACATCAAAACATGATTTCAAAGGGAGAAGGGAAAAGGAGAAAGCTATTCAATTCTTCTCTCTCAGAATTACGTGCCCCAGGGGTATAAAAAAAAAATAGGAAGGGATGCAGACAAAATCCAATCATATGTCTGCACACTTTAATATTGCTATTTTGTGGTTATTATTTATTAAATTAGAAATGCCCAGTCCATTGATTCCTTCAGTGTACTCTGAGTAAATAGTGTGTGTGTGTGTGTGTGTGTGTGTGTGTGTGTGTGTGTGTGTGTGTGGTGTGTATATATATATATATTCTCCTTTAAATGTTATGAGTAAAAAGATTTCAAAATGCAACAAGTAATCTACCAAAAACCTGCTGAGAGCTGCTCTGATTGAGATACCTGTTGCGTTTTGTTGTTGTAGTTTTGTTTTGTTTTGTATTTTTATCCAGATTATTTTGATGCAATTTCCTTTGGCAGAAACAAAAAAAATAAATAAATAAATAAACACAGAAATGAAATTGAAGCCAAAGTTTTGCCTGCAGGAATCGCTCTCCTTCTATTGATATTGATATCAAACTGCTGAGATATTTGATAGAAAAGGAAACCATTGAACGCCTCTTAATGCAAATCTCAGTGGTTTGTAGCCATAGTGGAAAATTTTATTTATTTTATTTCTCCTGAAATCAGCCAGTTGTAATAACGATCGCTATTTCTGAGGAGCAAATAAAGCAATAAGGACTGCTTCTCATATGCTGTTTGAGATTTTAGCCAGACAGAAATGCTCAAATTAGTCATAAATTGTTCATATTACAAGCAGTTTTAATGAAGTTTTTGTCCTCATGGGTTATGTGGTTAGAAAACTGAAACGTATTAATGTGAGGATATGATACCGTAATAACAAACTATGAGAGAAACGCAATGTCATTATATGTGTCTTTTTAGTTCTAAATATTCATATCTGTATTCAGATTTGAAACCTGAAGTGTGCATGGCCAATAAGCACCTATGAATGTAAAATCCTCCTGCACATGAAGCTTATTATTATTTTATTTTTATTTTATTTTTTCAATCATTGGGATCCCAGTCCCAATGTTCACCTATAGTCTCAACCCATTGAACTGTGAATCAAGGTTTCAGGTGGAAAATAAATAAATAAATAGATAGATAGATAGATAGATAGATAGATAGATAGATAGATAGATAGATAGATAGATAGATAGATAGATAGATAGATAGATAGATAGATAGATAGATAGATAGATAGATAGATAGATAGATAGATAGATAGATAGATAGATAGATAGATCGATAAATACATGGCAAAGTGTTACTCCTGTTCAACTGTATTTGGATCTCTTTAAAACATTATCTCTTCAAACCAAAAAATGTTACCCTAAAACAGACTGTTCATTGCCCTTACAGTATGAACATTTTACCTGTAGGGCATATAAACTAAATACAAGTGCACAAAAACCTGGCTGTTGTCCAACCCCTTCATCCTTACATTCTATTGTATGTGGCAGCCTATAACTGAGATCAATACTGAGTGTGAAAGAAAGTTACCGAGTAAGTGATTTTTCTCTCAGTTTGAATCCACTGCCTATAAAAGAGAGGACTTTATGTTTATCTGGATCTGAATGAGGTTATACACTGATCAGCCATAACCTGCTGAATATTATATTCGTCCCCCCTTGTGTTGCCAAAACAGCTCTGAGCCACCGAGGCATGGACTCCACAAGACCCCTGAAAGTGTGCTGTGGTATCTAGCATGAAGACACTAGCAGCAGATCCTTTAAGTCCTGTAAGTTGTGAGGTGGGGTGTCCATGGGTCGGACTTGTTTGTGCAGAAGACATCCCACAGATGCTTGATCGGATTAAGATTTAGAGAACTTGGTGAACAAGTCGTCTCCTTGAACTCTTTGTCATGTTCCTCAAACCGTTCCTGAACTCTGTTTTGCAGTTTGGTCTGACCCTGTCGTTTAGCCATCACAATTTAGCCCTTGCAAAGCAGCTCAGATCCTTACACTTGCCCATTTTTCCTGGTTCCAACACATCAACTTCAAGAACTGACTGTTCACGTACTCCCTAATATGTCCCACCCCTTGACAGGTGCATGTTGGTCTACTTTGGTTAACAGTTTCCTACGTTATACGCTCTTCAACTTGGTAAGACAACCACCAACTCCATCATGCTTGTCAACTCGTAGATTGCTAACTAGCTGGAAGTCCGAGTCTAACGTTTACATCACAACTGCACTGTTACATCACAACAACAACTGTTTACATCACAACTGCACTATTTCTAAGCTGGATGTCTGCTGCTGGAAAATGGCGAGTAATAACAATGATGTTCTTTTCGTTTTAGGTGCCAATAGTGAAACTGACTATGTTTAAGATTGTTGAACTTTTGCTTTGTTCACTAACAATAACAGCAGCGGCAATATTAGGAATAGCAATAGTAATGATAACAACTATGACTATAACTGCAACAATAATAATAACAGCAATAACAATAATAACTCCACTACTTCTAAGTTGGATTGCTCATTAACATTACACTGAACACTAAAAATGAAACTCTATTGTTTTTAGGTGATATTTGTGAAGCTCGTTTAAGATCGTTGAAATTTTGCTCTCCTTTTAAACATCCTTGTACTGTAACTGCCTTAGGAAAATAAGCTATGTTGCTCACAACCACTAACTTCACACAGGAATAATAAAAAGAAAAAAATTCACTAAATCACAGAATCTCTAGTATCAAAATCAGTAAACACTTCAGAAATCCATCTTCATCCATCCACTTATTCCTTCTTCAGGGTCACGGGGAACCTGGAGCCTATCCCAGGAAGCATCGGGCACGAGGCAGGGTACACCCTGGACAGGGTACCAGTCCATCGGAGGGCACAATCACATACACACTCACACACCCATTCATACACTACGGACAATTTAGACACGCCAATCAACCGACCATGCATGTCTTTGGACTGGGGGAGGAAACCAGAGTTCCCGAAGGAAACCCCCGCAGCAGTGGGAGAACATGCAAACTCCGCACACACATGGCCCCGGCGGGACACTTCAGAAATATTTCAATCTAAATATATGTTATGCCTTTCAGGGTGGAAATTTCCTGCAATGGGTGATTATAAGTAGTTTTCGAGATGGGCCGGGGGGGGGGGTGGGGGTTGGGGGGTGAATACATAAACTCGGCAAAAAAAAAAAAAACGTCCCTTTTTCAGGAGACTGTATTTTAAAAAATAATTCAGTCTTTAAGACACGAACAGATTACATGCGGTAGGTGATTACGGTCACCATTACAATAAGTTAGGACACTAAAAAGACCTTTCTACTGACTCTGAAAAACACCAGAAGAAATATGACTAGTGTTCCTGCTCACCTGCATGAACATGCCATAGGCCTGCTGCCGGGAGGCATGAGGATTGCAGATGTGTCCAGAGCAATAAACTGTAATGTCTGTAATGTAAGACGCCTAACTGCTACAGGGAGACAGGAAGGACAGCTGGAAAATTACTCGACATGATCGAGAACTTGCAAATGTCTTGGTGGAAGAGTGGAGTAACATCTCACAGCAAGAACTGACCAATCTGGTGCAGTCCATGAGGATGCACTGTAGTACTTAAAGCAGCTGGTGGAGACACCAGATACTGACTGTTACTTTTAATATTGACCCCCTCTTGGTTCAGGTACTCATTATTCCATTTCTGTTCATCAAATGTGTGTGAAACTTGTTCAGTTTATGTCTCAGATGTCGAATCGTTTGATGTCAATTCAAATATTTAAACACGTTAAGAAATTTGCTGGAAATAAAAGCAGTTGAATGTGCGAGGACATTTCTTTTTTTGCCCAGTTCATATACATTCCTTTCCATGTAATGTAGTTGGTCTCGCCAAGCCAAATAGCATGCCTTTTAAATCACTTTTATTCAGAGAGACGTACATAAGAATCTTGTTATCTACTTGGTAAAGATATTTTCTGCTGGTTCACATCAGTCAGAGTCAGAAAAATACCAGCAAGCTTGGCTGAAGCCAGAAACAGGGGACAGGACATGATCTATGAAATCATTAATACTTATTTTTCCTTTTCAAATGCATGGTTAATGTTTGAGGTGCAAGTCGGGATTCAGCTATACGAGTACTGTTATTGTGTATCAAGTCCAATATCATGCTGATGCACTCGTTCTCAAACATATATAAACGCTTTGATATCTACATCCGATACCAGGTGATACAGTGTGACATAATCCTAGTGTAAATTGTCTAATAAATGAAAATATGACACAAAATGACAGCGATTAATTAATTAACGATTGCAATCAAAGGACAGCAGACTGCGAACTGTGCTTATGGTAACACTGATAAAACATCAATCGTGAACGTAAAACTAATCATGGCAGGCTTAATGGTTAGCACTTTAGAGTTGCACCAACGGGGTTGGCGGTTTAAATCCCGCCTCCACCCTGTGTGAGAAGTTTGCATGTCCTCCCCGTGCTTTGGAGGTTTCCTCCGGGTACTCTGGTTTCCTCCTCCAGTTCAAAGACACGCATTTTAGGCTGATTGGCATTTCCAAATAGTCTGTAGTGTGTGAATGTGTGTGCGATTGTGCCCTGTGATGTGTTGGCACCCTGTCCAGGGTGTCCCCCCACCTTGTGCCCCAAGTTCCCTGGGATAAGCTCCAAGCTCCCCATGACCCTGTGTAGGATAAGCAGTATTGAAGATGGATGACTGGAAAATTCATCATTAGTTCCTTGCTAACATGAAATACAGAGCTCTACAGAAGATTTTTAAGGAAATGGAACAAAGGCCGTTGATCTCCAAGGCAACTCTACTTGATCCAAGGTAGCTACACTAATGTAGCTCGATTTAAATTCAACAAGCTATGTGTGCGCATGAACTTTTTAAACTGGCGGAATGAAACGGAGCTAAATAAAATATTCCGTAACTTCCCTGACTGATTAATACTAATAATCAATTCAGTATAAGTGAGTACCAAAATCATTTACTTGTAGTCAGTCTGGGGGGAAAAAATGGTATCATTGAGACATCTGTGTTTAAAGATTGTTGCCATTATCACTCCCTTGGAAAAGAATGGAAAGTAACATATGGAGAGAATTTGAGGAGTCTCAGGTTACCGTTTCCTTTCTCAGAATGGTCATACACAATACTGAAATAAGCACTACAGAAAATGCTTATTAGAACAACGTACATTACAGCGACGTTTTAAGAATTGTGCTTGTTTAGTAATTTGTGCACTTTACATTGTCTCAGTGCCAAACTCACTGTCCTCATTGATGCCGGAGAACAAATATTTTCTTGTTCTTTTCTTTCTCGCTCTCTCGCGCTCTCTCTCTCTCCAACCTGCCAAAGCTGTTCCAATTAAATTCAGCTCAGTGCTAAAAGTGGGCTCTGGCTTTCTACTTCAGCTCCAAAGCAGGGAACATTTTACAATGTCAGTGTCAGGGTGCTCTAAAGGAAGTGGCTCAAAAGAGGATACAGCAGCAATGAGATCAACATTTAAAAAAACAAGTAATCCTTATCGAGAAGAACATGCAATGTTATTCAAACTAATACAAATTGTGTGCGTGTAACATCATTTGCATAGGTTAATTAAAAGCGGTGTCCTACTTTCAGATTCCGCCGACTGCTACGGGACGAATACTAATGAAGACGCAATTAATTTCAATTCGCTGAAGAGTGTTCGGGGCCTTCACGAAAATGTTCTCGCCCAGACTCTTTGTACATGTAAAAATATTTCTTGCACCCGTATATAATAAATAAATAAATAAATAAATGAAATCAACAATAAGATCAATAACAATAACAGCAGCAGTTGTTGTTGTTGTTGTTGTTGTTGTTGTTTTTGTTGTTGCTGTTATTAACTACTAGTACAAAAATAACAAGAACAACAGAAACAACAACAATGATAATAATAATAATAATAATAATAATAATAATAATAATAATAATAATAATAATCTGTTGTGATTATGAACAATAAAAGCAACAATAAAAAGAACGATACTATGACAACTGAACAACAACAACAACAACCTTAATAAATATAAAAAAGAAATCTGAAGAATAAATACTCCGGGACGCATGCCTTTCTATACGTATATCAATGTTTCAGGATTTTTTTTTTTTATATATGAAATACCATAATTTTATATGGAATCTGAATGAAAATGCATCCAAATATTGTATTCTAACATCCCCTCGTCAGACTCGTCCTCGTTGTTTCCCTTTGGGGAACGTCCAGATCCATCTCAAGGTCAGTTTCAGTACTATTCCTCAAGTGAAGTTTGTAAGATGAGCTTTTATAAGCTCATGGGATCGAGTTAACATTATTGTAGCATTCAGCGGCAAAACCTCGCCAAAAGGCATGGCAATACCATACAGTTTCCTTTTCTGAACAGTGGGAAAACGAGTTTTTATGTATGCAGTACATACAGTATATTCATAATGATTTCTTCTGATATTTATCTTTCTGTTGTGTAATTTTTAACCAACCTCAACCGGATGGCCAGACTTCCAGTATCCCTTGTCTGTCTTAAATGATTTGTCAAACATTATATAGTAAAACCTTGGAAATCCTATTTAATGAGGTCATATACAGAATACAGTATAATGAACTATTATACTATTGTGCATGTTTATATCTTGCTATAATGCGATCAGAAGGCATTATACACTACAGATCACACACTATACTTACTTTTGAAAAGGCACAACAGTTTTTATAGCCACTTTGTGCAGTATCTATCGTTAACATGATGTATTATAAGTAGTGTTCGTAGGATGTTACAGTATCTCATTAAGCTCATTGGATGGTGCATTATGGGAAGATATTAGGGCAATATAGAATGCTATAAGCACTACCTACAGTATGAATATACACTGTTCATAGTGTATAATGCCTTGTTCGTGTGTCTGCCTGAACACAATGTGAAATAGGGCTGAATGTTAGAATGTGTTATAAAAATGCATTATATAACTTGTTATAAACTCCATCCATCCATCCATCTTCTACTTCTTACTCCTTTTCAGGGTCTGTGTCTAAAGTGTCCGTAGTGTATGAATGGGTGTTATAAACTGTAATACTTAATTAATAATTATGCAAATGCCTTATGGGTGCATTATAATGTGTAATGAATGTGCTTATTTTTCATTGTTCATCTTCAGTAAGAGCTTTATCCTGGACCATCTGGAGTCTATACCTGGAACAAAGGACACAAAGTCGGGGCACACCCCTTTCTTTCTTTCTTTCTTTCTTTCTTTCTTTCTTTCTTTCTTTCTTTCTTTTCTTTCTTTCTTTCTTTCTTTCTTTCTTTCTTTCTTTCTTTCTTTCTTCTCTTCCATCATTCCTTCCTTCCTTCTGTTCATTTTCTTCCTTCTTTCCTTTCATTCCCTTCCTTCCCCTTCCCTTCCTTCCTTGCTTCATTTCCTTCTCTTCTTCCATCCTTCCTCCCTTTCCTTCCTTTTATTCCTTCCTTCGTTTTCTTTCCTTTCGTTTCTTACCTTTCCTTTCTTCCTTCCTTCCTTCCTTCCTTTACTTCCTTCCTTCATTTACTTTCCTTTCTTTTCAATTTCCTTCTTTCCCTTTATTCCTTCCTTCCTTCCTTTCTTTCTTCCTTCCTTTCTTCCTTCCTTCCTTCCTTCCTTCCTTCCAATCTTTTCTTCTCCTTCCATCCTTCCTTCCTTTGCTTAATTCCTTCATTTCCTTTCCTTTCTTTTCTTCCCTTCCTTCCTTCCCTTTCTTCCTTCCTTCCTTCCCTCATTTCCTTCCTTCCTTCCTTCCTTTCTTTTCTTCATTCCTTCCATTTCTTGAAATTATAGCACTGGAGATCAGGTCCACTTCAAATAATCCTATTTAATCCTGCTGTTTGATTCTGCTATTAGGCTAGTTGGCAACCTGGATAGTTAACTAGCAAGATGATGGTTAGCGTGCTTGCTGGTTAGTAGGCTAGTACGAGTCTCTACATAGTATAAATTCCCTTCGAAATCGCCTTAACTCTATTGTGCTTGTTAACAAAGGCAAGTTGTATACCGATTTTAAAAGTACAATACAGGGTTTTTTTGGTTTTTTTTGGTTTTCTGGTGTGCTGCTGTGTTTTGGTGCTTATGTTGATGTACACCATTAATTAGCTGATTGACTGAAACCTATTTAACATCTGTGTCTCAGTAGCAGAAACAAAGTCATTCAGATGAAAAAAAGAAAAAGAAAAAACGCTTTGTAAAAGCTACATGTTCCGAGAATTTCCCAGAGCAGTTTTATTAATGAGCGGATGGGTGGGATGGATCGGATCTGCTACTGTACTCTGACAATGTAATGTAAATAAAGCATGACATGTCATGTGACATGACACATACTTTTGAACCTATAACGAGAAACATTAATGATCGTATTGATCGTGACCTGAATGAACCCGAATGTGATCTGTTACCAGAAGACAGTTGTAGCTTTAATGTGCTATGATATAAAGTACAAGCAGCACATTATGAGGAGTCTATACTCCCTCGCAGAGAGCCTGCTCATTTTGCTCATTTAAATCGCATCTATAATGCGCTCCTGCCGTGGCCATCGTTTATTAAGTCTTGCGGCAATTACAGTGGAACAGCTGCTGCACACAGATGCCTGTGTGAAACTTAGCAGTAAAGTCGTACATGCACACTAAAGCTCAACGACTCTCGCTGTATAACGCATGAAGAACAGTATATCCACAAAGCACAAGTCAGCCTCATTATGGGGAAAAAAAACAACAAAAAACTATGTTGGACATATATTTTCCAAAACAGATGATATGAATATGGTCTTTTGAACATCGCATTGAAATATTGTACAACTACAGAGTACAGATATTACTTCCACATGTAGACAGAGCACTGTTTTGCTCAAACTTTAATATTTTATTTAAAACTGCTTTTACAGTGTACATTGTAATTCAACTCCAAAACGCACTTTATTGATGTCATCTCTACAGGGTTACCTTTTTTCCCCATCCTAACAGGTGGAGAGAAATACATTTGAACTTGGGGGGGGGGCATAGTGTGTGATGTCCGAACACCCCCAAACCCCAACCCCCAACCCCCCGGGAAGAATAGTTCAATGTGACTTTTTCTTAATATTTACAAGAATACATTTGTCACGTTTGGCGAGTTGAGGCAGAAGCAATCGCAGATTTTTTTAAACATTTATTTTAAACACACGAACAACGAAACAAAAACACTAGGACAACTGGGCATAACACTGTGGCAAGAAACAAACACGGAGACAGAAGTGACGTGAGTCTATAACAACGAAAGACCCCGAAAGAGTGCAGACAAAGACTATATATACACATTGGTGCTCATTAACAAAAACGTGAGTCAGGTGCATGTGGTCAGGTGGTGTAGTGCAGTGGCTGATGGGACATGGAGTCCCGAGTTCGGATACGGACAGAACCCCCTTCCAAGGGGCGCTACTCCTGGAGCGGCTAAAATCAAAGGGCCCCCCTCGGGGTCCCGCCCTCGGGGCCAAAAAGTCCCCAGCAGAACCAGGAGGCCGAAAGCAGCTTCCACCATGGCACAAGGAAGCGGGGAAGTCCTTGGCAAAGCATGAAAGAGGGGCGACGTCCCCACGGGACAGGAGAGCCGGAGCATGCCTCACCGCGAGGTTCAAGGGGGAGCGGGTACCTGACGAGGCGCACGGGGGAGCGAGGGTCTCCGCGAGGCACACGGGGAGCGCAGGTTCTCCCGCGAGGCACACGGGGGAGCGAGGTTCTCCGCGAGGCTCACGGGGGAGCGAGGTTCTCCCGCAGGCCAGGGAGAGGAGCGAGGTTCTCCGCGAGGCCCAAGGGAGGAACGACGCTCTCCACGGAGCATGAGGGGGGAACGGAGACCTCGATGGAGCAGGAAGGGGGAGCGACCCACTGAGCGCAGCGAGGGAAAGGAGCGACGTCTTCAGCGGAACGTGGAGGCAAAGTGACGTCCTCAGCGAAGCAGGATGGCAGAGACGCACCACAGCCGAGCAGGAAGGCCGAGCGACGTCCACAGCCGAGCAGGAAGGCCGAGCGACGTCCACAGCCGAGCAGGAAGGCCGAGCGACGTCCACAGCCGAGCAGGAAGGCCGAGCGACGTCCACAGCCGAGCAGGAAGGCCGAGCGACGTCCACCGCCGGGCAGGGATGCTGAGCGGCGTCCACAGCCGGGCAGGAATGCTGAGCGGCGCCCACAGCTGAACAGGATGGCTGGAGCGCACGCACTCCAGCTGAACAGGAAGGCTGAGGCACCTTAAGGTAGCTGAACAGCGGGGAATCCCTTAGGTCCGCTGAACAGAGGTGAATTCATGAGTCCGCACGGAGCTGGAGCGGCCTCACACACATAGCGGGGCGGCAGAGAGACCCTCCTTCACAGGACTCCACCGGTGCGCGGACTCTCTGAGGTAGCTGAACAGCGGGGAATCCCTGAGGTCGGCGAACAGAGGGGAATCCATGAGACCCATCGGCGAGGGAGGGTGGGAGCAAACTGCTGTATCCGAAAAAATAAATAAATAAAAATCTACTGCTTCAGAGTCACGTTCTTCGTTCTGTCACGTTTGGCGAGTTGAGGCAGAAGCAATCGCAGATTTTTTTAAACATTTATTTTAAAACACACGCAACAAAAAACAAAAACACTAGGACAACTGGGCATAACACTGTGGCAAGAAACAAAACACGGAGACAGAAGTGACGTGAGTCTATAACAACGAAAGACCCCGAAAGAGTGCAGACAAAGACTATATATACACATTGGTGCTCATTAACAAAAACGTGAGTCAGGTGCATGTGGTCAGGTGGTGTAGTGCAGTGGCTGATGGGACATGGAGTCCCGAGTTTCCGGATACGTGACAACATTTGTTGAGTTGCTTATTATTATTATTATTATTATTATTATTATTATTATTATTATTATTATTATTATTATTATTAACACTACAATGATTATTTTCCTATAACAGTACATCCCAGTGTGCTTTATGCCTCACAGAAATTATTTTAAATTTCAATTTACATAAGACCGACATGACATGTCATGATCTTGTGGAATGTCTGCAACACAAGTTACTTCCTGCTATTGCTTACGTTTCAGCAACTATAAATGGCCATTCTCTCACTAGGTTCTCTTTATTCTCTTTCTGGAATAAAACAAAACTGCAGCTTGTCATAATATCAAAAAACTGAAAAGAGCAAATTCCTCTGTGCAGGAAAAAAAAACAACTTATCTGTCATTTCTGGTGGAAAACATACTGACTTGGCTGGTTAGCACGTTTGCCTCACACCTCCAGGGTCAGGGATTCGAGTCCCACCGTGGACATCTGTGTTTGGAGTTTGCATGTTCTCCCTGTGCTGCGGGGGTTTCCTCCGGGTACTCCGGTTTCGTCCCCCAGTCCAAAGACATGCATGCTAGGCTGATTGGCGTGTCTAAAGTGTATGAATCGGTGTGTGAATGTGTATGTGATTGTGCCCTGTGATTGATTGACACCCCAGTAAGCGTATACCTCGTCTTGCGCCCCATGCTCCCTGGGATAGGCTCCAGGTTGCTAGTGACCCTGTAGGATAAGCAGTATAGAAAATGGATGGATGGATGGATGGATGGTACATACTGACTTATAAAGCACTGACACTAAAGACTCCCTCCATAAATGTTTCCTTACAGAACACTGATCTACAGTACCGTGCTGTCTCGTCCATAGGGGTAGGTGACGTAGGGCCCCACTATTTATATCAGCTGTATAACAAATTATGATCTTCATAAAGCCAACATTAACAACTCCATACATTTCAAATTCCATTAAAATACTAATGAACTCTTTTGAGTGAATTTATTGCATCTAGTGGTCAAAAATATGAAGTGTATCACGTGTTAATCGTGGACCAAATGGGGCGGGGATACTTTCCTCCCAACGCTTGGTTGACAAGACTGTTTGTGACAGGGTTGCCAGATTGGGTTATTTAAAAAAATGTTCCTTAGTTGCCAGTATCTTGTTTGTAGCAAATAATAATCGAATAAACGTTCACAGAAAAGCAAAGGATAAGTACAAACAGTGGGTCTATGATGTGCAGAACCATTTCTATTGTAAGATATACTGTATTGCAAAGGTCAGGAGAGAGAAAGGTGGATTTTTGGAGTGGATGATGTCTGTACATCAGAAATACGTGGGAATTGTAAGGAAAATGTGTCTCTATGTATCAATATTTTCACAAGTTTCGGGTCTTCTGTGTGGTATTTGAAATGTAGCTGGGATGGAATTTTTGCTTGATAAAAAAAAAAAAAAAACGCGCACCTGAAAAAATCATTCATTGGATTTCCAAAAATTAAATCGCTTAAAAATCACTAGATGGTATCCTATAGCATTAATCATGTGTGATAGCCTCTTGACTTGATATTGTTTGATGCTATATCATCCTGCTCCAACAAAATCCATGGTCATAGACCACTGCTGCTACAGTAATTTTTTTTATTTATTTGCTTTTTATTCATCTTTGCATTAATCTTATTTGTTTATCCAATTCTTTATTGATTCTGGACTATACAAATCTGTCTTCACTCTTTTCCTTTACTTTAATCAGCTGAGTTATGAACACACACACACACACACACACACACACACAGCAGTAGAGAGATGGCAGATTAATAGTAATGATCTAAAAGTATCACATGGGATAAAATCAAATCAGAGATTTGGGTGTAAACATGTATTCAAGCGGAGTTTGAGCTCTCTCTTTTCCAGTTTCTCACACACAAATAGACACGATCCATAAATTATTCAGCAGACACATAATTTAACTTTAGCCATGTTGTTTCATCTTGAAGTCTTTCATCTGTTCCATTTCACTGGGATGGGTCATTTTAGCACGTTCTTTAGCGTGAAACAGCACAGCACTGGTGAAAATGAACTCTTGATATGCTGCAATGCAGATAGTACTTTTCATCATTCTGATAGATATGGAGGGAAAATGACGACTCTCGCACAGTTCCTTCTCTCAGGTTTCTGCTCCCTACAGCCATAAGTACCATTAAACACAATCTCTTTTGCTCTTTTGTCTATCTCGCCCTTTCTCCCTTTTTTTTTTCTTTCTGCTTGACAGTTTCATATGCTCTAAAATTCATGACCTCATCAGAATGTCGAAATTGATTTAACCTGCACTCTCCCAAAACTGCACACTTTATTCTGTAGGGAGTCACTCTATGTGCTAGATTTAGATTTTTATTTTCTTTTTTTTTTTTTCTTTTCTTTCTTTCTTTTTTTTTTTTTTTACAAAAGACTGTCAGCTTTAAACCAAGCCACAGTTCGAAAACGCAATAATCTTTTAATGTTGTGTTGCAAGAACAAAAATAGAATGCCGTGATCATATATTCTAGACTGAAATGATTTGCGACCTTATTGACATTGTGTAAATAATACTAATTTTAAAATGGAAGAATGAATTAGGCGGTGGTTTGTAAAAGCCTGTAAGTAATTAGAAATAGTCATTATTCTGTTTGTTGTTGTCATGTGAATTTATACATAGCTAATGTTGGCAAGAAACACTTGAAAAGCTTGTTCTACAGTACACTACACTACAGTACATGCAGCAGGAACTTCATATATTATGAAATGACTCTACATATATAATAATACACACTGAAAACTTTTAAGTAAGGAATAAAACACAAGTAGTTATTGGCATGTTATAGAAACACGAATCATACCTGTGGTTATTAATGAATAATGACATTCTATCCATTTTAACCAATTATTACTACTGTAAACAGTAAACAGTAGTTTCCTCACCAACTTGCAATAAAAACAACGCAGCTTCTCACAATGAATTGAAACCGCAAAGCATAAACTCCTTTGTCCTGAAGAAAAGTATGCTCTCTGTGACTTTACCCGTGGCATGGTTGTTGGTGGGAGAAGGGCTGGTCTCGAGAATTTAAACAGGGTGGTGTGAAAAACAAAAAACATTCGAGTGAGTGACATTTCTGTGGGTGGAAACGCCTTGTTGATAAGAGAACTCAGAGGAAAATGGCCAGATTGGTTCGAGCTGCCAGGAAATGATACAGTATATAGTGGGGAGGGGGGCTCCTCAACCACCACTAGTGTGTAGCATCCACCCGGATGATGGGACGGCAGCCATAGTGCGCCAGTACACCCACCACACACCAGCTATTAGTGGAGAGGAGAGAGTGATGGAGCCGAATTCAGAGATGGGGATTATTAGAGGTCCATGATAGAAAAGGGCCAATGGGGCAATTGTGGCAGGACACTGGGCGTATACCCCTACTCTTTAGGAGAAGTGTCCTGGGATTTTTAATGACCCTATGATCATATGATCGTAACTCATATGATCATTCTTTACTACTGTAGTGAGCAGAAAAGCATCTCAGCATGCAAGGCACATCAGAACTTAATGTGGATGACCGACAAGAGCGGAAGACCCCATCGGGTTCCACTCCTGTCCCCAAGAACAGACTTTGTTTCATAAATGTAAGCTGTCACTATGGTGCATTATAACATTTTCTTCACTGTCTACAGTGTTCTTATGAATACAGTAGATATCATAATGCATAATATAATATGATCTGATATTAAGTCGTAAAGTAATGTTTATATCAATTGTGAACTTTTATACAGGTTTCTGTGCTATTATGTATGCTATAGCATGTTATAGCTACATTTGTAACCTCTTATGTAGCTTGAATTCATAGGAACCTTTACAGACTGTGTGTTAATCAGTAATAGTTTCAGCAATACCGCATGCATTACTTAAAATGATAGCATCGTGGAAGAATATCTTCTAAAGTGTATAACAAATGTGTAACTGAATGGAAAGAATTCTGAATTTTTGGCACACTTTCTGACTGCTAGCTTAAGAACCACTCTGTAATACACAAATAATTGTATGTAGGTTACATCCCAGGAAAAATCCTATAATTATACGACTTGTCCTACTTACCACCATCCAAAAATAAACCTGTTTAATGAACAGATGTTGCATTTTAAAAGCAGTTGTCAGAATCACACACGTGTCCTACAGACCCATCCTAAAATCTATCGATAAACAGATTCCTGGAGATTTCCGTACACTTTTTCCTTTCTGGGATTGGGGAAATTAACTCATGGCACCCAAGAATCTGAGCTTTCTTCTGTTTGCTGTGGAGCAATTTTAAGCTTCCATCCTTCACACAGCCGTATCTGAAGCTCTGTGGCAGCTGTAGGGCTTCTATAACACATTAACTCACAGTAATAGTAGTTATCAGAGACAGCCTTTTCAAGTCACAAACACAACAAGCCGCATCCATCTCACTTACTCTCAGCATTTTCACTCCAGTTACCTTTGATGGTGCTTTCGCAGGAGATTTTATCCTTAATTGCCAGTTCAGAGAGAGAAAGTATGTCTGATATTAAATACACTTTAATAGTGAACTCAAATGAAACATATTGTTTTCTTGCTGTCTGATTGGTTGAGAGACTCATGCGAGTGTGTTGCAGTATTACTGTATTTAATAAGGACTGTTCAGGTCACAGATACTCTAGAACCCTGGTTCTCAAAGTGGGGCCTAGGGACCCCCATAGCCATAGCCAGATCAATTGAATTTATTTGTATGTTTGTTTGTTTATCTTGTAGTACACCATTAACTATGCACAAAGTTATTATTCCTAGAAATACTGTCAGCTAGAAGCTAATGGTGATTTTAATTAAAATGGCCATTATAATAGGAGGTTCATTAAAAAAATAAATCTGTCTTGAGCCAAATATTATTGTACATATTTAGATAGCATGGCTGTTTTGTTTTTATTTATATAGTTTGTGAAATAGGGGACGCACACGGTGGCTTAGTGGTTAGCACGGAAACAGGACAGCCTGTTTCCTTTGCAGGGCAAAATCGTTCACCTATTCATACACTACAGATAATTTTGCGATGCCACTCAGCCTACAATGGCTTTGCACTGTAGAGAAAACTGGAGTACCCGGAGGAAACCCCTGAAGCATGGGGAGAACATGCAAACTCTGTGCACAAAGGGCAGAGGCAGGATTCAAACCCCCAACCCTGGAGGTGCGAGGCAAACCTGCTAACCACTAATCCGCCACGCTCCCTTCGCCTGAGTGTAATTACAGTGCAAATCTAAAATAGCTCAAATAATCCAATAAAAAAAACATGTATTTTACATGCGTTTATATTTAAGCCTTCCAAGTAAGGCTATGTGATTATAACCATATAATATCGATATCATGCTAAATGATGTCACGCTGCGCTTTTCTGAGATATTGCAATAGTTCTTTTTTCCTTAAAGGTTTTGAAAAAAAGGTTTTTTCTCAATAATAATAATAATAATAATAATAATAATAATAATAATGTTCATTTGTTCAATGTTCAATATTTATTGTTGATTCAAAAATAATATATATATATATATATATATAAAAATTTCTTATTTATTATTTTTTTTATGGAATACTACTGAACAGTTGATGCACTGGAACATCTACTGTGGGAAGTTAATTTTCACTTACATTAAAATAGCGATATTCATTGTACCCTCACTAGCCTGTATATTTTTTTCTTGACATTAATAACACATAGCAAAGCTTGTCATGTAACCAAGAACCCACAAAATAGCAATGGAAAGCTGTTACACTGGAGACTCCTTCCATAAAAGTTCTATTTAGAGACATTTTTCTTTACTTTCTACAGATTTTGAATTCTGTCTTGTTTCCAGCAATAAACACATCCAAAAAGTAAAAAAAAACAACTATGCTTGATTGGTGTAAAAGACAAGATTTCATCCTCTTTACTTTTATCTCAACATCATTTTTCTGTACTTTTCCACCTCTCACAGTAACGAACATTCACCCAATCAAAATATAGTGCTGTGACCTCCTGACTGATTCAGCCGTTATGAAAAACATCGAGCTGACGACGCGAGTGGATCCCAGCCTTCAAAAACACCCATCCCCTGAGACTGTAGCTAACATGCTGGAGGAGCTCAAGTTCACGAGTAACAAAGCGCATGGACGCAGGCCACCTGCTGCTCGCTGAACAATGATGGCTGCTGAGTCTTCAGGTCACAAAGACCACGCGTGAAAAGGTTTGGCAGGACCGGTGCTGCAACATGAGGCCCACAGCTCAACAAAGCAAAGTCTTTCCTATGATGAATAATGCAGGATCACTCAAAATAGTGTGCATGAAGTAATAGAGCGAGCTTCTGTCTGCTCATGCGACGGATACGTAAATGAATAAGGAGTTGGAGAAAGGATCCTCAACAGAGTGAGATGTTGGTCTACATTAATGTAAACAACACCGACAATATCTCAGTGACCTTTTTTAACACAAGATCAAGATCAAGCATTTGTTATACATATTTCACACACTAAGAAATAAGGAAGAAATAAGGAATAAAACACTCAGCTGTGTGCTGTTTTGGGAAAATAATCACTGTGTGGGATTCAGGGGTGTCCCCCCTCAAATGTAGGGAGGACCTGTAGGGCATGGCATCACGTTTTCTCCACAGGAAGTCACTCTAGAAGGCATGACATGTTTTGTACCACATAGCGGCACCTTAGCATGCTTTTTATCACTTTTTGGTGTTCATTACAGCCATTAGGGCACTTCATCATGTTTTCTCCACTGGAAGGGCACCTATCAGAACACTTCATGTTTCTGCACAAATAAAGGCATCACATATTCTCCACTGAAAATGTACCCTAGAAGGCACTTCATAATGTTTTCTCACACATAGTAGCACCCTAGAAGGCACTTTGTCTGATTTTTTTTCACATGTTCTAAAGGTTATATAGACACTTTAATGTTGCCTTATGCAAAAGAGAACCCTCTGGGGCATGGCATCATGTATTCTCTGTTGCAAGGGCACCCTATATAAGGGTACTTCATAATGTGAAAGTAGTGAAAGTTATAGGGACACTTAAAATGTTTCCTCACGCAAAAGGGGAGTCGTATGGTGCACAGTATCACGTATTCTTCACAGGAAGGCACACTACATGTTTTCTCCCTCATAGTTGCACCTAAGCATGCATTTTATCACTTTTTCTTCCATTTTAAGGACAGCCATTAGGGCACTTCATCATGCATTCTCCACTGGAAGGGCTCCTATTGGGGGCATTTCTTGTTTCCTCACATGTAGGGGAATCTTATAGAGCATGGTATCGCATATTCTTCTCTGGAAACGCACTCTAGAAGGCACTTTATAAGGTTATCTTGCACATAGTGACATGGCATTTTTTTTCTGTTTGAAGGACAGATATTATGGCATTGCAGTTCATTTTCCCCACTCATTATGGTACTTCACCACTTTTCCTTGCACGTTGGTTAATCCTATAGAGCACTGCATCAAATATTATCCACTGAAAATCCACCCTAGAGGGCACTTCATAATGTTTTCCCACACATAGCAACACACTAGAAGGCCCTTTGTTTGATCTTTTTTTCATATGTAGCGAAGATTTTAGAGGCACTTAAATATTTCCTCACACAAAGGAGAACCCTCTGGGGCCCAGCATCATGTATTCTCCACTGAAAAGGTACCCTAGAGGGCACGTCATTATGTTTTCTCACACATAGTAGCACCCTAGAAGGCACTTCATCTGACGTTCTCGCATGTAGTGAAAGTTATAGAGACACTTACACAGTATGTTTCCTTACAAAAAGGAGAACCCTATGGGGCATGGCATCATGTATTCTCCACTGGAAGGACAGACTATATGTTTTCATGTTTTCTAGTACATACTGAGACCCTAGAGTGGAATTCATCACTTTTTTTTCTCCATTTTAAGGGCAGCCATTAGGGCACTTTGCTATGTTATATGCACCATATGGTAGTGGTGGCTTAGCAGTTAAGGCTCTGGGTTACTGATAGGAAGGTCAGCACTGCCAAGCTGCCACTGTTGGCCCTTGTGCAAGGCCCTTAACACTCTCTGCTCCAAGGGCGCTGTATCATGTCTGACCCCAGCTTCCTGACAGGCTGGAGCATGCGGAAAAAAAAATAAAAATAAAATTTCACTGTGCTCAACTTTATATGTGACCAATAAGGCTCATTATCATTATATGGGCACCTTAGAGGGCACTTACAAAAAAAAAAAAACCTAGTTCATAATATTACCAAGAAACCACAATTCTCTCTGTGGTCAAGACTTTCCTGTCTGGAAAAACTGTTACAAAACACTGACACTTTTTACTCTATGCCTTTTTTTTTTTTATTATTATTAATATTGTTTGCTTATTTTTTGTCACTATCACTAGTCTATTCTTAGCATATTTAATGTGATCTCATAAGAACATCAGCAGGTAAAAAACAAACAAACAACAAAAACTACAAACAGATCAGTCTAAATGTTCCATTATCTTAATCTAGCATTCAAAACATCAGATTTAACTGCATGCTGGGAAGAAAAATGCCTCTAGAGTCTTTCATCACACCTACTGCACCACGCTCATAAACCACGGCTTTGAGGCAGAGGAATGCATGACATTCAAAACTGTTTAGGCTCCTCTCAGCATATCTGATTCCCCTGCTGGCATGCTCCACTAGAGACTCTTGAGCCGGCCAGTCTGATTCCTGCACCCATTTTGCAAGCCCCGAGTGGACATACAGATGCCTTTACATAAGCAAACAGACTATTTCTGGGAGGTGCTGACAGGAGAAAGGCTACTAAATATCAGAGCTCTGTTCACTCAGCATTCCCAAGCAACTGAGAGACAGATTAATGGAGGGAATATAGCTGCAGCAGCAGATCTGAGCACACCGCTGCAACATTACCCAGGGTAAAATAGCCAGCTGTCACATATACAGTGTAACTGGGTTCTTCATGCAGGAACATATATCAGATGAGGATAAAGCACGTCAGTGAGTGATAGAGTTGAAAATGAAGCCAAACTTTATGAGGCAATGATTACATTTATGTTATTACACTATTTCCTGCTGTAAATATCGAGATATTAACACTTAAAGGATTAAAACAAATACATATATATATATATATATATATATATATATATATATATATATATATATATATATATATATATATATATATATATATATTTATAAAATAAAAGGTGTAACTCGTAGACTTCCAGTGATTACAGGTGCATCTCAAAAAAATTGAATATCGTGGAAAAGTTTGTTTTTTTTCATAATTTAATTTTTTAAAAAAATAAAGTGGAACTTTCATATATTCTAGATTCATTCAAAGATTCAAAATGCAAAAAAAAAAAAAAAAGTTTAACGTTTTGGTTTTTCTCTTCAACACAGTGGCTAGCGCTGTGGCAACATCTCTGATTCAATTACAAAATTTAATTGGGCATACAAAATCCCAGACTACAGCCATTAACCACACACACACACACACACACACACACACACACACACACATACACACTCACTTAATCTTTCCACCGACCAGCAAAATTATTAGGCAACCAAATTTTAGATTCATCATCATTTACTCATCTTCAATAACTGCTTTATCCTGGTCATGGTCATGGGGGATCCTGCAAATGCAGGACTCGAGGCAGGACTATACATGCACAAACTTATTCACACCTAAGAGCTATTTTGCCTAGCCAATCCACCTACTGGCATGTTTTTGGGAGGTAGGAGAGAACTGGAGAACATGGAGAAAACCCACCTGGATACAAGGAGAACATGTGAAACTCCACGCAGACCCGAGCTCAGGATTGAACCAGGAACCCTGGAACTTTGAGGCCACCGTGTCACAAATTTTGGAAATATTTTCCAAAAAGAAAAGAAAATGTGACCGAGAAATATTAAAAAGTAAGAGACTACTTTTCAGATAAGAAAAAAAACCACAAAAAACATAAAGCCAAAAAAGTCTTCTCGTTTTACATGAAAAAACAGAAGGCAGAGAACAAATGTCTTGTGTCTGTGTGCACAATGGTTAGGAAAGAAAGAAAGAAAGAAAGAAAGAAAGAAAGAAAGAAAGAAAGAAAGAAAGAAAGAAAGAAAGAAAGAACACGTACAAGTTAGTTTTCTGATAAAACTGCGCGACTGTGTAGTGAAGTATGACTTTTAATGATAACTTTTTGTAGCACTTTCTTTGAAGGTTATATGCATAATGACATTCATACTGTAACAGATTATAATGCGTTCATAAGGTATTATACATATTGTTATGATTATTTGGGAAAATGCATTCCAGTTGAAGTAATTAACAGAATGGATAATAAATAGCCTTTCTTATAATAATAATAATAATAATAATAATAATAATAATAATAATAATAATAATAATAATTATTATAATTATTATTATTATTATTATTATTTATTATAGAACCAAGCCCCATTTTGCATTGCATTATGAGAAGATATAATGATTATAATTATAAGCACTGTTATTTTCACCATTTATAAATGCATTATAAACAATGCTAAAAACAACAACAACAACAACAACAACAACAACTGTAAGGCCATTTTGTAAATAGTTATAGCAATGTGTATAATGCCTTAGGAATACATAATAAAGTGTTATGGAAGTGTTTATAAGTCATTATTTATATGGATTAATTTTTTTTTAAGAGTTGCTACACGTTACATTTTATTTGAAATGAATTTCGTTTTAAGTGTTCCTGTGGTGTGAATTTCTTTAGTGCTCCAAATATCTGTAAATTCAGAATGAGCATGGCTTGTGATGCTGAGTTTACTGGGATGCTGTGACTTCGACGTACATTCATGTTATGCTACATGGTCTTTATTTGTCCTGTAAGCTTCATATCTAACCGCTCACTCACATCTGTATGAAAGTAAAACCCTCCTGTGAGTTTTCCTTCAGTCCTGATGTACACCTTTATGCTCAACCAGATGCCATGTGAAGTGTGTGTATATATATATATATATATATATATATATATATATATATATATATATATATATATATATATAATACATGATGAAGGTCACCATAAAGTAATGAATACATGACCACACACACAAGCATGCACGCCCGCACACACACACACACACACACACACACACACACACACACACACACCCATGAACGCTAAATTGGGAGGAGGGGAAAGCAGAATAAAGAAGGTATCTGTTCTCCACGAGGTCATCGGTGCTCTGTTTAAACAGGCTGGAATTTGAGATGTGAGAACCAATATCAGCTCAGCAGAACACTGCAGCCTGGTTATCATGTTAGAACACTGTATAACAGGGAAATCGATTCAGTATAATTCAACACCCTTGTACATATGAAACCTTATTTAACATACAAGTTCAAGTCAGTTTGTTTTGTGCGAAGTATGATCACTTTCATTTAGATTCAAGCATGGTGTCAGTTAATTATCTTTGATCTTTCTCCAGAAACATTACATTTAGAAAAATAAAAATAATAAGGAAGGTGCAATTATGAAATGTCTGAAATTAGAACAGTTTTGCTTAGTTTGAAAGTGGAAAAAAAAGTAAGTATACTATTAGAGAAGCCTAATGTTTGTTTTGTTGTTTTTTGGTTTGTTTGTTTTTTTTTGCTAGGTAGGCCTGTTTCAATTCATGAATGCATATAATGTACTACATTTCCATGTTTGCGTGATGTTGCCATATGGCAACAATTACATTTTACCATTTAACGGAATACTCAAATATATAAACTTGTTTAAATTACAAAAAAAAAAACATTAATGTTAACTTAGATAGTGTTTAAACTTCCTTCAAGTAATTTTGCCTAAATAATGAAGTATTGATAAAATTTTGAGAACCCTCCGATGATGACCTTCACTATGGCATGTGAGTGTGGAAAGTGATGCGCAAACAGCTGTTCCTGGACCTGGGACATTTTTGTTATATCAAAGATAAAGCACCTTTGTTCCAGTTACATAGGAACATGGTAGTTTTACATTATTGTCTAACGAAGAATTTGAGATTGTTGCCATATGACAGCACCATGCCGTCCCTGTGTGTAGGGGCACCATGAGTAAAACAATTATGAAGAAAGGATAAAACATTATATCAGAAATTGGAAAGGGAAAAATATCTAATGGATATCAAACAATTGAAAAAAAAAATCTTTGTTAAATATAGGTGTGCAACAAGTATTGACACCCCCTATGAATTCATATGAGAAAAAATATATTTGTATATATATATATATATATATATATATATATATATATATATATATATTTTTTTATTTTTTTTTTTTTTTACCCAAGGGTGACTAGGAACAGGAAATTGTTTAACCATGACTTCCTGTTTCACAGGGGTATAAATATGAGGTAACACATAGGCCAAATTCCCTTATTAATTCATAACAATGGGTAAGACCAAGGAATATAGCTGTGATGAGCAATATAAGGGCATGAGCTTCACAAAATGGGAAGTGTCTATAAGAAAATAGCACCTGCATTGAAAATGCACATTTCCACCATCAGGGCAATAATTAAGAAGTTCCATTCATTACATTTACATTTACATTTATTCATTTAGCAGATGCTTTTATCCAAAGTGACTTACAAATGAGAAATTTACAAGCAAAGCGATATATCAAGCAGAGAAAAATACAAGTAGTGCTACCATACCAGTTCCATTAATTGAGTTCCAGAAGAAGCAAAGTGTAGAGGTAGAGTACAGGTGTAAGTGCAGGAGTAAGGTCTTTTTTTTTTGTTTTGTTTTGTTTGGTTTGGTTTGGGGTTTTTGGGGGGTTTTTTATGGCTTGGTTAGGTGTTCATGGAAGAGGTGGGTCTTTAGCTGTTTCTTGAAGATGGTGACAGATTCTGCAGTCTGTATTGAGGTTGGAAGTTCATTCCACCACTGAGGAACTGTTAGTTTGAAGGTTCTTAAAAGGGACTTTGAGCCACGCTGAGTAAGTAAGGGAACGTAAGCCTTCAGGAGAGAGTTGAGGTTGTTCAAGGCCTTGAATTTGATAGGGGTGGATACAGGAAGCCAGTGGAGGGAGACAAAGAGGGGTGTGACATGGGTTATCTTGGGCTGGTTGAAGATGAGGCGTGCTGCTGCATTCTGAATCATTTGAACGGGTTTGATGGAGCTGGCCGGGATGTGCAGTAGTCCAGTTTTGAGATAGCAAGAGCCTGGTTTTCTTGATGTAGTACAGGATGAACCTAGAGGACCATGCAGTTGTTTAGTTGTGGTCTGTAAAGGTCAAGCTGTCAGTGAGAATCACCCCAAAGTTCCGGGATGTCCTGGTTGGCTTGATTGTGATTGAGCTGAGCTGTACAGTGAGGCCGTGGTTGTTTGTTGGACAGGCTGGGATGACGAGAAGTTCAGATTTTGCCAGGTTTAGCTTAAGGTGGTGTTCCCTCATGAAGACCGAGATGTCCGACAGGCAAGGAGAGATATCTGCAGAGACGGATGGATCGTCAGGCTGGAAGGACAAATAGAGCTGGGTGTCATCAGCATAGCAATCATGTGAGAAGCCAAGAGACTCAATCACCTGCCCTAGAGATGTAGTGTAGATAGAAAAGATCAGCTGACCCAGAACTGATCCCTGTGGAATGCCAGTTGCACGTTGCTGAGTTTCAGAAATACTTTCCCTCCATGATACCTTTGTATACCTCCCCTCCACAATACCATTCAACTAGAAATGTTAATCAACTTGGAAGAGGACATGTGTATATATTTTCTCAATGCACTGTGAAGAGGATGGTTCAAGTATCAAAAAATCCTCCAAGGATCAGGTCTGGAGAAATGCAGAAGTTAGTTGCATGTTGCAGAAGTTTCCAAAACCTCAATTCAAAGACACCTACATCATCACAAGTTGTTTAGAAGGGTTTCAAGAAAAAAGCCTCTACTCTCAAGCATCTTCAGTTTGCCAGACACTACTGGAACTTCAAATGGGATTGGGTTCTATGGTCAGATGAAACCAAAATAGAGCTTTTTGGCAATAAACACAAGGTTTTGGCGCACAGTGAGGTAGCTGTATGGAAAAGTACCTCATGGCCACTGTTTAATATGGTGGTGGCTCTTTAATGTTTTGGGACTGTTTTTCTGCATGAGAACCTGGACATTTTGTTAGGATACGTGGCATCATGGACTCTATCAAATATCAACAAATATTTAATGAAAACCTGCCTGGCTCTGCCAGAAAGCTACAAATGGGCCGTGGTTGGATCTTCCAGCAGGACAACGATCCAAAACATACATCAAAATCAACACAAAATATTGACTAGATTTATATATATATATATTTATATATAATATATATAACAATATATTTATATATAATATATATAAATATATATATATATATATATATATATATATATATATATATATATATATATATATTGTTGAAAAAGTTTATAAAGCTGCTAATACTCTAGAGAGCTGGTTCGAGAGAGAGCTATGCATGACAGGGTTAAACAATGTAAGAGAGATAACCTTTATTTACTAGCAAAAAGAATGAAAGATGAGACAAAAAGCTTTCTAGGTATCTTCAGAGAGAAAATTGCCTCCGGTTGCTATGGCACCTAAGCAGAAGCAATCAAGCATGAATTATTCCACAATGTTGAAATGTGAGTCAGGCCATGTCCTGCATATTAATGTATAATACATGCAATAACAACCCTTAAAGTAGGTATGGTTGCATGAGTACATCATTTCTCAGTCTAATCCTACATATTCATTTTTATGCACAATTGCAGTCCCAGGAATAATGTCTTTTTTTTTTTTTTTTACCTCCTCTATAATTTTTTCTCCCTCTTCTCCCTCCTTCAAAACGTTCCTCCCTCCCTCCCTCTCTCCCTCCTCCAAGGCCGAAGCGTTCGCTCTCTTTTTGGCAAGGACATGAGAAAGCAGCTGGGTCTTTGTGTTTGGAGTGTCTACAGGTAATCAACAGTGCATCCTCTTACCCACAGCCCTTCAGCTCAGCCAAATGATTGAATGCATTAGCACTGAATGGCAAACCGTTGCTTATGCCTCTCGCACAAACAAGCCCATTCGCGCCATTATCTCTCTCCATAGCGACCTCATAGATATTGCTGTCCAAATCTGCAAAAATATACATTTGTGTCGAAAGGCTTATCAAAAGAAAATGAGGACATTACTCGGATATTTTGGAGTCGTAGTATATTTGATGGCATCCCGGTGGGATCTATTTCCTGGTAAAAGCAGAAGGATATTTGGGTTTCATTAGGTGTAAAATTGGACTAGTGGTTGCCTTCTAGATTTAAGACCCCCCATTTGGAAAATGGTTTCCTTTAACCTTGATATAGACAGGATCTCACTTACACTCATGCATGCCCCCAATATGCAGATATCAAGTCCATCACAAACAAGACATAGAAGGTGGCCAACTTTATATTCTTCAAAGAAATCTGACTTCATTTAAAGTAACACCAAATATGCAGAATCGCACATTATATAGATAACACATGTACTGATGGTTTGCTCGCTTCTGATCGAGATTATGTCTTTCCTGGAACAAACTTCCAGCATGATAGAAAAGACACCTGAAAATCAGCTTTATAAGGAAAAATCCACCCTGAAAGTCGTACACACTTCTTTCGTCTATCTATTTTCATTTTGTTTAAGGGTCTCGTACAAAAAAAATGCCAAGTGTCTACCTGCTGATGATGGTTGATATACCAGCAAAAACAAATTAGCAGCAGAATCGCTAACACACAAGGTAACATTGCATGTCTCAAGCAAAGACTCTGTAACCTCAGATTTATGTTCTTGGTTGAAAGAATTTGAACAACATGTAGTCTTTTTTGTTGAAGGCCACCTGGTTCAATGTTTGATATTTAGTTTTGATATTGAGATACCTTTCTGCTCACCAGTGGGCTTCTTTGAGTAGTTCTGGGATTTTTAGGCAGAGCAGTCTCTAGAGTTTACACAGAATGATGCGAAAACAACAACAACAACAACATTTATAGGAGTGGTTATTTATAACCACCCTTTACGACCATGGTGATTATAACCAGTCTTGCCATTCTCCTCTGTCATCTCAATAACAAGGCATTTCTGCCTGCAGACTGGATGTTGTGGACTTGTTGTTGTTGTTTTCTTTTGTTTTGTTTTCGCATCATTCTATGTAAACTCCAGAGACTGTTGTGCCTGAAAGTCCCAGACAGAACTACTCAAAGAAGCCCATCTGGCACCAACCACCCTGTGCTGGGGTACAAATGAGTCCATGTAACCATCTTCTAAAAAGCAGTAACATTTGTATGTCATTGTTTCTACCAAGTTCAGGAGACATCATGGAGCCTCAACTTGGTCTGGTCTGGAAGTGTGTCATAACACAATCTCCTATCGACAATAATCCGTCACTCGACTCAGATGTTATGTAAACCTAACCTCTGTTCTTGACTGATGAATGAAACCCTTCTATTGTAGCCCATCCACCCTATGGTTTGGCGTGTTGTGCATTCCGAGATGCTTTTCTACTCACCACGGTTGTACAGGGTGATTATTTGATTAAACGTAGCCTTCCTCTGAGCTCGAACTAGTCTGTCCATTCTCCCCAGTCTTTATTACAGCTAATGCCTATTGTTTCAAGACTTTATAAATGTTTATAGCAGGTGTCATGTAGAACTTGTGTAGGTTTTATGTAGCCCAATGTACACTTAGAAAGTGTTACCAGTGACTTAGTATATCGATAACTGGAAAGTCTATTTACCTGTATAGAAAGCAGTAAAACTGAGATTTGAAGTTAATTAGATTAATTGTCTAGTGACATTAAAAAGAAAATTACTTCAAAATGCAGTACAAAAACTAATCTTACTAAACCTGATTAAACCTAATTAAGTGTGCTTGAACATGTTTATTGGGAAATAGTGTGTTTACTGGGAAATAGTTTACCTTTGTGGAAGTTGACAACGGAAAGAAGTTGAAATTGACAAAAAAGGTAAATAAATGCACATTTAAAATAGGAGTTACACTCAAGCAATGACATTGTGCCTGTCTGAATACTGTCTTCATGTTCCAGATATCAGGAGTTCACTATGGAATCAGGGAGCACTTTTCTTTTATTGGTTGGTTTATTGTCCACACATGAATGTGACACTGTAATCCATTACATTTTATGTTGTAGACTGGGGGAAAAAATGATTCTACTTGCAACCGCTTTCTTTTCTCTTAAAGAGGAAGATAACAAAGTGGTGCTGCGAGAAATACAATGACTGTCCTATACGCCGTGTTCTCGGTTTCTATTCCCACCTCATCCGTGAACACCTAACCAACTCTTAGAGAAAACCCACACATAACACACTTACACCTCTACTCTGTGCACTTTGCTTCCTCTGGTATTCAATTAATGGGTCTTGTATAGTAGCACTACTTGTATTGTTCCCTGCTGGATATATCGCTTTGTTTATTTTTAAGTCGCTTTGGATAAAAGCGTCTGCCAAGTGAATAAATGTAAATGTAAATGTATTCATCCATCCATCCATCCATCTTCTACCGCTTACTTCTTCTTCAGGGTCGCGGGGAACCTGGAGCCTATCCCAGGAATCATCGGGCACGAGGCTGGGTACACCCTGGACAGGGTGCCAGTCCATCGCAGGGCACAATCACATACATGCTCACACACCCAATCATACACTACAGACACTTTAGACACGCCAATCAACCTACCATGCATGTCTTTGGACTGGGGGAGGAAACCGGAGTTCTCGGTTTCTAGGTTTTTTTCAACTTAGAAACTGTAGAAATAAATATTCAAGAATCCAAATATGAAAAAAGTGTCTACAGAATAAACCTGGAAGTATAAATCAGTTATTCGACAGGTGGTCCTCTGGTTAAGATGTGTAATAGATTACTATTTTCATAACAGTTATGATGGGGTAATTAAACTATTAAGCTCACGGTGGCTTAGTGGCTAGCATGTTCGCGTCATGCCTCCAAGGTCGGGTGTTCGGTTCCTGCCATGGCCCTGTGTGTGGGTAGTTTGCATGTTCTCCCCATGCTGCTGGGGTTTCTTCCAGGTACTCCGGTTTCCTCCCCCAGTCCAAAGACATGCATGGTAGGCTGATTGGTGTTTCCAAAGTGTCCGTAGTGTGTGTATATGTATGTGATTGTGCTCTGTGATGGACTAGCACCCTGTCCAGGGTGTACCCCGCCTTGTGCCCTATGCTCCCTGGGATAGGCTCCAGGTTCCGCCGTGACCCGGTAGGATAAGCGGTATAGAAAATGGATGGATTGATGGATGGATGATTAAAATATTCTTAAATTGCAGCACCTGGAGAATCCTGCCACATTGTCCTCCTTTTTGTTATTTTTAATAAGCGCATAGTGATCCATTTTAGCAGCACATCAAGAACTAACAATGAGGTCTAATCTGCACATTAATTGCTGATATACATCCTGGTCATTCAAGACGGTTCATTAATTCACAAGCAATAACAAACAAAGGAGAAATACAAGAGCCTTTTGTAACATTTATTGTTGTAAAGCCAAAAATTGTTTGCATTTTCATTTCCAAAACCAAACACGAATAAACACAGCACACACAGACGAATGGCGATGAGCCAGAAACTGAGGCCCATCTGACCCCATCTACGTCTGTGAGCTAATGGCAGCTGAAGTAAAAGAGGCCCAGAACAAAAATAGAGGATAGGCATGCTTGACTCATCCATGTTTTGTTTTTTTTTCCTTCAGTGGACAGTGGACCTTTATCGGCACACTCTTGATTATAGTCTTCTGTCAGCACCTCTTAAAATCACCCGTTCATAAACAAACATTTACGTCAGATGTTGTACCACTGCACAGTCTGCACAAATTTACTAAACATGGCTGGAGTCCCAGCCCAGACTGCTTAGTCATTTATGTATTCAGAGTGGGCGACTTAAGTTTAAAAGTTATGTCAATATTTACAAGGGGAAATTTAGTCCTATTCAGAGTCAGTCCAAATTCACTTCAATCCATAATATTTATGTGTGGAAAGTTACTTGTATTGAGAGTCAGGTTACGTTGCTGCTTCAGAAGATCGATCCATCCATCCATCCATTATGCATTATATGCTCACAGGGTCATGGGGGAGGCTGGAGCCTATCGCAAGGAACTTGGGGCACAAGGCTGAGGGACACCCTGGATGGGCAGCCTAACCATCGCAGGGCACAATCACGTACCCGGATTTTAGTAAAAGCATCTAAGATGAGGTGTATTTTTTCCAACAGTGACTGAGACCAATACCTTTTAACCTAAGTACAAACCTTTAAGCCGGAAAAAATTATCAGTATAGAAAACGCGGACCGAAGAAGCAGAATGTGTTTTTTTTTCTTTCTTTGCTGTCAAATGTAATACAAATTAACATAGAGGACAGATGCAGGTTATAAATGAAAGAAACAACTCCGTGGTATAAAAGATGACAAAGCTGACAAAGCATTTATATGCTGAAATTACATCTCACTCACATTAACTGAACGGGAAATATTTATATATATAATATTTGCTTAGTTTATAGTCACTCGCAAATGCTTGACCTCGCCTTCTTTTTACTAGTAATGACTAGAAAGGTCAGTAACATAAAGAATAATCATGTAACATTGCTAGCTATCATTATTGTAGCTACTTGTGTTGTCGCTAACTTAACTTATGTGGCTTAAATTCCTCTCCGCTTGCCTCCTGTTGCTCTTCTCGCTGGCACAGTTCTTCTTATGTAAATTCTGGCTCGAACATGTATGGTTGGATGTCACTGTGCAACAGTAACTTGACTCATTTGAATCCATTAAGTCATTTCTGTCACTTGAGTAGTCCATTCGTAATACATTTACTTACAGACTAAGTAACGGCTTACTAGCACTAGCTCAAGCACAAACACTACCACTGGCTTCCTTGAACATTAGCCCAATGAACACTGCTCCAATTCCGCATCCTTCTCAGATATCCACCCCTAACCCGAGCAGTCTTTCAAATTCCATGTGCACGTCCAAGATACCTAATAAGGAGGGGGTTTCTCTGGTATTCCGCCCAGGAAATACTCTATTGGAATACTGCTGCGTCAACACTATAAAACTCGAGTATGACTGGTTATTTGTTGTTGTTGGAGGTTTTTTGGCCTGAGTGTTAATCTCTGTAGTTATGTCTGAAGACTAATGTCCACAAGTTCAGTTATTTATCTTCTCACTACACATGCATAACTCAACTCTGAATACAACCTGTTTTGTCCTCAGTAATGGATTAAATATTACAAAAATGTGTAGATATTTGTGGTCTGATATTTCATCCTCCAACCCTGCTTCCTTATGCAAAAGCAGTGCCACAATACACTTCAGTCATACTATCGTGTAGCTTAACCCAGATATTGCATGCTGAAGAATCAGACAATGAAGCTTATGAACTAACTAGAGCGTAAGATGAGCAATTATAGCTTAATGACCAATCTAAGTTCACTCACCATCCATCAGCACGCACTGTCTCCATAGCTGAGACTCTCAAACTTAGTGAGGAAGATCTATGGTTTAATATTAGTTATAAATATTGAGTTGTGAAGGCAACTTCATTATTATTGGCATCCTTGCAGAGAATGGGGAAAAATTTCAATCAAAAAAATGAGAAAAACTGCGTAACTTTCCTGTAGCAAAGATCATACTCAGACTTTTTAAGTTCTTACAAAATCAGAATTGCTTTCAGAGACTCTGTGGAGGTCTCTAGCTAGCGGCACTAGCTAATGCTCAGTATCTATGAGTTCATGCTACGTCACAGAGCAGTGAAACACACTCAGACCCGAGGAACACACGATCTGCCCTCTTCCACATACATGAGCTGACAGACAGCTACGATTGCCTTGTGCCGCTGTGATTGACAGGGAGATCATATAACCCTCCCACCTAGAGAATGCAGCCAACTTTGCTCTCTTGTTACCCAGCCATGGATGGCGGTAGCATTATCAAGATTTTGAACTC
This sequence comes from Ameiurus melas, assembly GCA_012411365.1. Lineage (NCBI taxonomy): Eukaryota > Metazoa > Chordata > Actinopteri > Siluriformes > Ictaluridae > Ameiurus > Ameiurus melas. The sequence continues at coordinate 4,099,069 of CM022754.1, forward strand.
CCAATCTCTCGCTAAACTTTTTTTGTGCTACTTGGGACCTGACTTTGATTGATTTTGTCAAAATATGAAGTTGTGCACATGTCAAATCTTAAACAGAAACAGGAAAGAGCTGACCTGTACAAGTCAGGTGTTACTGTATATAGTGTATAAAATGTCATAAACATCTACAAATTCAGGACCAGTATAATAGTCTCACATTCTGGAACTTCTTTGAGTTGTGCATGCCCTGTAACTCATCTGATAGATGATGATGATGAAATCCCTCACTTCTTGATACCCATTAGTTAGACAATACAGTTATGTTTACTGGAACCTCGCCATAGCAGAGTATGCTATTTAAAAAAAAAAGGGGAGGGGGGGATTTACAAATTACTTGAAATGAATACATTCATTTTTAAGAGCCTCATCAGACTTTGATTTGCATGTAATTGCAAGCGACTGTTAAAATGTTAAAAGGTATTTGATCATCCCTGTCGACTGAACAAATACATAGCTGGGCATTTTATAATGGAAATAATGGCTAGCCCAAATATGGTCTAATTGAAGGTTAAGTCGAGAGAGAGAGAGGAACCCTGGATACTATTTGCTCGTGTGGAAACTCAGATTCAAGTCTGCAACACAACAGAAAAACATCAGAAACGAAGTCGACGTTCAATATATCATTTGGTCTTAAAGCAAGACGATGAGGTGTCAAAACAAATTGCCTTTCAGAAGTTGAGAGCTGCGGGATTTTAAACAATGCTTTGACATAAATATAGCTTTCAGTTCAGGCTCTGGGGTGAAATGGTGCAGCAGGAGAGTGACAGCTTACATCTTAGGCAGAAAAAAATAAATAAAAATCTGCTAGATTCTGCAACAAAGTCAACATTCCAGTATTGCCAGAAGTGTAGAAATCCAAAAGACTCCATTTATAACCACAACGAGTAGATCGATATTCTGCATGAAGTGTTTGTAGTCGAGGGCTGCTTCTCTCCCACTATTTCTCTGTGAAATACAGCAAATATGAGGTCTATTTATTCACTTATTTGTCTGTCAGTTCGTAGTAACGTGCAGCAGTATTATTTTTATTTTCCATTAAATTCATACATTCCTATCACTATGAAATTATGCCAAAGATTAGTTAAGAAGTTGAAATGCCATGCTGATAGACCTTAAAGAGAAATTATTAATTAAGAATCAATTAATCCCAACATGCCCTCTGGTACAAATGATTTCCTTTTTTATTTTTCTTCTTTGTGAACAAAGTAAGACAGAACCTGAGGCAAAGAGAAAGCAATAGACAATACCAGTAGACATAATGTCAATGTCTCAACTACATAAACTACATAGCAGATGTTTTTTTCTTCTTCTTGTTCCTTGCTAGTTGTCTGCTTAATCAATGGCAAACCAATCACAAAGCCAAGAATAATGGCTTGTGTAGAAGTAAAGACGGCATCCAGATGGCATGCTAAAAAAAAAAAAAAAAATTAAAAAAGCAGTTGATTTACAGTATAGCGTATTTCACTTTGAATCCCAAAGTGGAAAATCCTGAATAAAGTATTCATTCATTCATTCATTCTAAAGCACATTAATGAAATACACTGATATTAATAAGAAAATAAATTTACTAATATATTAATAGTGCCACCCTGTCCAGGGTGTACCCCACCTTGTGCCCGATGCTCCATGGGATAGGTTCCATGTTCCCCTCCATGGGCTCCAGGTTCCCCTGCGACCCTGAAGAAGGAATAAGCGTTAGTAAGATGGATGGATGGATGGATGAATGCTTTTAGATTGCGCTCTAAGATTTCTAGTACAAGTTTTTAATTTGTACTAAATAGTACTCCAGATGTTAAGGGTTATAAATCAGTGCTGAAAGTGGTCTTAGGGATTTAAAGTAGGCCTGAGCAAAATTAACAGTATAGGTTATACTGCCTCAAGAAATCAGCACAATATGCTTTAATTGTGTAGGTCCTCCTCTCCTTGTGCTGCCAAAATAGCTCTGGATCGGACTGAGATCTGGGGAATTTGGAGGCCGAGTCAACGCCTTGAACTCTGTCATGTTCCTCACACTGTTCCTGAACAATTTTTGCAGTGTGGCAGGACGCATTATACTGCTGAAAGAGGCCACTGCCGATTGGGAATACCATTGTCATGAAAGGGTGTACTTGGGCTGCAACAATGTTTAAGTGAGTGGTACATGTCAAAGTAGCATCCATATGAATGCCAGGACCCAAGACTTCCCAGGAGAACATTGCTGTCGCCATCCGCTTGCCTTCTTCCCATAGTGCATACTGGTCCCATCACTTCCCCAGGTAAGCGACGCACATGCACATGCCCTCCACATGATGTAAAAGAAAACATGATATATCCTACCAGGCCAACTTCTTCTATTACTTCATGGTTCAGTTTTGATGCACCCGTGCCCATTAGTTGTACTGTATTTCATGGTGGGTTTACTGCTGTGTGTCCAGCTTGTTTGGTTGCAACTGTTATTACTAATAATCTACCAAATTTTGGTTGGGGATAAAACAAGCAATAAAATTATGCTGGTCAGTTTGTTTTGCACATCCCACTTATTCCCTCCCAATAACAATTTCAGGCCAAATATGTAAATTTTTGATTGGCATTTTGCATTTGCATTTACAAAAGCCACACAACACAGTATCTGTCTAAAATGAAGAAGGAGTGCATAAATGGACATAGAATGAACCCCCCAAAAAGACATGAAAAAGAAAGGAATGACCGGTCTCAGCAAATGTGCAAGATAAAAAAAATAAAACTGCTGCACTGTCAAATAAAAGGTAGAGCAGGAAGAAACATTAGGGTGAGTATAATGAAAAAAGGACCTTAAATTATGTGTTACGGAATTGAGGTGTCCCATTTTGGAATGTTAGAAGAGTGGCAAACCTGTATAATGGTTAGCCAAATAATTTTATCATCAGTCCAAGTTGATGGATATAAAGTGAAAACTGTAAGGGGCCCAGAAATGAACCTTGATTGATACCATACAGAATTTCAATCATTTAGGATCTAAATCTCTAAAATCTTGTTAGCAAATTGTTAAGATATTCATAATCCAGGTCAACCAAAAGGTTGACCACTTTATCTAGCACTGATTCTGCCAAGCTGGGAAACATCATGTTTGCTATTTCTTCATACATAAAGAAAAAACAATAACTGTTGAGTGAAAACTTTAGATCTTGGCCAAAAAAGTGGAAATTGGACATTAATTTTAGACACTTTTGAGGCAGACGAGATCTTGCGCTTGATGAAGGTCCGTTGTCATCTCCGGCCATGCCTGGCCCCCGGCGGGCACCAGTGCATTGCCACACAGTGAATGCGATATCAGTGCATTCATAGAATATGAGTTGTCGCTGTGTGATTATGACGTGAAGGCTACTAGAATTTCCCCGCCGCAAGTCTTCTTCAACTGAAAAGCTCAGCTGAGAAGCCAGAAACATCATGAAGACTGGACCCACAGGCATGCCAGCCAATATTACCTTCTGCGCGACATGACTAGAGATGGTGGAAAATTTCACCTATTTAGAGAGCATTGTTTGTCACGATGGTGACGCTGAGACCGATGTCCTATGCCGAATTAGGAAAGCTGCCGCCGCTTTCCGTCACCTCCAGCACATCTGGATGTCAGCTTTCCCCCTGCCTTTTGATGGATCTTGAGAATCCATCAAAAGGCATTGCTGGTCGAACACATTTATCCTCCGGATGGTGTTCGCTGTTAACTTTCACATTTTGTATGCGTATATTGTGGTCGGGACAACAACTTGATCTTGAGGGAGATCTTGAGGGGGAAAGCTGACATCCAGATGTGCTGGAGGTGACGGAAAACGGCGGCAGATTTCCTAATCCAGCATAGGACATCGGTCTCAGCGTCACCATCGTGACAAACAATGCTCTCTAAATAGGTGAAATTTTCCACCATCTCTAGTCATGTTGCACAGAAGGTAATATTGGCTGGCATGTCTGCGGGTCCGGTCTTCATGATGTTTCTGGATTCTCGGCTGAGCTTTTCAGTTGCGTCTTGGAGCTGGGTTTCATCTTTGGTGATGAAATGAGTTCAGATACAGGTTCTTAAAGTAAAGTTCTTAAAGGTTCTTCAGTATGAGTTCAGATACCGGTTCTTAAAGATGGTCATGAAGGCTTCTGGAATTGATTGTTTGATGACATTTCATAGGGCAAAAATCTGCTCGCAGCAGGAGCGGCCACTACGGAAACCCGCCTACTCTTCTGGCAGCCATCGGTCAATAATGCAGTGCAAACGATGTAAGAGAACAGAGAAGAAAGCCTTCCCTGGAACTGAGAGGAGCATGATGCCTTGCCAATTGTGCAGTCGGTGACATTGCCTTTCTTGGGGAGTCAGACAATGACCCATTTTTTCCAATCCTTGGGGACTTCCCCCTGGTGCTAGCAGAATAACCGGGTTGAATAACCGGGTCAGCTGCACGGCCAAGGGTTGACCATACATTTTAAGCAGTCTGGATTGATCTCATTGAGTCCAGCCGTCTTATTGTTCCGGAGCCCTTTGATGGCCATCTTCATCTCTTCAGTAAAAATGTCGCCCATGTTGACATCTAGGTCGGTATGCGTCTCTTCTATGGTGAAATCATGCGTGGCAGGTGGTTGAGGACATCTTAAACCATTCATCCTGTTCAGCTGTGGTCAGCAGGAGCTTTCCATGTTTGTCTTTAATTGGGATGTTCGAATAGCTCCGCGATCCCTTGAGCTCGTTGACAATTCGGTAGAGCATTCTGGAATCGCCAGGTCCTGGGCCTCCACCTCCTTTTGTAGGAGCTAGTCTTACTTGTCTCGACGACATGATCGTTTGACTCAGCGTTCAAGGTCAATATTATAGTGTGGTTGCTAGGACTCATTCATTCCCAGCGTCAGCCTGGTCCATCCGCTGTTTTGCTCTTCGTCTTTCATCGATCACTTGCCACATCCTGTCTTGGAACTATCGTTCTTTAATCTTTCCCCATCGGTGCCCAATCTTCTTGTCCACACAGCTCCGGATGATGGTCTTCATCGCCATCCAACTATCTTCGATGTCAGGTATTTTGGCAAGGATCTCAAACTGATTTTGTAGGTCAAGTGCAAACCCGTCAGCGGCATCTTGGTCTTTAAGCTTCTCTATGGAATATGGACCCTTGATAACAACTCGTCTTTGGCATTTGAGTTTGAGCTTGAGATGCCACTGCCAATCCATCGTACTTTGCTAATTTAATGCTAGTGCATTGAGACGAAAACTATCGAATTACCGGAGGAGTTGGACAATTCGGCCAGCTCAGTGAAGCATGCAAACATTCCAGGTGCCAAGTCAAGTAAATGTTTTGCCGAGAAAATCGCATATTTCTTCAGACATTGGACCCCATCGCTTGTTTGCTCCGACGCAGTCATCTGACAAGAACCCGATTCGCTCACATGGTTAATAGTAGCTGAGAAGATATTCATTATTTCTTTAGCAGTATACGTTTTTACGGGGACCGTTCGCTAGCCTGACACCCAACCCTTCTCCTTTCACATCCAGGCTTTGGACCAGCATCGGCGGAGCTCAGCGAAGATCTAATTAGATATAATTAGTAATTTCGATGGCAATGATTTTAGTACACATGTGGTTGGTCTCTAGGACAGAAAGTCCTTAATGTTTTTTTGAGGTTCTAACACTGCACTAAAATATAATTCAAGCTTTAGTAAAAGAAAGTGTTTAAACCCTTAATGCAGGGGTCATTGACTGGCTGAACATGGGCTGAATGCAGACCCAGCAAAGTGTTTCAGCAGATCAGAGAAAAGAAAATACTGCAGCACAAATGATAAACATACATCAAAAACTGGCTGTAGTTCATCGACTCTTCTAGTTTTCTGAACATGAACAAGTATGGCTTCTGTAGCAGATTCTCTGTTATAGTTTTTCCAATTACATGCATTTATGGCAATATTTTTTAAGCTGCAGCTAGCTCATTGGACCAGTAACGAGCCACAGTGATATCATTTCAGAAAGGAAAGTGTTTTCATTTTATTATTATTATTTATTTACCTTCTCTGGTCTGGTTAAACATTTAGTTTCCATAATCGATTTTTAAAGATGAATGATCAGAAAAAAAAAAAAGGAAATGTTTAAATTCAATACAGATGTCTTTTCAGAGTCCATGGCACATGTGAAAATTGTTAATGCCAGTGAAACAGCAGTGTAAAACAAAGTATAACCCCTACCAATTGTCTTATTTATAGCCCTAAATGAAATGTTAAAACATTTAAAATTCATCTGTTTAAGCATTATTAAGATTTTTTTATTTTTTTAAAGCGCTATTCAGTCATGTTGTCACGGTTCTCCCGGAGTAACAGCGCGAGCTGAGCGCTGTCGCGCATGCGAGGACTTCTTCCGGGGTACACGGAAGTGCGCACAGCTGTTAGCGGTTGCCGGCTAATGAATGGGACAGCTATATATACCGTGAGCCGTGCTTCGCATGGCGCGGTTCAATATAACGCTGATAACAATTTGTATAATGACTAATATAACGACTTATACGGAGTGACCTTGTTTTCATGCCTTGTTCTAGCCTTAGTCCTAGTCACAGTCATAGTTCTAGTCATAGCCAAGTTAGCTTTAGCCTTAGCCATAGTCAGTGAGCATAGCTTAGCTTAGGAGTTCTGTTTCTATTGTTTTGCTTTGCACCCGGAGACTGTAAATAAAACTCACCGTTTCACTGCGATTGCATCCTGCCTACTTCCTTCCCGTCACGCCACATGACACATGTTGGTTGTTTATCCTTTGTAAGCAAGGGATTGTATGTAGCTAGACCTTTATACCTTTTAGATGAATACTTCTGTATGGTGTCCATTTTCATACTGAGCAAATCGGAGTAATTGTTGCTACTAACATCTTGAGAAGGCTGAGAATTCTAAATACCTCAAGCCTTTTTTTTAATTGATATGTTGTATTATATAAGAGCGTAATTTTCTTCTCACATGCCTCTATCAAGTTGAAAAATAAGCTTGTGGTTCCCTCGAATGTAAAGTAGCCTGTGGGTCTCTCAAATCCACACAACAAACAGAAATGAAGAAAAGAACTCATCAATAAAATAAGTGTCTTTGCTTAAAATTCAACAAAATTCAACAAACCCTCCCAAAGAAAAAAATTTAAATGGTCAAACAATTTGTTTTCCCTCTTCCTGTTATCGAATCAAAACAAGTTTTAGTCAATTTAACATCACATCTAAACTAATTTAGCACGAAAGCTCATGGTAATTAAACAATCTATTCTTCTGGTGGCACAATAAGAAACTCAAGGCTGAATAAAAGACTCCAGGTGAAGCGATGCAGAGAAAGCTACAGTACCAGCTTTCTCACACAGCACTGAGATCTGTACAGCTCGCCCTGTCATTAAACAACAATGACCTCTTTATAATAAACACACAGGCGCGCCAGCTGAGGCCCTGCTCATGCTTTTAATCGGAGAAGAAAAGTGGAAACAAGTGGAGGTTTTAAGAGAGAGTAAATGGAGTCTTGGATGTGTGTGTGAATCAGATAAGAGAATGGTTTAGAAAATAAAGCAGAGAGGTGGGGGGGTAAAACTATTCCAATACTCTATCACAAGGTCAAAGACAAGTACAAACAGTGGAACTAGACAAAACACTGGTGAACGTGAAAAAAAGAGAGAGAATAACAATTCTTTTTTTTCAGGTTCTATAAGCCAATGGTTTTTAAAATGGGGTCAGTGAAGCTAAGCCAGGTTCTGTGATTTTACTACAGTGGTGGAAATCACAACCATTTTCAAAGTTATCAATTTTATAAACAACGTTGAGTGGAATTTAATGAAAATGTAAATAAATTTCTGGGGTTTTTTTTAGGACATTAAATTATTATTAATAATACTAATAATCTATCCATCCATCCATCCATTTTCTGTACAGCTTATCCTATACAAGGTCATGTGGGAGCCTGGAGCTCATCCAATAGGACTCCAATAGGCAAAAGACAGTGGACACCCTGGACAGGGTGCCAACCCATCACGGGGCACAATCACACACACACACACTCTCACACCCATTCACACAGTGTGGACAATTTAGAGATGTCAATTGGCCTACAACGCATGTCTTTGTATTGGGGGAGGAAACCACTAAAGCACAAGGAGAACATGCAAGATCCACGCACACGGCAGAGGCGGGAATCGAACTCCCAACACTGGAGGTGTGAGGCAAACGTGCTAACCACCAAGCAACCGATAATATTAATATTAATAATTATTCTTATTAATCTTATTATTTATTGAAGTCTATACTGTTAATGAAAACAGTATGTACCAAGTGGTTCTTGGTAAATTTATAATACAGTTAATGAGGTGCCAATTCATAAAAGTTTTGAGAAATACTGCTATAAGCTAATTGAATCATTATGCATATTACAGCTGATTGCAAAAGTTTTCACACCCTTACTTTCAGGAGTTCTTGTGAATTGCTTTTCATTGTAGACTTTTGTCTCACTAGACACTTTATACCCTTCTTGAGTTTTGTGAAAAATTCCAAAACCTTTCCGTTATAGGATTTATGATGGCTGTTTTCTTCCAAAGTAAGCTGCTTTGGAGTTAAAATAAATAAATAAATAAATAAATAAATAAAAAATTGTGGACTGTGTTAGGTCATTAGACACCGCAATGCGGCACATTTCAGATAAATTAATTGGAGCCAGAGTTCTACACCTTTCTGCAGCCAGAATTCAAATAAATGCAAAATGATAGATTTAATTTATGAACATTATCCAACTACTTTAAAATATCAGGCTAATTATTCAAACATTATTAATTAATATTACGGCTATTTATTGGAGCCCTAGAGCGTGTATTTTATTTATTCATTTGTTTTTAATCCTGAACATTCCACACAGTAAAACCGGATAGTTCATTTAACTCCAAAAAATTGGAGGAAACTAATTACCTCAAGTTTTAAGTTGATAAATCCATTCCTTTAAGCCAAATACACTGAAAATATAGCAAGTTTGAATTAAATATTTGTTATATTTAAAGTGTATTTGGCTTAAAGAAATTGATTTATCAACTTAAAAATTTTCAGGTAGTTAGTTTCCTCAAATCGTTTGAGTTAAATACACTATCCGGTATACTCTTAGAAGTAAAGGTGCCAAACAATACATTTCCTGTACAGTATCTTATTTGCAAAGATCCTTGTATACTGAGTAATTATGTGATGTGCACTTTTACGTGCAATGATGCACCTTGAAATATTTTTAAAGATGAAAGATGGATATTCAAGGTATATAAGATGGTACCACCCCACTGAAAACAATCAGTACAGTTTAAGTACAGATAAGTGAGCTTGGGAATAAATACCTGCTGATTTAGACTCCTTTGCCGCACTATTTGGGCTGTATGCTATATGTTTAAAGGGAAAACATGATATAATTAATCTTTTGAATAAGGGTTAAAAGATATGTGTAGGAAGAGGACCATGAGGCTTAGACTGGTGTGATTTAACATTTTCATATACTATCTGATATAAGCCAGCGTCTGCCTACGGCATACCAATGTATCTTGATGTGAAACGAAAAGCCTGATGCATCTTAAAAGCATGGAAAAAATGGTCCACCTCCTTCTAAGGCTTTAAACAAATCCCTAAATTATGTTGGTAGTTAGACATCATAAATCAGATCGTTTCAACCCATGGCACGGGAGAGAGGGAGAAAGAAGAAAAAAAATCTCCATATGCTCAAGTTTGTTTATAGATTTCTTTCAATTTAAAAAAAAGCACTCTGAGTGGCAGGAACTTAAGAAAAGTGCCTGTTAAGTCCATCAGCACTACTGCGAGAGCACTCTAATTGGCATGTGGTTGTGTCGGGAATAACTGGGTTTGATTTGAAGCAGTTGAGAGATGGGAGGAAAGACAGTAACCTTCCTCAAGCTCTGCAGGGAATGAGCTATGAAGCACTTGTATTTACTCCCTCCCTGCGTGCACAGATCAACAGATTTCAGTGTTTTATGCATCACGGCAAATGAAAGAGACACATGATTAATGTTCGCCCCTTCTTTTTCAAGCACCATCACAAACTCAGCCTCCTTACACGCATCCTCTCAGCATGCCAAAGCAAAAAACAAGCTTCCTTAAAAGAAGATATTAAAGTCAAATACGGCAGGGGTTGTACCAAATAAAATGCCTCATGTGTTGGCACAATATCAGATGATTGTGGGGCTTCATGGAAGAGGAATGTACTCTGCATGAAGCAATTACAAGCAGGCAGTAAAGAGAAAATAAAAATGATCCATTCAGAAAATCCAAATTTTTTGGGGTGGGGGGGGGGGTCTACTAAAAATATATAAATAAATAAATTCATTTTTTTGTGTGTGTGTGTTTTTTTTTTTTTGTTTTTCTGATTTGACAGAAAAGATACAATTACCATATATTCGCATGTACAGCTCATTGAACCTGCAATCTTAGCAGGATCTCATGCATAATTTTGTAGCGTTTTTTTTTTATTATTTAAGGATAGCATTCGTAATGCTACTTAAATAATACACTCATATAATAATGCCACGTAACACCTACTATACGTATTTAGGCTAAAGAACACTTTACACTGAATAAGCCCTTCATGGCAACTGTACCTATAAATAAGGATACATAACACTTACAGTAAATAATACACACAGTAAATAAGGTCATGTACCACCTGCGTACGCCATTCAGGACCGCTGATATAATAAGGCTATATAGCACCCACATAAGATTACATTCCACCTGCCTTAGCCCTTGCACCTAAATAAAAAAGTTAAGTGTCATCTCCATAAGCCCTTCATGAGAACTGCGATAAATAAGATTATGTGACACCTACATAAGAAGGTTCATACCATCTGAATATACCCTTTATGACAACTGCTATAAATAAGGCTACAAATTGGCCACATAATAAAGCTATTTAAAACCCTACATGCACGTTTCATGGATATTGATATAAATAAGGTCACATAACACCTCCGTAGACCCTTCATTACCGCTGATAAGTCTACATTAACCCTACTTAAGACTTTAATGACAACATAAATATGTATAAGACCGGATAATACATGTTTCACAAGCCTACACAACAATGACATAATAAGGCAACGTAATGGCAATGTAATAAGGCTTAATAACACATGTATAAGCCACTCATGGCTGTTCTGAAAACCTGAGTCTTACAGTATGTCCTACTGTGAAGTCATAGCAAAACTTTTTTCAAAAAAATAGTTTGTAGTAATATGTCTTCATAAATGATACTGTTAGTGTATGAGTTGTCATGAAGGGCTTATGTGTTAAGTAGCCCTACGACTATAGTACATTATGTCTATGTATTATACAACCACAACAGATACCAGACTTATAATACTTAATACTTATTATATTTATGTGCTTATATAAGATTTATAATATTACATACCATAATGAATATCACATATATATGTATGTGTACCAATATCAAACATGAATGCAGGATTATAAGGTGTTTGTTTTTTTTAAAGCAGAAAATAAAATGATAATGATGACAATGTAATTGTTAACTCTGCTGTCAGGATTAAAAGCACAGTGGTAACATCAGTGCATTCACTGCAAAAGACTTTATTGTTGAACCCGATCTAAATCATGTTGTGCCAACATTTCACATTGTTGCATAGCAACAGCTGGGCGAAATAACCCTAATGCGGTGAAAGCAGGGCGACGATTCAGTGTTCATTTCTCTCTTCTGGATAAAACACTCCTGACAAACCCCAAGAGGGATAGAGAAAGTAAAATCATGAGTAATGATCTCGCTGCAAACAAAGACAGCTTTATAGCAAGAACCAGATGGAAATTTCAATTTAGGGGAGATAAATAAATAACAGAATGCAATGATTGTAAAATTGCATATAAAGTGTGTGCACCTGGTAGTGAGGGGGAAAAAAACAGATTTTCTTATTTTCTTGTTTTGTTTTGGGGTGGGGTTTTATCTATCTATTTATTTATTTATTTATTTATTTATTTATTTATTTATTTATTTATTTATTTTCTTCCCTTTTTTCTATATGCTGCATTGTGTGTTCTGCATGTACAGTAGTAGAAACAAAGATGGCAAATTAGGTTCCAGTATCTTTCCCAGTGCTTCATCAGTATATTAAATATATGAAACATGAATATTAGAAGAGAATGGATTAATGAAAAAAAAAAAATAAATAATGGCAAGGACAATAAGATTGTAAATAAGAATATAAGAATCAGTTTATTAAAAAAAATGGAACCAAAATCATGGACCACAACACATATCACTGAACAGATTAACAAATGAATCTTAATCTTGAACTTAATTAAACTATCATCAGTTATTTTACATCATAAAAAAAAAAACATTGCCAGAGTCATTTTGTATCCAATTTAGTTGTTACAGTTTGTCAGTGTTTTAAAATGGCATAAAGTTAGTATTGTACACTACATACTATTCCTCACAGTAGTATTGAATAAGTAGCAGGGATGTACTGTATCTCTAGATCAATCCATTATTCAGAAAGGTTTGCTGGGAAAGATGCCAAGTCAACACATTATGTGTGAAGGTTGAGTGCCTTCTTAGCATCCTTAGTAAATGGCCTGGTCAGTGTTGCAGTGATTGAATATATATAGCATTAATATCTGCATGAGCTTGATCTTAAAAAAAATCCTGGTATAACACACGGAACGCATACCTCTATTATAAGTGAGCTATCTGGTAGCATGGACACTGGGAAAAACTCAAATAATAAGTATGTGACCATGATTAAAGAAGAAAAGTGATTCTGTTTAGATACCTAGTTGACACAATTTCAACTTTCAACCCAATGCCAAAGTTGAAAGAAATTCCAGAAATGGTGAGGAAGAAGGTGATTGAAATACATCCCTCTGGGAAGGGTTGCAAAGCCTATTTCAAAGCCTCGGGGACTCCAAAGGGCAACAATAAGTGCCATTGTCTCTAAATGGAAAAACTCGGCATGGTAGTGAACTTTCCCAGAAGTGGTTGACCTTCCAACATTCCTCCAAGAGCACAGCAACGACTCATCCAGCAAGTCAGAAAAGAGCCAAGGACAACATCAAATAAAAGTTCAATAAGGGTCCATGTTCATGACACCACTATGAGAAAGACACAAAAGAGTGGCAAGATGAAAACAACTGCTAACTCAGAAGAACGTTAAGTGACGTCTGAATTTTGCTAAAACACCCCTTGATGATCCTCAAACCTTTTGGGAGAATGTTCTGTGGAAGCATAAGTCAAAAGTGGAATGGTTTGGAAGAAGGGAAGTCCCGTTACATCTGGCGTAAACCAAACACAAAATTCTACAAAAAGAACATCATACCTACGATCAAGCATGGTGGTGGAAGTGTGATGGTGTAGGGATGCTTTGTTACTTCGGGGTCTGGGCAACTTGCAATAATCGAGGGAAACATGAATTCTGCTCTCTACCAGAAAATCCTAAAGGAGAATGTCTCAAGTTAAAAATCAAGCACAACAGGATTATCCAGCTAGACAATGATCCAAAGCATAGGAGTAAATCCTAGTCCTAGAAATAAATGAAAGACTGATCTCCAATTATGGTAAGTGTTTGGTTGCAGTTATTGCTGCTAAAGGTGGCACAACCAGATTTTAAGTTTAGGGGGGCAATTTGTTTTTCACATTGATCATAGATTGGATAACAAATTAATGACCTTTTGTACTCATACAGCACTGTTGGATTCTCAAACTGAATTGATTATAACATTGTAGTGTTCATTAACTTTCCATAAAAGCAGCTCTGACAGTAGTTCTGTCTGTAAAGTTTATATTAATGAACTTTTTCTAATATGTTATCATTTATATAATAACAGTCATGATGTCATTGGTGGATGCTCCACATAAACGTATTATTGTTGATACGGTAAAGTTTTCTCTGAGGAGACAATTAATTAGCATTTTAGGAAGGAGTCTCCAGTGTAACGCGTTATCACAGTCAGTAGTAAAGCTTGAAGAATCAAACTGGAAACTTTCCCACTCTGGAAAATATTTAGAATGGAGGACATTGCACTTGGTAACATGGTAAGCTATGTTTATTTTTTTCTCTTATTAACTTCAACAGAGAGAAGAAAATTCCAGAATAATTTCCTGAAATAACTTCCAGAAGGTTGTATTTATACCGTTATAACTTCACAGAGAGCTTGAATGAACTCTACAGATGAACTGGATGAACTCAGACCTGGATATCAATGTCTCTTCAAAGTGACATTGAGAGAGTCTCAAAGTCTCTTCACTGCATATTTTCAGACTTTTAAATTGAGACAGAAATGACAGCATTGCATTATGGGATGCAGTAAACAAGAAAAATAGTTAGCTAAATACTTGGAAAATGTACATATATATATATATATATATATATATATATATATATATATATATATATATATATATATATATATATATATATATATATATATATATCCTCCATTGTTGTTCTATTACTATCCACAACATGCCACTTTTGGGAGGAGCTTACTATGACTCATGTACTAATTTGTGAGATCTGTACAAAATGTCCTTCGTGAGCATCGTAGCGGTGTGCACTGAAACCTGCTCCTTCCTCCACACTTTCACATCCTGTTTATCACTTCCTGATGTAAAGGCATGCTGCAGTTGAACTTTGGGGATTGTCTTTCCCTCCAGCAGCTGGAACGAGCATATGGAAGAGAGTGTATAGACTCAAGAGGGATGCAAATTTCGTCAGTGTTAAATTTGACTTTTTAGTGCTACGAGATAGCTCACCTATAATCGAGATTAGCGTGCCTCAGGTTATACCATATTTCACAGGTAATCTTTTCAGTACATGGTGCTGCTCTTATGATTGACCTAAAGAGATGTTAATGGGAAGGCTGATGGGAGAATTCAAGTACTTTTTTGGATTCACACAGCAAGAGTACAATTATGGGTTCATGTTGAGAGCTACAGCCTCGCTCTCAATCAGTGCACTCGGTTAATTGGTCCTGTGTTTTTTTCCCAAGGGTGACTTTCACTTCCCTTGGGTCATTTGCATGTACATAGAAAATGAGATTTTTTAACTTAAACGGACCTGGAGTGAGTTTCTCAAGTGAACTGAGAACACAGCAACACACAGATTTACTAAAGGTATATGTATGTGCATCACACAAAAACTTGAAAACAACTAAATGTCCAAGTGGATTTAAGAGCAGCGTGTATGTAATATTGTGTCTTTCAAAATCTAGAACACAGGACGTAGTCAGTGCAAATAGATTCATTTGTCACCCACAGTGTTATTTATAACAGCAGGAAAGCCACTTCTGAATCACTGCATGTTTCAATTAATATGACTGAAGGGCAGGTATTAATACCTGTAAGTCCATTTCTGACAGTTAAAAACAAAATTAAACCATTATTTAAACAAAGTTTCCCAAAATTATTTCTCAATATCGCAGTTTCTTAAAACTATGACATAATTACACTTGAAACATTGATATATTGGATTAGCCACATTCAGCTACTACAATAATTTAAAGATTGCCTGTGAAAAGGTTTTATTTTTATAGTTACCTAACCCATGTATACATGTTTTCATTTTGGATTCACATTATGTACAGTTTTAGCGTTCAACGTATCTCATTGCTTTTAAAAGAAACCCCCACCATCGAACACCTTGATTATGTTTATATTGAAATACCTGTAACGTGTTTAGTGATTCAGGTCCTAATTTGTTGGTTGGCGCTATATTTTCGTTATTCCCATGAGAAGTTGTCATGATGTCAGAGGAGGACATAGCAAGTGTAGGTACAACTCAAAGATTTTCCAGTAACGTTAAACATCATTTTAATGGAAAACAACAACAACAACAACAACAACAACAACATAGATGTAGGAGATACTCGAAGTTTATTTGATACAACGTTGCAGAGAGTCTGCTCGACCAGTTAGCGATCTACGAGATGACGACAGCGATGAAATTAGCGGTCGTACTGGCATGAGAGTTGAAACTTAGGAAGCTGATCATTTTTAAGTAGAGCAGAATTAAAAAAAAAAAAAAAAGAAAGAAAAAAAAAAAAGAAAGGGAAAAAAAAAACAACTTAGAATAAACCTTGGATCAAAAAATTTTACATCATGTAGTGATTATTTGTTCCGAGCTCATGCGCAAATATGTATTGATATGTCAGGTTTCAATTGTACTCTTCCGGTAGTCTCTTTGTGATTTGAAATTGCCACATCAGATTGCTCATACTTTATTCAGGATCCTAGGGCTGGAGACTTTAAAGTAACTGCAGGAGCTCATTGTCCTTGACTTTGCTGTGGTTAGCTGTTTTAAAGTGAAAGAGACATCGCAGACATTTGTCAGCTTAACTCTGCCTGCAGATACACATTTTAAACAGAAACTTACATTATTGAAGGGCAGCATTCCAATAAGCTGATGCGAGACTAAGAAATCAAATGGACACAAATCCACATGGACAGAACTGCAACCAAAAAGGCTTTTAAAAGCATGCTGCTAAGTGGAATAATTGACTACACATGTGCTTTCCTTGGAGTCATCTGAACGTACCACTGATCATGATGCCAGATGAAGTTCTGCTACTTTTATTTTTTATTTTTTATTTTGCAATGCAGATGTTGTATAATGGAGGCTGGGATCACTCTCTCAATATGCTTTTCATAACCAATTGAACACACTCACGTTTCTAATGAATTGTGAATGCTTATGAACACAGAATATCAACACATCTTTTGATATTGCAGAGTAAATTAAAAAGTCATGAACAGTACATGTACAGCGAAGCCTCTGTAGTGGAAGTGCAGATGTCATAGATTTGTTGTTATACCAGTAATAAAGCCTAGAGACACTTTAAACCAAACACCACCTTTATATCTGTCCTATTTTCTCCTCAGATGGTGTGTAATAATAATATGTTTCATTTATGTAGAGCCCTTCCAGAGCTCAAGGACACTTTACAATAGATGTAGATGGATTAAAAAAAAGGTCAGAGATAATTGGGCCACATACAGTAAATATCCATTCATTTTTCCATAAAACGTATCTTACACAGGGTTGCGGGGGAGTCTGGAGCATATCCCAGGGAACCCGGTGCAAAAGGCGGGGGACTCCATGGACGGGGTGCCAACCCATGGCAGACAACAACCACACGCACACCCACACACACTACGGATAATTTGGAAATGTCAGTCAGTCTACAATGCATGTCTTTGGACTTGGGGATGAAACCGGAGTACACGGGGAAACCCACTAAAGCACGGGGAGAACATGCAAACTCTACACACACAGGGCGGAGACCGGATTCAGACCCCCAACCCCGGAACATTCAAATGTGTTAACCACTAAACCATCGTGCCCCACTACAGGGAATATATGAAATAAAAATATAAAATGTAAACATGGTCATGTTTTTCACATTAGAGAACATACAGGTAGAGACAATGTAAAGAAACAATGCATGTAGATAGATATTATATCTATATATATGTCTATATATACTTTAAAAGCACATGCTTAATGTGTAAAAACACATGCTTTAATTTATATATATATATATATATATATATATATATATATATATATATATATATATATATATATATATATATATATATTTTTTTTTTTTTTAGAGTTCAAGTTGACATTTAAAGGGCTACTTATTTGAATAAACACATTCGAATTACATGGCTAATAACTTTAAGAACACCTCTGGTGGTCCCCAGATCCCATTTTGAGAACCATGAGCACGGACCCAGATGCCGGCCTCTCCAACAGAAGACTGATCTATTGACTGATTTATTAAAGAACTTTTTTTCCTCATTTCTTTCGTGATCTCTCCTTTGTTTACACTGATCACATTTTGATATTTTAAGCTAACTTTTTTTTTTTTATGTGTTGGTAGCACGATGTGCAAATCCAAAAAATCCTCAGGTAGCCTTAAGACAGCGGCTATAGTACGATAATGTATAACTCCCCTCTACTGCCTCGAGAAACTGTGAATGTAAATCATATTTTCACTGACAGTCAAGTGGTGTTTTATTTACTTGAGTCCTTGTAGCTGTACCATGTAACATCATTATTAACACACTAATATAATATAAAACCTATAGTAAGAGAACATTTTAGAATATGCCGTGTGTGCATTTGTAAGATGTAAAAGTAAACTGCTGTTAAACATATAGTATGTATGCTGTTATATAAGCACAATAACCCTTTGTCTTTTTCAATACCTTGACTAATACTGGAACCTTAAGCATCAGCCGGTACCACTACCTATCCAGTGCTGTTTTCTTTAAAACTTCTAATAAAGATAAAATATGTTCTTTTTTTTTTTCCTAAGCAAGCACTTTACTGTTAAACTATTTCAGACAAAGTAACTACAATACAGATAAGAAAGTATAAATATAATAATAATAATTAACCCTAACAAGAAAAAACAGTCAAGTTTGTTTAACTTTCCCGTTCCAAAAAATGTATTTATTTTCCAAATTCCATTCCAATCTCTGCCAATTTTACTGGATCTGATATCTGATATGTTTTTTTCTGATATCTGATGTACCATTTAACATTTTTTTGCCATTACTGGGCCAGTAACAATACTGGTACATTGGATCATTGCCATGTCTAGTGTTTAGCATTATAATTTATTTTGCATAGATGGTCATTAAATTGCATTTTGTTTTGATTCTGAAATCGGACCTCCCACCTCCACAAACCAGTGAATAAAATGTTAACATCTTTAAAGTGTCTTTAGCTAAATATTATTTAAACCCTTTAAAATTCTGGTTTATTATTAGGACCTTGAAGCATATTATTAAGTAAGTGAAAGGGATTTATAAATATTCCAGAATCAAGCCAAACAAATAAAATGTTCCAGTAAAAGAAAAGATCAGAACAGTAGAGACGATTTTAAAAATAAATAAATAAATAAATCTTTCAAAAACGATCGTTCATTTTCATTCAAGAAACGGAGCCAAGCAAATAAAAGTTTCATTTTGAAACAAATCAGAACAATACTTAACGATCAAGTGCAGTGATTCGACCACTTTGTGTAAAGACCCTAACAAAGACGCCAACTACACCAGCAGGACTCATGCTGTGCAAAATATAGAGAAACAAAAAGCGCAAAATACACAAGAGAATAGACTTTCAAAACACATGTCCACAGATGCGAATACATATTAGAAGGCAGCCACACTCAAATAAATGCTTGATTATAATGTATAAAATGTTTCTGAGCAGTCAGCTGAAAAACTAATTTCATTTTCTCATTAGAGGCCCGAGCCCAAGGCCCATTCTCCTGTCAATGTTTATTACTTTGCAAACAGAAAATCAAAATCATGAGCTTGTTCTGAACTGGAGCCGTGTATCAACACATTTATATGAAGAACGAAGTGAGTGAACAATTGCGAGAAAGAGAGAGAGAGAGAGAGAGAGAGATACATAGATAGATAGATAGATAGAGAGAGAGAAAAAACATGGAAAATGTATATATATATATATATATATATATATATATATATATATATATATATATATATATATATATATATATATATAGTATATATATATATATATATATATATATATATATATATATATATATATATATATATATATATATATATATATATATATATATATATATATATATATATATATATATATATATATATATATATATATATATATATATATATATATATATATATATATAACAGAATGGAGATGATAATAGAAAACCAGCTCATTCAAACTGAAGCAATGAATTTATAGCCACTATGACCTTTTCCTTTCCTGGGAGATTTGTTGCCATGCCAACTTGGGTCCTATTTTTCAACATTGTATGAAGTTCGACAAAATACTCAGCCAGTGACTGTGTTCTTAAAAAAATAATAATAATCTCTTCTTCTTATCATATAGAGAACATGACAATGCATCACGGGCCACTAGGCTGAAAAACGGCCCACTTTTGTACCGTTTCTCTTTGAAATATTCCGGCTTGGTATCGACCGTTCAATTCCCGAAACCTCATACATTAGACATTTTTGGAGCATTTTGGAAATGTCAGGGAGCTTCATTAAATGTGATGGAAACAAATATTTTCCTTCCTTTAGACTTCATTTGTGCCAGCATCGTTATTTCAGAAACGATCCCCCAGATATTAGGAAAACTTCGCTCATTCATTATGTGTACTGAGTCTGGATGCTGACAACGCATACAACCCATTCACAATAAACCATTTTATTTGATATTTAATAAGCTAATACGATACGGATTCAAGCGATTCGTAATCAACTAAATACCTTCATATACGTTTTGTTCCAATGAAACTCCTCAGTATTCAGGTTTGATGTTTGAAACCATATCACTAAATCCACTGCCCATATTTATACTGTTAATAATGGTAACATTTTACAGTAGAGATCCTTAATTAATACTTAATTTAAGTTAAGTATTTTAATTAAGCACTTGCTAATTTAGCGGAAAGTATTCATGCGTTACCGCAGTAGTAATTCATTAAATTAAACACTATAATGGACTACTATATTGACTAAAGTCGAATGATTTTGTAACTTATATTACATTACTATGCTGAGAAAATGGTAATGACATCCAGTTTGGAATCACCGTGTCTTCTACGTGTATCAGTGTCATAAAGGTTGTCATTATTGATGTCTTGCTTCATGGCTCCTTAATTAGTGACTAACTACATTCTAACTTACGGAAAAACAGTAAGTAGTTAGGTATTTCCATATCAATTCTCCATTCATTAGTCGAGAATGTTTTAAACAGCAATGCGAATGAAAGAATAATAATTGAGTAACTAATTTTGAACAATTGTGGTAGTAGTACGGGTAGTCGTTACTGTGTTTAGATATTAACAGCTCTTTTTTGTTTTGTTTTGTTTTGTTTTGTTTTGTTGTTTTGTTTGTTTTTTTATTTTATTTTACTTGGTTTTATTCACTTTTGGCTTGTTTCTAGAAGGTTACATTTAAATAAAAAAAAGAAAAAAATTCTTATCATTGGACTCCTTGACCTGGGCATGGCTGTTTGCTTTGCCACGCCAGTGTGCCTGTCCAGATTATGTGTAATTGGCTTGCTATTGTGACTAACTATCTACTCAAAATCAACATTCCACACCCCAGTCAAGTCGGTGGTAGAATTGCACATTAAGACAATCAAACCTCCTCTGAGTCTGTGCCCCAGCCTCTTCGGTCAGTAAATAGAAATGTAAAAATATTTTTTTTTTTACGGTCAACTAGCAAATACTGTTAACTATGAACAAAACTATGTTTAGTTTTTTTTTGCTGCAAAAAAAGGATCAGTGTGGGTTTTTGGGTTCTGTATATTATCTTTTTTCTACGATTTTTCAATTTGCAATTTTAGCAACTGAGAACGTTAGTGAAGCCACCCAGTATTACATCATGTGTTTTCAGAAAATTATCTTTCTAATATTACCATCCAACCATCTAAAACTCAATTATGCAGAATGTTCTGATAATGTTCTCCATTAGCTAGCAAGGTATCTTCCAATGAGTAACTGAACTACACCTATTCCAGAGCTGATAATGTTTAACTAAGTCAAGTCACCCACAAAAGTGCTCAGTCAACATTGCATAATAAATACACACACACACACACACACACACACACACACACACACACAGAGTGATTCACACTTCCCCGTTCTCTTTATGCTTGGATGCCGCTCCGTGTCAAATGAATTACAAGATATGACAACTGCCCTACCCGAAACAATTTCCAACCGGACGTCACTTCCAATGAAGCCTTATGATTTGAATTTGCCGAATCAGAATCGAAGAACAAGAGGGGTCAGAGGGAGAGAACAATGAGGAAAGTTCATCAGGACTCGGCCACCTCATTTGTGTAGCTGAGAACAGTGCAGCTGTTGTCGAGACTCTGCTATCTATTGTGTGCGACCTGGCCCTTGTTACAAAAGCCCCATGTCACCCCCCGAAAGGAGGCCAGTGACCTAGATATGCACCCTCTGACCTCCTCAGTCATGTGTGGGCAACAAAGACAAGAAGACTGAGGGTCGGCAAATTAAATTTACATTAACATGTAGTACATTTTCTGCTCTCACTATGGACATCTAGTATGTTTTTTATTCTATGTGTAGGACTACATGAAGACACCTGTGGCTATGTATGGTAGATTCTCTATAATGGTAGGTTTTTACCTGCAATTTCATTGCTCGTTTCATAAAGTTGAGAGCAAAAGTTTGCACCCCCGTGATGCGACAAAGAAAATGAAATGTAGGTGCATCTGACAAGAAGACGACAATCAAAACCATCAATAGAAAATCGTTTTGACAGTGTACAGTAGGAGAAAATGGAACCTTCAATATAAGTATATACTGTAGTTTAGCATCCCGTTATCAAACTGTTATCAAACAGATCCGGTCGATCAACAATACCCATGATGCTCTCAGAAAAGTGTATCCTGACACACTGTATATTGTCATATAGAACAATTCTAGGGTTAGGGTTAGGGTTAGGTGAGTCACACACTCATTCACACCAAAGGGCAATTTAGCTTAGCAAATCCACCAAAAGGCACCTACAGACACTAACCTGAGCACGGGATCGAACCAAGGACCCTGGAGCACTGAAGCCTCAACACAACCTGCTGCACCAACATGCTGCTTACTGAGTGACTTATATAAACTTATATAAACTTGTACAGAAATAATCTATGTCATATCTGAATGATGCTGTTACAAATATCTTAACCAGTGGTAGATGTTGCAGTAGTATTTCGAATAGTAATAATGCAGACTTATAACTACTCTAATTTCATCCCTTTGGTTTCCCATCTTCTTAAAGACAGGCCTTTCTGTCAGAAAGTTAATACCAAAACATCTCTTCAACATGTGTCCTGACCTTTCCGAAAGCTGGAGTTTCTGTTTTGATATGCTCCTGAAAGCAAGATGCCCCGGTCTTAGCCAAAGAAAAGGTCACATCGACTGTTCGCATTAGACACACACATCAACAGATCAGATCACCCCACCACCACCACCACCACCACCACCCCCCACCCCAGTAACCTGTGTCATGGATGTTCCACAACATTAAATGTATCGATAAATGGATAAAAACTACGGTGTGTCATTCATTAATGATTGGAAAAACATTATTTTTTTTAGATTGTTGGCAAATTCCTGCCATATAGGAGGAATGAAACACTACAGAACATGTTGTTGTAGTAGGATATATAAATAATCAGTAAATTCGCGTCATTGATTGATTATTCTCCTATAAGAGCACATCCCCAAGGGTTTTATTCCTTACTAAATCAAGCCGCTGTAATACACTCACTGAGATTACGCTAGTCTTGTTGCATTGCGTATACAAGTTCTTTTCTACTAAATTGTATCCAAGGAAACAAATCAGATAAAGAGACATGTCATGATGCTAGAAGCAACAAAATCTTCTTCACACATACTGTATATCCCTCTTGGTAATAAACAGTAAACACTAATTCATATAACAATTACATTTCTGCACACATGGACATTTATTATTCCAAATATAGACATTTGTTTAATAAGCAAACATCCGGCGAGGGCTTGTACTCTGATCTCATTTATCAAGCCTGGCAGATTCGGCTCATTTAGACTCATAAGATGGAGTGATTGTGAGAAATTTAGGGCATGGCTGATATAAAAAAAAAAAAAAGCGGTATTCATGCATATGGACAGCTTTCTGTGTGGATGAAGGAGGAGGCGGGGGCTGTCAAAGTGGCATTGATTGATGAACCTGCTGAACATCATGAACTGAGAATTAGTGCAAGAGGAATTATAAGATAAATGCCCTCAGCAAGCTGAGTCGAAAACCAGGCTGTAATTACCAAAATGGTGCACGCGTGTGAATGATTTCTTCTGCTGCCTAACCATGTTATTAAGCTTACATAACTTCTTATTCAAATTGGATCTTTCAATTATATTTCATATCACATTTATACAAAGTTGGACTAGGAAAAATGACCTGTATTTCATATCACTATATCTAATGTTCAAAATAAAACTCTTCAATTAAAAGTTTGCTGTCTTAGGACCACAAAACGTCTGTGTTGTGTTGATATGGTGGTAAGTCGAGCAAACGACTGCTGTCATTAGCAAACAATGACTGTCAGACGCACGTTTTGTCCTCAAAAGATATCAAATGTTCGCACAATGGCAAGTTTGGCATCTTTTTTTGCAATGCGTTGCTCACTCACTGTCCAAATGTCTACACAAATATTTCATTTTTATTTAACATTGCTGCCTAATATATCCCACTTTTCGACAGGTGCCATTGTAACAAGATAATCAATGTTATCCACCTCACCTATAAATATATTTGTACAGTATCTCACAAAAGTGAGTACACCCTTCACATTTCTGTAAATATTTGATGATATCTTTTCATGTGACAACACTGAAGAAATGACACTTTGCTACAATGTAAAGTAGTGAGTGTAGAGCTTGTGTAACAGTGTAAATTTGCTGTCCCCTCAAAATAACTTAACACACAGCCATTAATGTCTAAACCGCTGGCAACAAAAGTGAGTACACCCCTAAGTGAAAATGTCCAAATTGGGCCCAATTAGCCATTTTCCCTCCCAGGTGTCATGTGACTTGTTAGTGTTACAAGGTCTCAGGTGTGAATGGGGAGCAGAGGTGTTAAATTTGGTGTCATCACTCTCACACTCCCTCATACTGGTCACTGGAAGTTCAACATGGCACCTCATGGCAAAGAACTCTCTGAGGATCTGAAAAAAGAATTGTTGCTCTACATAAAGATGGCCTAGGCTATAAGAAAATTGCCAAGACCCTGACACTGAGCTGCAGCACGGTGCCCAAGACCATACAGCGGTTTGACAGGACAGGTTCCACTCAGAACAGGCCTCACCATGGTCGACCAAAGAAGGTGAGTGCACGTGCTCAGTGTCATATCCAGAGGTTGTCTTTGGGAAATAGATGTATGAGTGCTGCCAGCATTGCTGCAGATTTTGAAGGGGTGGGGGGTCAGCCTGTCAGTGCTCAGACCATACGCCGCACACTGCATCAAATTGGTCTGCATGAATGATGCAGAAGAAAGCCCGCAAACAGTTTGCTGAAGACAAGCAGACTAAAGACATGGATTACTGGAACCATGTCCTGTCGTCTGATGAGACCGAGATAAACTCATTTGGTTCAGATGGTGTCAAGCGTGTGTGGTGGCAACCAGGTGAGGAGTACAAAGACAAGTGTGTCTTGCCTACAGTCAAGCATGGTGGTGGGAGTGTCATGGTCTGGGGCTGCATGAGTGCTGCCGGCACTGAGGAGCTACAGTTCATTGAGGGAACCATGAATGCCAACATGTACTGTGACATACTGAAGCAGAGCATGATCCCCTCCCTTTGGAGACTGGACTACAGGGCAGTATTCCAGCATGATAATGACATTTGCCTTGCTAAAGAAGCTGAGGGTGAAGGTGATGGACTGGCCAAAGATTTCTCCAGATATAAACCCTATTGAGCATCTGTGGGGCATCCTCAAACAGAAGGTGGAGGAGCACAAGGTCTCTAACATCCACCAGCTCCGTGATGTCATCATGGAGGAGTGGAAGAGGACTCCAGGGGCAACCTGTGAAGCTCTGGTGAACTCCATGCCCAAGGGGGTTAAGGCAAAATAAAATAATGGTGGCCACACCAAATACTGACACTTTGGGCCCAATTTGGACATTTTCACTTAGGGGTGTACTCACTTTTGTTGCCAGCGGTTTAGACGTTAATGGTTGTGTGTTGAGTTATTTTGAGAAGACAGCAAATTGACACTGTTACACAAGCTGTACACTCACTACTTTACATTGTAGCAAAGTGTCATTTCTTCAGTGTTGTCACATGAAAAGATATAATCAAATATTTACAGAAATGTGAGGGGTGTACTCACTTTTGTGAGATACTGTACAAATATATTTATAGGTGAGGTGGATAACATTGATTATCTTGTTACAATGGCACCTGTCGAAAAGTGGGATATATTAGGCAGCAAGTGAACAATCAGCTCTCGAAGTTGATGTGTTGGAATCAGGAAAAATGGGCAAGCCTAAGGATCTGAGCGAATTTGACAAGTGCCAAATTGTTAGGGCTAGACGACTGGGTCACAGCATCTCCAAAATGACAGATGTTGTGGTCTGATCCGACAGAAGAGCCAGCGCTGCACAAATTTCTGATAAAGTTGATGCTGGCTATGATAGAAAGATGTCCGAACACAAAATGCATCACAACTTGCTGCATACGAGACTGCTGACCCATGCTGATTCCTGTCCACTACCAAAAGCACCTACAGTGGGTCTGATGAATCATGTTTTCTTTTACATCATGTGGAGGGCATGTGCATTTGCATTGCTTAACTGGGGAAGAGAGGGCATCAGGATGCACTATGTGAAGAAGGCAAGCTGGCAGAGGCAGTGTGATGTTCTACTGGGAAACCTGGGTCATGGTATCCATTTGGATGTTACTTTGGCAGGTACGACCTACCTAAACATTGTTGCAGACCAAGTCCACACCTTCACGGCAATGGTATTCCGTAACATCGGTGGCCTCTTTCAGCAGGATAATGCACCCTGACACACTGCAATAATTACTCAGGAACGGTATGAGGAACATGACCAAGAGTTCACGGTGTTGATTCGGCCTCCAAATTCCCCAGATCTCAGTCTGATCGAGCGTCTGTGGGATGTGCTGGACAAACAAGTCCGATCCATGGAGGCCACACCTCTCAACTTACAGGACTTGAAGATCTACTGCTTACGTCTTGTTGCCAGATACCACAGCACACCTTCAAAGGTCTTGTCCATACCTTGACAGATCAAAACTGTTTTGGTTATTATTGTTATTATTGTTATTGTTCTTATAATAATATAATATTATATTATTTAGGCTGTATTTATGTGTTTATATAGTCTATATAGTACAGAATAAAGAAATAATAATAATAATAATAATAATAATAATAATAATAATAATAATAATAATAATAATAATAATACCCAGTTTTATTTTAATATTCAGTATTCAAATATGAAACACATTCTTTGTTTGAGTACAATAATTTGTATTTATTCAGGTCCTAGAGCTTTTTAATTTCTTAACATCACTTCCAGAACTTTTTTTTTTATTATTATTAGAATTGTCATTCAATTTAAGGTATCATTATTTATATACTTTTTTTATGCTATTGAGTTTTGGATTCAATTCAGGTCAAACAGGTTAATAAGAGGCCCATGCTTCACGGATCTAGCTAGACAGAGCTTTTCTTCAAATCCTTAACTCATTTTGAACATAATTCCCTTTAATAATCTTCTTTATTCTTATACTGTAGACCCAGACGTTTCACTGAATCAATAATCCAACCATCATTTCTTAGCCAATCACAAATATCTCATCTCTATGTCACTCTGCCTTCATGTGGCGTCTTAATTAAAAATCTTATTTCCCAGTTGGGAAATTTCAGGTAAATGACCTCCAAGTTATAATTGCCATCATGACAGACTGTAATTCTGTTAGATGTGTGTTGACAGTGATGGACAAATTGAATTTGTCAACATGAATGCCTGGCTGAAAATGAGGTTGCAATTGCAGTGATGGGGTTGGTATTATAGTTTTAACGTGATTTTAACATGATTGAATAAACAGTGAACAATAAATCAGAGAAATACGGTGAAATTATCTATATTCCAATACGTTGATTTCTGTGGTATCTTATACACGCAGGCCTAAAGTGTCCGTAGTGTATGAATGGGTGTGTGTGTGTGTGTGTGTGTGTGTGTACGTGATTGTGCCCAGCGATGGACTGTCACCATGCATGGCATAAGCACACACACACACACACACACACACACACACACATATATACATATATATACATACATATACATATATATATATATATAGTATATATATATGTATATATATATATATGTATATATGTGTGTTTGTGTGTGTTTATGTTATGCCATGCATGGTGACAGTCCATCGCATATGTATATATATATGTGTGTGTGTGTGTGTGTGTATATATATATATATATATATATATATATATATATATATATATATATATATATATATATATATATATATATATATATATGTGTGTGTGTGTGTGTGTGTATATATATATATATATATATATATATATATATATATATATATATCACTGTCTCCTGCACTCTTTCCATCTTATTCTGTCCTTCTCTCTTACTCTCTTTCTGTCTGCCTATCTGAGATGGATGGATGAATAAATTGCTACAAATATACATACATTCAAAAGTTTAGACTTTGTGAACATGAAGAATAAAAAGCCTCTCTCCCTCCCTGTCTGTCTCTCTCTCTCTCTCTCTCTCTCTCTCTCTCTCTCTCTCTCTCTCTTGCATATCAACAGAACTCCAGCACACCGATGAATATTTATGATGGACAGAAAACATAATAGTTGACCTCAAAATGCAGGAGAGGAAGCAAACATCGTGTACAGATGGATTTTGTGTGACCTACAGTTGATGTTTTGGTTGTTTGACACAAATCTAATACATTTATCACGACTTGTTTTGGCAAGTTGATGGGTCACATACAAGTCTGTGTCGTCCTCGGCTCCAGGAAACATCATGTTTTACATATTGCTTAATAATTTAGGAATTATTCAGCCAGCAATCTTGGAACTCGTACTTATTTACTGCTTGATTTTCAAGATGGAAGTTAGCTGAAGCGTAAACACCAGGCCCAGAGCATTCAAAAAGACTATAAAAACTAAACATAAAACAACAAATCTGCTTGAAATGAAGGCAATTTAAAACATTCAAGAAACCTATAAATGTTGATCATGTACGACAGTTTTAAATATGTTTCATGCTCTTCCCACAAATTGTTCTTCTAGACCTTGCTCGATGAATCGCTTTTGTAGTTCTTGTACAGAATGTCTGTTAAAATGTGAATAAGAGATTATCAAAAAGAAAAAGAAAAAAAGACTTTTCAGCAGAGATTCCACGTATCGACATTCATTAACAAGTGTCATTGATTCAACAATTAATATAAAATTCCACTGAATGTTGCCTCTAGGATAATTACACTGTACCAGTACAGTTGCTTTTAAATACTCTTGTTTGCTTTGTCTTGTATGCCTGAGGCTGAAAAGGGGTAATCAGATAATTGTAGCTCATTCTCACACACACACACACACACACACACACACACACACACACACACACACTGAGTTCATTTTAACACGGTGCACAATTTATGCTTTTATATACGAACCACTGTGTGTATACAGTGTGTTATATCTCACTCTCATCTACAGACGGTTTTTTACATTCCAAATTTATGTGTAACCTCTCAGTGCCCTCTTTGTTTGGGTTTTTGTTTGGTAACAGCTGTTGGGGTGCTGCATGTATTTTTTCTCCCCTCGTTGTGGTCAGCTGTGGGTGCTCTGGGCTAAACAGGAGCAGATGGTGCTTTGCTGAGCGTGAATGAATAGACCCCCGCTAGTGAATGGTGTCTATAGAGCACCTGCCTCTTCTAGAGGCATCGCCGTGACATCGCTATGATCCGCCTCAGTCTCCCTACTGTCAGACATCGAGGGAGGGGGGTGGAGAGATGAGAGACAATAAGAGAAAGAGGTAGGTGGAAGAGGAAGATAGAGAGAGGAGAGACTGGAAGGGTGGCGAGACAGGCTGAAAGGTGAAAGGACGTGAAGACAGAGAGGAAGAGGAGAGGGACAGGTAGAAAAGAAACGGGGAGAGGGGAGAGACGGATGGGTGGATATGTGAGATGAGAGAAGGAACAGGTGGAGAGAGAGACAAGAGAAGAATGAAATATTAATATAAAGAGGGAGAGGGAAGAAATGGAGAAACGTGTGAGAGAAGGAGAAGAGAAGAAGAGGGAGGGAAGATGGAAAAGAGATATAGAGGAAGGGAGAGAGACGGAGACAAAGTAAAAGGTCTGAGAGGGAAAAGTAGAAAAGAAAGATGTGGGTGGGAGTGAAAAAGAACAGGTGAAGAGAGTATAGAGAAACTAGAGAGGGTGGGTGTGGGAGAGATGAACGGGTGTGAAAGGGGGGAAAACATGCTGTTATAGGTAAATAATCAACAATGTGGGGGTGTGATGCAACTCGAAGCGGAGTTCCTTTTATCCAATAACAGTGCTTTAATCCGCTCGTACAACGGCAATTTTCCAATGCTAACAATAATTTATTAAAGAGCGACACATTGTAGTATTTATCCCTTTATCATTACATTTAACGCTGGGTTAAGGGCCTCGCTCAAGGGCCCAACAATGGCAGCATGGCGGTGCTGGTGTTTGAACTCACGACCTTCTGAGCAGTAGACCAACACCTGAACCACTTCATTCAATGACTTCACAAAATCAATGACTATACATCTTTTTAATCTGTTTCCTTGGAGCATACACCATACAAGTGGCTTTGAATGAGTTGTTACTATAGAAACGATATTTCTTGCAGCTGGATCTACTGACAGAGTGTCTTCTGAACAATCAGATTTGATTATTGCAGAAATGCATGTTTATATATATATATATATATATATATATATATATATATATATATATATATATATATATATATATATATATATATGGGAACACACTAAACACATAACATGCAGTAGTTTGTATGTGAAAGAAAGAAAGAAAGAAAGAAAGAAAGAAAGAAAGAAAGAAAGAAAGAAAGAAAGAAAGAAAGAAAGGGATTTTTATTTGCTTTGTGAGCATGTTTATTGATTCACAGTGCGGTGCAGGAATAATGTGCAGTCCAGTGTGTTTGAGTTAATTAGATATGACACAGCATGCACAGGCAATCTATCACTCTGCTCTCCCTGTACACTCCATCACCTTTGTTGCTATAGTAACATGTGAGCTCGGTAATAGCTTACATTAACAGGCTAAAGTAAGTTGCAATCAAAAGTCATTTCAGAGTCGGTTCAGTCAGAAGAGCACGAGCCTTATAAAACACAGATGGGCAAATTGGAGCATGATAATGGAGGAAGAAACACACTTGGGTTTTTATATTTTACAACTAAACCTAATGTGCCAGATCTGCTCTTTCTAAGTCTCTCTCTCTCTCTCTCTCTCTCTCTGTGTTTTAGCAATTTTTCCATTTCAATTTCAGTGTGCTCTACAAATAATGGCATACTCAGACCTTGTTTTAAGGTTGGAGGACACCACACCTCGGTTTCAGCAAAAAAATCTTTTTCTTCTACATAACCTAGCTGGTCATGTAGAAATGATCTTCTTTGGTGATACAGCAGAGATTTAATCTTGAGAAAACTAAAATATGGTGGAAGAAAAGAAAAACAAACACTACAACAAGATATTTGGACTTTCCGATTTTTTTCCTACTGTATGTCTCTCTCTTTTGTAACTCATGCATTCTCTACATCCCTCTCCCTTTCTCTCTCTCTCTCTCTCTCTCTCTCTCTCTCTCTCTCTCTCTCTCTCTCTCTCTGTTGCTTTGTCACAACCAAGCAAGTGTTCTTCAATCACCACCAGCATGTGGAACAATTTCTAAATTGAGTCCCGAGCAATAACACAGTTATGAAAGCAGAACCACAAAGAACAATAAAAAATAAAGAAACCTAAACACACTCTCCCTCCAAATAGCGTACACAAGAATAGACTGTAGCTAGAGCGTGTTTAAAATAGTGAATTTACAATGAAATATATTTAGCAAATAAGGATGTAAATAACAGTGGAAGAATTCAAGGCTGGTCATGCCTACGAGGTTTAAAAACAAAAAGAAAGAGAAGAAGTCTTACTTTCAGTCGTGGCTTCAGACTGAATTTGTTTGGCCAGTGACCTTTCTGAGATTGACGTCTGGAAAAGCAAGACCGACGAGAGAGGTAGGAATGTGTGTGTACAGTTTGTGCACCTAGCGGCGTTTTACAGGCGTTTTTAGAAGGATGTCACAAAAGTAAGAAACGCAAACCTACAGTAGGAATCTAACTCGTATGAGAGAGGCAGAAAATCAGATTAATATAATATAATGGACAATTTTTTCGACAAAGTAAGTGTTTATGTACAGACGTGCAAAGGGCTTAGGCACATCCCTTCAAAATTACTGAAGTGAAACTGTTCTAAGTATCAGAATAATAACAGCATTGAGCAGTAAACAGAAAACAGCCGATTAAAAATGAAACCGAATTTGGCGTTTGCTGTTAAAGCTGGATACACCGATCAGCCGTAACGTTAAAACAACTGACAGGTGAAGTGAATAACACTGATTATCTTGTTGCAATGGCACCTGTCAAGGTCTGGGATATATTAGACGGCGAGTGAAGAGGCAGTTCTCAAAAGTTGATGTGCTGCAAGCATAAGAATCTGAGTGACATTGACAAGGGCCAAATTGTGACGGCTGGACGACTGGGTCAGAGCATCTCCAAAACATCACATCTTGTGGGGTGTGCAGTGGTTAGTACCTAATAAAAGTGGTCCAAGGTAGGAAAACCAGTGAACTGATGACGGGGTCATGGGCGCCCAAGGCTCACTGATGTTTGTGGGGAGCAAAGGCTAGCCCATCTGGTCTGATCCCACAGAAGACCTACTATTAATGCTCTCCTGTTAAAAGGAAATGCTGGCTGTTATAGAAAGATGTTAGAACGTACAGCGCATCACAGCTTGCTGCCTATGGTGGCTGACTGGAGACCAGTCGGAGTGCCATTGCTGACCCCTGTCCACCGCTGAAAGCACCTACAATGGGCATGTGAGTATCAGAATTGGACCATGGAGGAATGGTGTGTATGCGTCGCTTCCCTGGGAAAGAGATGTTGGGAAATCGAAGTTCCTTACATTCATGTGGATGTTACTTTGACACGTACCACCTACGTAAACATTGTTGTAGACCAAATACACACCTTCATGGTAACGGTACTCCCTAATGACACTGACCTCTTTCAGCAGGATAATGCGCTCTGACACACTGCAAATATTACTAAGGAAGGGTTTGAAGACCATGACAAAGAGTTCAAGGTGTTGACTCAGCCTCCGAGTTCTCTAGATCTCAATCCGATCGAGCGTCTCTGGGACGCGCTGGACAAACAAGTCCGATCTATAGAGGCCCCACCTCGCAACTTACCGGACTTAAAGGATCTGCTGCTAATGTTTTGGTGCCAGATACCACAGCACACCTTCAGAGGTCTTGTGGAGTCTATGCCTCAATGGGTCAGAGCTGTTTTGGCAACACGGGTGGACCGACACAATGTTATGCATTGGTTTTAATGTTATATTTCAAAATGAAATAGCATCAAAATAATACTATTTATAATATCAAAATAATAAAAATATTAAACAGAAAACAGTTAAACAATAAATGAAAAACCAAATCTTGGTACGGTTTCCTCTGTAGCTAAAATCCCACACAACCTTGATGTGTTTTTAGTTTAGTTTAGTTCTTTTTTTGATCAGAAATGTGATCTATTACATAATACGGTCCCTTATTTCTAATGCACAGGAATGCACTATGGATTAGTATAGCCACGTAAGGCAAAAGTTATATAAAACATGTAGGGTGCCAAGAATTTTGCATAGTAAATATTATACACATGGACGAAGAAAGTCAATATTTTTAGTTAGAATTTAATATAAATCTGAAAGTTGATATAATATGTTCCAGTGTGTGTGGGAGACATTAAGCAAAATGAAACAAGTTGGAGAATTATTATGATTATTATTATTATTACTATATTTGTATTTTTTCGTAGACTCGGGTCTGTATTCATCATTGCGCAGGGAGCATAAAATTTTGCTTTATTGAATAATCTCACTTGACATTAATAAAAGCTCATAAGAGTTCTGCAGAAGAGAAAACCATTTCCTTGGCATTTAAACTTCAATTTATCCCAGTTCGCTGTACTACTATTAAAGAGAAGAAAGACAGAAACCCATTTGATCTACAGCAGGGAGAGAATTTAGTTCTGCATTGCTGATTTAAATCTAAAATCATTGCCTTAATCTTAAGCGCACAGCACCTTTTGTGTGGGATTAGAAGGGAGAACTAAATAATACACTTGCTGGCAGTGATATTACGCACAAGAGCAAAAAGAAATAGATGTATTATTAGTAGTAGTATAATTAGTAGTAGTAGTAGTTATTTATTTATTTATTTATTTATTTATTTATTTATCTAAATCAGTGTTTTCAGGGTGCCATCCTGAGGAAGAAGATTTTGAAAATAATAATTGAAAGTGGGAATTCAGTATGCATCATAATAAATTCATTTGAATATCGTTCAATTATTGTTACACATATTTACTATGCAAGTCAACATGATTGTATTAGCTATTATAAATGAATACTTCTTTAACCTTGTCTTTCATTTATTTATTCATTTACTGTACATGTGATTCATTTACGTATGAGAATCCTTCTTTAACCTTGATGTTTACACAGAAAGACCGTTATGTGTTTAGGTGTGCAGTGAGTGCACGATCTCATGACCTCTATTTAGTACCTCAGTCTTCATTAAGTTGTATGCACAAGTAACTATAAATGCACTATTTAAGTGTGCTGGATCAAGTGCTATTTTATATGCTTCTGAATAATAACAGTGGAAGCCATGTTGTTCAATTAAACCAAATTTGAATTGTGATCATTACGAATCTAGGACTATTCATGCAGTAAGACTGCATATGCTAGATTCCTAGATTATGCTCGATTCCTAGATTTCTATCAGATGTTTATTTTAATGCTTCACCATCATAGATTCTTCTACTTAACCTACGCGTGAAACTCAACTCTGAATGTGCGGAACTTTCTCCATGTAAATTTTAATATAACTTCATAACAGCTTCCATGGAAGCTTAAATGGAAGCTTAAATGGAAGGTTATACTTAGCTAAAATCTCGAAATTGAAACAAAATTCAGTTTTACATAGTTATATAACGATATACAACAATAAATATAGTCATAAAGTAGCTTTTTCTGAAATGTATATCGATTTCAATCCCTCGATATCTTCAAAGAAAAACCTTTGAAGAAAGAAACTTTTGTCATTTTTGCAATGATTTTCTGATTGGCCTACAAAACCATTTCGACACACTTTAACTAGAAGATCGATAAATGAAATGTATGATCATAACTGGATCACTTTCTGATGCTGTGGATGATCCCACATGGAAAGCTGAAAGATTTGCACTTCAATCAAACGTGCACCTAAGAACTGCTGCTGTAATCATAACATCAGTGCTGTGGACTCTTAATCACAATTTCATCACACTTTTTGTATGTTTAAAAGTATTGTTGGACTTTATAGTATACAGTTGTAGGAGAGTAGCGATTCATAATCACACTATCTGGTGTCACCCAGAAAAGGACGGGCTTTCTTTGGAGTCTGGTTCCTCTCAAGGTTCTTTCTCACATCATCACCTCAGGGAGTTTTTTTCTTATACTCACATGCTTATGTTGATAAAATACAAAAATCCTCAAAACTAAAAAAAAAAAATTTTTAATAAAATAAAATAAATGCTAAGATCAAACAGCTGAAAATACTGTGGGAAAAATTAAATAAGTGACAACTAATACTCTTTAGCATGTTAGAAAATAAAAATTAGTAAAGGAGAACATTCAAATTTATATATATATATATATATATATATATATATATATATATATATATATATATATATATATATATATATACATATATACATATATACATACGTATATTCTCATTCTGTTTTGCATCCTTTGAGCAGCTTTCTTGGACTATTTAAGCTGTAATATTCAGCCCCCATTCTTTCTGGCAGCTCTGTTATAACTCTACAGATGTTGTAAACTGCCATCAGATAAGGTCTGGAGAGAGTCATGGTATAATTTCTTTCTTCTGGTTCTTTTCAAGTTCTGGATTTCTTTTGTAGATATATCATAAAACAGAGGTATGTTTACTCTTTTCATTCCAAGTAGCATGGTTGTTATAAACCTTTGCACTCCAACATAGTTTATAATGCTGTTGGGAAACAGGGTTCCGAACTGGGCAGTGGACCTAACGTCAACTAGGTTTTACCAAAAGCATGCTGCTCCACCCTTGGTCTTGAAAGTCAAGTTCTTTGTGCAAGGGGTCACAGGCTGGGTCAGGGTCAAGCAAAGGGCTTACAAAGCCTGAGAAGTCCTCCACACTAAAGTTCACTGTTGAGCCAAAAGATCAACAGTTGCTTAATAAATCTCAGTGCAATAGATTGCAGGGTCAATTTATTAATTTTTTTAAACAATGACCATTGGGTTGAGGTTCCACAGCTTTTTAAACAAAGCTTCAACATTGCCCTTGGGTTAAATGTCATCTGGATGAGACCATGAGGTTCAAAACATTTCTTGCTTGATTTTTGGTGAAATCTACATGGCTGACGAGAGCGACGGAAGCTTTTTTGCTGAATCGTACATTAGTAATTAAAAATATTTGAACAGTTGGACAGTGTTTTGTTGAGCAGAATGCTGACCTCCTCCCATCAGCATTCGGTTTTAATGCTGCGGGTCAAAAGGGTGATGAGGGTAGTGGGTGATCACAGCATACTCACATTAGGGTATCCCATGCTGTCACTGAAATAATACATAAAACCAATCCATCATTAAAAGTGTCTGAAAGCAGTATTCGCATCACATCTGTCCTGTCTGATCATTGGTTTAGATATATACAATTATGCACATACATACACAAAGAAATAGTGTCGCAAGCAAACATGTGCAAAATACAAAGTCAAAGAGAGAGAAAGAGAGAGAGAGAGAGAGAGAGAGAGAGAGAGAGAGAGAGAGAGAGAGCACTGCAGTAAGTGCATTTAAGTCGGCTGAGCCATAAAAAATTATAAGGTCAGCTCATGTACTGTAGCCTAACAGCAGAATGAACTAGTTTCTATAGATAGCCATATGATGAAGGGTTATACGGTTCAAAAGCAACTTGTTCATGCAACTTGTATCATGTTCTGGTTCTTTATGAAGCTTTAGCCTATTTTAAGAAATTCATTTTCTTAATATAAGCTACAAAGTCTATCCTTTTAGAGTCTGGAAAACTCCAAAGTATAGGGAAATATTTAGGATAAAAATATAACAAGAGATACAAAGGGTTTTTAACTAAAGAGTACCAAACTGCTAGATATATTCTAGCTATTAAGCAGATAAGTGTAGAGCATAAATACGGGGAGGGGGGGTGGGGGGGACAACAACAACTATGTAAACTTTCCGGAACCAAGTCAGTTTTACACTATTTGATACGATTTGATATGATGGACACAAACCCTGTTCCTGGAGATCTACCTTCCTGCAGACGTTAACGCCAACCATAATCATGCCCACCTGACCATCTAATCATTAGAAGCCTTACGAAGTTCTTGATCAGCTAAAACAGGTTATGTTACATTTTGGTTGGAGATGAAACCTGCAGGAAGGAAGATCTCAAGGAAGAGGGCGATGACCACTGTTTTAAAGCTTATCTTGTCCAATGTTGTTTGTGTGTGTGTGTGTGTGAAAATGAGTATTCTCCATGTCAGATTATATAATGAAGATCCTGTGGATCTTCTAAAGATAGACCTGTGGTTAAAGAAAATGAGTGTTCTGCTTATGTTAATAATCAGCATGATTGGTGCTCATGCAGAAAATAGTGTTGCAAAAACATTCTTCAAAGTGAATTCGACATAATAAGGATAATTTTTTATTGTTGCGTTCAACTCATAACCTAAGACTTGGGGAAAAAAGAACCTGGAATTCCTACTCAGAAAGTCGTAAAGGCAACTTAAGACTTGGGGAAAAAAGAACCTGGAATTCCTACTCAGAAAGTCGTAAAGGGGCAACAGAGAGAGCTTGTAGATCCTACTCACTTGAGAGATGTCAGGGCCAGCAGAACAGATACCTTTAGAGTCAGAAGCGTCTCTAAGGCTAACTCTAAGGGCTCAAATGGGGCACCTGACAGACCTTCCAGGACCACAGAAAGGTCCCAGGAAGGTATGCATGGTCTGCAGATGGGCCTCACCATGCATAAACCTCAGTGTTATAGGATGTTGCCCCACAGAAGCTCCATCAATAGGAGCGTGGCTGACTGAAATGGTGGCCACATAGACCCTGATTGTAGAAGAAGCCAACCCTGCTGAGAAAGAATAGTCCCTCGTAAAAACTGGAGGGGATCCCCAGACCAAGGGCATAAAATTGACCCAAGCACCTCATGTGGATGACGTCCCCAGTTATGTCCCTCCGTGGCCAATCAGGACCGCTCCATCGTTGTCAGCTTGGCCTTTATATTATTCTCGGAACAGGCCTATTAGCAGGCTGCAACTGTGGCCACACGGACCCCCTGGCTCTCAGTGGGGGAAGGCGGGCCACCACACTCACCTTCTGTGCCTCTATCGCACTAGCGCTGATCCAAATGAGATCCCCAGGACCTGAGCCGGCTGGCTGCCTTGTATCCGCAAGACTCTGAAACCCAACTCTCTTCGGCCAAGCTGAGAGCGAGCCGCAAGCGGAGCTGCCTGATAGTATGGTGTTTACAATGCGCACAGTCAGACGAGGGCTGCCTTGGTGTGTTCCACCAGTAGACACTTCCTGAATTCTCTCTCACTCATACTTTCATTCATACATATAATCAGGCATTCCAACACGCAAAATATGGCGGAAATATCTTGGCACTCGGTTAAAACAATTACCCAGCACTTTAGAGTTTGTACCATACATTTACCAGGTTAATAATTTAGGCTGTTGTAAAAGCAAGAAGCACAGAACATTACTGTAATGATGATTTGAGATGATTTGCTCTGGGTTTGCAGATTTGTAACCCTCTTCCCAAGAGGCAGCTTTGTGATAAAAAAAAAATATATATTATCCAAGTTCAATATAATATTTAGCCTATAAACTGTGCATGCTCCGATGAACTGATGTAACCTATTTTTAGTAGAGACTCTCGCTGTGAGCTATTAGTCCACACTGTGGTCCTCACTAGGCTAATATAGAATAAACACGGTTTTTATGTTGTATTATTGATGCTGCACTCCTGCATAGCAGCTCCCCCTGACCCTCATTACGCACGCTTTTTAAAGAACGCACCCGGTTGCTATGGACACCGCTCTTATGCTGAGAAGCGCGCACCCTTCTTCTGTTCGAACGGTTAGAATTCAGGTCACGCGCGACACCCGCTGATTGTAATTTTC
Organism: Ameiurus melas; assembly: GCA_012411365.1. Taxonomy (NCBI): domain Eukaryota; kingdom Metazoa; phylum Chordata; class Actinopteri; order Siluriformes; family Ictaluridae; genus Ameiurus; species Ameiurus melas. The sequence goes on from CM022754.1 coordinate 4,138,255, forward strand.
ATTTTCTTCACAGGCTCTTTAAGACCGTTTGCCAGCACTTATTTGCCGTTTTCTCTCAGCCAAACACACTGTGACAGGACAGCTACGGTGCAATTAATCACGCCAAGAGAAACCGGTCTTCTTCCTCTTCTTCTTCTTCTTCTTCTTCTTCTTCTTCTTTTTCTTCACAACTCCATAACCAATCACACCATCCTTTCTAAAACAAGCTAATTCAGTGCAAAATACAGTTTGAGGGAGGGTTTTGTTAAGATACAAACATATAAATTGGAGGGAAAATGTCTCCATTCTACTCAGCCTGAAGGAGGACAGTCTCTTCAGAGATTTCAGTTAATTACTATCACACAGAGGCTTAGCAAGAATTTCGTCTGGGTGGTCGGGGTTGCCCCTCACCACTACCATAATATCCACAACCAAAGACAGTAATCACATTTTATTTATTTATTTATTTTTAATAATCCATCACTGTTATTCAGGCTTTTAATACAAACATGCAAAAAAAAGTTCACCTCCAATCTTTCTGAGAATCATCTGAGACACAACTTCCAAATAAGGGAATTATTTTTGAAATATTCAAAAGTTAGTTGAGGTCCAGAATCTACCAAAAAATAGTTAAAGAAGAATAAAGTCAATGCTTTGGAATGGCCACGTCCAATTATCTAAATCCAATAGAAATGTTGTGGAAGGACCTGAAGCCAGCAGATCATGTGAGGAAACCCACCAACATCCATGAGTTGAAGCTGTTCTGAACTGTGGAACGGGCTAAAACCCCTCCAAGCCGATGTGCAGGACTGATCAACAGTTACTGGAAATGTTTATCTGCAGTTATTTTGGCACAAGGGGGTCACACCAGATACTGAAAACAAAGGTTCACATACTTTTGCCACTCACAGATAGATAAATATTGGATCATTTACCCCAGTAAATAAATGACCAAGTACAATATTTTTGTCTCAAGTATTTAATTTGGTTCTCTATATTTACTTTGAGGACTTATGTGAAAATTTGATGATATTTATGCAGAAATACAGTGCATTCTTATATATAATCTGTATTACAACTGATTTTTTAAAAAAAATAGTTTAGGAATTACAGCCATATTTTTCAGGATCCCTCCATTTTCACAGGCTCAAAAGTCAGTAATTGGACAAACTAACGATCATAAATATTATGATTATCTTTAATACTTGGATGCAAATCCTTTGCAGTCAATGACTGCCTGAAGTCTGGAACTGGCCTAGATGATTGCAGAATTATTTTCTTGCTGAAGAAAATCCCTTTCACAACATCTAGCCAAGTCAAGAACAATCTGGAGGATATAGGCGTATTGTTGTCTAGTCTACAATCTACAAATTCATTAATGTGAAGAGCTGTCCTATCAGTTTTGTAGCATTTGACTGTATCTGAGCAGAAAGCATAGAGGTTTACACTTTAGAATTCATCCTGCTACTTCTGTCAGCAGGCACCTCATCAATAAACACCAGTGACCCGGTTCCGTTGGCAGTCATACATGCCATGCCATAACACTTCCTCCACATGTTTGACAGATGATGTGGTATCCTTTGGAACATGGGCCCTTCCTTTCATTCTCCATATTATTCTCTTCCAACCATTCTGGTACAAGTTCATCTTACATAAGAACTGGCCAGGCTTTTTTCTAGAGGATTTATTATTTTATTTTTTTTAGGAATGTACGAAATTGGTGATTTGGCCATGCCTAAAGATTCTGCTATCTCTCTGATAGGTCTGTGTTGTTTTTTTTTCAGTCTAACAATGGCCTCCTTCACTTGCATTGAAACCTCTTTGGACCACATATTGAGAGTTCAGCTACTAATAACTATCAAATGCAAATTAGAAGCTTGGAATCAACTCCAAGGCCTTTAATCTCCTTGAAACTGCTTATCAGTCAATTGTCCAATTATTTTTGAGCCTGTGAAAATGGAGGGACTCCTTTTAAAATATGGGGCTCTGTAAAATAAGTCAAATATGACAGCGGAATGTATAAAATCATGCAGATACATGTTTTCATCAAGCATCTGAATGTGGGGGAAAATGTGTTCATAGTGACTTTGAATGTGGCATGGTTGTTGGTGCAGAAGGGTTGGTTTGAGAATTTCAGAAACTGCTGATCTCCTGGAATCACAAACATCAAAACAGACTGGTTTGAGCTGACAGATAACTACGTTAACTAAAATAACTACTCTTTGCAACCATGGTGAGCAGAAAAGCATATCAGAAAGCACAATATGTCAAACCTTGAAGATTATATCGGATTACTCTCCTGTCGTTTTAACACCTTGTTGTGAGAATCAGGAAACTACACACTGAAGTGTTTTATGTAAATTGTGTGACTTGTTGCTACGTTGCAATAGAATTTTTGGTGAAATTAACCCTACAGATAAAACAGACACATGAGGGCCTCTGTTATTTAATAATGATGCTGTAAAGAACATGGCAGGCTTTTTTTTCTCTTAAAATGTTTCTTAAAATGGTACAAATTTCAGCCTAGTTTTAGGAAACGACATCATTTTCATAATTTTTCTTGTGTCTAGAATATTGAATGGGAATAATGTTACATGCTTTCCTCCATCTGTTCTTAAATGTTTTATATGCCTTGCATTCTAATATTGTTTTAATGAACTGCATTTTTGATTGATATAATAAAATTCATATATGAAAATTCAAACAGAAATGGTTACCATCATTGTGTGACATTTGTGAGTGAAACAGGACATTTGTGTCAGAAATTATGCTCGTCTTTGGGTTTTCCATAGGATTATTTTGAATTGCAAATAACTGGGCGCACGAGCTTGAGAATGAAGTCAGAGCTATTCGTCTACAGTCATTAAGGATGAATCTGCATGTAAATGGTGATATTTAGCAGTGGATAAAACTCTTGAATTTTATTGGACGTTTACAGAAAAAACAAACCTTGTTTTATTTTTATGAAATACGGTGATAGTAACAAATTGTGCATAAAATTAAAAATAGCAATAAAAAAAAACATTAACTAAAGGCTGTCAAACTCAAATCCTTCGCAGGCCATATTAGTTTATTTGTGAGGCCTGTAAAGAGCCATAAACTGATGCTATAAAATATATATTTTTAAAACATATTATCTAATCTATCATCTAACACCAATTATGTGAATGTTCTGAAAGTAGAATAGGAAAAACATCAATAGTTCTGACAAAAAATGATTCAACTGTATGCACTATTACATGATAAAAGTGAGTAAATATTTTCATATACAGTACTATGCAGACGTCCTGCAAAGAAATGCAAGTTAAGATCCCTTCAAAAAAAAAAAAAAAAAGAAGAAGAAGTACTATAAAGAGCAGTAAACAGTACTAAAGTAAACAAAGCCAGTATTTGCTGTGAGAATAAATAAAAAATGTGGTGACAGGTAAAAATTTGTTCAGTTTTACAGTATAAGGAAATTGGCTGCATGTTTTACTGAGCATCTGCCACAGTTCTTTTGGAGACTCTGACTAGTTTTTTGTCTGAAAAGTAATGTTATAAATAAAATAAACATCTATAACACATTTTGTACTAAACAAAATGGTGCCTAAGAGTTTTGCACATCTATTTTCCAAATCTAGAAAATGTGTATATATATATATATATATATATATATATATGAAATATATATATATATATATAGAGAGAGAGAGAGAGAGAGAGAGATTTAAGAAGAAGTCTCTGCTAAGAACATACATGTCCTAAGTGTCACATTTCTCCTGTTGTTACACTTAATCAACATTTCTTTTCTCTTTTCAGCATATTTGTACAGTGCCTTGCGAAAGTATTCGGCCCCCTTGAACTTTTCAACCTTTTGCCACATTTCGGGCTTCAAACATAAAGATATAAAAATTTTATTTTTTGTGAAGAATCACCAAAAAGTGGGACACAATTGTGAAGTGGAATGAAATCTATTGGATTTTTGAAACTTTTTTAACTAATAAAAAAATGAAAAATGGGGCGTGCAAAATTATTCGGCCCCCTTGCGTTAATACTTTGTAGAGCCACCTTTTGCTGCGATTACAGCTGCAAGTCGCTTGGGGTATGTCTCTATCAGTTTTGCACATCGAGAGACTGAAATTCTTGCCCATTCTTCCTTGCAAAACAGCTTGAGCTCAGTGAGGTTGGATGGAGAGCGTTTGTGAACAGCAGTTTTCAGCTCTTTCCACAGATTCTCGATTGGATTCAGGTCTGGACTTTGACTTGGCCATTCTAACACCTGGATACGTTTATTTGTGAACCATTCCTTTGTAGATTTTGCTGTATGTTTGGGATCATTGTCTTGTTGGAAGATAAATCTCCGTCCCAGTTTCAGGTCTTTTGCAGACTCCAACAGGTTTTCATCCAGAATGGTCCTGTATTCGGCTGCATCCATCTTCCCCTCAATTTTAACCATCTTCCCTGTCCCTGCTGACGAAAAGCAGGCCCAAACCATGATGCTGCCACCACCATGTTTGACAGTGGGGATGGTGTGTTGAGGGTGATGAGCTGTGTTGCTTTTACGTCAAACATATCGTTTTGCATTGTGGGCAAAAAGTTCGATTTTGGTTTCATCTGACCAGAGCACCTTCTTCCACATGTTTGGTGTGTCTCCCAGGTGGCTTGTGGCAAAGTTTAGATGAGACTTTTTATGGATATCTTTGAGAAATGGCTTTCTTCTTGCCACTCTTCCATAAAGGCCAGATTTGTGCACTGTAAGACTGATTGTTGTCCTATGGACAGACTCTCCCACCTCAGCTGTAGTTCTCTGCAGTTCATCCAGAGTGATCATGGGCCTCTTGGCTGCATCTCTGATCAGTCTTCTCCTTGTCTGAGCTGAAAGTTTAGAGGGACGCCCAGGTCTTGGTAGATTTGCAGTGGTCTGATACTCCTTCCATTTCAAAATGATCGCTTGCACAGTGCTCCTTGGGATGTTTAAAGCTTGGGAAATCTTTTTGTATCCAAATCCGGCTTTAAACTTCTCCACAACAGTATTACGGACCTGCCTGGTGTGTTCCCTGGTCTTCATGATGCTCTCTGCGCTTTCAACAGAACCCTGAGACTATCACAGAGCAGGTGCATTTATACAGAGACTTGATTACACACAGGTGGATTCTATTTATCACCATCAGTCATTTAGGACAACATTGGATCATTCAGAGATCCTCGCTGAACTTCTGGACTGAGTTTGCTGCACTGAAAGTAAAGGAGCCGAATAATTTTGCACGCACCACTTTTCAGTTTTTTATTTGCTAAAAAAGTTTAAAATATCCAATAGATTTCGTTCCACTTCACAATTGTGTCCCACTTGTTGGTGATTCTTCACAAAAAATTTACATTTTATATCTTTATGTTTGAAGCCTGAAATGTGGCAAAAGGTTGAAAAGTTCAAGGGGGCCGAATACTTTCGCAAGGCACTGTACGTCTCCACACTCGCCGATGCATTTCTGTATTTGGTGTGAATTATTGAATCTCAATGAAACCCAAGACCTGAAATATTTCTTACTTCAAACACAGGAGACAGGCGTCCAACTAGAGTTTCAACCAGGTGAGATGTGAGCCCATGTGAACTGTACATTCACATCTTTTCAAGTCAAAATATCTTGAATGTAGTCAAATTATCTAGTATGTGCTATTATAAGATTACAATAAACCAAATATAAGATTATTAAACCTATTTCTAGACATCTTGACTAATGTCAAACTTCTCATTTCAAACTTGAAATAATCTTGTTCTACACCAAAAAGTTATATTACATATAACTTACATAAAATATTTCTCATCAAGTTTCTCATCAAAACGGGACTTCATTGCTTATACTAAACTCAACTGTGACAAGTTTCTAAGTACTAAATTGAATTATGTAAATTATGAGCATGAGCAATTCACATAGTATTAACGCAAACCAATTACATTATAAAATCTCACAAGGATCTTGGCAATTGACAGGAACTATTACTGTAGTATTAAATTAACATGATTGAAACGTGGTAGAATAGCGCAGCGGCAATGCAGCCGTCGTATTACTTCGATGAAACGGGTTCGATTCTCAGGTGAGAGCACGGAGTGTGATTTTTATTCAGCGCTTTGAAAAAACAAATCACGTTGGCTGAACAAAAACATATTATATTAATGTCATTCATATTAATGTCACTCAATTCAATCACATGGAACCAATATATGCATTTGAATGAAGTCAATTCCAATTCGGTGAGATTTTATTTTTCAGTGTATTAGCAGAATATTTTGCTCATTTTAAGCATTTCTTGAAAGAAGAAAATCTGCCAAGGGCCAAAAAAAAAAAATGCGTAACTGTCTTTAAATAGGGTTAATAATCTTATATTTGGTTTATTACATGTAAGTATATTATACTTGGAAATATTAGATATTTTTGATATGTTTTCACTTGCTAAGTTGTTATCTTTTGCAGTAGTAGCTGCTACGCTATACTACAGATCTTGTGTGAATTCAAGATATTACTGGTCTAGTGTGAAAATGTTAAGCAGTAGGTTCTGCTATATTTCAATATTGTTTTTGCGAACAATGGGTTGCGTGTGTTGACTGAAACATAAAAAAACAGCACGATGTCTAGCACGCAAGCCTTGTGGATTTGTCAGCAGGACTTGCCCATCTGCCGATTTAACCAAAGTCTCAGGGATTTAAGTTTAGCAAGTTTTATTTGAAATAAATACTATGTAAATAGTAGAATGTAAATAGTAGAGCTGTTCAAATGGCTTACTGTATAAACAGGTTCATCAATGTGTGTCCATAAACAAGCAATACGATACATAATTGTTTCACTGGCTAGCATTTAAATGACTGTGATAACATTTAGCGTCCCCATGGTGGGATCAGAAGTTTAAGCTGACCGTTGATATCTTAATCCACAGTAACTGTTATACTTGAAGGAATTGAATTTTACCAGTAAGATTAGGTTAGCATTTCCATTCGCAATCAAGCTATGTACATCTCTAACAACTCAATTTCTCACTCTCTGCTTTTTTTTTGTTGATCTAATCTAAACCTGCAGGGTCTGGGTCCCAAACGAATAGGCAGCCGTTCCAACCTCTCTCACCTCCCTCCCCTCCCCCACCTCCCATCTTTCAGTTTAGGTATGCCCCTGGGGTGGCCTCTCATTTTTATTGTGTGTTTATGATAATCAGAGTTTGCCCCACAGCCCTTCCCCCAGTTTACAAGCAGGAAGGGAGGAGGGTAGACCGGGTGGAGTCCCCTGAAGCCCATGTTAGAAATGTATCTAGTGTGTGGGGGGCTGAGGAATAAAGGAGGTATATCTGAAGACCTTTCTCTGAAAGTGTCTCTACACTCGACGACCATCTTGGCAACGTTTCCTGGGAGGTATCTTCATCCATAACAAGAACAGGCTTCTATCTGCTTCAGTGAGGAGATACCCATCTTCCAGAAAGGGATCAACGTCTCAAACATTGAAACATTGAATAAATTGACCAAAGCCTAGACGATCCCAACTAATTTTTATGCTATACGGAGTTTATGAGCCTGTAGACTGGGATGAATCCCAAATTGCTTCCTACTCTCTACATGCATGCACATCTTAAACCAAAACATAATGGCTTCGACATGCTATGTATTATACAAGGAATGCTAGCTGCAATTTAGCTTGGTGGCTAACACCATTACTAGTAATCAGTTAGCTAGAGTGCTACCTTTAAATAGACAATATGTTATGGAATATGGAGTGATACTTTGTAGCTGCTCTGTTGTTATCAAGATGTCCATGTAGCTAATCCACAATAAATGAAGTCCTCTGTATTATAATCGCCTCATTGAATTCTCGATTCTGATTGGTCAGAAGGTGTTGAAGTGTTAATTTTCTATAACGACATATCTGACAGTAGATCCTTGTTCTAGACTAAAAATGCTGTATAATTGTTCATATGTTAATGTTTTCACTTAAGAGATGTTTATTTAGCATTTACGGAAGGAGCCTCCAGTGTCAGCATCAGAGCTAAAGCTGTAACAGTTTCAACACCTTTTCGGTAAGCTCCAGCTGACGTACGTGAATGAAAAGAAATCACACTTTCTCGCAATAATTTTTGTTTTCTCCCAAAAAATTTTCAGCAAAATTCTTGAGGAATCTTTGATTTCTGGATAGTTTGTAAAAAGAAAAACACCCGCCACCCCAACCCCCCGAGGTTCAAATGAGCTGAAAGCTTGAAGTAAGGATGTCTTTATTTTTTTATTATTTTTTTTTCATCTTTAATAACTAACAAGGAGACATTGAGGAAATATATCATACAAAAGTATGGCTAATATAATCTTTGAAATGAATCGACTTTCTTTCAAATAAATATTTGTGATTGTTATTTTAAATTGCAAACAATGAAACACGAAGAAGTGAAATGCGTCATACAAAAACGATGGCTAGTGTCATTAATAATGGAATGTGAATCATTTCCTTTTCTTTAAAACAAAAGATTGATGTAAAATGAATAGTCCTAGTAATGGTGGTTTCTATGGAAATGTGTTTATTCTATGGACAGATTATAAAAAGCAGATGATTCGATTCTTAAGCAAAGAAACAACAAATGAGCTGCTGCCATTAGAAATGAAAAAAGTCAACAACAACAGCAAAAAAAAGGAGATGCACTATGTGACGTTTGCAATCCACAGGTCAGTTTACCAACAGAATTTAAAGCCTTCCATATTCAAACTCGAACAGGTGATGTGGGAAAATTTACACCTTCCGTGCAATGTCTTCATCACGTATTCTTTTCTTTTTCTTTTTTTTTTTATTTATTTCTTTTTTACAGCTGGCAGAAAATACTTTCAATTTTTTCCCCAACTTTTGCTAGAACTCTTAATTCCACCCTTCACTTAAATTGCCATCAAGGAACAGTGTAAAAATACATGAATCATTAAAACACTAGTGTGAGTCCTGTGTGAGTCCTAGACTTTTTTTTTTTTTTTTTTTTTTTTTTTTTGCAATTTCTCCTTAAAATATCCTTAAAATATGCACTTTTATTACACAAAATGAATACAAACTTAACAGAAACATAATTTAAATTTTTGAGGTAAAGACAAATACATAGATTTTTTTTTTGGAGTGCTATTTATACACACATTTGAGCCAGAGTTTTTTTTTTTTTTTTTTTTTTACTTTTATTTATTTTTTTTTTGAGGAAAAGTTTCCTCAGCTCATGTGCAGCAGGATTGGGAGTTTTCAGTTTTGAGTCAGTTGACAGAAATCTGCTCACTGGCAGTATGTTATGTTCTCTCCAGTAATAAAAGTAAGTTCTTCTTGTTTTGCTCTCTCCGGAGATGTGGAAAGTGGAGATTCTGTGGTTCCTCCCTCAAGGTTCTTTTACAGAAACATAGTTAGGAGAAAAGGAAGAAAAGTTTTATTGATATATTGTCCAGAGAGCAGTTGATCTCCTCCGCAGTGTGTTATAAGCTGCGCCTGCATGTTCAGGTTCCCGTCTTTACAGTTCAACAATACTTCCAATTTGTATGTCATCCTCCTTGGTGTCAAGTCAAAAGCTATCAGAATCTTTCTGTTTAGAGCTTTCGTAATGTTATCACCAATATTGGCCTCGTAAATAAAGCTTTGCTATAAAAAAAAAATAATAATAATTTGCCTGACCCAACTGTCTCTATGCCATCAATGTGCCCAGAAACTTTCTCAAAGATAGAGATTAAAAAGAAAAAGAAAAGCACACACAGAAAAATAACAATCAGGCACTCTGTCCCTTCATAGCTCTGCCTATTTTATAGACAAATTCGGGGCAATAGCCTTCGGTTCCTTTTCTTTCTTTCATTTTATACACGTGTCTGCATATCCATCTAGAACAAAGGACAGTTCTTTGTAACATTCTTATGTTATTCTTACACACTTCTTAAGTGCAACTTCGAAAAAAAAGCAACTTTGAAACGATGCTTTTTTATGTCTTCTCTCTCCAAGTTGAGAATGCAGGATTTTTTTTTTTTTTTTGTAGTTAGTAGATACTGACTTGTGAGAGGACTTGGATCTGAGGCGGCGGAGGTGGTGGTTGCGGACTTCCAAGCGATGCCGAATGTGGCGTTCCAGGCGAGTGCTGGACGGGCGAATGCGACTGCTGCTGATGCATCTGATGCATCTGCTGCATCTGCACGTGTTGCATTTGCATGTGCTGATGCTGATGCTGTTGCATTTGCTGCTGCTGTTGCTGTTGCTGCTGCTGCTGCTGCTGCTGTTGCATGTGATGCTGCTGTAGCTGCTGCTGCAGGTGATGCTGGAAATGCTGGTGCTGCATCTGCTGCTGAATCTGCTGGTGGTGCATCTGCTGCTGCTGCATCTGGTGGTGCTGCAAATGCTGCTGCTGCATGGCCGCATGCATGGGCGGGCTCATCTGCGACGAGGACATCTGGCCCAGCATTTGCGACGGCATGCCAGGGGCCATGTTTTGGTGCGCCACGGTGACCGAGGTGACGACGTGGCTGTTTCCGACGCGCATCTGAAGCGGTTTTGGGGCGATGGCTCGAGGAAGGGCTTGCTGCAGGGCCTGGGAGGCTGAGGGCATGGATGGGTGCTGGGAGAGAGGTGAGGAAAGGGGAGAGGGCAAAGCCAGGCCGGGGGAGAGGCTGGTGGAGGCCAGGGTCTGCTGCACCGAACGGATAGTCTGAGCTTCAGCAGACTCCGCTGCAGCCTGACAGACAAAGAGGAAGAGAAATTGAATAAAGAGATCCAACTCAAGAATAGCACAAAATCAAGTTTTTTCGGGCTGAAAAATAAAACACATCATCTGTTCCTTAAATCAATTACCACCCTATTCATCGTTACCTACTTTAACACCTTCATTTTGGTCGCTCATTGGATTTGCAAAGTTCTCGGAAAAAAACACGGGATGTGGCAACTGCATCTCGGTAATGACTCGCTACTGTATGTATGCCTATCAAAGATGCAAATATCAGCAAATAATTTAGCAGGCATTAACAGATATGCTAATGCCACAGGCTAGCAAACAGATCCTGGGAATTAATGAGGTGTGCTCATTAGCTGCTTTCACGACCTGCTATCTTTACACCTCTACTGACAGAGAGAGAGAGAGAGAGAGAGAGAGAGAGAGGAGGTAGGGTGGAGTAGAAGATCTCACCTTTGACACCAGACTGGCACGATAAGCAGCAAGAGCTTTCAGATACTCTTTCTTGGCTGCCTCGGTTTTGCTTTTGTAAACCTGCAGTGATGAAAAAAAAAGCAAAGCCGGTGTGAGGAACAGGTAATAAACAAATGCGGCATTTTCTCAGTAACTTTATTTATAAAGCACCTTTCAAACGTTTAAAATGCAGCTCAAATTGCAAAGATAGAAACAAGAAAAAAAGGAACAAAGAAAGAAACAAGAATTGCTAAGAAAGAAACAAAACTATAAATGTTAATAAGGGGTGCCAATAATTCTGGAATTACCTATATTTTGTACCCAGATAAGATTTATGTTCTCTGAACTACAGAATCTCCCACACAAGGCTAGATAATTATATAGACTACAATCTATGTCAGTGCAGACATCTGAATATACAACATAATCATGTCTACTGCACTCATGTACCTGTTTCTGTTCCTCTCCCAGACCGTCCCACATGGACGCCACGATCTTGGAGACCTCCCCAAACGTAGCGTTGGGATTCTGACCCTTAATGGCCGCCTGGGTGTCTCGAAAAAACAGTGCATATGCCGAGACGGGCTTCTGAGGCTCGTTAGGGTCTTTCTTCTTCTTTTTCTTGGGTGTCTTGGGCTTTTTTCCAGCGTCTGGCGCGGGACGCTTTTCACCAATCTGTAAGGAAGAGTGGAATGAGAGTTTGGTTTTATAAAAGCAGATTGTGAGTTCAGCAAGATCGGAAATAAAATCGAACAACATATACGCTCAATCCTAAAAAGGGGGGGAAAAAAAACAGAAGGCCAAAGGGAGAAAGAATAAAGTATGTTGCTCGAAAGCAAGAAATAGTCAATTTTTGCATAATTTTTTTGATGAGAATTGCCTTTGCTGTAACAAAATGTCAAATAAGGTTCTTTAATTTCATAAATATTATTTACATTTTAATACATTTAGTCTATTTTCTTAAAGGGTGCCAATAATTCTGCATTGTACATATGCAGTATGTCATTCAGCATTGTGAGCAAAAACTAAAGCAGAAAATTGGATAAAAAGCCTAAGTCTGTGATCTCTATTGTCTCTACATTCCATTTCAGCTTTATCGAATTAAAAATGTAAAAGAAAATGATTAAAATGGAGTTTCAGAATATGATGAAGACTTTTTAAGGACACGTAGAGACCCTTTGAAAGATTAGCAAGAACATTCCAGTACTTACTCAAAGAAATCAAATAACTTTGTCATATTACAAAGGTCAAAGGTCACTCACCTTACTCCCATCGTCCTGATCGTCTTCGTTAATGGAGCTGGATGGAGATGGTGTAGCCGACTTGCTGGCCGGAGGAGACGGGGACGTGTGGGTGATGTTCGGTCCGGTCATGTTGAGGCCGAGCTGGGCGCTCAGCTGTGATTGGTTGATAGTGGTCAGCTGGTTGCGTGACATCATCGCATTGGGGTTGTTCATGTTGATGATGGATCGCATGACCATGGTGGGGTTTGGTGGGTATTGACGCAGCTGAGCCTGTGAAATACCCTGTACAAAAATATTAATAATAAAATGAATAAATAAAATAAATAAGGAAAAAAACAAAACAATCAACACTCATGTTAATGTTTACTGATCTGTGCTTTTAAAATATTTATTCATTTTACATCCCTAGAAGTATTTTTTTTTGCCTTTGTTTATTTATTCATTTTCATATGATTCATTTACATGTGATTCATTTACATATGATTCATTTACATGTGATTCATTTACATGTAATTCATTTTCATGTGATTCATTTACCTTTTCTCCCCTCCCTTCCCTTTCCCAAATATTTCATTGAGAAGAAAAGAAAAAAGAAAAAAAAAATTTAAATCCCCCCACCCTCCCCGGGCTCATCATGGCTACTAGAAGTATTTTAGTGTTAAAAGAATGCATTAAAATCAGTCCACAAGTTCGAAAATTTCGGAAAAACCCCAATCCTCAAATCATCCACACTGTGGCTATAAAGCAGGCTTCCAAAATGTCAGAGGGAAAAAAAAAAAAAAGACACGGAGTAACAAAATCCTGTGATTTATTTTATAAGAGACGTAAGTACGGGTAATAATGTACTATATATAAATAATATGAAATTGCTCACTAAGTAGACGCAGCTAGACGTATAAAATCTCGATTCGTGTCTTTTATCAGCCGTACTTTGTGCCAGAAAGGACCACTGGGATATTTCTCCTTAAGGACTGTAAGCACTCTTCTGGGAACCCATCAAAATTGCAAAGCCACAAAATCAAATTATGTCGAATAACTATTCCAGTAAGTCACTCTGCATTTCTGCAGCCAAATCAAAATCCCATACGCTTCAGTGCAGTCCAGTGTACTAAAGGTTACAGCTCATACTGCGCTGGTGATGAAGCTGCAAAATGATTCCGCAGTGCATGTTTGGTGATGAAAATCTATCAGCTGGCAGGTTTCATACATCACACTTTGACTGCCAAAAAGATGGGAAAATATTTCTGTATAATATGTCTATATATCACTGAGCTCAGATTAGATTTGAGAGCTTATGGGCGACCTCTCCCTCTCCCTCTTCGTATAAAACTCCAAGCCATGGTTATATATAAAAAGAGGCTGGTGATGGAATGACAGATTATAGATGTTATAACTTGTTTTGTGGGCTTCCGGAACAGTAAACATAACCATCAATGGATAAAATATACAATGTTTCATTCCTCAATATGTATATATATAAAAATAAATGCAAGTGTTAGCAAATTAGTGAAGTATAAAAGGAATAAAACACTTTGGAATGTGCTGTTATTGGAAATAATACATCTTGGGTGTATCCCACTGTGGAGGCGGAGTTTGTGAATGCAGGGCGGAGCCGGAGAAGGCAAGTGGTAAGGAGTGGGGAATATTGGACTAATGAATGTTCTCTGTATCAAAATGAGGCAAGGATAAGCGAGGGAGAGACATGCGCCTCGAGAGAGCGAGAAAGCACAACGCCAAGCGTGCGCTGAGAGTGTGTGTGTGTGTGTGTGTAAATAAAGAAACCCAAGAACGAGAACAAAATAATAACGCGTGAGAGTGTGTCAAGCCTGCCTCTGACTTAATTCTCCTTGCCCCCTTTAAAAAGTGTCACACCCACCTGATTATTTGCCTTGTAATCTGTAAACTGTAATCGTCGGTCAAGTCAACGTGCAACTGCAATCGTAAATAGGTAAATACGTATCGAATAAGAATAATCAACTGTGGCCGTATCACTTAAACAGCGTCGGCGATTGTGAATTGTAATCGTTGGTAAATCGGTGCGGTATGAGACGAATAAAAAAAACAAAAACATGCTGTTAGAGGAAAATAGACAACTTCTGCACATTCGCACTGCCACATCTTTGATTATTTACCTCATAAATTGTAACGGCTGTTCGGTGAGGTTTCGATCAAATTGCTGTGGTATGAGAGGAATAAACCACTACGGAACGTGCTGTTATTGGAAAATAATCAAGCCACCATGACATCTGATTATTTGCCTTGTAAATTGTAATCGATGGTAAACTGGTACAGTATAAAGAGGAATATAATACATCATGATGTGGCGTTATAGGAAAATAATCGAATTAGGGTGTATCCCACTACCACATCTCTGGTTATTTGCTTTGTTGTATTTTATTCTTTATATAACTGTAACTGCCAAATTTTGCCTTAACTGTGTTTCTTCAGAAGAGAGAGAGAGAGAGAGAGAGAGAGAGAGAGAGAGAGAGAGTGGTGAGTGCTGGGGATAGAAAGTGTTTCGCATTGATTGAACTGAGAGGGAAATTACAGCAGCTGCCAGTCTCATACTGCAACATGATTAAAGGGCAAAAAAGGAAAAAGAAAAAAAGAAATACTGCTGCAAAACCAAACCAAACAGCCTCTGAGGAGAACAAGGTGATATTCTTTCATATTATCATTCTGTCTTTATTTTTCCTGTCCTTCACATCTCTCTCTCTCTCTCTCTCTCTCTCCATTTGCTTTGCCTTCCCAGAGACGCCAACTCAATCTCCCCTCTGTGTCAACACATCACAAAGTCTTGCACTTGGCCTTATTGCACAGATCTGTGAAAGCAACTCCTACAGAACACATTTTCACACACACAGATTGGATTGTCCATCTTTTATTCCCTCTACACCTTCTCGTGCCAAATCAACTCCCTATGAACACATGACGAGGCGAACGCAACATCTGCTAGTGTTTATTAGAATCAATGTTTAAAAAAAATAATAAAAAATCGTGTTAAATAATAAAAGAGAAATGGCTTTTTTTTTAAATGAAATTCGCTAATGGGGAATGACAGAGTCGGTATGCGTTTTAATTCATTAATTCGGGCTCCAAAAACTCATCTAGAGATTAGATTTGTGTGTGTGTGTGTGTGTGAGAGAGAGAGAGAGAGAGAGAGAGAGAGAGAGAAAGGGGGAAAGACTGCGATTTCATTAGCTCTGACCATCTGTGTAACAACTCATCAACACCGTCCCAGTGGTGACACACACCTAACAGCCACCAAACACAAATGGAAAAAAGGAACAATTCCGCTTGCAGTGTGTGTACAGTAGAAAAGCGCCATATGGGAAGAAATTAAAATCTTTTACAGGATCACAGAAATGTTTTAAGCTGGTTTTAATTAGGGATACATAAAAAAAAATCTATTTTCGAGGCACTGAGATCCTCAGTTAAAGGATTGCGCTGCATGTCAAAAATCTGTTGTGTGTTTTATTGAAAAATTCCACTTCAAGATTTACTATGCGATTAACCTGTGTTCTTTATGATCAGCATTGAATTACTAAAACACCTGGGGGACTGGCTGTTATTGGAAAATAATCAGTGCGTGCGATGAAGCTACTGTGTTATTGTTACCATCTATTAGCAAAAAAAAAAACACCACCATATTGTTTTTTTTACCCATTTATAGTTATTGTACATTAAATGTCGTGAAACATCCGCAAAATAATTCATTCAAAATCAGCGTTCCATTCTAATTTCAATTATAGCTGCAATAAAACAGACGTTCCCTCACTGGCCTCTCTTTTTTTCTTTCTCTTGAGGCTAATAATAATAATAATAATAATAATAATAATAATAATAATAATAATAATAATAATAATAATAATAATAATAGTAATAAAATGCAGCTCATGTAACCTACAAAAAGTCAAGCTGTTCATCCTGAAGACTTCCCCGTGTTGGAAAACTCACAGCTTTATCTCTGGCTGTTACAAATCTCTGACACTGGAGACTCCTTCCATAAAGTCTAAAAATAAATATCTCTTTACAGAAAACTCCATCATATCCATGATTTTATGAATAACCGCACAATTTGAATCCATTATTTATTATGCGTCTTCGATTATGTTTGTATCTGCCGTACAAGGGAATGAGTTGTTACTATAGAAACGCTAATATACTACAACACGAAAGTTCATATAAACCTGTGATTTTTGTAGCTGATGGTCAAATCAATTCGTGACGCACCAAAAGACTTGCAAAGTCCTAATAATCATCGCAGGAGGTATGCTAACAACGTCAGTGTTCCTTCCTGCCCTTTATTTGTTGCTCCAGAGCTTTATAAGACTTGTTCCAGTGAATATGGTACTGTACATGCTGACACTAATATATTATGTTGTGTTATTTTCCAATTGAGACAAAATTCTGAAAATATCATTAAAAAAATGTACGCAAATATGTAACACTTATTCGAGAATTTTCCGTACTGGATATTCGTTCTGCAGGAGCATGGTACAATCCAAGCAGCTGAAGGTTACAGCTCTTGTTGCAGGACCTGAAAAAGAAGCTCTTGGGATTTGAACTGACCCATAATCAGTTGATCACAGAACCATAACCAATTTTACCAGAATATATATATATATATATATAAATGAGACCGCAGACGAAAGAAAAAAAGGGTGATTTCTGTGTAATGCAGCCTGAGTTGGCTAATTTGCTAAGTAGAAATGTAGATGTTTAATGTCACAGTAGTCTGACTCGTGGGGTGCAAGTCAATAACCAATCTGTTTATTCATGTCCCCGCTGCACTTCTTCCATTTGCATTTTGATTGCAACTTTGTCTGTGGCTACAGCTCATATCTTCAGAGATGCTTTTGATAGTCTTCATAAATCTGCAAATAACTTCTTATCTAGAGAGCAAAGAGGCCAGATGTGTCCTATGCACCCTGCTGAGCTTGTGTGTGTGTGTGTGTGTGTGTGTGTGTGTGTCACCATATAATCACACAACCCAAGCTAGAGATCTCCATCAAGGGCTTTAATAGCTTGAGCTACTTGCATATAGAATATTGATACAGATTCAAAGTAATGTTCTCACTAAGCCACAGAAGCCCTATGTGGAATTCATATACTGTATATACACTAATAAGATGTGGATTTAGCATGAAATCTGAATGAATGTCTAGTAAATGAAGTATAAAATCTGGTATATTATCAGCTACGTGTCTTTATCGACCGTGTGATGCTTCACATGATACTGTATATTCTCTTACATGTTAAGGACTGATTAGCTATCTTGTTATTCATATGCTTATATTATTGGGCTAGTTATTTATTTATTTTTTTCGTGCATTCTCTTCTATTTCATATTATATGAATATAAACAAAGACTTCTTCATTCTTGTTTTCAACAAAGACCTCTTCTTCTTGTTTTCACCGTCTGCCGTTACATGTCTATGTAAACAACTTGGCTAAATAATTAGTTGAGCTCTTAGCTCTAATCATTAGCTATTTTTTACCCTCCATATTTCTCTCACAAGTGTTCAAGCGACCTGTATTTACTTCAACTGTGCGTTGTGTTTTCACTCAATTCAAAAGCTCAACATTCACAACTTCCATTACCGCAGAGATGAATAGTTTAGCAGAAAATAAATAAATAAATAAAACACCAACTATACACATTACATGTTCCACTGGCTAGCTAGCTGAAATGTTAGTCATTCGCCCAATTCGTTAACCCTGAGGTGTTCTCGGTTTTCCCGCACAACAGTGCAAATTCTAGCAACTTTAAGTACTTAAATGGTGAGCATGTCATGTTTTTGCCCATTTCCTTCATTAGGAAGGAACCAGAAAAGACCCTACGCGCTCCAAATCTGGTTAATTGTTCATATCTGTGTATAGTATTACTAACATGTTTCCAGTTATTAATGGCTTTATGACTGCTACCTAGCTAATCCTAGTCATAGGTTTTGCTGTCCATGTTTTTGTTATTTAACAGTTAGTGGTTGGGGCTTGGCCATTTCAAGACTATGAATTCACAGTTTCCTTTGTTAAACTAGCAAAGGAGCACATTAGCAAAGGAAACAAACTCTACATATATTACATGTGGTTAATTGTTGCTAATATTTATCCAGTTATAGGCTACTAGCTAGCTAGCTAGCTGGCCTGCTAATCCGGGCATTATCTAGTTAGTTTATCCTTATTTTCATTCCTGCTTGCGGTCCATTATTCCGTCGCCAAGCAACAGCGTTGTAGCAAATGTAACTAGTTAAACTGAATCGATTTATATATTTAGTTAGTTAGTTAGTTATTTGTGTACATTTCGAGAGCAGAACATTCACAATTTCCTTCATTTCTCAGCTCTGGGATGAATAATTTATCAAGGAAAACACAAACTAGACAGATTTCCGAGATCCTGGTTAACTGTCCATGTGTAATGAATCGAATATATTTACCCAGTTACAAACAAATTTATGACTACCTAGCTAGCTGAAGTATTAATCCTAGTCATTAGCTAGTTTGTTTTTCATTCATGTTTACTGTCCATATTTCTGTTGCCACGCAATTATGTTCAAGCCGCTTTAACTACTTCAATGGTGTGCAATTTTTGCTTATTTCACGAGCACTATTCATTCTCTCAGAACTTAGTTATGAGTAAATTAGCAGAGAAAACCCATTTCAAATCGGGTTAATTGTCTATTTGTGTCCGTAAATGTATTCTGTTCATTCATTTTTCATCCCAAAGCATACTTTAGGGTATGCAAAAAAATAAATAAATAAATAAAAAGGTTATATAATGGTGTAGATGGTAATTTTTCATAACACAGTACACAGCTCAGGCTCGGTCGACACAAAAGGCTCTGAAAGCGCAGCGCCTAAAGGAATCTGACATCACACAATACTCCACAGCATTCATGTCAAACACCAAGTCACCTTTGATCGATGACTGTTTGCTTCTACTTCAAACACTATCCAATCCTCTTTCATCAAAGCCTTAACCACCACCAGGGAGAGTGGTTACGGCCCCCAAAAAACATGGACCACACTCATGATCGCACAAACACTCACAAAAAAAAGAGAAAGAAAGAAAAAAAAAAACAGACTTCCCCTTCTGTCTCTCTTTTCAAAATGGAAGAGGGTTGAAATTTAAAGAAGCATGTGACAGACTGGTCTGAAACGATACTGCGAGCTGAGCTGGAGAGAGAGAGAGAGACAGAGAGAGAGGGGATGGGGGTTGCGAGTTAGTGGTGGATTTATTAAAAGCATCTTGGTATGAGCTGTTCCACACTGAAAAGAATGTTAACAAGTTCAATTTCCATTCAATCAGCCTCACAGTGCTCTTGGAAATGTTCCATTGAGGGAGGAGGAGGAGGAGAAGGGGAAGGAGGAGGAGGAGAGGGGTGAGGAGGGGGAAGGGGGGGGGGGCATTTGGCTGAAATCATCTATATGGTAATTATAAGGATGATTCTGTCAGTAACTTTGGCCAGCGTGAAAAGGTCAGCTCTATTAAAGATAGTTTATCAGCTCTTTGCACATATTCACTGCACTGCTGCCATTTTAAACCAACACAATTTGGCTTTATTTTGCCAACCGTTTTTTTTTTCTTTCTTCTTCTTCTTCCTCTTCTTCTTCTTCCTACCTGTGGTGGTCTGTCTTTATATCTAACACAATAAAATGGATTTTTGAATGAATCTTTTTTAGTACTCTCTCTGCCACTGTGTCTCATTTCCCATGCATGGAACATCTGTACATTTTACAATTAAATCATAACTAGAGATGTATCGATACCGTTTTTTTCAGTACACGCACATGTTTATCGGCAATACTGGCGATACTGAAAATAGCGACTAGCGGTACTTGCTAATAAGCGGTCAGAGACATCATGGAACATTTTTATTTAGTCTGATTCTGTATCTGTTATCATGATTTTAAATGCACACATACCGTATGTGTGTTCATGGACTTAAGTTACTCGACTCGTTTAAAATAAATAAATAAATGAAATAAACATTAGCTAGTTGCTTTTAAATGAAGCGTATTCTTTGGCTACGTTAGTTACATTTGATCGAGTAGGGTTGCAGTGGAGAAGAGCGGATTTCATTCCACTTCTGAAAACCGTACAGGCGTACAGTCATTGTATCATAATCCTTCGATGTCAATGACCCATAGCGGCTGATCGTCACGAACGACATACCGGTTAAGAGCTGTCATTTTCACTCACCTAGCATAGTGTGTTGATATTTTTTTCTCACCTAGATAATGTTGTTTGTGGCCGTGCGCTGTTAGCAATCAGCTCCTCCTTGTATCCTGTGTAAGATTTTATCAGGTTACATGTATTATAGGAAGAGGTGTAGATATTTTCACAAAGCTTAGCTTGCTGTCGTTTCGTGTCGTCTGTTCGCAAACATTGGAGCGTTATCCGTTAGTACACGTACAAGTAGTTCATGGTACCGGACGAATACCCGATACAGATATCGGTACTGATGCATACTGATCATCAACCTCCAAACGAAAATTCTACATCCGCTTCCCTCCTTCCATCTGTGCTGAGCAGGTATTTAAAACTTGTTCGGCATGATTTCATTTGGAGTACCGTCTGAGAAACCAAATTACAGAATCAATCACGCAGAAGGTCAGTCTGAGACTTCATTAGGTATTGCATGCCTGCATCCATATCTTTCATTTATGAGTGAGCCGATACGACGTCACAATGGTGCTAGCTTAGAGTGTGTGTGTGTGTGTGTGTGTGTGTGTGTGTATGTGTGTGTGTGTGTGTGTGTGTGTGTGTGTCTGTGTCTGAGGAGGTAAAGGATGGAGGGGGTGGGAGACATGAAGGTGAAGGTGGGCAAGAAAAAAAATCCACTTTAAGAAACTGATGTACAACCAATGTCAGAACTACTCAGGTTGGAAGGGAGATAACAGAGAGAGAGAGAGAGAGAGAGAGAGAGAGAGAGAGAGAGATAAACAAGGGACAGAGAGAGATGAATACTCTACACACTTTCTTTCTGTGCCACTGTTCATATTTTCCATTGTATAAACCGGCCTGCTTGACAGCACCTCGTCACTTTGTGAAGAATCATGAGTGCATCAACTGGTGAGAGACAAAAAACCTATTAAACCCTAAAAGAACATTAAACTCTCGGAGAATCGAATAATGTTGCCATTTTCCACCATATCACTCTTGATTTCTCGATGCTGATTGGTCAAACCTGTTCTAATGCGTTATCATTTCTATAGTAACTTAAACAGGGACTTGGATCTTGGGCACTCCGTATAAAAAGATGTAAAATAAAATAAATGAAATAAATTTAATAATAATAATAATAATAATAATAATAATAATA
Organism: Ameiurus melas; assembly: GCA_012411365.1. Lineage (NCBI taxonomy): Eukaryota > Metazoa > Chordata > Actinopteri > Siluriformes > Ictaluridae > Ameiurus > Ameiurus melas. Next base: position 4,159,931 of record CM022754.1, read on the forward strand.
AATAAATAAATAAAATGAAATTGTTTGGTATTTATTGCTATTATTATTATTATTATTATTATTATTATTTATATTAATAATAAATATAATATTTCATTGATTATTTTCTTATAACAGTACACCCTGAAGGGTTTTATTCTTTACAAATAACACTATTATAATATAATATCAAATGTGTTTTCGCAAACGATGGACCGTATATGAAGTCAAAGAAATACAAATTGGAAAAGTGATGCAAGCAGGCATTCATGCTGCTTGCATCACTAAAGCTAACAATAAAAAATCAGAAAAATCATCTTCACATGAAGCGTGAAGGACATCTTCACATGTCCAAAATAAATTCTGTGTAGTCTTTTTTAGACACAGCTGAACACAGCCGCTTTTCTACAAGATCCCTTTCAAGTTAGAGCCCTTTCAAAATGACCTGACGACTGGAATCAGTCCCTTCAAGATTTCACGATTTTCGATCGCAGACACGACTGACGAATCAAGCAAACGCCGCAATATTCGGAGGAGCTTGTTTTTTTTTGTTTTTTTTAAATTACGGCCAAAACGCGTCATGTGACGCCATCACAACACGCATTCAGCCAAAGTCCTCTTCGATTCATGTGCGTCAAACATGAATGCGGCTAAAAGGTCTCGTTTACCAACAAACATCACTGTTAAAGACCGTGCAAAAGAATTTCGTTCAGTTGCAAGTTTGGCAAGGTTGGCAAGTTTTCCGCAAAAAAAAAAATTATTATAAAATCTCAGCAAGTTGCATCACAATTTGTTTATTTATTTTTTACTTAGCCACAGCAAAAGCAAGCATTCTTGGACAGTCAGCATTTCTGTCAGCTGGTACTGAATCATAATAATAAACAGTATTACATACAAGTAGTGATGACTCGGTCTTCATTTCGATAAGGCTTTAAAAGTAAATGAGCAAAGAAAAAATGTCGCTGAACTGGCTCATGTACAGCATCGGGGTTTTTTTTTTAGGGAGGGGAGACTCTGAAAATCAGATTGCCCTCATGCTGAGAGACGAGAGCGAGATTGAAACGAGAGCGAGGGGAGATGTAGGGAGCTTGTTAGGGGAAGTCGATTAAATAAATAATGACTTCATGTTCAGGGCCCCCGCCAGCCGCCTGAAGAACAAGAAGCACATCTCGCTGAATTGGGCTGGGAGTGAGGAATTAGCTGAGTTAGCATAAGTAAGTGAATACTTAGAGAATGTATTAATAGGAGATAAATAAATAACGCAAGGCTAATGGAGCAAGAATTGGTGCAGGGACTGTATAATGTTTTGTTGAGCGGATTTATAGTAACGCTGTTGAATGCTTGATTCTGATTGGCCAGAAGGTGATATTTCACTGACTGTTCCTGTACAGGGTTGAGTTGTTTATTTAGCATATATATGGAAGGAGTCTCCAGTGTCAGCATTTTCGAACACTCTTCGGGGACAGAGTGCTTTGCGCTTATTGGTTTCTCAGTAACATGACGAGCTGAATTTCTTTTTCCCAATAACTTCAAGAGAAATAAAAAAAATAAATAAAAAGAAGCTGGTGTTTATAGCTGCTATAATCTAGCTGATAACAAAAACGAACTTTTCGCAGACGCTCCATAACGCAACTATAAACGGATAAAAAGTACAAAGAAAAATATATTATCGTTACAGATTAGCTGTCCTGTAAGAGAAATAAAACATTTTCTGCGATGTCCTGTTATTGGAAAATAGGCCACTCCTAAAGTTGATTATTTGCCTATCCCGGCGTATCCCATCATGTTTTATTCCTTACTTAAAAAGCATTAAGCTCCATCCGGAGCTGTAATGTGTCATATTGTCAAGACGATTGATGGTGCAGTGATGTAATTTTGGTTACTTTGGCAGCCTGTCATTGAAAAGCCTATTAGATTAAAAGAATAATGTGCAGCATAGGTAGTGGAAACCATAAGGAACACATCTTGAGTGTGTATCACTTTTCTAATCCAATATAACCCCATGTACAACTCAGGCATGTTTCAAATCAATGCGAGTTCACAGGCTTTTGTCTGAGCAACCCAGTAGGAAGAACGAGGATCAAATTGCATTCGTTGTGAATGTTTCGGAAGAAAAATGGCTGACATGACAAGCGAGAGAGAGAGAGAGAGAGAGAGAGAGAGAGAGGATCCAAGCACAATTCAAGCAGAAATGCAGCCCGGTGACGTTTCTACATAGAGGAATAAATGTTTGAGAATTAGATTTAATCCCTTTCTAGTGCTGTGAGAATAAGCCTGTAATTGTGTCAAGAATCTGTTTTTGCACCAGATGTAGACTCGTCTAACTGACCATGAAATAGTTTTCTTTTTACGTGCCTGAAGCAGGGAACAGCAAGGAATTTATCTATTTATTTCTTTTTAAAAGTCACAGTCTTAGCGTTTCACGATTCAGAAATGCAAATAAATCGAATTTGAAAACACGAGATTCGAAAATATGAACTGAAACGAACTCAAACGGTCTTGTGACCAAGACATTAAAAACTGAGGGGGGAAAAAAAAAAAATGTGCCCGGAATCTCAGTTCGTCTGACCTTTTGTGCTTCCTTATATATTCATATTTTGGCGACAGAGATTTCATTTCTGTAACAGCAGCATTTAATATAAATAGTCTCACTGTGACATTTCCCTTTCATTCTCCTCAATGCATTTATATTGCGCTGGCATTTACGAACCACTCCTCTTTTTTTTTTTCTTTTTTTTTTTTTTTTTGAATTGGCCATCACAGCTCAATCATAAAACATTATGGTTATGAAATGACAGAATGCCTGCACCACATGTCTGTCCAATGTCACTATTCATAACAGTGAAAGGTGAAAGCAATATATTGCTATACAGTGTTGACCTTTTTGAATCGTCCCTTTATAGCTCTGTACGTTATCTGGGCTGTTGGCTAATGATTCTCTTTACGGATCGGCTTCTGTGGGTTTATGAATGATAATTTGTTGCATAATTGTGCTTTTATTGGCGCTAAGTGTGCTTTTATTTGGGCCTATGGACATATTCGCATAACAAATGCAACCATGAATGTTGTACTACGTATGCACTGAATACACTCAGTGTATCAACATGATCACGAAACACACTTACAAATTTATTTTATTTTTTTTAAAGAAAAGAACAAACAAACCATGACCCATGTTGCCCTATATGCCTTATAATGCTTGTCATAAGCTTATAGAAATGCTCATAAGTACATTATAATACATTATGACATGCCGTTACATGTGGTGACCTTTATACCTAAAAGTGTATTTAACATTACAGATGTAAATGTAATATTTATATGTATTTACATGTGAATTTAATAAAACTATTCATAACTGCACTTTAATGTGTGACATTTGAACCACCTTGAAGCTATTGTTCAATACATCGCCGATCAAACACTCACCACAGGGAGGCCATTATTGATGCCCACGCCGTCCTGCTCCATCATGTTCCTCGAGATGGTTATAGAAGGCAGATCCAGGCTCTGAGGTGGGAACTGCGGGGTGAAATGGACCCGTTGAGGGTTGGGATGTTCAGGAAGCCCGGGGAAGGACGAGCTCCCATCGTGGAGACCCAGGCCTGACTCAGTCTCCGGAGGAGGAGTGATGGGAGGGATCTCAAACTCTTCATCTCCGAGACTTGGAGTGTGAAACGTCTGGAGGAGACAAGGAACAACAAGAAAGAAAAAAGAAAAAGAAAAACAAAGACCGGAGGTAAATAATAGTTCAAGATATACACAATATTAAAGTGTATTATTTAATTTATATTTCTTGTTTCCTTTCTTTACTATAACAGTATGCTCCGTGTATTTCACCGTTAGCGCTGTGCAAATTATAGAGATTATCCGAGGGCCTCTGAGTCCATGAAGCTTATTATAGCCAGTGTGCCAACCAACTATTGTGACTTCTGACCCAAACCACGTCTTCTGGATTGGTGTGATTGGAGACGTGCTAAGCCGAGCAATTTCAATCATACAAAAGGCATTAATATTCCACTCAAGAAGTCCACTGGTGGAGAATATAGTATAGTAAAGGAGACATCATGCCATGGATATCTTTCTGCCATCAATAAAGCAAGCAGCCATAATTAAGACTAGTTCATATAATGCTGGAAAGATGCTCAGAAAGGTTTTTTTTTAAAACAAAACAGGCTTTTAAATATTTCTCACAGATGCTTTTGCTTAGTTCAAAAATGTTCAGCTTTGTTCCTAACGCTCACAGCCGTAAATCTGCTCATCAAGCTGCCAAATCCTGAAGCCTCGGAATTAAACTCCACCGTCACGCTTAATTTACTTAGTTTGACTTCTTGGAGATGGAATTCTTCAAGTTCTTACAGTTCTCTCCATCCTAGCCGCCTTCCAGTACAGTTTTTTTTTTTGTTCTTTCTCTCCATCTGCCTGTCACTCCTGCTGTCTTTCTCTCTTGTCTCTGTCTCTCTCTGGGGATTTCTCTTTTCTACTTTCCAGCACCCAGTCTTTTTTATCTCTATACCTACAGCACCAGCATTATAGATGCTCTGTCCCCAGTCTCTAGTCTTCTCGTATGAGATTGAATTTTGATTTTCTTATCTTCAAGTGGAATTTTCCTATAAAATATCCCATTAGTTCATTAGCTAAAGACTTTATAACCTAGAGGATGATTGTATGGTGGTGCGAGAAAATCCTGTCTGATGTTGCTGTGGATGATTTCTGGGTGGAGTTTTGGCCAAAATGTCTAGAACATATTTTGAGGGTTCAGCTTTAAGAACCTATAAATACGTTTCAATATAGTTTTTGATTGATTTTCTAACCTTGCCTTGGCTGTCTTCTTACAAAGACCAAGCTGTGGAAGGAAGCAGTTTAACTAATGCAGGCCAAATGCCTAAAGATGTCTAGAACCTTGCTAGATAAGTGTGACTTACTCACACAGTGAATGTCACGCTTTGATCAAGTTGTCGTGTAGTTACTTTCCATAGCACACCAGATCTGATCTGTTCAGTTTGTAATCAGATACCGACTGTCAAAATGCATGTGATGCGCCTGAGCTGCAGTCTGAATGAAACCTTTAAATGTTGTTTTCAGACTTTAACGATAAGCGATATAACTTGCACTTGTTCGAAAGAGAAACATCTCATGGCGTATACAAAATATCAAAAGTTCACCATTTCTCAGGCCACTACACAGCACAGTATAGGGTTAAACGTATGTGGACACCTGACCATGTGGATCACATTCCAGATTTAGACCTTGCCCATTCAGACACGAGTATTATTGAGGTCGGGCGCTGATGTTAGGTGAGGAGGTCCGGGGTGCATTCAGCTTTCCAGTTCATCCTAAATGTGTTCAGTGGGGTTGAGGTCAGGGCTCACTTGAGTTCTTCCAGTCCAACCTTAGCAATCCATGTCTTCATGGAGCTCGCTTTGTGAACAGGGGCATCGTCGTGATGGAACAGGTTCGTGCCTCTTAATTCTACTGAAATCTCAATGCTATGGCATACAAAGACATTCGAGACAATTGCGTGCTTCCAAATTTGTGGGAACAGATTGAGGAAGAACCATATATGGGTGTGACAGTCAGGTGTCCACAAACCTTTGGCCACATTGTCCTTTTGGTCATTTAACCTTGAAGAAATGTCATGATGAATGACAGGTCAAAGATTTACATCACTCTTGAAGGTCACTGTAAGGAGTCTCCGAGGGGGCAAAATAATGTATTTGAAGCCCTGATTTGGATAAGGAAATGTCTACAAGCAAATGAGAATGGTCGTGTACTAAGTCACAGACTTGATGTAAGACAAGATTATTGTACTAGAGATTGATTCGAGTAAATTTCTGTTTAAAAGTCGAAGAATTGTCCCTTAACTGTCTAACCTTAACTAGTCATTCCTGAACAATTTTTTGTCTAATAGTGTAATAAAACATGAATCCAGTTTAGGCCTGACCATTTCTAGATCATAAAAATACAATTATTTTCAATCATTTGGAGTTTGCGACACACATCTAGCCACTTGATGGCATATATAAAGGATTACAAATAAAGGTGAAATGTATGAAAGTGAATGTTTTAGCGATTTTGAGGCCTAGTTACTTCCAGGTTTGTCTGGCGGTGATCACTTAATAATTCTACTCGGAATTTTTTGACCTCGCTACTCTCCCGCTTTATCTACTGTATACTTTAGTTCACTATAACCTTGTTTACTTCAGTGTCTGTGCATTCCGATCATTTTGCATTGATCTCGAATTGCCCTGGTTTGTGTTTCTAACCTCAGTATTAACTTTAACTTTACTAATACTAAATTTAAATGCTCTAGTGAAGAAGAGAATATATATATATATATATATTATTTTTTGTTTTTTTTTGTTTTGTCCATTTTGGAAAGCCTGGGGAAAAAAAAAAAAACCAGGAGACAGAACTGATGCATTACATTACATGTACCTTGTTTTATGGAAAGTAAGCTTTGTTGTAAAAGATTACAGACTTTTATGATATACATAAACCATATTCTTAGTACTCATAGAGAATCGTGTGCGTGGATTTTGCTAATTTCCTGACTCTTTCGCAATAAAATGATTTCGCTCCGTGGACATCAACCCGTTTGTCTGCACGTTTTTATTTAGATTTTTTTTTTTTTTAAACAAAATTCTGATGGACTTTGCCAGACTATACTGTCTGTTTTTATTTTTATTTATATAATCTATCACTGACAGATCAAAATGATACGTAAACAATACGGTCAATAACTTCCTTTTTTTTGTTTTGTTTCAGATAATAGTATTGTTTCATTCATCTTTAATAATAATAATAATAATAATAGTACACCTCACTGTATTATGAGAGACGGAGAGTGAAAGAGAGAAAACTAAAGGAGAGAATGTCAGATTGAAACAATGGGGCAAAAAAAAAAGAGAGAGAGAGAGAGAGAGAGAGAGAGAGAGAGGGGAAATGGGGGTATTCTTTTGCCTTGCCCCATGACCTTTTTCTATGAATAAGACTTGCGTTGCCAGCATGTTTCTACAATAACAATGAGAAACAGAGAGAAACAGAGAGGGACACACATAGAGCGCAAGAGAGACAAAGAGAAAGAGCAATGGCCTTTGACCTAAATCTGTCTAAAACACAGCACACACAACATATAAATACGCTTATGACCTTTAGGACTAACTAGTAACAAAGTACAGGCTTGGAAAGGAAAGGAACGAGAGAGAGAGAGAGAGAGAGAGAGAGAGAGAGAGAGAGAGAGAAAGAGTTTGAAGAGAATGATATCACTGTCTAGAATGACTCGAGTTCTTCTTTATCTCCCATTGCTAATGATCATCCAAATTAACATCTGCTCCAGGAGACATCGAAGGTGTGTGTGTGTGTGTGTGTGTGTGTGTGTGTGTGTGTGTGTGTGTAAATGAGAATCGAGACACATGCAGTGGGGGCATGTCTGATGTTGGGGGATGTCATCTGTCAGCACTGGTGTGCTGGTAAGAGGTGCCAGACTGATTGTGTGTATGGTGTGTGTGAGTGTATGTGTGTGTGTGTGTGTGTGTGTGTGTGTGTGTGTGTGTGTGTGATGAGTCAGTCCAGCTCTGTTAACAGTCTTTTAAACCATAGACATATAATACAGAGATTACAATACAATATATAATACATTCATCCAATGTTCCATCCATCCATCCATCTACTTATCCATCCACGTTTTCATCCACCATCTTATCATTTATCTACACACCGATCTATACATTTATTCACCTATCCTTCCATTTTGACTCTCCATACATCCATCTTTCTATTAACCTAGACATCCAGATCTAGATTTTTATTCATCCATCCATCCATTTATTACCATCTATCCACCGACCCAATGGTCTATCCATCCAACCATCATTCTATCCATTCAGATTTCTACTAATCCATCCAACCATCTATATCTATGCACTGATCCGATACCTATCTATTAATTCATACATTCATCCATCTTTCTATTTAACCTATCCATCCACTTATCACCATCTATCCACCTACCTAATGGTCCATCTATCCACCCACTCATCCATTCAAATGTCTATTATCAATCTACCCATCTACCTATCTGATCCACTGATCCAATATCTATCTATACATTCACCTACCTATCCATCTGCCTATGAATTCAAATTCCTCCATCCATCCACCTATCTATACATCTGCCTGTCCATCCATCCGTTCAGATTTGTATTAATCCAACTATTGACTTGAAGCCCACCCAGCAATAGATTCATTTTGATATATATTCTCTATATATCCATCCATTCATACATCCTTTTTCTCCACCCACATATTCACTCATCCTTTCAGCCATCCATCCACCCAATCCATCCATTCACCCATCATCTTTCTATTCACCTATCCATCCATCCATCAATCCATCCATCCTCCGTACATCCACGATCCACACACGCTCCACTCACGCAGTGCTCTGCACTCACAAATATACAGATCATGAAGTAATATCCAGAACGTCTCCATGAACTCGGTAATCTAATTCGGCAGAGCAATAACCAGCACTTGTTAGAAAAGCACTGTGCTGCAATTACTGCGTCCAGCAGCATGCTGGATCGATAGCATGGAGCTTCCAATGTCAGGAGAGCAGAAAAAGCTCTACTCCTCAAATGACAACACTGTGGCTCAGAGTCTTGCAAAACTGGCCTCCATAAAATCCATCACAACATATTTATGAGCAATTTGAGGAGGGTAATTTGATTGTACGTGACGTGGGAATCTAACCGATGGAACGAAATGTGACTGTTTTCCTGCCGAAATGGAGGAAATAGGAGCTTCTATAAGAGCAGCCTTTATCTATTCTTGGTATACAGTATATGGATATTGTAATACACTTCGGCTCAGTTATGTGACAGTATCTGTTTACTGCTCCAACTATCTGGATCTGTATTAGGATTTTTTTTTTGTAATAGTGTTGTTTTGTTTTAAATATGTTTTTAAGTCATTTAAATATGAACACCTTACACCTGCGTCCCTTGAAACACTGGGAAAACCCAGAGGTGGAAATTCCAGCACTGTCAGGATGGTGTATGAATTGTCTGACAATTCTTCACTAGGACACTGGTTCTCAGCCATTGGTGGCTCAATGGTTAGTGGTCAGAAGGTCAGGGGTTCAAGCTCCAGCACCACCAGTGTTGGGCCCTTGAGCAAGGCCCTTACCCCTGTCAGTTCCAGGGGTACCGTATCACAGTTGACCCTGCGTTTTTGACCCTTACCAAGCTGGGACGTGTGAAGAAAAGAATTTCGCTGTGCTGTAATGAACATGTGACAAATAAAAGCTTCTTCTTAACCTCAGCGATATCCTTCCTGTTCATAATTGGTCAAAACTTTGTGCAGTTTTTGTTTGCGCCCTTCCATGATCTTATATAATGAATTTAGTCAGTTTCCAAAAAGATACACAAAATAGTAGTAACATTTATATTCACTGCAACCCTGACCAGGCGGTTACTAAGGATGAATAAATGAATGTTGTGAATGCATCACACTAGCACATCACATCTTTGTTAGTCATGCAAGCTTCATATCAAAGCTTCATAGCTTCATGACCATGCAAGAATGAAAAAAAAATCTAAAGTTACTCTCCTCAATAAGTATCTGAATAATAGAAAATATTTCTGCCACGTACAGAAATCACTCATCTTGTATCTATTATGGACCTGAGTGATGAAGCAGAGGTGAAGGAACTGTAAAAGCCAGAATAATAATAATAATAATAATAATAATAATAATAATACGTATGTTGTCTTAAGATCTCAATTTCACGTTAGGTCATCTCTGTCACAAGGAGAAGCCTACAGCCAAGAAAAGGCAATAATGCGCACTCATACTAATATTAAAATATGCCTTTTTCAGTTTATTGTGAAGACCGAGGTATCTAGTTTGTTTATTCTGGAACCACTGAAGCTCTCTCTGTCTTTCTACTGACATTTTAAGTAGATTAAGGAAGCATTTGGGTACAGCAAGAACCCATCACATTGTCAAATTACACTGCACAGAACAGCAAAGTCTTCCTAATGTCTCTTCCTAATGTCTCTTCAGGTCAGGTTTCAAGAAATAAGATACACACACACGCACGCACACACACACACACACACACACACACACACACACACACGGTCTCACACAGTTGTTCTTTTTTTATAAAATAAACATGACGTGGTTTTAATGTAGATCCACGTTGCTGTGTTTAATGTCTTTGGATATGAAACTTAGTATGACACTATGAGCACACAAAAACATGCACATATGCATTATCAGTACAAAATGTGTGTGTGTGTGTGTGTGTGTGTGTGTGTATCAATCAGTTTTCTGATTATTGAGGCATCTCCTCACTCCTGTAGGAGAAAGGTACACAGGAAAGCTGATAGTCTGGGGATGGGCTGTACCGTGTGTGTGTGTGTGTGTGTGTGTGTGCAGAGCAGTGTGTTATTGGGAGCAGATCTCATGTAATACATGAGAAACAGTTGCTCAGGCTCAAAGCTATAAAAACCAGCACAGTATCTCATCTTACAATGCAATCACGTAGTGTTACTGAAGCAGGTTAGAGCCACTGCGGTGGAAAATTTATGATATATGTATTTCAGTCAGATTGGAATGATGGAGAGAGAGAGAGAGAGAGAGAGAGGGAGAGAGAGAGAATGTCAAGGAAAAAAATAGGAAATGCTGTGAAATAAACAAAAATATTTTTTCTTTCTTTATGGGTTTGAAATGAACTCTTATTGTATGTGAAATTTCACGTATAGGGAGACAGTGAGGTGAAAAATGAGAAAAAAATAAAAAATAAATAATATATATATATATATATATATATATATATATATATATATATTACAGACTGTATGTGTTGCTCTTGTGTACCAAAAAAAATAAATTCAACTGATTCTTGGTGCATCTCGATTTTCGATTTGTGGAGCCTAAATTCAGAACAAATAGCTTTTGTATTTTCATAAAATTTACATATCCAAAGGCAAAGAAATTCACGTTTGAATATTTAACGTCACGTTTTCGAGAACTTTACCAACCAGTTTAAGTCTAAACCTCTAATGACCCTATATATATATATATATATATATATATATATATATATATAAAACAAGCAACAGGTGTGTCCTAAAACTTGTATTAGGCTGCATGGAGTTATTAATTTTATAAAGTTTTAAATGGCTCAATCCCACACTATGTAGTGAGCATATATATAGCGAATAGGAATGTATTTTTACAGGTTCAACACATTGTAGCTAAATGCAAATGTTTACAAAAATGAATATTTAACAATAAATACTTATGTTGAAAAAAATTAAATACTTATGTTGATTTTAGCTTGTGATTCTCTTCATTCATAGATACTGTAGGTCTACACTGTTTGGTGAGATTTATCTTCAGTAGTATCGCGCAGAAAACTGTCTTTGATGCAAAGTCAGTAAAATAAATTACATAACCCAATAACATCGCTGCTTACTGCACTTCCTGAAACGTTTTAAGCCTCTTATACATTTAATATTGTGGAACATTTAATATTGTGGAACATTTAATATTGTGGAACATTTAATATTGTGGATGTGGAACAACGTTTAGTTTTTTTTTTTTTTATCGTTCATATATAACTGCAATTTGCCTGTGAGGGCTGCTGTTCTAGAAAATGAATCAGCAATTCTAACCAATCAGAATGAAGAATTGAACAGCAGTGTGGTTTAAAGAAGAAAGCAACAGTGTGGGTTAAATTCGGTTCCACGTTCCCTCCTTCGCGACCTGTTTATTTCTTTTTTTTATTATAAAAACCAGTGAAGATGCTTCACACCTTCCACTCGCCGATAGTCACTGCTACGTATAATATGAAAATTCTTCTTCCACACCTTTATAAATACACAAAGGTGTTATTTCAGAGGAGACTTTTCTTTCCCCTGTCCGTGATGACACGTCAGTGTGTGAGAGTCGTCACAGAGAATCAGACAGTTTTGTTTTTTTTGTTTTTTGGTTACAGCTACTGCACAAAAACAAAACAGAAATGGCTTTGAAATGACAGAAAAGCATCGTTTAAGCATTGAGCCTGCCAGAATAGCACAGAAGAAATGTCTAGTTACAGCGCAGTGCAAAGATATGGCATTGATCAATGAAAATAAACTTTAGCTATTAAGACAAACTCTGGGGGAAATAAATAAATAAATAAATAAATAAATAAATAAATAAAAATCACATTGTTTTGACATTTGGAGCTAACAACGCTTGCTCGTGTTCGACATTGTTCGATGTTGTTGCAGCAGTAAGGAGTTACTTACATCCCCACCAGCGAGCAGAGACCCGTTTGCATCAGCCATGTTCATGTAGTTATTGTTGTTTCCAAACTGTAACAGAAACACACAGAAAAAGAAAAAGAAAAAAAGTAGAGATAGATGTTACTATTTATTTACACATCAAGACAACAATGGTTTGTAGCGTATAATCCACACAGGTCGCTTTTGTGACCCGTGAAAAGCAAACATTCTATCAATTCTGTTATGGACAGTAGGACAATATACAATGTCTCTAACACAAAGAGAGAGGTGTTGACTTAATCCACTGTTCGGTACTGGTGTCTATTGGAAAAAAAGCACACCTCGGTTTTGCATCACAAAGCGGAGAAACACACGGGCACTGAGTCCATACCAGAAACAGTCAACATGAGAGTTTTTATCAGTTTAAACCAGAACCTTCTAGAGGTTCTAGATTTGGTTAACGTTTCACCAACTGGAACAGTTAGGATCACTACAATGCATAATGACATCACTGTGAAGTCCAATATCCTTCTTAAGCTTATTATTATTATTATTATTATTATTATTGTTATTAATAGTAGAAGTATTAGTAGTAGTAGTAGTTCAATTACTTCAATGTGATTTTATTTCATTTATTAGCCTCTGAAGATCTAGTCTGATTTATATCCATAATCTTTAGATCTAATTGGCCTCTGTGCAGAATTTTCAACGGGAGTTGTTTTCAACTTTTTCATGTGCTATGTAAATAAAGTTGACTTCATTTGACTTTACTCTTATGAAAGAAGGGGGGGGGGGGGGGGGGAAGAAAAAAAAAAAGGAAGGGGGGAAAGAAGAAGAAAAAAAGAAGAGGGGAGGGAGGGAGAAAAGAGCTGAAGGGGAGGGGGGGGGGGGAGGTGGGGGAAAGGAAGAGAAAGGAGAAAAAAAAAGAAGAAAGAGAAAAAGAAAAAAGGAAAAAAAAAAAAGGGGGGGAGGGGTGGTGGGAAAAAAAAAAAAAAAAAAAAAAAAAAAAAAGAAGAAAAGAGAAAAAGGGAGGGGGGGGGGGGGGGGGGGGGGAGGGGGGGGGGGGGGGGGGGGGGGGGGGTGGGGGGGGGGGGGGGGGGGGGGGGGGGGGGGGGGGGGAAAGAAAAAAAAAAAAAAAGAAAAAAAAAAAAAAAAAAAAAAAAAAAAAAGAAAAAAAAAAAAAAAAAAAAAAAAAAAAGGGAAGAAAAAAAAAAAAAAGAAAGGAGAAGGAAAAAATAGGGGGGGGGGGGGAAAAAAAAAAAAAAAAAAAAAAAAAAAAAAAAAAAAAAAAAGGAGGGGGGGGGGGAAAAAAAAAAAAGAGGAGAGGGGGGGGGAAACGTGGGGGGGAGGGTGTTTTGGGGGTGTGTGGGGGGTTGGGGGGGGGGGGGTTTTTTTAGAAGGGAAAGAAAAAAGAAAAAAAAAAAAAGAAAGAGGGGAGAAAAAAAAAAAAAGAAAAGGGGGAGGAGACGTGGCAGTAAAAACAAAAGCATCTGGTGCTTATGGAGATAGAAACTGTGACACAAAGCAGGTATCCTTTACTTATCTCTGAGCAAGTAAGAATATCAGATGATTGCTAAGATCATATCTTCATTCTCTGCGTCTAGAATGTTCAAAAAGTCACTTAAGAAATGCAGTTGTTTTTTTTTAAACGGAGCAAAATTATCAGTCGTCGCGGCAATTACATGATAAAATTACTTGAGATAAATCATACAGAAAGTGTCTGCGTGTGCCAGGTGCGCTAATCTCCTGTGAACAGATTAGATTTATGGCCTATATTCATCTCCACTTGTTAAGATATCGGGTTTTTCGTGTGTAGCGGCCGTCACACTGACAGGTAAGAACAATGCAACAGCATCATGAAGAATTATGGGGTGGCAGCTGGAGAGGCCCGAACAGCAAACACACACTTACAAACACACACATACTCAGGGAAAAGAATCTACACAGTACAAGACACAATTCCCATAATCCTCCTCCTCCTCCAGCAGTCTTATCTTTTTAAACTGGACAAACAATAGCAGAAAGAAAATTAAGATCAGAAGCGAAAGAGAAGAGCTTTCATTTCTTCTTCTTTCTTTTTTTTTTCTCCTGCTACCTTGTTATAGCTTCTTTTCTTCTGAGTGGTTAGTATGCGAATGTAATTACCGAAGGAACTGTAGCTAATCAACTGTGAATGGTATCCATTAATTAGTCTATGCCCTGGAGAGAGAACGTGCAAGAGAGAGAGAGAGAGAGAGAGAGAGAGAGAGACAGCTTAAATGTTAATGTAAAAATGCTACAGCAATCTGCAGAAACAGACAGACAGACAGACAGACACACACACACACACACACGCACACGCACACGCACACACATACACACACTCCTCTGAGCATCTGGTAGAGCAGGTGGCATCGGCTGATCACCTGACACAGTACCGGATCACAAAAACACACACGAGAACCTCGACAATCAGTTCAACATCTGTCCGATACAGAAGAGAGAATGAATGACCCTCTTCATCAGCCTCTCACTGAATCACTTATTTCATCTCTCTCTCTCTCTCTCTCTCTCTCTCTCACTCTCTCTATTTCTCCCTCTCTTTCAGTATTGTGTTATCAGTGAAGTGAGTTTCTCCTAGTACATGGAAAGGGATAATGAAGAAAATGGAAAAGGGTGAGAAAGAAGGAGACTGCGGTGCATTGTGGGAAGATGTTGGGGGAAGTGCATGGTTCATTTCACCATTAATGAAAGTGCAGCTGCAACACTAACACAGCAAGTAGTGTGTGTGTGTGTGTGTGTGTGTGAGAGAGAGAGAGAGAGAGAGAGTGAGTGTGTATGTGTGTGTGTGTGTGTGTGTGTGTGTGTGTGTGTGTGTGTGTGTGTGTGTGTGTGTGTGTGTGTGTGTGTGTGTGTGTGTGTGTGTGTGAGAGAGAGTGAGAGACAGAGAGAGAAACTGTGTGTGTGTGTGTGTGTGTGTATGTTTTTTTTTTTTTGTGTGTGTGTGTGTGTGTGTGTGTGTTTTTTATGTGTGTGTGTGTGTGTGTTTGTTGAGAGAGAGAGAGAGTGAGAGACAGAGAGAGAGACTGTGTGTGTGTGTGTGTGTGTGTGTGTGTGTGTGTGTGTGTGTGTGTGTGTGTGTGGGAGAGAGAGAGAGAAACTGTGTATGTGTGTGTGTGTTTGTGTGTGTGTGTGTGTGTGTGTGTGTGTGTGTAAATCAAATGGATTTATATGCAAGCACACATGTGTAAGTGTGCTAGTGTGTGAACTGTCATTGCTCTAGACACACACTCACATAGCCTCACACATGCAGATCCCAAATCACATGAATATTAACCCAGAAACTAACACCTTCATTCCGCCTGTTAAGCCCTGCAGTTAATGTAGTCACACAATCAGATTCTGCAGTAAAGTATAACCCACTATCGACAATTCAATTAAATCCTGATATTCAAATCTAATCGTTGTATATAAGGACTTGTTCAGTGCCCACTCTCGGATTATACTGAGACTCTAAATAAGCATTATATTAAAGAATAAGCTACAGTGTGACTTTAACTAACTGCAATATTCTCAGCTACTGTGTGACTGTAAGTTACTGCGAGCCTATAATTTACTGCAAGTTACTCTGAGAATTTAAGTTACTCTGTGACTGTAAGTTACTGCGAGACTATAAATTTCTGCAAGTTACTCTGAGAATGTAAGTTACTGTGAGAATGTAAGTTATACTGAGACTGTAAGTTACTGTGAGAATATGTTACTGTGAGACTGTAAGTTACTCTGAGAATGTAAGTTATACTGAGAATGTAAGTTACTGTAAGAATGTAAGTTACTGTGAGACTGTAAATTACTCTGAGACTGTAAGTTACTGTGAGACTGTAAGTTACTGTGAGAATGTGAGTTACTGTGAGAATGTAAGTTACTGTGAGAATGTAAGTTACTGTGAGACTGTAAGTTATACTGAGAATGTAAGTTACTGTGAGACTGTAAGTTACTGTGAGACTGTAAGTTATACTGAGAATGTAAGTTACTGTGAGACTGTAAGTTACTGTGAGAATGTGAGTTACTGTGAGAATGTAAGTTACTGTGAGAATGTAAGTTACTGTGAGAATGTGAGTTACTGTGAGAATGTAAGTTACTGTGAGAATGTAAGTTACTGTGAGACTGTAAGTATATGGAATGTAATAATGGAAGTAAATGGAGACTGTAAGTAAGAGAATGTAAGTTACGTGCTGTAAGTTACTGTGAGAATGTGAGTTACTGTGAGAATGTAAGTTACTGTGAGACTGTGAGTTACTGTGAGAATGTAAGTTACTGTGAGACTGTAAGTTACTGTGAGACTGTGAGTTACTGTGAGAATGTAAGTTACTGTGAGAATGTAAGTTACTGTGAGACTGTAAGTTACTGTGAGAATGTAAGTTACTGTGAGAATGTAAGTTACTGTGAGACTGTAAGTTACTGTGAGACTGTAAGTTACTGTGAGAATGTATGTTACTGTGAGACTGTAAGTTACTGTGAGACTGTGAGTTACTGTGAGAATGTATGTTACTGTGAGAATGTAAGTTACTATAAGACTGTTAGATACTATAAGAATGTAAGTTACTATAAGAATGTATGTTACTGTGAGAATGTAAGTTACTATAAGAATGTAAGTTACTATAAGACTGTTAGATACTATAAGAATGTAAGTTACTATAAGAATGTATGTTACTGTGAGAATGTAAGTTACTATAAGACTGTTAGTTACTATAAGAATGTAAGTTACTATGAGAATGTAAGTTACTATAAGAATGTATGTTACTGTGAGAATGTAAGTTACTATAAGACTGTTAGTTACTATAAGAATGTAAGTTACTATGAGACTGTGAGTTACTGTGAGAATGTGAGTTACTGTGAGAATGTGAGTTACTGTGAGATTGTAAGTTACTCTGAGAATGTAAGTTACTGTGGGACTATAAATAACCGTGAGACTGTGAGTTACTGTGAGACTATAAATAACTGTGAGACTGTGAGTTACTCTGAGAATATAAGTTACTGTGGGACTGTAAATTACTGTGAGAATGTAAGTTACTCTGAGATTGTAAGTTACCGTGAGACTGTTAGTTACTATAAGACTGTAAGTTACTGGGAGACATTTACATTTATGGCACTTGGCAGACGCCCTTATCCAGAGCGACTTACAGAAGTGGTTTCAAATCAGTATCAATAGTACTGTAGTACTATAAGTTAATACAAGGCTGTAAGTTACCGTGAGACTGTAATTTACTGTAAGGCTGTAAGTTACTACTGGACGGTAAATTACTGTAAGTTGTTAGAAGAATGTTGCTTACTATGAGACTACGATTTACTGCAAGATTGTAAATTACTGTGAGAATGTAAGATGCTGCAATACTCTAAGTTACTTTGTGACTGTAAGTTACTCCGAGAATGAAAGTTACTGTAAGACATCTACATGTGCTTTTATGGCATTTGGCAGACACCCTTATCCAGATTGACTTTGCTTTTTTTTTTTTTGGGGGGGAGGGGTTTTTTTTATAATTTAAAAATTGTTATAGGAGGTTTGTTTGTTTTGCGCAGGGTTTTTCATCCCTAGTGCATCCAAAGATTTGTTGCTTATAAAATGTGGATTTACCTATAATACCTCTAGTATTAATATCACAGTGAACAAAAATGGACTAAAGAAAAAAAAAGAGTAAAGGGGGGGAAAAAAAAGAAATTGTGGGGGGGAAAAAAGGAAAAAAAGAAAAAGCGATGAGGGTGTTTAGTGTGTAAAGGCTGGCATGTCCCCAGCAGGGGGACAGAAGGATGGACGCCAAGACGCATTAGCCCTGACGAGAGAGAAAAATAATGACGGAAAAGCAAGGAGGGAAGTGGGTCAGATCAGACAATGAGGCCTCTGTAATTAATTGAACAAGGAGGGCATGTAGAGTACATCGCTAGTGCACAGTAACAAGAATGAAACACGCCCCTAAACTGAATAATGGCTAAACCAATCAGTCCTCAAAGATGGACAGAAGAATAAAGACGGAGAAATAACTGTATGCTGTAGCTCAGACCACAGAATAGATATTAAACGCCTGGAAAAACATTTGAGGCTGCAAAAGAAAAACATATTATGAGCTTGCTTCAGGCATTGTACTGAGCATTACACATATACCCATTTCCCACAGCTGAATGAATAAACCATATTGCTAATATTACTGCAGATAATGCAATAATATACAATGTAATACATGGTGACAATCCCAAACAGCAATAATAAGCCCACATTAACAGCCATTACATTATGCAATCTGTTATTGTCCTGTTTGGTGTTTGATAACATTTCCATTTCCTGCTTTATTCCTCTTCTGAACAACGTCTCATAACCTTAACACGGGAATATTCTTATGTGTGAATGTCTGTGGGGAAATAAAATGTCTGGCATCTATTATCACGTGTCAAATTATTTGCAACCCTTTGGGCACAAACAATATTGTATTCTACTCTACTGGTGAAAAGGGGGAAATATCTGGGGTATGATAACCGGACAATCTGATTTTCAATCGGTTTTCGATATTTTTCACCTATTTCTTTCCTTGGGGCGAAAATTTTTTTTTTGTGATGTCTTGATATTTTCTTATACAATCCTGTTAACTTAGCCTTATAGATAAATATATAAACACTGGCAATCTTTCATCTGCGACACAGCTCCCACTACCTTCTATGTTGAAAGCGAATATATGATAATTGGATGGGAACTGGATGGCAATATCAGACAACTGGGACCCTGGAACACTACTCGGGAAAAACAGACACTGATATTACAATAAAATTTGCTCTATTTACCCTAAACGTGAATTAACCTTGAATTGACTAACCAAATGCACTGCTGTATTACTGATGTTATGATAATGTTGTACCTTAAACCTAAAAAAAATGCTTAAAACTGATGATACTTTATTATTGTGAGTTGAGAACTCTTACTCAGAGTTCAGAAAATGTCCAGTTCCCAGTTACTGCTATAGGAGCTAAAGCTGTACACATGTGTGTGTGTGTGTGTGTATATATATATATATATATATATATATATATATATATATATATATATATATATATATAACGAGGTAAAGCTGTACAACTGGGAATCATATGGGGGCGGAGCTCATTTCCAGGTCAGAAAAATGGAAAAAGAAGCCACAAATGAAGAGCTGAGGCAGAAAGACTGTTTGGAATTTGTGCAAACGACCGTTTTTAGAATATCTTTAAAATTTGTCAAAATTTTAAATCTAAAACTGTTAGAGGTTTAGAGTTTTACAATTTGCAAACTGCACCTATAACATCGTTTAGTTTACTGTCTGTATTTAATGCACCTCACTTGGTCGGGTTTTCATTCCCTCACTCACTCACTCATTCACTCACTTAACCGTTTGTTTTATTATCTTCTTTTCACATCTGGCAGCCAGCCAACTGGAGGCCTCTCCCTTCTCAGGGTGGAGGTAGGCGCAGTGGCATTGTGGGTAAAAAAAAAAGAGAGAGACTCGGTGGGGGTTGTCTTTGATTTCGAAGCTCCCTCTCTCGCTGCACTAAATGTACTTTCATTTACAAACCAATGCAGCCCTGAGCATGTGCTGCTGGCCATAACAGATCACAGGGGCTATTCACAAGCAGCAGGCAGTCACAACACACACACACGTGCGCAAATGCACACATAAAACACACACATATGCACACACTCACATACACACCCTATCACAGTGGTACATTTGTAAGCTCAGAAGGAGAGCGAAAGCTGGGCTGTTTTGATCCACAGGAGGAATCGATCTCTAAAACTCAGTTTAGAGTTCGAATCATTACATGCTGACCCTAAACTCAGAGAGAGAGAGAGAGACAGAGAGAGAGAGAGAGACAGAGAGAGAGAGAGAGAGAGAGAGAGAGAGAGAGAGAGCGAGAGAGAGAGAGCGAGCGCACAAGAGCTTACTTTATAAGAGACTGCACTCTCTCCTTCCCTCTCACTCAGTCACCTTCTTTCACCTTTCAACCAAACAAACCCATGACTAAAACTAAACAGTGGAAATGGCCTGAAGAGCGACAGAAGCGGAGAGAAAGAGAAAGAGAGAGGCACTAAGTAAAAACATGTGATAAGCAGAAAGCAAAGAGCTGATGTTATCATAAAAATGCATGCAGGGGTTGACAGTTTCATTCAAACCCATTTCAATTCCCTCCCTCTCTCTCTCTCGCTCTCAGCCTCTCACTCACTCTCTCTCTCTTTCTCTCTTCTCTCTTTTCCTTTAAGCCGCTTTCGTTTTGACAAAGGGACCACTTTAACCCTTGACAGTTCAATTAAAAGCAGTTCCAATGTCTCAGATTTTTATTTATTTATTTATTTATTTATTTTTAATACACAATTCATTCTGTATGTACTCTGAAGAGATTTGAAGAGTACTTTCAGTGTCGAGTCATTCTCTCTCGAATGAATAATCAGACTTTTATATACGCTCATGGATATGTAAGGGGGGGGGGGGGGGGGGGGGACACTTCAGGACATGCTGTTAATAGGAAATGAATCAACATGCAATAGTGATGCAAAGCAAAGTTCCTGTTACCAGCCTGAAGTGGATTATTTTCCTATAACAGCATGCGCCGGAGGGTTTTATTATTCATGTATCACGGAAAATTGCCAACAATTACAGTTTCCATTCATTTTTTTCTAATTAAAAAAAAACAACAACACGTCATACATTTCTTCCACTTCTAGTTCAATTTTCTTAGAACTTTCTCCTCTTAGGATATACCTTTAAGTGTATTTTGTCTTTGAATTTGTAAATAGTATGAAAATTTATGATGATTGAACATATTGTGCTCTGATGGATTGGCACCAAGTCCAGGGTGTACCCCGCCTTGTGCCCGATGCTCCCTCGGATAGGCTCCAGGTTCCACATGACCCTGTAGGATAAGCGTTATAGACGATGGATGGATGGATGGATGATTGGATGGTTGAACATAAAAAATGCGTATGTGGTTATGCTAAAAAATGTTAAAAAGCTTTTCCTATGATGAATTTAGGAAGTAAAAATATTGAATATTAGCAATCAATCTTTGTCGTTATCCAACTATCCATCCTTCCATCCATTTTCTATACCGCTTTTCCTTTAGGTTTATCCTGCAGGGAACCTGGAGCTTGGAGCTACAAGACAATTTCAATCCTGAATTGAGTAGATATAGTAAAACCATAATTGGCTTTAATGAGAAATATGACAAATTCAACCATATCCAAGTTTTTATTTACTTGAAATTTTTATTTACTTTTTTTCTACTTTCTACTCTTAGTTTTAATATAATAAGTGCAATAATAAGCTCTTTGTTCAGTAATTCAGTCATGATGTGTGAAACATTTGCCTAAGTGAGTTTAAGTAACTGGATACTGCAGAATGAAACCAGAGATTGTCTTATGAGTCTTTCCTGGCATGGACGTGCGATATACAGCACATCCAGGTAATAATGTCAGGATTATCAATGCTATAATATCAAGATTATACCAATATCACGATTATCAGTATTTACTTCCATCTAGGAGTGGGTGATATGACAAAAATATCATAACTTGATACTTGATACGTTTTATACAATTGATTTATACAATCCATGAGATGTATCACCTGCCAGCAAAACCAGTGGAGTTGTGTAAAAAGCTGAGAATTTGAAAGTTGCAGCATGAAAGCCATAAAAAACAACAACACTCAATCTGCTGCTTTTTATAGCTGCTTTAGCGCAACACCTTTCATTCCATCCCTCACGTTTTATTGTCTCTTGGAGTTATCACATAAAAAATTCAGCTTGTCACTCCTCTGACTAGACCACGGTGGAAAAACCTACACGTTACAGCTTTACCTCCGACTGTTACTAAGCATTGCCTCCTTTCCGTGAATGCTAATGAACATCTCCTCACAGGAAACATCACCGTGTCAGCAGTCGCACACATTTTAACGCAGAGGATAATTAATAGAAATGATAGCGCGATTTGCAGCCTGAGCCGTTCTGTTTAAAACGAATCAACACCTTCGGGCCAATCAGAATTGAGTATTCAACAGGGGTATAATTATGTTAATATTTAAATGTTAGAATTAATATTATGTCATATAAATAAGTTACATGGGTCGCATGTCACATTAATAAGCTAATTAGTTTATAAGGGTTTTTTTTTTTCTCTTGTTTATAAGGCTTTCCAAACAATACAGATACCAAATCATTTAACATTTAAACTTGCACGTTACCACAGCATCAGCCAAGCAAGTTAAATCAAATAAATGAAATGAGGTAAAGGTATGAGGTAAACATTTTTGATCAAAAAATCCATTTAAACACTCAAGCAGCTTGCAGAATTAAGTGAACGCCTAATCCAGTACACCTTACATTTCCAGATCATTAGGTCTTACAGTGACTTGCGCTGATGGAAACAATGTGAGAGAAGACACTGGCAGAAGTGGCAGACCGAAATGGGTACGATGACATGAGCTGCCACCCGCTGCCTCAGCATCTGTTGCTCTGGTGTAATAGACCTGTTTCTAACAGCGAGGCCATTTTGTCATGTCTAAACACCTCGGATTAATGAGAATGCCCATTAGCTCCTTGTGCTCCCCATCTCCCACTACACACACAAGCGCACACACACACACACACACACACACACACACACAAAGCTCTCCTGTACTGCATCGAACACAGTGCTCACAAGCCACTGAATCTCAGCTTTGATCTGGGGGAGTGTACAGCGATTGGACGTGTTTAACAACGGGGCTCAGGCCTGCAGGAACATTGGAGCTGCTTCATATAATGGCACATACACACATGTTCATGCACACACACACACACACACACACACACACACACATGCAAGCAGTGAACAGTAATAGATCCCAAAGTAATAAAACACATAGAAAAGTTCAACTTTCTTAAGTATTCTTATAGTTATAGGAACACTTAGTCCTCACAAAGGGCTAACACACACACACACACACACACACACACACACTCAATAGAAATAGGTACCCTTGGTAATGCAGCACAAATGACATTAACCTTTACCTTAATAATAACATTAGAAAACCAAAGTAAATAGTTTGTTTTTATTTCATTTATATGTATATATATATATATATATATATATATATATATATATATATATATATATATATATATATATAAGCACATGTACACACACATTGTCATTTCAAAGAATGTGTGTGCATGTGTGTGTGTGTGTGTGTGTGTTTATTTTTTTATTTTGTCAGATAAAATCTATGCAAAAAGTCACATTTCGTTAGAATTATTATCAAAATAGGACCATCTGGTCCTCACAAACAGCTAAAACACACACACACACACACACACAAACTGATACACAAATACTGTATATATCTAAAACTACACACACACACTGTACAAGCAACCTCACTTATTGAACCTTTTCACCACAGCACTGCTGAATTCTTGATTCTGATTGGTCAGAAGGTATGGGTTCGTTCGCTATAACATCAAGACAAATCGTAGGTTCAAATTAAAGTGCTCATTCTAAACTGTACGTTATCGTTTCTATAGTAACAACTTACAGATGGACTTGTACGCATCATGTTCTCGGATGTTCTTATAACTAAGGCTAATAAATATATATATATATATATTTAAAATTTGTTGTTAATTACCAAATATAAACATTGCCTTTGATATAGCGAAGTTTCTCGAAGGACCTGTTCGTTTATGGAAGGAGTCTCCAGTGTCAGCGCCGTGTAATAGTCGGTAAAAAGTCGGTAAACGACTGGATAACATGAAAAACTGCCAGATTGGGGTTTTTTTGTTTTGTCTTATTAAATCCAAAAGGTTGAAACAGGTCTGGTGATGGAACGACCGTTTACAGCTGCTATAACGTAAGCGATAACTTGTTTCCCAGATGAAAACAACGTATAAATGTAAGTCAAAACTCGGAATCCTTCGGTAGCTACAGTGAACTTAAAAAGAAAGTTATTTAGTTGCAAAAGTGAGATATTGTATGCCTCCATAGCTCTTAAAATCAGCCATGGACCGTGAAAAAAAAAAAAAAACGCATTACAAGTGTTGTTTCAGCATTTTTTTTTCTCCACTCAGAAATCTGAAAAGCCATTTTATGCACTATTACTTTCGTATCATGTTCTTTTCCAAAGGTACAAAAATACTTTTTTATTCATGTTGACCAATACTGTTTGTTTTTTTGTTTGTTTTTTTTTATTCCCCATGTTAAAAACAACACAATAAGACAGTTATCCCAGTGTTCCGGGTTGTTCTCATTTATTGCCCTTGCGATAAGCCTACAGCCGGCACGGTGCAGAGCCAGGTGCCGAGTCTCTATAAATCTGCGCAGTACAAACCGCTAAGAGCTGAATCATATATCAGTCCATTATTCTGCCACGGCTTCGGTGTATTAAACAAATGGATCAGCCTACAGCTGCGCAGAGGAAGCTGAAGAAAGGGGGGGTGGAGGCTGAGGGGGCAAAGGTTATTGTCTAATTTAAATCTTGGCTGCCTTCCCAGGCCTGTGCCACATTCCAATTTGGGGCCATGTAGCGTTGGCGATCCTGACAGGAGAGCCTGCTGAAAACGGTACGACGGCCAGAAACTTGTCGAAAAATGAAGAGATCAACAAGTCGGAGGGAGATTACCAGTCTAACTGTGGATAATTACTGTCAGTTATAGGAATGTGCTTACTTTGCGTTTTGCTTTTCTGATTGATCCTGGACAAACCTCCGACGCAAAATTCGCTTAACTACTTCTACCATGTATTTACATTTTTTTTTCCCCCTTGACAAACTTAATGGAAATGACCTGTTGCATGAAGACACTGGTTAAGGTTCAGTTTCATGTTAAGGAACAACTTGGAGGATTTCCACGCAGAATGACAGGTGCAGCCGTTCAACTCGAACGCGCTCCCGGAAAACGCAAACGCGCGTCGATGAATCGATATTGAGAGTGAACGGGCAACCTCGCTGCGAAAAGGCCTTCAAAAATAAATAAATAAATAAGCTCCGTAGCTTGACAGCACCACTTTTGTTTGTTTTTTTTCTCTCTTTTTTTATTTTATTTTTTTTTGCACCAGTTCGTCTCTCCTTGCTGACAAGAGTAATCTGTTTTGAGTGCCGTGTTCATTTATTTTCCCTCCGTTACATTTATACCTGAACTGTCATCTGAAACATTTTACATTTCAAAAAGAACAGAGAGATTATGATAGCACGCATTCAAGGGAGAGGAGGGGGGGGGGGGGGGTGATTGAAATTATGATACCTAATCTTCGCCATTCATTTCTCGTCATTACGTTGACATTTTAGAGAGCTCGGGAACAAAGGCGCACTAAGGATTCATTCAGTTGCGGTGTAAAATTATTCCTCAGGCAAACGCAGGACGATGGCGGAAAGATAGGAGAAAGAATTACTGGAATTGTGTTGTGGGTTTGTTGTTTCTTTTTTTTTTTTTTTTTTTTTAGGGATTTTTGCTTCAGGGAGGTATTGAAAAAGTCTGGTTTAAACAGGAACGCTGTTATTAGAGGAACCAAACAAGCTTTTAAGTGGAAATCATTTTTTCTAAAGAGGCGACGTTAAAAAAAAAATAAGCAGAAGTTCTTCTTGTGTGGTGGATCCATGATGGAGAAAATGTGGCTAAACATGTGTGCATTCACCACTAATGTCCATGTCAATCATTTCCCGTCCAAGGTTGACCTTTCCAAGCCAAATCATAATACGAGATCTTTTTTCTTTCTTTTTTTTCTCCACTATTCAAGTTCCATCCTTAAATTACATTTAAATGTACAGTTCTCAGAATCTCTGATCTCACCCTCAATTGATTCGAGTCACAATTGATTGGCTTTGATTAGATTCACTTCAGAAGCAATTTTTGTACATGGAAGAAGCCTAAATCGCAAAAATGCAGTTTGATTTGATTCATTTCAGAATTCTCTACAGTCTATTGAACTGAATCCTTCTTAATGTACAAGAATTGCTTCTGAATCGAACCGACTCGACTCCTTCTCTATTGGTTTCGATCAGATCAAGGTCAAAAGCGAGTCTTGTACGTTACGAACGATCAGGCGCAATTGCACACTACAGACGATTCGGAAATGCCAATCAACCTACAGTGTATGTACTTGGACAGGGGGAAGAAACTGGAGTACCCGGAAGAAACCCGGAAGCACGAGGAGAACGTGGAAACTTCGCGCACACAGGGTGGAATTGGGATTCGAGCTCCAAACCCAGAGGTGCAAGGCAAACGTCCTAAACACTAAGCCACCGTGCCGCCTATTTGTTAACCAATGTGATGTGTTTTCATTCATTTAATTATCATTTTTTTTAAAGAATTGCTGTGGTTATATCTGGAGATGCTACACTTCTTTTTCTCTTTGTTCCAGCTCTGGTAGCTCTTACTTGCTCCTTTACAGCATACGGCATGCTTCACAGTGCTTCGTAATCCACTCTCCATCCATTGGCGACTCTTTCTTCTGCCCAACATTATAAGAACCCACACTGAGGTGTTTACCTCAGTCTTCCAGTGTGTTAGAGTCCTAACCTCGAGGGCGAAAGGGAAAACGAGTGCGCTCTACCAAAACAAACACTCTCTAGAAAACACGCCGATTGCCGAGCACCATCTTCAACACATGTACCAGCACAGATCTCTACAGTCATCTGTCTTCATTAGGCTGCTGCCTTTGACCTGTTTTTCTACCTCTCTGTTGCAGGGAAGACATCTGCCGAGCTCCGGTGTGTAGGTGCAGAGTGCTCGGGTCTGCACAAAGCCTCAACCTTGCAACAAATCACTCCGACAAATCACTCCGACAATTACGGATAATAAAAGAGCAAGTCAGGCCCGGAGGAGAAAGCGGTATGACAAACCATCAGGCTGGTAAAGGGAGAGATATTTCTCTGCCATTCCATCACCAGAGCAAACACAGAGAGAGACTTTATCTCATCGTTCACCTTAGTTAAAGGCATGAAGTTTGACGGAGGGCTTTGACGGAGTTGCGGTGTTTCCGAGAAGCCGATCTCATGAGACATTTGGAAGAATTCAGACTAACAGTGACAATTTTTTAAATGTACACTTATATAGCGCTTTTGTCCAAAGTGCTTTACACTGTGTCTCATTCACCCATTCACACACACACCAACGGTAGCAGAGCTGCCATGCAAGGCGCTAACTTGCCATCGGGAGCAACTTGGGGTTCAGTGTCTTGCCCAAGGACACTTCGGCGTGTGGAGTCACCCGGGCCGGGAATCGAACCGCCAACCCTACGATTAGCAGGAGAACCCTAGCAACGCCCCATATCCTAACCTTTGATCCTTCTAACATTTCATCCAGTTCTTTTTCTGGTTTCTAAAACATTAATTGCCCAGACTGATAAAAAAAATCGTAAGTAATCAATGACGGTTAATGGGTAATAATGAAGAAATCATACTTGAGGACTGAGAGTTTCCACTGATCGCGAGTGGTGACCGTAATCTTCACGTACTCTCAGCACAGCGTCCTTCCAAGATGACATGCAAAAAAACCCCCAAAAAAACGTGCCACTGTATGTTAAAAAGAATAGTTATGCACAGTTGAGTGCAAAAGTTTGCATCACCCATGGTGTAAGAGGGAAAACGAACAATGGCAAACAGACAATCGACAAAAAAAAAAAAATTAGAAAATCAGCACACACATTAAAAAAAAGAAGGAGTTTTTTTTTGTTTTTTTTTACCCGTCGACTTCAGTTTGCAGCCTGATATTAATGTTTATGAATATTTCAGTATCAGTATCGATATGGGGGAAAAAATATCATGTCACCTCTAGGGTGTGTAAACTTTTGCACGTCACCGTACATGACACCAATTCACTTCTTGTGAAATTCGCCTTTGGATTTACGTTCTCGAATTTCTCGGAACCTTCTAAACAGTGCCGTGATTCCCTGTATAAAGACGCGCGTAAAACTCACACGTGGTTAATATTCACTTTGGTCTGTTCTTGCATTCATCCAGTGATATTCAAATCAATCTCTGTGTGACTGACGCCTTCTAATCTGTTATTCCGCTCTCTCGCCAGAGGCACTGCGTTTCACACACTGGTGGAGATGCTGTCAGATCAGAGTTGTCATGTATAACAAAGCGTGTTTAAGGGATAATTAGGGCCAGATGGCTGTTTGTGGTGCCAAGCGAGACAGGCAGTCCATATGCCCGTCTGTGGCACATCTGCACCACTGTAAGCTACGCAACTCTCACAAGTGTCAGTCATTCCCATCAATGTAGCTTTGATCATGTGACCCTCTGTCATTAGCATGGTTTCAGGATTACGTGCTAATATACAGGCTAACGCTTTTACCCAAAGCCACTTCAAATTGGTTGTACTCAGATTCGAACGGTTCTTCCCATTCGGCGGTCCAGTGCTGTCACCACTGAGCCAGCAATAATCATAAATGCTGTTAGAAAACAGGGCTCCTCAATGGTTCTTTCAATGATTTCAGAGGCTTCTACCATATAAATGATCTTGGTACCTCCAAACCATCCAAAGAACCATTGAGTCTGATCGGGGAAGTTCTTTAGGGAAGAACTTTCCCTCAGAGAGACAAACTGAAGAATCTTTGACAATGCATGAGAGAACCATTTTCCTTAAAGAACGTTGTTGTTGTTTTTTTGGCTATTTTGTATGTTTCTAGCTTTCTACATGGGTTCTACTTGGAACCTTTTCTGAGAGGGGAAACCCATTCTACATAGATCCCTCAAGGAGGAAAAAAAACTTTAGAGTGCAAGGTAAAGAAAAAAAACAGGTTCCTCAGGGGTTCTTTGGATGGTTTGGAGCGTTCTAGCTACTGTAACCTCGGGGTTTATACTTAAGCATTTCTGAAAGAATGCCACTTTTGTATCCATTGTTGTAGGATTCTTCATAGAACTTTCCCCCAGAGAGACAAACTGAAGAACCTTTTAGAATGCGAGATGGTAAAAAGTATTTCTCTGAAAGTGTCTGTTCTTTCTAAAACTGGTGCCTCGATGGTTCTTTGGATGCTTTGGAGATTTCTAGATATCTATAGGGGTTGTAATTGGAACCATTTCTGAAAGGAGAACCCTTTCTATACATTAGGCTTCTATAGGCTTCTGTAGGCTTCTATACATAATGTTCCATCAAAGTGAAGGACCCTTTGGGATGCAAGATAGAGTCTTTTTTGTGAAAGTTTTTCTTGAGTTCTTTGGATGGTTATGAGTTCTTTCTTTCCATCAAGATCCTAATTACAAACTTTTCTGAAAGGGCTCCCCTTTCTTTCCTATGTTGCCTTCTGCCTAGAACTCCTTTAGAAGGATAAACCAAAGAAACATTTAGGGTGAAAGATGTAACATTTTTGTTTGTTTCTTTGTTTGTAACTCATGCACTCCAAGAAAAACATTCCTGGGATGGTTGGTCATTTGAGCTTCCTGATCGACTTGCAACCCTTGTTAAAAGAGAACCCCTGTGTTGTAGGGTTCTACATACAACATTTATGGGCTCTCCCAGAAGGACAAACCAGAAAAACCCTAGTCTAGTGTGGAATATTTTCCCCCCGGAGTGTTTATTTGGATTCAACTGCAATAATCTCTGCCAGGAAAACGCTGTAGCATTCTGTTTAGAACCGTTAAGGGTTCTCTAAGTGTGACAAACCCAAGAACTTACAAATGGTTTAGATTTTAGAGTCTGGAGAGCAAATCAATATGATTTCTAAATATTCTGCAGTCTTAGGGTTAAATCTTTCTACAAGGGTTCTATGTAGGACCCTACGACAGACTGATTCCCTAGCAGAAGGGCTTCCAAGTCTTTTAAGAAGATAAGAACCATTCGCTGTCTAAAGAACTCTTGAAAGACAGATCGAAAACCCCTTTTTCCAAACGGTGTGGACATTCAGTGGCAACGATCAGCCAATTATACGTTTTTCCACACTGGAAAATTTAGACAAATCTAAAAGCCAGACACTGGTTTTTCAGTATGACGGTGTGTCATTAAGCCATTTTTAAGCTTGTGTTAAAACCCAGCAATACTCTGTGACCAAAACCATACTACTCTAATTTTCCCAGGTCCACGTATTAAGACTGGCAGACAAATTTCTATATATTACACCGTGAAAAGAAATCTTTCATAAAATAGCCTCATAAAATCGATATAGTCTATGTAACCCCATCTGGGTAATTTTGAAATGAATACACTGGACTAATTTCGGCAGCACGGCTGCCAGTAATAGTAATCCCGCGCTTAATATGCCTCCACAAATCTACACGAAACAGGAGTGCCTTAAGCATGGCGCCTTTCCCATACTACTTTATTAACTGTGTAGAAATAAGATATAATGTTTTCTACATTCCAAAACACACAGCTGGCAGTCGGTGGGCCTAATTCGTCATTGTTATTCAAGAGCTTGATCAGCCAGCACTTAAAACAAGATCCTCCTAGATTCTAATTAAGCACTACGGTACCTCCCAAGGGTTCTGCTTTGGCAAGGCAAAGCACTTTGATTTATGTAGCACTTTGTTGTTAGTACTCGCGGGTTTGCCTGTTGCGAGCGCGACACCAGCGCATAGAGCAATTTCTCATATTTGTTAATTAACTCCTGCTAACAGCGCTTTCTTCCACATTGTGATACAAAATGCAGTGGATTGAACACAAATATGCCCTATTATTTCATGTCTCCACCTACAAGCAATTAAAATGAAAATAATTTGCCGTCGATTTGGCCCTCACTGGGAGGGGAAAACTTTCTAAGCATACCAAATAGCGGCCGTTTAGAGCCAGCAATCACGCAGCACTGATAGGCTTTCAAAGCTCTAATTAGCTCTCAACCTCGTGGCCGTCCGACGGCATCGCTCTAAAGTGCGAGCTCTCGCTCTGGTGAATTACACCAAATGTCGCGGCTCTCGTCGGCTAACCCTTCAGCCTCACAATCATTAGACGCACATACACACTCACGCCCGCTGCGGAACTGCTGAGATTAGGCTTTGCCTCTCGGTCCCACTACAGAATCAATCAGAACAGATATTACTGATTTCTTTGCCGTAATGTCAGTGATTAAACACACTGACGGCGTGTAATCACTCAGATTAGACACTAAAGCAGATTTAAGCCCCTGGGATCAAATTTAAACACTCTGATCGCCTAACTATCAACAAATAAAGATGGACCAATACTACTGAGTGGTGATCATATATCTTCTGGAAGTGAAACGTGTCAACGTGGAAGTGGATCCAAAGCTTATCCCAGGAAATCCGGATGCATGGCAGGAATACACTCGGACTGGGCACCATGCAGAAACGAGAGATCGTGGAAGAAACCCAGAGGGACATGTAGAGAACATGTAACACACCGTACAGACAGTAACCCGAGCTCAGGATCGAACCAAGGACCCCTGGAGCTGTAACGGACCAACGCTACCTTGTAAGTACGCCCTAATGACATTACGTCAACATGATCGTGACACCACAGGCAAAGATGACGCGTCATTTAAGCACCACTACTCCGAATCGCATCGATTGTTTGGAATTTCTAAAAATGTAATCGATATAATCGCTAGCTATCATTTCTATAGCTGGGCACAAAACAATATTCGGGTCTCTTCTTTCGTTTCTGCAGTCCGGAAGTTTCTTCCAGCACCTTGTGAACGTTCTGAGAGTGAGGAACTTCTAAGATCGTTAATGCAAAAAGGAACTAGCATGCGAAAATGTAAACGCTTCGCTTTATCAATGAAAACAAAAAGCAAATCATCCTTTAGATACGCAACCAATGTTCAGCGACAGGCCTGTTCTTTGCGACTTCTCCATGTCCCTTCAGTTTGGTGGTGTTTTACATAACTTTTCTTAGGACTTGGCTCAGGTACAGTACTGTATACACTTGATGAACAGAGCTCTGGCTTTGGTGGCATATCAGTATCGAAAGAAGTGGAACGGTCCATCCCTCTGAGAGCTCGTGTTGAAAGTACTTCAAGTGTCTTTGGCAGCAGTGCTAATTAGAAATTTCTTACAGAGAGCGAAGAAACAGAAGAACCAACAGCGAGGCAAAAGTTCAGTGCGATAGCTACTTAATAATTCTCCTCTTCTATTCCTAATAAAATATACCACTTGGCTCCTATTCTCTCACAAACCCGAGACTTCATTGACGGTTCAAAGTTCGTGTCAATAAAGCTAGCGCAAAGCAAAAAGTAAGTAGACATGAGTAGCAAATGTAGATCTTATCACACAATCTTTGCCTTTCAGTGAATTAGCTTTTCTGCCGGGTTGAATTCTATTTGATTTATTTTGACTGCTGTTTTGGCTGAAAAAGCAGAAAAGCTTCTGTTTGCAAGAGCAGGATGTCAAGAATTTTTTAAAAGCTAAACTGTATATTTTGCCACCTCTCCTTGGAG
The DNA here is from genome assembly GCA_012411365.1 of Ameiurus melas. NCBI lineage: Eukaryota > Metazoa > Chordata > Actinopteri > Siluriformes > Ictaluridae > Ameiurus > Ameiurus melas. Next base: position 4,192,550 of record CM022754.1, read on the forward strand.
CGTTAAGAGATATTAACATGTTACTGTTAAAATATATTCTTTCAAACAAGCCTAGACTCCCAGCCCAAATACAAATACACACTAATCAGAAAGCACATCACTCCTGTATTATTTCTTACACAGTATTAAACGCACTTCAGACTGAAACTGTCCAACTCAATCTCATCCATATCCATTACAGTGGCTAAGGGACATAGATAAAGCAGATAACAACTTAATTGCCTTCAGCTTTTGATAGCACGCTGATGAACAGACCTCACGGATCAGCCTTTAAATGGATGGGGTTTTTGTTTTTTTTCTGATGGGAGAGAGAAAAACGGCTGATCAGCAGAGTAATTACTAAGATTGGAAGTCAAAAAGAGTCAATGTTTCCTTTTCTTTAACTTCCCCAGCCTTGTCTGTGACACATTTTACAATGCTGAATCCAAAAACCAAACGATGCAGCTGTAAAGTGAATTAGGTGCTTGGAGCTTGCTTGTGCAAACATTTATTTATTTTTTCTTTCTCTCGAGTCTCCAGTGATTTCACGTGTGAGCCAAGAAACCAGGAGGCAATGAAGGTTCTTCGTTAAACTGAGAGAATTTCTGGATTGAAGAACTGCTGCGAGTGTCCAACATAGCAGCTGGTCGGCTGTATCTGGTGACCCCGAGACAAGTGGACGAGTGGGTCGAGTGTGTGGGCGTGCACATATATACATACATCGACACACACCCACGGCAGAACATGCTGAGTATCTTTTATGCTCTGTATTATTGATTTATTTACTTACTTACACACATTGTTAGTAATAAGAGAAAAAGGATTTATCATCTACGGCTGATTATACAGCGATTCGAGCTGCATAACCTAACTCTCTGGCATTGCAATTGACTTAATTTCATTTAAATCAGACGTAGATGAATCATGATTTTTTTCCGAACACACTTGGCTAAAAAGTAGTCGCTAACATAACGCAACAACAGACACTAGATGACCAAATGTATGGCGATACCTGACCATCACACCTACATGAGGTTCTTCCCCAACCTGTTGCCACAAAGCCGGAAGCACACAATTGTAAAGAACGTCTTTGTATGCTCTCGCCTTGCAACGTTCCCCTCTCTGGAATTAAGAAGCCCAGACATGTTCCAGCATGAGAATGCCCCTGTAAGCGAGCTCCATGAAGACATGGTGTGTTAAGGCTGGAGTGGAAGAACTCGAGTGTCCTGCAGAGAGCCCTGACCTCAACCCCAGTGAACACCTTTGGGATGAACAGGAACGTCCAGCATCAGTGCAGACCTCACCTTTACTTTCTTTAGTGGGTTTGAAGTCTTAATTAGGACTTTAACCCATCCCCCCAACCTCCCAAACGCACCCCCCCACCACCCCCCGCCTCCCGAATTGGTGATTGCACAAATTCTGATTACAGAGCCAAGACTAAATAAATGTCTCTTTATCAACTCCAAAAAAAAACAACAATGTGGCGACTAGTGCGCCAACACACTAGACATGTTTATCTATTAATTCTACGTGTTTAGTCTTATAATTGAAACAAAATTATGTTACCTTGGCATCCTGAAATGATCTTTAAAGAGTGCATTTATCTTGCAATACCATTTCTGTTCAACGTTAAAGAACTGCACAATGTGTCATTTCCACACTACTCCATTGTGACGGCTTTAACCTTGACCAGTGGCGGAAAAACTTTATTCAAAACCCAGCTAATGCTACTGATACTTTGTTATCTTTTTCAAAAACTGAAAAAAAATAAAAAAAATCGAACTGGGAAATGAAGGAAAGAAAGGATATTATCTTTTATGTCTCAAGAGAGAATATGCTTGTGTCCAATTTGCCAGTGTAATTTAACGGCGTTGTGAGGAGGTTGAGGAGCGTGCGGGTTGAGTAAGGTTAGTGATGCTTTTCATCGATCTGCTACTAGTCAAAGTACATCATTCGCCATCATAAAACATCATAAAAACACATCCCTTCAAAAGCCCACTATCTACATTCTGTACTATTTTCATCCAAGCCGTGTAAGGAGTGAATAGTGTGCCAATGAGCCTTGTAATAGCATTTCTCTGCTACTGTGAAAAAGCAATTTGAGCCCAGTATGTCCAAGCTCAATAAAATATAAAATTCATTGGACAAAAGAAATGTCATCATGGGCGAGCTTCATCTTTAAAGGTAACATAAACTTCTCAAAGTAACTGCACTGTGCTCATACAGGTAAGATAGCTGACTGTATGAATTTTCATCTTTTTTTTTTTGGAGGGGGGGGCTCCAGAGCTGCAGGGTCTGATGCTGAGCTCGGGTTCCTGTCTGTTTGGAAGTTCTCCATATTCTCCGGTTTCCTCCCTCTGTCCGAAAACATGCGAGAAGGTTGATTGGTGACTCTGAATTGCCCCTAGGTGTGAGTAAGTGTGTGCATGGTTCCCTGCTACGGACTGGCATCCCTTCCAGGGTCAATACTCTCCCACTTGCGACCAGTATTCCTGGGATTGACTCCAAATCCACCACAACCCTGACCAGGATAAAGTGCTAACTGAACTCGAATGAATGAATGAATGAATGAATGAATGAATGAATGAATACACGGACAGGAGGAAGTTGATTTTTCAGCAACATTTAAACAATAAGCTCATTGAGATCATGGCTCATGGCCTTGGTCTAAACTTATCCGTTCTAAAAGTATTAAAACTCCCAGGAAACATCAGCAGGTCCAGTATAATAACCTAGACGTTTGAATGTTTAAAAACTGGTTCAACAGGAAACTATTGGATTAATGCCTCAAGGTTATCAAAAATAATCAAGGTAATAATAATAATAGTAATAATAATATGACTGAAATGCTTGAGTCCACCATCCAAAACTGGTTTAAGTTTCAGAAACTAATGTGTCAGAAAATAGGGAGTAATAGCTCACTACTTTAATTACTTGGTACTTTTACTCAATGTGTGAACAGCCTCTTCGCACACCATTTTGTAACATTGTTTTAATGCCAGACATTTCACTGTAAATGTCAACATACACAAACATACACATTCCTAATAATGTATGGCCAGAGCCATATCTTCCTGCAGTTGTGTCCTACTGAAGCTAAACAGGGATGAGCCTGGCCAGTACTAGGATGGGAGACTTCCTGGGGAGAACTAAGGTTGCTGGTGGTATTAGTGAGAGCAGCAGGGGGCGCTCACCCTGTGGTTTGTGTGGGGCCTAATGTCCCAGTATAGTGAAAGGGACACTATACTGTGTCTTTTGGAGGTCCTGACTCTGTGGTTAGTAAAAAATCTCAGGACACTTCTAGTAAAGAGTAGGCGTGAAATCCTTGGGAAATCCCCCCATTGGCCCTTCTCTATCATGCCCCCCTAATAATCCCCATCTCTGAATTCGCTATATCAATCTTTCCTCCACACTAATATGTGCACTATGACTGCCGTCGCATCATCCAGGTGGATGCTACACACTAGTGGTGGTTGAGGAGATCGACGCCCCGACCGTATTATGTAAAGCGCTATATAAATGTAATTGTAACTAACTAACTAATAATAACTTGTCATTTCTTAATAGCCACTTACTTTAAGCATGTGCTAACTTCTGCACTCTACCCAACATACTCCTAAGACATTGTCCTTTATGTCACGTGTCCATTTCATTACCATGTTGTTGTTATATGAGAAATACACGATATGGCCAAAAGTATGTGGACACCTGACCATCACACTCATATGTGCTTGTCGAACATTGCATTCCAGATTTAAGTCCCCCTTTTGCTTTTAGAACAATAGATTCCACTCTTCTGGGAAGGGTAGAAGGCTTTCCATGAGATTTTGCAGAATGGCTGTGGGAATTTTTTGTTCATTCAGCCGCAAGAGCATTATTAAGGTCAGGCGCTGATGTTTTGTGAGGAGGCCTGGGGTGCAGTCAGCGTTCCAGTTTATCCCAAAGGTGTTCAGTGGGATTGACGACAGGGTTCTATGCAGGACTCTCGAATTTGTCCACTCCAAACTTAGCACACAATGTCTTCATATAGCTCGCTTTGTGCACAGAGGCATTGTCATGCAGGAACATGTTCGGGCCTCTTAGCACCAGTGAAGGGAAATTCACTATGCCACTGCATACTAAGACATTCTACACAATTGTGTGCTTCCAATATTTGTGGCAACAGTTTGCGGAAGAATGACACGTGGGTAGTGACGGTCAGGTGTCCAGAAACTTTTGCCTATTTATTGTATGTCCTAGTCAAATAAAAACCTGTTTGCAATAGCGATGCTAGCTTTGGACTCTATTAAAATAGTCTCTCGAGGTAGAGACTTTTGGTTCAATTCGAACAACTTTTTATAGAGCAACTACACAGACACAACACACCGCTACTGAAATATCTATACTTCTACATTTTTTATTCATTTAACCCCACATACTCACTTGTAATTATTCAGTCGTTCATTTTAAAACGAATTACTGGGTAACTACAGTGAAACTAATAGCAAAGGTATGTAGAACGATTGATGTAAGTTAGCTGAGCTCTTTGGGGTTTGAGGGGTAAAAGTTAAATCTGAAGGGTTTCTAATGGAGGGTGGTGTATGTATGCCTACTGCTACATGCCTCGTCCTCACGTCAATACAATCCCAATAAGCTCCAGATGGGAACCAGCTGCTCAGCTTCCCTAATGCAACTTTATTAGGACCAAAATGCAACATTCATTTACTCTGTAGCACAGAGGAACAGCCTGGCATTTTTGTTAAGGATACTTCTGAGGCCAATAGAAATCACATCAGCAATGAAGCAATCACTGTACAATTTTTGGAAGCCATCTACAAAGCAGCCACTCTCGGCTTGTAATACGTGTACGGAATAAATATGCACACTGAGGAGAACCATATGTTCCTCTGAAAGACTTGCACTGCTTCAATCATCTTTTCTTTCTCATTTTTCCCCCCAGAGTCAAGTTAATGCTCACTGAACTCTCTGGTTTTATATTCATTCCTGAATTATTATTTTATTTTTTATTTTTTTTCATTCAGCATCAAAATGAGAACATGTGTCAAAACTTATTACGGCACAATCCAGCCCAAAGCTTCATTTAGCCATATAAATAAAGAGAAGAGACGGGGGAAAGAATAAGCACTTTGCCGACTTCGCAGGAACCGAAGGCTTGTATTACAATTGAAAACATGCCGTGATGGGTATGAAAACAATTTCATGGTTGGTGAACTGGAAGACAGTGCAAACACGTGTGTGAAAGGTCCCTATCTTCTTCCACGTGTCTGATTCACTATCATCTCACGTGCTCGAGTCAAATGATTAATTGCTCACATTAGTTCTGTCAAGCACAACCTACAGTACGAGTTTCCAGGCTTTGGAAATGAGCGTCCTTGGATCGTGAGAGTACACAAACAGTGTTGTTTGGACTCGGATTGAAAGTGTAATAGAAAACATCATCAAAGTGACACGCTGTATTTGGGACGTACAAGATGTTTGGCAGTGGAGATATAAACTGAAGAGAATTAAAGGCCAGAATGCCAAACAGCGCTATTTAAGGCTGCTTTGACATTGGGAATTAATATAATCAATCAGTATATATATATATATATATATATATATATATATATATATATATATATATATATATATATATATATATATAGATAGATAGATAGATAGATAGATAGATAGATAGATAGATAGATAGATAGATAGATAGATAGATAGATAGATAGATAGATAGATAGATAGATAGATAGATAGATAGATAGATAGATAGATAGATAATTGTAAAGAACATGGATGTGACCATGCGGTTGTTTTTAAAAAAGCACTGATATTTTCCATCACTGGCCAATCAGCTCACAGCTCAAGCGGGCAGGTGGGAAAAAGGTAGAAATAAGGTCGAAAATTCGTTTTTTATCTGTGAAGCAATATAATATTTCAAAGCTAAACTAAAACAAATATCGAGAAAGCTGAAAAGACGGATAAGCTAGCATATTAGGCGGTACTATTGGAACACAGAATAGTAACAATGTTGTTATGGTGACAGTGGGTGCCTTGTGTGAGCCTTTTTTTTTTCCCATGGCAGCACAACAAGCTCTTCAGATAGTGTATTTTCTGTAGAATAAAATGCCTAGTGTGAAAATGCGAAAGCAGCCAAACACTAGACTCGGAGCTGTGAATGTGAGGATAATGATGATGATGATGATGATGATGATGATGATGATGATGATGATGTGGGGTTGTAATCTACACATGGAAATGAACCAAATCATTCCAAGGACAAGATTCTGACTAGTGAAAAATGAGGAGTGTGAGAGAGAGTGAACGAATTAGCATTTAAAATAAATGATATTACATTCCTATTACATTCCTGGAGAAAACAAAGACTCTTTAGTCTTATCGGTCTAATGCGCTGCTATAACGGGTGCCATTAAAACTCTGGAGAAGGAGTGATGGTGCTTTTCCGATTTGTATTAGGTTTCCGTGGAAGGTAATTAAAACGTATTTGGAACCGTTTCGGATATTAACCCGCCACCTTGAGTTCGCGTATGACTTGTTTTTGTGGGGTTTTAGCTGGAAGAACACTAACTAATGAGCTTTTTTAAGCCGGTTATTCGCTTTCCATACCATGCAGCAGTGCTGGAGCACCATCCTGGCTGGGGAAAATCCCACAGAATGGCAGGATGAGAAAAGATAAACAGGCGAGAGCGGCTGTGGAGAAAGAATGTCGAAGAAAGCTTGAGCCGATCAACACTCGAGCCTGTGATCACTTTTCACTTTTGTCGGCGAGGGACAACGAAAAGATGTTACTTCCCATCGGTCGTTTCAGCGTGCTCTGTTTGCACATTCAAATGAGTCTTTTATTTACTTTCGCTCTCTAAACTCTTTGCTCGCTTGTATTTGAACACCTGCTGTTTTCGTCCGGGCCGCGCCGAGCGACCGAAAGCCGCGAAGCATTGTGGGCGTAGCGCGGCACAACAATGAGCAGTCTAACAAAAGACTAATGGAATAATCAGTTCGGTATGATTTCACCTCATCATCTGCTGCATGCTATCAGACAACTCATTCTCCTGCTGCATTAATGAGGGCAGAGGTTTGCTTCTCTTCCATCTTCTCCTTTCTTTCTACACTTTTCCAAATGTCAAAACAACTGAAAAACAGATGTCTGGGTGAAATTAAGAGGCTATAAACAGTTGATTAGTAAACAAAAGGTGACTAACGGAAAACAAAACGATAACAACGGAACATTCCGGGTCCTGTGATGGGTTCGAAAAGATAATAAAGTCATTTTTTTTTCACTGTGCTGTTTTATTGCTGTGTTTTTAATCGTATAAAGGTCTTAGATTGATCTTTCTTTTGCTGTGCATTCGATTTTTCTCTTATTTCAGCACAAACCAAGCTACAAACTGATTTAATGGTTTATTTTCAATGATATGAAATGTGTACAGCAACAGCAGCTGGAAATTAGACTAAAAATCCAGGGCTAAGAAATATCTTGCACTGTATTTACTGTACAACAATCGATTGGATGCTTCATTCGTTACTGAAGTAATATTAAATATTAATGAGATTTAAAAAAAACATAAACAACTGCATATAGACAATAAGCATATCAAATCTCACATTGGAACTCATTAAATATAAATATATGCCCCCGCCCCTCCCCCTCCCAATCCCAAAATATCTATTATGGGGACAAAACATATTTCTTTGTTTGTTGTCTTGCCACGCTTCCCTCTTCCCCATTTTCTCATAAATTATTCTGTAGTGCTTAACCCACGTCTCAAATAACATACTGTACCTGTACCTTAGTATGTAAGGGCACCAGTGTAAACAGGGTCGTTGGGTTGGCTTTCTTTCAGGCAAGATTGTTTTGTATCGTATTTGTATATAAAAAAGAATGTAATAAAAAGAAATCCTTCTAATTGTAACCCCAAGGTGGGATTGATGAATGTTTACATTGTGTACTTTTGACGGATTTTCGTGACTTGTTTCTCAACACTCACAGCAAGAACTCGTTTACGTAAACTTACTGCCCTGTTATCGATGGCGATTAACCTGTTACTTTGCTATTTCAGAATTAACCATTAACTTTTCATGGATAGGAGTCTCATAACAGCATTCGAAATGGAACTATATGGTGTACAACAAGGCAAAACATTCATTGAAAACCCACAGTAATAATAATTTTAAAAAATGATAATAAAATAACAAGGCTGACAGACTTTTAGAAGCAGTCAGTGTTTCCGGGTTGTTTTTATATATTCACTAGACTACTACAGAACGAAAGCCTTCTGCAAACCGTACAAAGCTTCCATCCATCCATCTTCAACCGCTTATTCCTTCTTCAGGGTCGCGGGGAACCTGGAGTCTATCCCAGGAAGCATCGGGCACAAGGCGGGGTACACCCTGGACAGGGTACCAGTCCATCACAGGGCACAATCACATACACACTCACACACCCATTCATACACTACGGACACTTTAGACACACCAATCAACCGACCATGCATGTCTTTGGACTGGGGGAGGAAACCAGAGTACAAAGCTTTTTCAAGCAAAATACTGTTTTCCAACTGGATATTCATTGCACTATTTGCTTCTGATCTTTAGTTTTAAAAAGTTATAAAAATTAAACGAGCGCTATAATTAATCCGATTATAATCTCGGAAAGTACTATTTAAAAAAACACACACACACACACACACACACACACACATGAAATCTCAATGTGCTCAAGCTACTGATTGGGACTGTAGAGAAAATACCCAATGCTGGTAATAAAATCGAAAATACCTAATGCTGGTAATAAAAAAAAAATAAAATAAAATAAACAATCTCAATTACAGCATATGAATTACAGAAGCCCGCGAATGTTGCGACGCCCCGCGCAACAACTGTAAAGCTTCAAGTTTAAAACCCGCACAATTGTTATTGTAACCTGTTGGAATCCATTTTCGCAGAGTAAACACAGCAGATACACAACTATGGTCTGTGAAAAGGTTTCCCGTGCTCTTTTATTTGAAATATTTGTTAGACAAGCAGAGGGAAAGACCTCAGACTTTCTGGAATTAAATACATGGACATACTTACTTAGTTTTACCAGAGGCTGTTGTCACAACTGGAGTATCGCTTGACAGATCAACATTCCAGATCAGCCCTTTACTTCTACAATGAGATTTCTTTTCTTTTTCTTTTTTCTAGAAGAAAAAAAAACTTTGGAAATGGGTTGGGTTCTAATTTTCAGGTTATTTTTCCCCAGCAAAAGAACAAGGACATTCTACACCTTGGCCAAATGGTTTGGTGAATAACTTTGCATTGGTGCAATGTGAGCTTCTTCGCTTTGAGACACTCTTCTCTGAGAATAAAACATTCCTGACAAATCCCACAGGACGATTTGGTGACACTGCTCACCATCTCTTAACAAATGATGTTTGTTCCTTTGTTCTCCTTCTCCTAATATGTATCTGAGTGGTCTAATGATATCTGAATATTTTATTTTAAATTAGATAACGCTTTTCTCAAGGATGGTGTTCATTGGGCTACATAACATCTACGTAAGCCCTTCGTGATAACTGACACATATTTACATTTATACACCCTTATTCAAACAGGTATCGGCTGTTATAAAGAGACTTTTTCAAATTGAAGTTTGTCTGTCATACCTTTTAATGTCATGTTGACATAACGCCTGAATGAGATAGACGGCTGGTTATGACACTTGATGAGCTGAATGCGTTAGAAAGTCATGACATCATCATAGCTCAGTTGTTCACTTGACATCAAAATGGACAAAAGCAGGCTGTATGACATCTGACACGTCTTGAGAAAATCCATTATGAATACTTGCGTAGCGTTTTTTGTCGATTCTCATAATGGTCTTATGTAGGTTTCATGTAGCATCATAAGCTCTACAGTATGCTTTTGGAAATCTTTTGAAGAATAGCGTTAGCAAATCAGCAATATTTGCGTAAGATTAAGCCAGTTGTCATAAAGAGCTTATGTATGTTTCATGTAGCCCTATGAACACTGATATTACCAAAACTTACAAAAGTAGTCCCTATGACAGCTGTTGAAATAAACCTTGAAAAATGATTATACTGGATTGTGAAGGGGCTTATTAATATAAATGGTATGTAGCTCTATGAACACAGTTCATACCTGCTGAAAGAAGACTTTATAAAGCAGACTCCGACATCCAAAGCACTACTGTTGATTGTGGAAGTTTTCATTTAAACTTGGCTTCCATCAGTTCTGACTGCGCTGAAGCCTTTATAAATGTTAATGTTGGTTTATGTCAGTGGGCTTGAACAGCTTATGTGGGTTTAATGTAGCCCTAAAGTATTATTAGCGAACAGTGTAACATGATACTAACGTCTTAGCTCAACTGACCTGCTCCCTCTACAACCATCATGCATTTCGTAAGTGGAGAAAAAGAAGAAAAAAAAAAGAAACAATGGAAATTTTTTGAAATATGGCTTTCCTAGATGAGTCACATTGGGCTTTATATCATATTCTTCACTCTTCCAGATTCAATTACATCCCTCAATGTCCTGAAATTCTCTCAGGTCAAACATTACAAGGGCAATAGCTTTAATCCACAATCAGGAACTGTCTGAACAGTGCCATGGCTTCTGTGTGCGGATGTGTGTGTAGCTCTGAGCGGATATTTTATGCATGTTTCATGTTTCAATGCATCTGAATATCTCATGCAGAGTCCTTATTGTCTGCTGATTGATCTCGGCTCTGTGATGGGAGTCAATACGGCGTTATTGATTCACGTTCTGGTTTTGCTTCATATTTAAATCACCACTTACGACCGCTGGTTTCTTTGTGCAGTCCTTCATTTTTATGCATATGACCTCTGTAATAGCTACAAAATGTCTTGTCGTGAACCGCACGTTAACATTCTCATCAGCTGGCATGTTTTACCCTAGTGTTAGCACGGTAACCAGAGAAGTAGTCCACATTGGGCAGGGTTTAATGGGATATGAAAAAAAATAAGCAAGCTGACTCCCAGAATTTCACAGAGGAGCTTTCATTCGGGTGATTTCTCTACCATAAAAAGGCTGGAACCAATCGGATTCGACTCCATTTTATCCAACGTGTGATTACTGAGTTGCTGCAGACCATGACGATGAGAAATCATGCTCCTGTTTGGAAAGATATGCTAGTGTGGACAATTAGAGGAGGTCAGGTTAAAGATGTGAAAGGCGCTAGAACAGCTGATCTCATCTGGATAATGGTGGCTGTCAGGCACAAATTAGCATAATTGCTTTTATCAATAAAGATAATCAATCACAAGGATGGAATATAGATACGATGTGGAAGCGGCACGAGCAATGATGCAACTCCGTGTCAAATCCATTATTCCCACAATCGGTCGATGCTTTACTTATCTTTTTTTTTGTTTGTTTTGTTTTTAAGCAGAGTTTTGAGTGTGTTAAGCTCCGCCCCCTGACTGTCTTGGACCCATCACTCAAAATGTTCCAATGGTGAAATGTTTGAGTTAAAAACCACTGAGCTGTGATTGTGTGCTTTGGCAATGTAACTGCTCACTGGTGTAATAAACGTATATATGACGCATAGAAGTTGCAACTACAGCTGAAACCGTTGGAAAGAACCCACTTGAAAGGTTTTTGAAAGTTTTTCAGTCACCATGAAGCGTTTATGTAGATTTCACGTAGCCGTATGAACACTGCCCTTATGTAAAGACCTGTTCCCTGTGTTTTGTAAACATGTCGTGTAAACTGACAGGAATATGCTAGGTGAAATAAGCCTTTATAATTACATGTGTAGGTTTAATGTAGCCCTATGAACACCACCCGTCTTAAGTAAAGCGTTGGCAAACAGTGTAACATGACACCAAGCTTAATTCTCGGTGTTAAATAAACATGATAAAAATCGACAAAAAAGCCGGAAATAAACCTTCATAAATGCTTGTGTAAGTTCATGTCAGTTGTTATAAAGTGCTTATATAGGGGTCATGTATTCCTAAAATCACTGCCTCAATGTTAAGTGCTACTAAAATGGACAAATGTAGACTTTGTAATAGCCGATTCCTTCTGAATTCAATTTCTATAAAACGTTATTTGCTAATTTATGTTCATTGTAGTGAAGAACTTACTGTATGTAACTCTATGAACACCAACCTTAAGTAAAGTGTTGGTTGATAAACTGTGTAGCGTGACACCAAGTTCAACTGAACTGCTCCCTGTGTAATGTAAACATTACATCAAAACTGGCAAAAAAATAAATGTGCTAGTTAAAATAAGCCTTTATTAGTCCTGTTTAATTCAATTGCCATAAAGGGCTTATGTAGGTTTTATGTAGCCCTATAAACACTGCCTCTAACTGTTACTAAAACGGACAAGCGTGTATTTTATTACTGTTGACGCGTCTAGAAATAATCCATTGTAAACTTTTTTTTTTCTAAGTTTGTCAAGTCACCATGAAGAGCTTATATAGGATTCATGAAGCTCTATAAACACCGGCCTTAGTTTACGTACTGCCAAATAGTGTCAAAAGTGTTTGTTCATTTAGATGAAAGTAACATAAGTGTTACCAAAACAGACAATAGGAGAAATTACGACAGCTGATGCGATGCCTCATTTATAAGCAGTTATAAAAGTTGTTTGTGTGTTTGTCAGTCACCATAAAAGAGCTTATATAGATTTCACCCAGCTCTATGAAGACCACCGTTTAGTGTTGCCAATAGTGCAACACGACGCCAAACTCCCTGTGTTATGCGAACAAGACATCAAAAAATAAACCTTTATAAATACTTCTGTACATTTATGTCAATTGTCATGAAAGGCTTATGTAGGATTATTTTGTATATTTTTTTTTTAAACTAAAGTAGACTTTGACAGCTGATGCTTCTTCAAATACGCTGTTATAAAATATTTATGTAGGTTTAATGAGCCTGAGGGCTTTAAGTGTGCATTTTGTAATATTAATATGAACTATGTAGAGCAATTATGAATCATAGTGATATATGTGAATATTGTGCTTGCATAACTTGAGTTATAACAGTTTGCTGATCTGATTATAAATCTAATTGTGGCTATGTGGTTCTGAAAATGAGCTCAGTGCTGCATTTCCATCTGATTACTTTTTCCAGCAAAATAACTCCGCACATTCCTCATCTTTAACACTTGTAGTAGCCTTGGAAATACTGTGCAGTAGAGGACACATTAGACAGGAAAATCTTTCAGACACATAATACCCCCGTGCTATTGGAGATTTATAGGATATATTTATAGGATATATGACTACAAGTGTGACTCTCTCATCCTGGAACCACAATCAAATTACAGCCCAAGTTCATCTAGGACAAGGATCGAGAGAGAGAGAGAGAGAGAGAGAGAGAGAGAGAGAGAGAGAGAGAGAGAGAGAGACACTTCATTTGATTTCTGTTCATCTTTCTGAAGAGAACATGATATGATTGGAAGGTCACTTCCTCAGTGTAAGTGTTAGCGTAGTTGCAGTATCAAGTTCATGTGCGAGTGCCATCGACAACAAACTCGAACACAATTTCATGCTTTTATTTTAATTCTTCTGCTACAACTATAGCCAAATTTCTGCATGCGTAATGCCTCAAAGTCCCGGGAGCTATCAGTGTGTCCAGATGTACGTTCTTCACATTTGCAACTACTTTATTGTTTCCTATTAGTTCCACTGTAGCTACTGAATAATGATTAAAAAATGACACAAAGTGACGTTTCAATTAAGCGGCAAAAATACACCTAAGGAATCATCCTAAGGAAAGCCGATACAAAACGTCCGCATCTGCTTCCTCTTGAGCACAATCTCCATCTAAAGTGCTGCTTGCTTGAAATGTGATCACCGATGCCCAAGCTTATTTTCCTTTCGGCGCTTGATCGTACTGCCAAACGATGAGCGTTTTTCACTTACTGCAAATAGAAGTAAACTTTGTGGGGCCATGGCAACGGTTATAAGTGTCGCAGTGGTGCTAAGGAAGTGCAGGACAAGACAAAAGCAAAAAGAAAACGCAAGGCCTCTCGGCGAATACGACCCGATATGCCATCAACAGTACATTTTCTACTACTGTTTATCTCCGAAACGTATTCAACAACTGGTTGAAATCGGTTCTGTTTAGATATAAATCAGGATTATATGATGTACATCAATCACGTCTACTGTTTTGTGGTACTTTTTTGTGAGCTGCAAGCAGGGCATGTCCATGTAACAGCTGTGGAACAATTACAGATGTGTAAAGTTGAGTATACCCAGTATATGTTTATTTCGTTCCCCAATGCACAAATCGAGCCAAAACCCTGAACTTATTACTTAATGCACTTTAAGAAAAAGCAATGGAGTATAAATCAACACGCTATTGTAGAAATAAACATCGCTAACTATGGCAGATCGCTCGCCTGCCTCGTAAAAGGCACCAAACAATTCCAAGGTTTTTAACGATGCAGCTTGTAATATATAGCGCCATCTTCAGTTGCACTAAAGAAAAGACTGACGAGCTTTCCCCTTACTTAGCTAAAGCCATCCCTCGGATTTAAATCCACAATCACGCAGTCTCAATCCGTTTTAAAAAGAGGGCGTTTCTAAGCTAGGGGCGGAGCTAATTTCAGGGCCAGAAAAAATGCAACAGGAATGTATGAGTCAGATCCATTTCATAGCATAATGAAAATCAAAGTTGGTCTAAGGTTTATTTCAGATAACGTCATTATTATAGGTGCAGGAGTAATGTGTTTATTATAGGGGACACTTCACTTTACACTGCTGTTTTAATAAAGATGGCTGACACAATGGTCAGCGAATAAAATGAGTCAATAATCGTGCAGAGGGTATGGTGAAATGACAGCAGCTGTGTACACGTTAACAGCACGCGCACACGCACGCACGCGCACACACACACACACACACACACACAGAACCAGAGTTAAGAGTTTAACTCCTGCATGCCTGATCTACAAAACAACAGAGTGCTGCTGTAGCCTCAGGAAAATAGTGTGTGTATGTGTGTGTGTGTGTGTGTGTGTGTGTGTGTGTGTGTGTGTGTATGTTTGGGCTTCTGAATGGGTGTTTTGTTTGCCTTTGTGCTGCAGTAACAATGAGTGTGTGTGTGTGTGTGTGTGTGTGTGTGTGTGTGTGTGTGTGTGTGTGTGTGTGTGTGTGTGTGTGTGTGTGTGTGTGAGAGTGTGTGTGTTAGGCCTTTTAGGGGTGTGTAGGGAAGATCAGTGGGTGTAAACACCTCTGTAATTTACCATCTCTGATGCTTGTCACCTCATTTCCTTTTTTTCTTTTGTTTTTTGGCACAGGAGCACGAAAGTGCGTGACACAATCGGATCTTTGTTCCAGCAATACTCCTCTTCTTCACCTTAATACACTGTAAATAAATCGGCTGCAAAACCCCGTCCTCTTCGTCGGCGCCATCATCATCATCATCATCATCATCATCATCATCATCATCTTCATTATCATCATCTTCACGCATCCAATGTCAAAAACACAAAAGATTTTACAAAGCCCAGTTGGACGGCGGAACCCAATCTGTTCCATTTGTTTACGGTGTATTTATGATTTGTTTAATATGGTTTGCTGAACATAGAGAAGTGCTACCACACTGGGTTTCTGAGGCAATTTGTCATGAGTGTGTGTACACATTTGCCATCTGTTAGTACAAACCCACACACACACACACACACACACACACACACACTTCCTGACACAAAGTCCAGTGGGGTTGCCATGGCGAGAGCGAGGCACAAAGAGAATCGTCCATTCTTGCATAACTGAATGAAGCTTTTCATCAGACAAGAAGGTGGGGGAGAAATGTGTGAGAGAGAAAATGAGAGAGGGACAAAGAAAGAGACAGAGCGAGAGTGAGCTAGAGAAGGAAACAGAAGACTAGAAATGCTGACAAACACCAAACTGTGGCCAAACTCCACTGAGGGAAATGCTGTCTCATTATTTACATTAGTGTTACTCCTGTTATCTGAGTTAAACAGCTCCAGATCTTTCTCTAGGACAATAAAAAGTACTTACATAGAAGAAGAAAAAAAACACTCAGAGAGAGAGAGAGAGAGAGAGAGAGAGAGAGAGAGAGAGAGAGAGAGAGAGAGAGAGAGAGAGAGAGAGAGAGAGAGAGAGAGAGAGAGAGAGAGAGAGGGCATATGCAGTCAACCTGGGATCGTCTTGGATTTTTTTTTTTTTAAACTTCCAAAAAGAACTGTAAAGTTTTTCAGAGCGTGAGAGAGAGAGAGAGAGTTCAATGTGATGCTTGCTCTACAACTGAACGATCTTTTGTGTTCCTTCTGTCAAACCTTTCTGTAGATACTTCGATCTACCGTGCACTAATGGAGTGAGCACTTGACATCATTGTAAAACCACAATAAAAACATAACCAGCCCCACTAATGGTCTCCGCATGCCTGCGAGGCCAACGTGTCAGCCCCGACTCGCCCTTTTTTCCCCGGACGTTGTTTTAAAAACGCAAGCCAACCAAAATCAAATGGAGTACCGACGTCTCAGCGACGTCCCACGGCTCACACTCAGACCTGAGTACAAGTTTTAAAAAAATAATAATAATAATTCCACTTCAAAATCCTCCAACATACTGACATGTGAAGGGGGAGGGATAGAACACCACCACCATCGACCACAACAACAACAACAACAACAACAACAACAACAATGGGATCTTCCGCAACAATGTAGGCATGTGTTCGTTTAAGCCTTTCAGAAGTGGGCCCTTTTTTTTTCCTTGTAAATTTGCCTTGACTGCTACCACATGTGCAGCCTGTCTAAACTGTACGCTCGGGCCCAAACCGCACTCATTACAGAGCGGAGAAGCGGCCAATCGGCAGCCGAACGTCAAAACCAAACTGCAAAAGTAGCCGTAAAGCCGTAGCTCAGGGTCATTTATAGCGAAAGCCCATAAATACTGAAATGTCAAATATTTAGAACGATCTTAAGGAATTTGACTGAAATGAAAAGGTACAGCTCCCACGTTCCCCGTCACCCTGAAAAGGAGTAAGCGGTAGAAGATGGATGGATGGATGAAAAGGTACAAATGATTTAGGGTACACTTAGTACCCCTTTTCTTTTCATTCATTCATTCCCATACGTATGTTGGGTAAGATTTGAGATTTGGATAAGAACGTAATAATTCTCAACGAGTCCTGATTTTTTCTCCCAGTCAAACATGACGGCTCGCCTGATTTCCTCCAAATGACTACAACCACCTCGTTTCCTCCTTCTTCCACCCAGATAAAGAAAGTTCCCTCAAGTGTTCTTCGGCTGTTTTCTCTTCTTTTTTTTTTTCTTCTTCTTCTTCTTTTCCTAATCCAATCATCGAACACTACCCAAAGCTTCATTAGACCAGTGGCTAATTAAGGTTCTGATATGGCTATAGATTTCAACTAATCCCTAAAAGGAAGTTTTTCGATGCATTACTTTTCGGGGAAAGGAAACGCTTAATAATCGGTGTGAGTTAACAGACTCCCGAAGGCTGCGATTAAAAGTAAATGATCGACACGATTCGAGATAATGGAGCTTATAAAATGCTCCGCCACTGCGCAGCTATCGTTAGCAAACACTTTTTGGATGGTACGTCAGGTGGCTTTATGTGCAGGTTTTATTCATCGGTTATCAAAGTGAGAACATAAAAACTCTCGTCGCTGATTACAGCAGCTCTCTCTCTCTCTCTCTCTCTCTCTCTCTCTTTACACTCTCGTGAAATTAGAGCTTGGCACAAAACACAACCATCCGGAGAGTTCACGATTGATATCATCTGCATTCGTATCGACGTAAGAAAGTCCGGACCATCTGGAGTAGAAAAGGGTGCCCTTGTATACTCTGAACATGATTTGTGTTCTGATTTTCGACGAAAATAAGACTTTCTGGAAACGAGGAACGTTTCAAAGCGCAGAATCAAGCGCAGGCTCAATTATTAGGTGTCAGAGCTGCTGAGAAACATATTTATGAAGCAAGCACACAGACCTGATGGATGATTTTTTAAAATTATTATTATTATTATTCTTTTGTTCATGATTGTTATTATTTCATTTTTAACAACAAGCAGTTGCCTTCTAACCACAAATAGCTCGCCAATAACTCTTGGCGTATCCTAACGCCAGTGCATACATATTATTTAAATAAAGGCAAATTACCAGGGTTCTTTGCATGATGCAGTTCACTAAGTTAGGCGCTGATAGTCTGTTGTATCACATCACAAAACATGCTTTGTTGAACAAGATGCTATCTTAGCAGGCAGGGGGGAAAGGGAGGTTTGAAGATTTGACCAACACTTTGGGAATTTCAGCTCTGGCTGTGAAAACTTTAGTGCCCCAAAAGCAACATTTACACAATACTCATCCCCCCCCCCACCACACACACACACACACACAACCCCCACCCCCTCCCAGGTCAACAAATTACACAAATCACAAGTGGCCCAAAACGAAAACATTCCAATCATATCATTGTACCATGATGTCCACGGCGGTGTGGAAACGCAGGCGCAAAAACGCACAAGCCGTGCATTGTCCCGCAACGCGCGAGCTCGGCTTTTGTCTCGAACCCTCACATCACAACTCCTTTTTCTTCATCTTCTTCTTTATAACAACGCGCGTGCAAATCGCTTGTGAATGAACGAAGGCTGCTTAATCCAACGTGACACTCTTAATAACTGGTTATATGTGTGGGGTTTTTTCAGCGCTACACCCCCCATGAGCAAGTCTTCGGAATATAACGCTTAAAGTCAAAAAGTGATTGCAACTTCTACACAATTTACCCCCCTTTTTTTTTTTTCTTTCTTGCACAGGAATTCGAGCGCGCTCTCACGCGCACCTGCTCCATTAAAGATGCTCGTTTACTTCACGCACACAATTCAACTTTGGGAAAGGTTACAGACGGGTATCAGAGTGCTCTGTGCCTCAAATCATTTGGGAATATCTTCGTTTGTTATTTATTTATTTTTATTCTGCAACATGTTCCCACCCGGTTTCTAGGATGGAGAATACATTGCAAGGTTGCACGCGCGTCAGGGCATCATTGCAAACCAGGCGGCAATGCGTGAAAAAGGAACGGGTCCTGGAACGGCTACTATCATGTAGACACATTTATGAAAAAGAAGTGGTGCATTGGTGTGTTACAAGTGGTGTTTTTTTTTTTTAAAGGTGCACAGGATTTTTTTTTTTAATAAAATGAAGGAGGATGAGGTGGGAGTCAGGAGAAGTGCGCACGGGCGCAAATGCAACTTTGTGCAAAGGAGGGATTAAAGGCATCCTGTCTCACCTTGTTGTAGCTGTAGTAGCCAGAGCAGTGGGAGAAATCCATGTTCTGTGGATCTCCTGGAATGGAAGTCCCCCCTGAGGACGGATAAAATCGTACATCCATGTTTTCCCCCCGTTTGGAAAAGCGCAGCTGCACTGCGACCAGTTTGTGTCTCTTTCGCGCTGCCTTCTTTATTTACAATCCAAGAGGAAGGCTGGAAGCTGGAGGGTCACAGAAAGAAACAAGGAGGGGGTTCGATTTAGGGAGTGGGGGAGAACAAACAAACAAAAAGAAAGAAAGAAAGAAAGAAGGGGAGAAAATAAAAAAAATAAAAAGTTTTTAGTAATCCCGGTCTATGGTTCAACTCGGGGAGGTGCGGGGAATGTCCGGGTCTCGCGCGCGCGCTCGGAGGAGACGTGCGGGACACAAAAGGAGACCAAACCCCCACCGATATAACGCACGGTGTTGAAGCAAAGTGTGTCCTATACAGAATGTCCTTTCACAGCATCAGAGTCAAATCAAACGCGTCCGTGTCCAAAGTGAGCCTAATCTCAAAATCTAACCAAAACGATCCCTTTCCATAGGGTACTTCTCTCCGTCACCATGATCCTTTTCAAGGTCTTTCTTTTCTTATGATCAGCGCTTCAGGTCTCACAACAACAACAACAACAACAACAAAAAAACACAACAGAAAACTTCCGAAGTGCAGTTTACAGATTAATTATGCCGCCGGGTTTCAGGGGATCAGAGATAACCAATAGCCTCCTTGTTAACATCAGCCTACATCAAGCTGTGTGTTTTTAAGCTTAATGAAGAAGAAGAGCGTGCGGCCAACCGCGGCCACGCCCCGCGCCTGGATAACCACGCCCAATGGGTAGTAACATGGAGTTCTTGCAACCCAGAGAACAACTTTGATAATTTCAGTGAATTTTAAGCTATGTAATAGAAGAAATGATCAATCTTTCCACAACCGCTTTCAGCCAAGGGTTAAATTGGGAAATGTGGATTTTTATGTAGATTTTATTTTATTTTTTATTTTTTATTCAACAGTTTTCAACATATTGTAGCCTACTGTTTGTTTTGCTGCTTAAAGGTTGATGCACCAAGTTATGTGGCAAGGTGAAATAATATAAAACAGCAGGGAGGACTGAAAACATACTTCTCCGTTTATGGAAATCTTCAGGATGAAACATGTCGTGCCAGGAAAAGTCAGGAGCTCGACTCAACTTTCTTTTTCGGGAGAAATTAGGTAATGGCAAGCTCGAAAAGATGCTAGAACTCGCCGAACGATGCCGTATGTTGATTTACATATTTGTTCAATTGTCAAAATTATTTGCGTATCAGAAGCTGTTACATGAAGAAGGACGATTTTCTGGAGGCACTTCTGAAGACACTGTCGAGATCAGTGATTGGTCGTTGGAAACTATGGGGACCAGTGATTGGTTGTTTGGAACAATGGTGATTAATGATGGTAATGGTCTGCACTTTTTTTTAACCTTAGCAGTTCTATGAGTAACTGTGTGTCTCATTCACCCATTCACCCATTCACACACACACACACACACACACACACACACACACACACAGACACACACCAATGGTAGCAGAGCTGCCATGCAAGGCGCTAACTTGCCATCGGGAGCAACTCGGGGTTCAGTGTCTCACCCAAGGACACTTCGGCATGTGCAGTCATGTGGGCCAGGAATCGAACCGCCAAACCTACGATTAGCGGACAACCCACTCTACCACCTGAACCTCAGTCACCCACATGATTGGGCACTGGGATCAATGGTGATCAGTAATTGGTCGTTTTGAACAATGGTAATCAATGATTTATGTTTGGAAACAATAGTGATTATTACTTTGTAGCAGTGGTGATCAGTGATTGGTTGTTGGGAACACACTCTACAAATCGGTGATGAGTCGACTATCTCAACCTGCTTTATCAACTCATATAACCAGCAGTCGTGATGTGACCTGGAGAGCCATATCAAGTTCAAGACAGTTGCTGACATCTGCTCAGAAACAACAACAGCAAAAAAAAGTCAATCTAGTGGCAAATATTACAAGTTGGCAATATGTAATAGAGGGGCGCACGGCTAGCTTAGTGGTTAGCACGTTCGCCTCACACCTCCAGGGTCCGGGGTTCGATTCCCGCCGTGCTGTACCTCCGGGTACTCCGGAAGACATGCATCGGAAGATTGGCAGCTTGGTAAATTGTCCATAGTGTATGAATGGGTGTGTGAGTGTTTATGTGAGTGTTTATGTGATTGTGCTGTGATTGATTGGCACCCTGTCCAGGGTGTACCCTTGTGCCCGATGCTTCCTGGGATAGGCTCCAGGTTCCCCGCGACCCTGAAGCAGGAATAAGCGCTTGAAGATGTAATAGATGTAATATATTAATAGATTTCTAACAAATTGTCATTCCAAAGCCCACCTCCATATGCTCTTCACATGAAGGTTTACAACTAAACCTGGATCTAACTCAACGCCTGAAATCACCCCGGTCTACAATGAGCTAAACATACACTTACTGTTAAACTTCCACTTGTGGTGTTTCTTTGTGTCCAGCTGGATTGTCATGAACACATTAGCTTCGATTTGAACTCTGCAACTCTTAATTCAACCTCGTAACACTTTGAAGCCATTTTTATTTTTTTTTTACTCACTGTTAAGTCAAATCTTAGGATTCTGCTGTGTACTGTAAAAATATTGCAGTTTGGTTTATGGGATGTTGTATTATATTAAACCGACAGAGTCTATTTAAATGATAAACCTGGCTTTGCAAAACCGAGGCAGATTATTTGCATGCGAATCAGCCACTTCCTCTTCCGCCGTTCCAAAGAAGCCTAAACCCTGTTGCAAATACAGTATATCTACCTGAATCTACCCTACTTACCTTATTAGCTTCACGATAACCTATTTCACACTACTTTAAAACGAACGTCCGTACTGCAAGTGAAATATAGTTAGGAGAAAATGGTCAGAAAATGAATTTTTTGCTTGCAAGTTTGTCACACTTGCCATGTTAGCACAAGTTGGTTGGGTGAGGAATGTTGGGAAAGATTGCTGTGAATTCAGTATAAAGTCAATATGAGAGAGAGAGAGAGAGAGAGAGTGGGAGACTTGCTAATCAAACACTGTCTCTGTTGTATTAGTTTAATCATTCCCTAATGTGGCCACAAGGGGCAGAGAAATGAAATGTAAGCTGCACAGAGGTGATTATCATTTCATAAATTCACTTGGGTAATGTAGACCTTCTCTACGAGGTTATAAAGGAGTACTTCGAGCCACAGTAATTGTAAGTGTCCAAATAATCTAGCAGACTTTCCTATACCAGGAAGTTCTTGACATTTTTGCAACTAAAAACCTTATTAAATGGATCAGCTAATTGTTGATAGTTCATAGTTAATAAATAATAGGCTAACTGTAAAGGGTACAATAGTCCATATTTATCAAGTAGTAATAATAATAATAATAATAATAATAATAATAATAATAATAATAAAATTAACCTCTCAACACTGTAGGTTACATGTAAGACATAAAACACAATGGACCATGCTGTTATAAGTTATAGGGAAAAAATCATCGGTGTTACCACGCCAAAGCTGACCGTTTTCCAGTGACATCTCATCATCTCAAAGTGTTTTACTCCTCTTCAACCACAGCAATTTGCCAATTATTAGATGTTTTAATTTATCGAAGAAATACACCTCATTCTTTTTATGTCTGTTTATAATTAAATGTCATGTTGTGGAACATGCTTGAAACAAGCTAGTTCCTGTTATCACTTACATTATAGCAGCTGTAAACAGTCGTTCCCTCACTAGCCTCTCTTTGTTTTTGTTTTTTTTCTCTCTTTGTTGATGTTAATAAGACAAAAGAAAAGTAGATGGTCATGTTACTGGGATACAACAAATCGCAAGACTTTCCCGTGGAGGAAACACTACAGCTACAGCTTTAAACCCAAACTGGTCCAAAGCACTGACACTGGAGACTTTTTTCGGTGAATGTTAAAATAAACATCTTACAGAAAATATCATTGATTTCACATTTTCTTTTGTTACATAACATAAGATATACAAATATAAACCTCGCAGCTAGCATTATTGATTCCGTTTACATGGACAGCAGTAATCTAAATATTGACCTAACTCTAATTAAGATAATAATGTGAATAAGGTGTTTACATGAGTCGCTTTTAGAATACTCCTGTCATGTTCCCGTTTTACGTGTTATAGAACATAATTAGATTAACGGCGCACGCCATTACGTCGCCACGCCACGCCACGCCGTCCGAATTGGAATTTCACGTATCGACATACAGTTCGTCTTCGTTATGGGACCGTATACAGTTTTGGGTGTTTTTATAAAAAAAAATTACAAACGCTTTAAGTGCAGTTAATTATTTGTCATGCTGTACGTGCAAATAGACGACTGCTTGAAGCCGTGGGCTGCGTCCCAAACCGTGCAATTACTGTCTATATAGTAGTTGAGGTACATGTATTTTTCCCCACTACAGGCCTATCGTAGGCAAGTATGCGGTTTTGGACGCAGCCGTGCTCTCTTGTTCGCCGTAAGATGTTGAGCACTGCCGTGTGTGATCGTGTGCTGCCGCAAAATGCGGTTAAAACTCTCACACGACGTTCATAATGTGATTAAGGTGTTTACATGTCTGTAATACACGTCCATAATGCGACTAAAACAGGAATACTCCACACGTCTTCATTCGTGCATGACCTTAATCAGATTAAGGTCATTAAAAATAGCTGCTCACATGGTAGTTTCTTAATCACAGTATTGACTTAATCGGGTTAATAGTGGATTATTGTTGTCCATGTAAACGCACTGATTGTTAGAGCTTTATCGTTATTGTTGGATTAAAACGAAATCGGCCGTCAATTCTGCGATTATAAAAACCGTTGTCAAAACAAGCCGTCGAGATTTATCGTGCATCCATCAGGAACGATACAGAAACGTGTATTAGCATTTGTTTTAAAGTACTGTAAACGTTTTAGCATGCCAAAAGCTAGGCAATGAAAAGCGCCTGATGAAATGAAATGAGACGTCCGAGGCCGTGGGATGAGTATGCACTGTTCTTGAAGAACAAATTTGCTTGAACCGTTTACTCGCCAAAGAAATCAATTCACGTCTCCTCTGCCAATTCACAACTCAAACTGTGCCACAAATATAATATTTACAATCAGGCTCCCAGTTGTTCTAAAGCCTGTATGCAAATCTGCAGGACTCTGTTAGGGGAACGAAGCTCAGACGTTACAGCAGTAAAGCATTGATGAGTCATGACATCTGGAAAGGATTACTGTATGTTTGAAGAAAGCCAACAGACACCTATAACTCACGCTGCCTGTTTCCAACTGTGAAACCTGGATAATTCTTGGTGTTAACAGCATTATTGCAAATTCTGATGCTTTACTGATTGATATTTGAAGTGATTCGTTAAGATTTATACCCGAGTACTGTTGAATTCTCAAACCTGATTAATCAGCAGGTTAATGTTCTTAACGCAACTGCAAAAAAATAAAAAATAAAAAAATTGCAATACAAGATATCTTTACAACTTAATGGTGTAGAAATATTTGGATTGTCCCATTTTACAGAGAAGTTTTTACCAGGTTTTTTATGTTTTGCGCATCATTTATGGTGCTCATACTGAATGATTTTAACTTTGGTAATCTAAGAAATAACGTTTTTAAACGTTTCCCTTTGTGTCAATGTCGTAGATACTTTTCAAACACCAGGTATTAATCTGTTCTTCGACTTATTCAGCGGGACAAGTAAAAGAAACTTCTTTTTTTTCTTCGGGCAGTTTTTTAGGTAACGTTTTTGAAGGCAGTCTTTTCCTCGGCTACATGACAAGCTGCATTTTTCATCTTACCAGCTTCGAGAGAAAGCAAAAACGACAAGCTGGCGATCTTATAATGGAAGTGATAACAGGAATCAATTGTTTCAAATGCAAGTATAAACAGGATAAAACAGTTATAAATCATCAGATTTAAAAAAAATCATCAGATTTGTTGACATAGTGATATAGCAGGATAAGAGGAATAAATCACTTCAGGATGTGATGTAAATGGAAAATAATCCGTTTCGGGGTGGCAAGAGAAACTCGGGCTGCATCACACCACTTCGTCGCTGATTACTTTCCTGTAACAACATATCCCCGAGTGTTTCATTCCTTACATATTGTACAAATGGAGCTCTGTGAAACATAAAGTTCTTTTGTATAGTCTTCCCTATAATACGTTCCCTTGTGAATCAAAAACGGAATGTCATTTCATAAAAACATTTCATTTTGTTAAATTGTCTGTTTGAATGCAAACTTTGTAAATATAGACAAGTAGGAGCTGTTGAAAGACATTAGGAGGTGTGAGATGTATTTGTAGTTGTCACTGCAAGTCTATGGAGACATGCTCTACCAGGATAAAATTGCCTCGGATGCATTTTATTAACTGATTTTCTAAGTTTTGCTTCGTTACAGATGTCTGAATGCAGGGGTGAATGTGTGTGCACTGGCATCCCATCCAGGGTGTACTCCCAGGATAGGCTCTAGATTCACTGCGTGTCTGCCCCAGATAAAAAGCTTACTAAAGATAACGATTAGATAGTGCTAGTACAAAGTTGTATAAAAAAAAAACATCACTATTGAAGCACTGTTGCAGTAATGTTGTAGGAACATCCCCCCCTCCCACACACACACACACACCTGCCAAAAATAAATAAATAAATAAATAATAATAAAAATCCAAACTCTCAGAAACTTAACAGACTGAATCAACTTTGAACCAAACGTTCCTTAAATCATATTCCAAAATATGTTCTTATAATTTAAAAGTGCTAGCTGGGCGAGCTGCTCAGATGTTTCACGACACTAATATATAATATAATACAGACTCGTTTGGTTCAATACCCCTGGCCTGGTTTCCTCTCTCAATTCATGCAAAGTCAAGAGTGAGTGAATGATTTGGTCCATGATCTTGTGCAGCCAGTATGAGCGCCAAGGTTTAATTAAATAGCTCAGGATCATATTCAATCTCACAAATGAGAGCAAATCCCTAATAGCATTTTAATAACTAAAGGATATATCCTCCCCTTTGGCCCCTACATGCCATATTACATCTATGCCATTTGTAGTGGTGCCAATTTCATACTAATATATTCCTTATGTAGCTTTCATACTTATAGGCATAAAAAAAAAAAAAACTCAATTGCTGTTTCTTAATAGGCAGGAATCAAGATGGGGTCAAGGGGGCAATAGTAGCATACAGGCTATGTATTATGTACATTATAAGGATTGCTACGTATTAGTATTAGTATTAGTATTAGTATTAGTATTAGCATTACTCTGTATTTCTACAGAATGGGAAATGTGAAATATCTATGAGCTAAATGAATTCCAACTATTTTAAAAAAAGAATAAAAAAAAGAAGGCATGCTGGGGAAAGTGTGATAATTCATGTTTCACTCCAAAGCTATCTCTGTGTAAAGCCAATATTACACCGTAAAGCCAAAAATGTAATTGTAGTTCTTATCTTCTTGTCAAAATGTGTCGCTGGGTGAAGCAATACACCTTGTAGTGTGCACTGTATACACTGCACTTTCTTATACACACTCTCACACACACACTGAAACACAATCACAGAAAGAAATGATTCTCTAGCTCTAAATAAGCCATATGGTGTTATTGTATCGGATATGTTTGGTTATGAATACCCAGTTGCTGCTACGCGAATTAGCACCTTTGATTCACTGTTGTTATTTATTTCCGTATGTAATGTTGTTTGGCTGTGCAGTGAGGATGGGGGTGGGGTGGGGTACTGAATTAATTTCCTCTCTGAGGGTTTGGTGTCAGTGTTGGAGCAGGAATGAATTATGCCGCGCACACACAATGTGTCATTTCCTCTCTGCCGGGCCGCATTGTCACCATTTGGTAACCCGAAAACAAATTATCATCCGCTGGCACGAGTTCAGATTCAATTATAGCAGCCCGCAGTAATTATGTGGAGGAATAAAAGAATAATAAATGCAAAATAATTTATTAACCTAATAATCTTTATTTATGCTCCCCTTGTATTACGTGATCTCTCCATTGTGGCGGGAAATTAGACCGCGCAGCTGCCGATGCACAGAGCACGTCGGTTTGAAAAAGATCATTGTCAATCAAGACCCAAAACGAGGATGAGTTTAACTCTAGTTAGAACAGCTAAGATGTCATTTCATGGCCATCTGTGCTGGAAATAATGTGACGATAAAGTGCCACATTATCACTGTATACAAATGGCACTAGTAGTCTGTCCAATAATCAGGAATTTTTGCCACGCACCACAATCAAATGTGCAAATAAATAAAAAAATAAATACATAAACAAGCAAAATCACATAACATCACGGACAGACCTTGATTTTTACCGAATGTGAAGCAGCTAACAAACAGAGCCAACGATGGCTATGACATAATTCTATTATTCATTCATTATCTGTCTTCAGTATTTTATCAGCGGTTTATCCTGGCCGGGGACGTGCTGAATAGAGAGTCTCTCCCAGGCACACGTGCTATCATATGGGAATGCACCCATTTTTTATTCTTCAAGGTCACAGGGAACCTGGAGCCTATCCCAGGAGGCATTGGGCACAAGACGGGGTACACCCTGGGCGGGTGCCAATCCATCACAGGGCACACTCACATACACACACTACGGACACTCTGGACATGCCAATCAGTTTACCGTGCTTGTCTTTGGATTGGGGGAGGAAACCAGAGTACTCGGAGGAAACCCCCGCAGTACGGGGAGAACATGTACACACATTGCAGAGGCGGGATTCAAACTCCCAATTCTGGAGATGTGAGGCGAACATGCTAACCACTAAGCCACTGTACACCCGCACCCTGGATGGTATACATTCATTTACACACTTATTCACACCCTTGGAAAATTGAGCATTACCAGTCCACCGATTGACTTTTTTGTTTGTTTGTTTGTTTTGGGAGTTTTTTTGGAGATGGTAGGACACCAGAAAATGAGAAAAGCGAGATTGAGAGAACTCCACACAGACATTAATCTAAACCAAACCCTCAGGATGATGGCAACGCTACCTACTGTGCCAGCCTGTATGTATTATATTAGCACAATTCCATACGATAGTAGGATTACTCAGCTACAAATAGGTTCTACTTGGCCAGGCATCAGTGTCCTTTTGTCCCATTTCAAAAAGAAAATGCAGCACTTTGTTTCCAATTTGGCCGTGACATGAACAACGGTATAGAAAATCATTTCAGAAGATCACCCAAAACCTCCCCTTTTCCACCATCCCCCACCAAACCCTGCCCTCCATCGAGGTTGATTCCAGACTTATTGGAAATACTGAGGCTAGATCTAATATTTAAAAGCTTGAATTCTTGTTGTTGTGATGAAAATCAGCAAAACGTGAATGCTTGGAATGTTTTCTTGTCTATCCACACCTTATACCCCTCATTAACCCATCTCTTCTTAGAATAATATAAAATAAAATGCAGAGCCAAAAAAGAATTAAAATGGTGGTTTAGCATTTTAGTCTTGCTCTAACTTACCTGACGAACCTATATACTCTCAGTCTTTCAATTTTGCAATTATTCCCATTATATATATATATATATATATATATATATATATATACCTTGTGCCAGAATTTGTGCGATAGGCTCCAGCTCCACCTCCGATTCCCACCTCCCCTGCCCCATGTGTGCGTGATGCTTGCTTGAAGTTCTTCTCATGCTTCAGGGGTTTCCTCTGGGTACTCCGGTTTCCTCCCTCAGTCCAAAAGCTAATTGGCATTTCCAACTTATCCATAGTGTATGTGAATGTGTGTGTGCGATTGTGCCCTGAAATGGATTGGCACCCTGTCCAGGGTGAACCCCACCTCGTGCTCCGAGTTCCCTGGGATAGGCTCCCTGTGACCCTGTGTAGGATAAGTGGTAGAGAAAATGGATAGATGGATGGATGGATAGTGTTGGCATATCATTGTAGGGTAACAGGAACAACACGTCACGACTTGGGATTATTGGAAAATGATCAACTATGGGGTGGTAACAATAACTCTGCTTCACGTCAGCTGCTTCATTATTTTCCGATAACAACGTATCCTTCAGGGTTTTATTCCAATCACAGAATAATTACCAGATGCTATAGACTCTCAGATGTTGCAGACGTGGATTAAACCTTTCATTTTCTGAGAGCTGACATGATTATTGACTCTGACTCTGAGAAAGATAGTGCTTGCTAGTTCAGTGTTTACACGTCTGAAAGGTTGTATATGTGACCAAATGAGGAAAAAGCAAGGCAGGTCTCATCCAATCAAACGAGGGTAAATTTACTCTGTTCCACAGGACTATTTTTCCAGCAAATAATGATGTTTTTGTAGAGTCGAACCATTACAGCCAGGAAGTGTGTCATTTTCCCTCTGTCTCTCTGCTCCGAAAAAAAAAAAAAAGAGTACTGCAGTGTAAACTCAGCGGCTTTGCATTTTATGGTGCAGTCTTGGGAGCTGTTGCCTTTATGATGGCATTCAGTAATGATGTGAGAGAATAAAGATTAAACCTCTGTGTGCACTCCCAACTCTCTCCCTCTTAAGGTTACATTGCTGAATCATATAACAGCATTGCATTAAAAATCCACAGTCCTGTCCGAATGCACCACATATTTATTCACAGTAAAGGCTATGAATTATGAATTACCATTTTCTTCCCGCTTTTGAATAGTAGGATATCGATCATTCATATTTGTACCAAGGGTTTGCAAAAAACATCGTAGCTAAATGCTCGTTTCCATCATGGCCTGACTATTTATCAGATCACACCATGAAAATAAATATATATATTGGTTGAAGCTTGCTAATTAGTAATCATCTGAACAAGGCCTGTGTTTATATATATATATATATATATATATATATATATATATATATATATATATATATATATATATATATAATATAATATAAATATATATATATATATATAAATATATATATATATATATATAATATATATGTATATATATATAATATAAATATATATATATATATATATATATACATTTATATATATATATATACATATATATATATATATATATATATATATATATATATATATATATATATATATATATATATATATATATATATATATATATATATATATATATATATATATATAAACACAGGCCTTGTTCAGATGATTACTAATTAGCAAGCTTCAACCGAGGAACAACACACATTTATGAGCAGCCAGTTCTGCAACAGCATTCAAAGGCAGCATCAGTCTGTGGAGTAATTAGTGTGGAGCTTTGATGAATTTGTGCACTACTACATTATATTATTCTCAATTAAAACCTGTCTTCCACGGCATTAGTCATTTTAATGCTCCTCATTCATACTAATTAGCGAGTACCTTCGTTGCCTCCGAGCTGAAGAGGACATTTCAGTATCCCATTAACTGATGCAGAGATATCACCGTGATTGACATCCTGTGAAACGTGGTAGGTAATTACATTATATGGCTCAGTGTGTTCCTTATTCTGAATGTAATGCCATATTTCATGATTGCGTGTCCATCTCTGTCACCTTTTTCTTTGTTTCTTTCTTTCTTTTCTTTCTGTTTGGTTTGGTTTATCTTTTTTTTCCCCCTCTTTGGAGATCAATATTTAAGAGACATCGTTAGCCTAAAATCATTGTTGATTTTAAAAACAGTAAATACTAGAAACCACACACCCACAAACCAACACCACTAATAATAATTATTATATATATTTTAAAAAATGTTTTGTTTTATTCCTATTCATTTTTTCCTATTTCCATATTCATAAAAATAAATAAAAAAGACCAACCAGGTCACATGAATTCTAACAAGCATGACTTTTAGACTTATTTTTTCTCCAGAATTTTCTTTTCTACAAATGACATTGCAAATGCACCACCACTAATCCTGTCCCTCGTGTTAACCACCTTCATACGAGTTAAAATTTCTTAGGAACTTGCAACGACATGAAAGTAAATGGAAAGGAATTCTGTGTCGTGCAATAGTTTGCATCCCCCATGTTTTATGGGTTGAAAGAAAAAAAAAAGAAAATGTAGCAAACAGGAAATTTGAATGCTAGGCTGAAGTTCAGGAAAGTACAGATGAGGACACAAATTTACATACGCCTCGCAGAATCTGCAAAAATGTTAATAACAGTAAAAAATAAACTAAGAGGGATCATAAAAATAGCATTTTGTTGTATATTTCGTTCCGTCCTGAATTTCACATAACCGATGTTTACATATAGTCCACAAGACACAATAATAACTGATTTTACACAAATTAATTAGTTCAAAAATACACACACGCTCGATTATTAATACTATATGTCGTTACGTGGATGATCGACGAGGTGAAGTGTTTATGTTTTGTGATAGATCTCATGAGTCCCTTGTTTAAACTGCCCACTGTTCTTCAAAACCTCCAAGTCCTGCACATTCTTTACTTTTCCAGCATCTTCTGCATATTTGACCCCTTTCCTTTCCAACAGCGACTATATGATGCCGAGATCCATCTTTTCACACTGAGGACTCGTACACGACTATTACAAAAGGTGCAAACATTCACCGATGCTCAAGAAGGCAACGCGATGCATTAAGATCCAGGGGTGTGCAAACTTTTGAACAAGACGACCAGATTGAATTCATATTCAATTAATAGCAAAATGCGATTTTTATTATTCTTATTTATTTATTTATTTATTAATCATTGACATTTTGCAGATCCTGAAAGTCATATATATATATAAATACACTTATGACCTCAACTGTATTTCATAAATCCAGACCATGGATATCGACCCGATCATGTGTCTACCTGACAACTTCTGCACAACACAACACAAAACCATGGAAGAATACATCTCTGAGACCTTGCAGCAAGCCTACATTAAACCCTCAACCTCTCGCACATCTACAAGGTTCTTCTTCATCCAGATGTGAGCGAGGATGGAATCAGCATTACAATAACCAGCACCAAATGACATAAATACAGGATATAGATACCCAAACTATCGATACTTATCACCTCTGGTGTTTTCAGCTCTGGAAGAGCTCAAAACCTCAACTATCTCAACCGAGCTTGATCATTGAAGTGCTTAGAGAGGGGGGTGAATCTTTTAAACCTAACATCAAACATTTTATTGCTACAAGTTGCATCTCTCTCTCTCTCTCTCTCTCTCTCTCTCTCCTTTGCATCTAACTGAAACTTCTTTTCTTTTCTTGTTTATGATGTCTCAGGTTCCATGATTAGCAATAATTCACTGTTGGTTTTGTGACATTATTTGCATCACGCACAATACAAACCTTTATAACTACCCTTTAAATGAGTTTGCTACTGTTGTATTATCTGTTGGATGATGTATTGCAGTGAATAGACTGAAAAACACCTGGTTAATGATAAAAATCAACTACTGAACATTTCTCCATATAGAACCTGTTCCCCCAGTGTTTGCTTATGCAAACGAGACCCCATGATGAAATTTGCATAAACAGAATGCTTGTAGATGGTAGATTGTTTATAGACAAAATATAGACTAGGGTTATTAATCACGATGTTGGCATCTGGCTTGTTCTACATACAGTATATGATGTTTTGTTGTTGATTTACTGTACAGTTCAAACAGCAGGAGGAAATTCTGATTGGTGATATATGAGTTTTGTGTTTCGCTAGGTTTAAGGTTCAAATGCTTGTATTCTTTGTTTCCTCTGACGGAGGCCGAATCCAACCTCCTCTCCCTCCAAACGCACATCAGCTCTAACGTTTTCTAAGTGATTTTCTGCGCAAATGATCTCATTAGAAAAGATTTGACTAACCTTAAAGGAATACGCCAGCATTTTTCGATCTTATTTCTGTTGTATCCACCGCATCTATATTGTATGCATGATTAGCGATTACTACATAGAAGAACTTCCACTTTTCCCTGTAATCAGAAAAAAAAAACAATCACCTGTTCTTTCAAAATTTGTGATGGAACACACAATTTAATTATGTAAAGTGCTACAGCGGATTTTTCAATCAAGACTAGCTGTTAGAGATGGAACTACTGGTTTTAGAGGGAAGAATTTGCACTTATATGTTACTAACGGAATGCACACATATGTAGATATTATAAAAAACCTTTGGGAAAGCATAAGTAACCATCCATCCATCCATCCATCCATTTTCCATACCGCTTATCCTACACGAGTCACAACGTCACCCTGGAAGGGGTGCCGACCTATTACAGGGCACAATCACTCACTATGGACAAGTTGGAAAGGCAACCAGGCTACAACACATGTCTTTGGACCAAGGGGGGGGGACCGGAGTACCCGGAGGAAACCCCCAAGCACGAGGAGAACATTCAAACTCCTCGCACACATGGCGGAGGCAGGATTCAAACCCCCAACCCTTGGAAATGTGAGGCAAACTAGCATTTTTAATCCCTCGTGCACCCTGCGTAAGTAACCAGTAACCTGAAATTCTTTTTACTCTATTGCTTCAGTATTACACAGTTATATAAAGATCATTAAACACAGCACTGCTGAATTTTCTATTCCGATTGGTCAGAAATCTTTCTATAACTGCAGCTCTGTCAAGTAGTTCTGGCTTCAAGGTCTAAATTAATGTGCCCGCTCTAACGCATTATTGTTTCTATAGTAACAACTGACACAGACGTTTAAGGTGCATAGAAACAGATTTAAAACAAGTGTAAATATTGATTTGGTGAAGTTCTCTGTGAGAGACGTTTATTTAGCATTTATGGAAAGAGGTCTCCAGTGTCCGAGCTCTGTAACAGTCAGAGGTAAAAACTGTAACTTTAAGTTGTCTGACTCTTCGGGACAGAAATAGCATAGTTTCTCTTTAACAAGCTCCATTGTTTGTCTTATTAACTTCATGGAAGAGAAAATAAAGAGAGGCTGGTGAGAGACTAACTGATTATAGCGGCTATCACATAAATGATAACAAGAACTAACTTGCCTCATGGACATTCCAGAACATTTTAATGAGTGTAACACAAATAGGTCAAATGTACAATGTGTTCAATGAATAAAGGTTTTCATTGTTGGAAAATTGCTGTCGTATAGGCGGACTAAAACCTCGGACTAAAACTTTGAGGTACTGCACTGATTATTTTCCTACACCAGGGTCCCTTCTTTTGTTAATAAAGTGTGTCGTGTTGTCAGATATCTGTAAATAGCCCTTAGATTTCGATGGCAAGTCGCCAGTCGCTGTATTATGAAGTCACCTGTAGGCGTTCCTACTGCTGGTTGCCATAGTAACATTTATCATGGGGAGGGCAACTAGCATTACATTTTTGACAACAAAGCAGTTTTCTTGCTGCTAAAATGAAACACTCTGTAGGGGGAGCATATCATATCCTGTGAGATGAAGGAGAAACAGTGTGTGCTCTTTGCCGTTGTGGCCATCTACAGTATCTGCGGCGAATGCTCGAGCGCTGGACTGTCTGGGTCCACGAAACAATTCGGGCTCGCAGGCAGCATGGCGGATCACGGATCACGTGTGCTCTACTGTCTTCACTCCCGTTGGTAGTTACCGCACCAAGTTGCTCCAAATTTGCCAAGTTAAACTCTTCTCAATTTTTCCACATCGCTGGACACGCCCACATCTAGTCGCCATTGGTTGCATTATATATATATATATATATATATATATATATATATATATATATATAGAGAGAGAGAGAGAGATAGATATATATATATAGATATATATATATATATACATACACACACATATATATATATATATATATATATATATATATATACATAGCACACAACTGTAAACAAAGATCTGAGTGAGTGAACGATGAAGAGGAGGAAGCAGGAACGTGTTGTAAATTCTCTGAAATGGCTGCACGTTTAATTTTACCCTGCTTTTACACTGACTAAATGTGTCAGGAGCATTTATACACTTAAACATTTTCTTCCATCCATGAAGCAAACTACGTGGAGGAATAAAAATAATAAAAGCATGGGCACTTTGAAAGGCCACTTGTTTACCGTCTTATCAGTTATTAAATCTCGCTGTAGCACCGCAGAAAGCTGTGATGTTTGACTTCATAATCCAGAATAAGGCTGCTGTATTGACCCAGCGTATTCTGTCTGAAAAGGCAAGAGAAAAATTTACAACACAATCATCTTTTCTATAAAAAAAAAAAAAAAACACAGAGCAAACCTCTTGTAAATGAACAGGCACTTGTGTGACTGACATACTGTTTATTTGTTTATGATTTGCTCCACGTAGTTAATTTCATACTCTAATCTGACATGCTATCATATTACGTCCATCTGTTTGCTGGCACGGACAAACGCAAGACACAGAATGTGATGGTTTTTTGGTATTAGAGACACCAAATAAATCCCTAAACTAAAAATATTCCTCAGATGTTTCCAACACTGGTCTCCATGGAGTATCTCTGACTTCGCCATTATTACAGAGACAATATGAGCTATGAATTATGAGCTCACAAAAACGCTTAAAAGATCATTTGAGCAAATTGGAATTGTAATATTATATTTATATTAATGTGCTTGGTCTAATACGTTATCGTTTCTATAGTAACAACGTACACAGGGACGTAAATTGTGTACGCTCTAAATTTTATACATTTTATACATCTACATTCATACAAATTGTTATGCTTGTTGATACGTTTATGTATCATTTCGAGAAGGAGTCTCCAGTGTCAGCGCTTTGTAAGCTTTAGGTTTTGCGACGTGGGAAGTCTTCAGGACGAAGGGTTTTCCTCTTCCGTTTTCTGACTTCTTTTATATTGTCTGAAATGGTGCTTTGTGAGAACAGGAACTAGCTTGAGTTTCCACAACATTAAATGTAACTATAAAGAGATAAAAAAAAAAACATGCTGTGTTGTTCATTAATTATTAATTTAAAAAAATATAGTTAGTAACTGCTGTAGTGTAAGAGGAATAAAACACTTCAGAGCAAGCTGTTATTGAAAAACAATCAACTTCATGGTAATAAGAGTAATTTCCGATCTGGCCACGTCACACCACCCTGTTGTTGATTATTTTCCTTTAATAGCGCACCACTAAGTGTTTTATTCCTTATATAATGCAGTAATGAATGGAAAGAAACTCCTAATTTTGGATCGGGATGCTAAGATAAAAAAATGGTTCCTCAAGGGATGTTTAGATAGTTTAGTTACGAGTTCTGTTCTTCTTTAAAATGTTCTACTTGGAACTCTCTTTGCTAGGGAACCGCTCTGTTGTACGATTCTACATAAAACTTTCAAGAGTTCTCAAACACCTACAGGATTCCTCAGAGGTTCTTCAGGGTTTTAACCTACAGTAGGTTTCTAAAGTAGTGTTGTTCCAAACCCTTTCGAGAGGGGAAACCTTTGTTGTTTTTAAACTCATACCAAACAAGGGTTCCTCACTGATTAAGCAGTTCCTCAACAAGGGTTCCTCAGGAGTTCTTTGGACAGTTCTAGCGGTCTAAATGTGGTTCTTTCTTGAATCATTTCTGATAGTAAAATCTTTTGAGTTGCTCAATAGTTTTTGGTGAGGGGGTGGTTATGTGGTTCCTACCTTCCTAAAAAGGGTCTATTCAGTACCTTCTGTTAAAGGCAAACCCTCTACTGTAGCACTTTATGATCCCATGGCTTTTCTTACAACTTCCAGTCTTGGAAAAACATTGTTCTTCAAAGGGTCTTTGGACAGTTAATGGTGCTAGACATCCTGTAGTGGTTCTATGTGAAACTATCAGAAAGGGAAACTGCTCGTTGTAGGAATCTACGTAGAACCTTTAAGGGTACTGTCAGAGCGACAAACTGAATAGCCGTTTACGCCATTATATCCGAGACCCCTAAATATAAAAATAAACCCAAGAAAAAGGAACCCTTCTTTTTCTACGACAGTAAGAATTCCCTTCCGATAAAGTTCTACGGTAATGTTTTCCGGTTTTTCTTCACTAATATTTGATTCATTTCGAATGCTTTTAGGGCCCCAAAAACCTTTAAAACTCCAAAGAACCCTTAAAATCCATTGAAGAATCTTTTTTTTTTTTTTTAAATGAAACTTTGTTGTTTCTGAATCCAATTAAAATCGTTTTGCTCATTCGACATCCTGTGAATTTTTGCACGAGCTGGTCCTTTTTGCGTGAGGAATGTGACTCTGTATTTGATCTGACAGTTTTATACTCACTGTTATATCTAGGAAAATGATTTTGAGCAAAAACATTTTAGTAGCAGCAGCGTAATTATATTAATAACATATGGATATGTTTAACTCCTCCACTTTGCACAAAGAGAAACAAAATTCATTTTTCCAGCTCTGTTCTTTCTTCCAGACTGAGAGGCTGAATAGACAGTGAGAGACGAAAGAAAGTGAGAGAGAGAGAGAGAGAGAGAGAGAGAGAGAGTGATTAGCTTGTGTTGGACATGAGCCAGGACCCCCATCTCTCTCTGTCTCTCTCTCGCTCTCTCTCTGTCTCTCCCCCTTACATTTTTCTTTGCACAAATACTCCTGACACCATGCACCCAAATCCACTCCTTCTTCTTTAAACGTCTCTTTATATCCTGCTGTTTCATACCAGCTGGTATTTGGCCGTTAGAAGTGGTTTGGGTGCTCAAACCTCAGCGACATTCGTGCCCCAATAATAACTACCAGAGATGAACAAATCACAAAATCACAAAGGCTGCAGGCTTTGGCATGGGGCCAAAATCCGCCACCAGGCTTGAGATCTGCAATAATAACCGTCTGTAGATTATTTTTTCTGCGAAAATAGACTCGCCACAAGCCTTCACATATGGGGCCTGTCTGGCAAGCTAGCACTCAACTTCATGTTCATGGACTTGGAAAAGAATAAAAAAAAAGGCGGTGCCGTGGCTCAGGAAAAATAAATCTACTGTCCACCGCTGCAGTTGTCTCGTTCGTTCCTCATTTCCCATTCGGAGACTCTCGTACCGTCGACTGTCCTATTTTAAGCTTTGAAAGTAAGTAGGTATTTCAGTGTTGCTATTTGTGCAAGGCCTACAGTGCCTGGGTTTTGTACTCTGGTGCAAGACTTCATGTGTAGTGAAGTGAACACACACTGCAGTTACACACACACACACACACACACACACACACACATGAGGGAATTTACACTGATACTGCAAAGGTAAGAATGTAAATAGAGGAAAAAATAGGGGGGAAAGGCAGAAGGTGGTCTCTCTCTACCTCTCCTTATAGAAAAGTCACCTGACCTTCACGTGTGAATTTTACACGTGGGATTTTTAGACACGTGTTCTGTTTCGCACACTTTTCACATGTCGTGTTTTTTATTTATGATGTGTTAATTTTTTTTTGCACAATTATATATTCATTTGTTGTTGTTTTTTTGTTGTTGTTTTTTTATACATATAAGGAGATTTCTGAAGAAGTCCTAAGGGGCGGAGATGGACCTGATACAACTCCTCCTATAAAGCTTAACCTAACCCCTAACACGTAACCCCTAACTCTACACGTAAACCCTTGAGACACAGTACAACACAAAACAATTACACTTATCCAGCGTGACACACACCGAGTTGTCTCTACACAAGTCAGAGGAGCTGGATCTGTTTGTTCTGCAGCATTACACGTATGTCATATGGTTTTATTTTCCCCCGTATTATTTTCAGATGTGCACCTGTAATGCACGTGAGCTTTATTTCACATGATTTTCTGTCATGTGTTGTTTATTTTCACTCGATTCTTTCATTTTGACTTGAGTATACCTTTTTTTCTCTCTCTCTCTCTCTCTCTCTCCACATGATTCATTTGATATGACTCTTTTTTTTCCATATGGTTTTATTTTGCCATGAATTTTCTTTTTTTTTTTTTTTTTTTTTTTTAACTGATGAATTATTTTCCACATACAGTGTATGTTTTCAGTTGTTCTAGTGCAGGACATGTTTTAATTACATTTCCTCACATTATGAATGGGTGTGTGAGTGTGTATGTGATTGTGCCCTGCGATGGACTGGCACCCTGTCCAGGGTGTACCCCGCCTTGTGCCCGATGCTCCCTGGGATAGTCTCCAGGTTCCCTCGTGACCCTGAAGAAGGAGTAAGCGGTAGAAGACGTATGGATGGATGTATTTCCTTACATGATTCTTTTCGCCATATATAGGGTATTTTTTTTAATCACATGTTACTCACATGTGCAATTGATGAAATGTACTTTTAAAAAAAATTATAAAAATTCAATTACTCATAAAGACATATGATCACATGATATGTACTTGTACCTTGACTCTTCTGTGAGGGTCTGTATCTTTTCGTGCACCTGTCGGCCATGTTTGGGATTACACAGGGTGACGAGAATGCAACAACGACTACATGGACACGTGTTTCTGTGTCTTTTGACATGACTGCCACTGTGTCTCCCATCTGTTATCTGCGCCACATCAATCC
Source organism: Ameiurus melas (assembly GCA_012411365.1). Classification (NCBI taxonomy): domain Eukaryota; kingdom Metazoa; phylum Chordata; class Actinopteri; order Siluriformes; family Ictaluridae; genus Ameiurus; species Ameiurus melas. Next base: position 4,232,252 of record CM022754.1, read on the forward strand.
GCTCAAACCAAACCTGTCAGAACTGTCTGATTACACGGAGCGACCGTGAAAGAAAAGGTTCCAAAGCGAGCTGGAAAATAAAGACAATTCTCCACTACATGTCTGAAGGAAGCTCAGAAAATGACTAGATTATATTTTATTGTATATAAATGAATAGATTACTAAAACTAGTGTGTGCGGTGTGTGTTTGTATGATTATGTGTGTACTCAGCGAGAGAACTGCTTTGAGCAAAGAGAACTGGAGTCTTTAGATAAGAGAGAGAGAGGAGTGAGAGAGAGAGAGAGAGAGAGAGAGAGAGACAGGGAGGCAATATTTCAGGGAGGAAAAAGAGAGCAGGCAATCTGCCTGTAGAGGAGGAAGGCTACAATGCTTTATAATGGAAGAAATTCAATGTGACATGTTGAGAATGAATTGCTCAGTGAACCAGAAATATCCCTTGTTCTAATAGCTTGAGACGTTCAGTGGTGTGCTCTCTGTTTCTCACCTTCACATGCATACCCTAAACAATTGATTCATCTTAATGTAGAATGATGATTTATTATTGCTATTTTTTTTTAAAAAAAGCATTTTTTTTTCCCTGAAATGTAAACACCTTTCTGTATACTGTAAGCTGCGTACAGAAATTAAGTTGTGAAAAACTACGGACTTCCCTGAAGTGAAATATCAATTATGCGAAAGTGCAAACTCTTCCCATGCTGGAAAAAAAAAAAAAACATAATGAATATTGCAAAGCGCTGACACTGGAGACTCCTTCTATAAATGTTAAACGAATGTGTCCTTACAGAAAATGGCACCATTTTTTAAAAATACGCTTATCTCTGATTTCATCCGCGTTGGATTACGTGGACTGTCCACCGAAAACGAAAACGCATTAGAACAAGCATATTAATATATAACCCGTGATTTGCCTTGCAGCCGGAACTACTTTCCTGGGCTGCTGTTATATAATGCTTGACTCTGATTGGTCAGAAGGAGTTGATTCTGTAACAGCACAGCAACACGTTCCTTTAACATGCTATTAAATGCTTTAGCATGCTATTAAAAGTTAGCATGTTTTCCATCACAACTATCTTCAGGACAGGTATCATATCACAGCAAACCAGCAACTTCATTTCCCAGGATGCACCACGAACTACAAACATTGCAGAGAAGGACTAAACGACCCACACATGCACACGTTCACCTTCTCCAGAGTTCTAATCACACACGCCTGTTACCAATCTCACACACACACTCGCTCCACAGTATATAGACTGTTTCAACACAATGACTTTGCAAAGTATTACCCTCAGTTGCTTAGCCTCTGTCGTTATTTCAAGCCTTATATCGTGTTTGCTTTTCTGGTTCATGACTTTGTTCACTCTGTTGACCTGGATTCTCTGCCTTGCCTAGTTTAACCTGTTTGCCTGATCGTTTGACCCTTGCATGCCTATGTACATTGATTTCTGCCTCATCCTTTGGACTTGTTATTTTTATTAAACTGCCATACCTGCAAGTGCTTCCGTCTCAGCAAAAGGGGACTTTCAGTTTCTCACTAACATGCAAAAGAGTCTGTTCAGCTTATATAACATAAGTGATAACAGGATCTGTGTCGAAAATCACTCACTCGTCCACTCATTCCCTATTCCCTATATAGCTATATATTTGAGTTCACTATAAGGGAAAGAAGTGAACGAAGATTTCGGGCGCTGACGTAAATACAATGCGTCTGAGAGCACTCTGTCATGGACATTATGGATAAAGTTCAACAAAAACAAGTGCTTGTCATGTTTATTTACTATCATGCTTATTTATTACATTTAACATTTTAGAAAATGTTCCTGTCAGTGTCCTCAGGCTGACTCCTGAGGTAAATCTGATGACAACTGTACTCCGTCTAGCTAGTTTTGGTTTTGGCGAAACTTCGTTTTCCTGAAGAGAAGAAAAAGGCATATTTCAGAAAGACCAACATCTCTAATGCATGCTTTGTTAGCTTGAGTATGACATCTATCGGTAAGAAGACATTACACAAACATCCAGCTGTTAACTAAATAACTGACGACTAGATCCTTCCAACGCCTGTAAGAAACAAGTGCTACCAAATCATATGTTCCCCCATTCATCCCAAAATCAATTAAAAAGTCGTCAATACATTATTTTCTAATACGTATATATGAATACTATACATACACGTTTTAATTAATACATGCGAACGTTCCACAAAATTATCCTTTTAGGTATACAGTTGCTAATCAATCAATAATCTGTATCATTTTGATTTGAATTATCTTGATACAAATTTAAATTTAAATTATTAAAAAGCTACACTTACGTTTGTAAACGTTGCCGCCTCCGGTGTTGCCGTCCGCCATGTTTATTTTTCTTTTGCGTTCTATCACTATCAAGTACTATTGGAGTACTAGAAATAGTGCGTTAGCGAGTGTACATCAGAGAGCATTGTGGGTATAAATGAGCGAACTGACGTAGAGAATGAAGTTGTTCACAATGAATTCAGACACCACTACAAAATGGCCGACACCTGATATAGTGCACTATATAGAAGGTAGGGAGCAGTTTCTGATAGAGCAAGGGACTAAGTTGGTTTGAAGATGTTCCAAAACATTAAATGGGGGTTTCCTCTGGGTAATCTGGTTTTCTCCCACAAAGATGTGCATTCTAGGCTGATTGGCATTTCCAAATTGTCCGTATTCCGTGAGGTTGTGTGTGTGATGGTCCTCTGCGATGGGTTGGCACCCCGTCCAGGATGTCCCACACCTTGTGCCTCCAGTTGCCTGATAGGCTCCAGGCTCTCCTCGACCCTGTGTTGGATAAGGAATGGAAAATGGATGGATGAATGGATAATTCTTAACAAATTGCTATGGTATAACACGTCCAGATATGCGGTTATCGCAGTGGGATGTTAACTATAACTCTGCTTCCCCTTGGGCTGCATTACACCACCCTGTTGTTGATTATTTTCCTATTACAACACTTAAACATAAACCACCACACCTTCTGGCCAATCAGATTCAAGGATTTAACATTGCAGCGGTATAGATGATAGTCATACACACGAACACAGGAACTGTTTTAAAGCACAGTCCCACCTGGGATGTTTCTCATAACTTGCATGCAGTCATACATTACTGTGATAATATCAGTATCTGATCAGAAATCAGGTGTCGGTGTCGGGTGATAGTGTGCGATTAACTGAGTGTAAACATTCCTCTGAGTTGAATTCACTATATACAGTATGTATAATAAACAAAATGTATAGAATTATAGACATTATAGTGTTTTTGAAGCTTAGTAAATATAACCTAATGGTTTAATCACATACACGTGTGTGTGTGTAAGAGTGTGTGAGAGAGAGAAAGAGAGAGAGAGAGAGAAAGTACCCCAGAACCTCCATTTAATCCACTTTTCTGAAAGGTTAAATTGGCAATAAATTCTGTGATCTGAGCCGAGCAGATGTGAACAGAGTGCTTTGAATGAGATATTAATGCACTCGACTCCTGCAGGGAGCGACAATATCATTATTCCCCATTCTGACATCGTCTTGGCTTGGGCTTAGCAGTTACACATTGTCATATGTTTGTAATATTCTTGGGCTGCGGAGAAAAACGAATTGCTTTTGTCCACGTTTGATGTGCGAGCCAACTGTTTTTGTATGTTTCTTTATGAAACGAAATGAACGAGAGCATTGTTCGAGGGAGATGAACGTTCACCGCGGGTAATAAAAAGAAAAAATAAGGATCGTTTAAAAATATAAGAACAATGGCACATCCAGTACTTATTGTTCGGAGTCTGTCTAACTGCTTAATCAGTGTGTAGGCCATGTGTGTGTGTGGGGGGCTGTAGGCATATAGCTTTATTTTAGAGCCGTGAAAGGCAAGTTACACTATAATGTACTGCAAATATTGTGTTCTAAAGCAAATTTCTAAAGAAAAGGATAAAAAAGCAAGCAGTGTGGGTTTGCGGGTGCGTCGGCTTCACGTAATGATGTTTAAAATAAAAAAATTAAAAAAAGCAAACAAAATCTGCAAATGGTGCAAAATGTTTCCGGAAAATTGCTGCTTACATTAACATTCGAGTCTAAAATAAGATTGCCGTTTAATTCAAACGGAAAGGTAGGAAACTGTAATGTGCACACAATGACACACACACACACACACACACAATGGTTTTTAATATTTAAACACACCACACCATTAGTCACATCTTTTTTTTTATTCCTTTTTTTTGTGCTAACGACCGAATGGGGGGATTGCATGAATAAATTCAACGCATTTGTTACCACGGCAACCATTCACCATGTCATTCACATGTCAAAATGAATCAGAGAAGATGAGAGTTGTATGCACTCCTCCCTTCTCTCTCTCTCTCTCTCTCTCTCTCTCTCTCTGTCTCTCTCGGTCCTTAGAGAGCTTTAGATTTTTTTTATTATATATTTATTTCTTGGGTTTACGCTGATACTCTGGTCTGAGATGAACTTTGTAACTCATGTTTTATACACAGAGTTCACCGTGGAAAAAACAGACCCAATGCAATAAATAAATGTACCCCAGTGCATGAAATGCATCTGCTTTATTTCTATTTGACAATAGAAATAGAAATCCCCCCCCCCTACAGAAGCAGTACAGCGCTCATGTCCACTTTTCTGAAACACCTCATTCGTCCACCTCTGCAATACGGAGTGAATGGCAGCAGCAGACTGAATGTCCACACAGAGACAAATTAATCATTTTGCAGACTGAAACATGGGCAGATTCGCCCCATGGCGGTATGATTTGCTCTCTCTCTTTCTTTGTGTGTTTGTGTGTGTGTGTGTGTGTGTGTGTGTAGACAATAGAGAATTCACTCTGCACTGCATATGACCTTTGTAAATCCTAACATATTGTTCACATTAACTTAATATAATGACCCAGTAGTAAAGACATCTTTAAAGCAAAACTCAACCCTGTAACACGTTAAACATGCTTATATTGAGAAACATTTCTGATTAGGGATCTGTTTAGTGATTCTGCTGTTCATATGTTGCTGCATTTTTGTCATTTCTGCTAGAAGTTAACGGCCAGGCTTCGGTGTTAGCGCCTAAAAACAAAAGAGCAAGAATTACTTTTCTGACTCGACATTTTCCAGTGATGGCCATCATCATGCATCCATCCATTTTCCATGCTGCTTATCCTAGACAGGGTTGCATGGAGCCTGGAGCCTATCCCAGGGAACTCGGGGCACAAGGCGAGGGACACCCTGGACAGGGTGCCAACACATCACAGGGCACATACACACACACACATTCACACACTATCGATCATTTGGAAATGCCAATCAGCCTTCAATGCATGTCTATGGACTGAGACAGGAGTACCTGATAGAAACCCCCAAAGCACAGAGAGAGCATGCGGACTCTGCACACACAGGGCGGAGGCAGGGGTCAAACCCCCAACCCCGTAGATGCGAGAAACGATCGAGAAGATTAGAACGCAATGCAGATACAGTATATGACAAACTTGCACTAAGTTATGGAAGAGACTCGGCTCAGCTAGCTAGCAAGCTACAAGATGTGCCAGACATTGTAATAGCACTGACGTTTAACATTTAAGCTTTGGAACTCTTCATGTTTGAGGAAGAGTGACGTGAAGGATAATACCGCATTCGATTAAAGATCATAACTTGGAATTTTTGACCTCCGACTAGGAAAAAACAAAGGACGCATTTGGGAAGGTCTCCTCAGCGCATGACGTAGTGTCACAATGTCAACATGGGTGTTAATAATAAATAAAATATCACTTCACTACTGTAAACGAGTTTATAATAGTATTTCCTTTAGATCAATCAACATTGTAGCTGAAAAAAATAAAATCCTAAACTCATGATCGCTAATGTTAGCTTGTTGCTAACAAAAAAAAAAAGAACATGCATCCTTGCTTTTTTTTCCCACTTTATAGATTGAACTTGGAATTGGAATATTACATTAGTCCAGGGTTTAATCATCAAATGAATCTAATGAATCACAGCTTGGAAGGAAATAACAGAGATCATCTGTGTCGCTGATGAGTGTACATACTGTAGCTAGTACAGCTAGCTTTGCTAATCTGCCAATGAAGCTATAAGTCTAGCACGTAATATGTAAATCACACAACCAAATTTCACACTGATGTTTTTCATTTATATCTAACTACTGATCTGTAGAAGCATTCATGTTTTGGCTATTTTCATTTCTCTCTGGAACTAAAAAAAAATGCATAAATTAAGGTGGCTACATGTTAACAAAAGGGACATTTGCTAGTGTGAACGTATGGTAAAGACAACACCGCGTTATCATACTTTTAGGCTATTTTGAAATGAGCATGCTTCTGTAATCCTCTTGTCTCGAGTTTAAGCTAAAGTCCTACACTGTTTGCATTCGGTATGTGTGTATTTGTATAGTTTGCTTTAGCTAAGTGTGCGTTTATCCTCTGTTTTAGCTAACATGCTAATATAGGCCGGCTAGTGGCAAATGGAGAGTAAGACACCATTGGGATTATAATAAAATTAGGACACTTGAGGGATTAAGGTTGTTTTTGTTGTTGTTGTTGGTTTGTTTAGCATGCTTCTGTCCTTCTCTCCTCTTATCTGGAGCTTTCACTACAGTCCTAGATAAAATCATAAATAAAACTGGTCAGATGTAATATTTAGCATGTTACTATGCTGCTATGCTGCTGTCGTTGTTATTTCTAAATAAACCCGTCACGAGACTAAGAGATTATGTGTCGTATCTAAAGGTTAAATATCTGTACTCGTTTATAGGTGTGTATTTAACAGTGTATTTTATTATTTTTTTTAATTCATGCTTTAACAATAAAATGTCATGATTTGATTCGCCAGTGTGTGAAACACATCACTTCTTCAAAAACAAAAGGTGCACAAAAAATGAGCCAGTCGTCCGAGAGCGTCAGCATTAACAGCAGTGTGTACGTCAATACCACAAAACCATCATTTCCCCTTTAACAGCACATTTCTCATTAAAATGTGCTCATAAATTACCCGACACATTCTGCCTCCTGCTATAGATTCATGACTCATCTCAGGGGACCTGAATCGCCGAAATCTAAAATCTACAGTTTTCACGTTCCCCCACCCCCCCACACACCTCCACCCCCCCACACCCACACATATAGGAACCACAGATGAGTGATTATGATATAGGAAACTGAGTAGTGCATAAATAAAGGACGCTAGATAAACAGCAGAAATCAATCTTTTAGCCTTTGCTTCTACAGTGCCATAAATTACACAAAGCTGCCACTGCAGTCATCGTCATTAAATGTTTCAATAACATCACATGTGCTTTAATATCGAAGTATTTGTTTTATTGGCGATTTTACACACTCGAGTACAAACGCCTCCAGAATGTGTGGTGGGGCAAACACGATCAATTGGAGCAACACCATGCGCGCCTTTTCATTATTTCTTATTTCTTATCATTTTATTCGGCTTCACTGATGTCATCTGGGTGAGAAGGTGAGAGAGATCGAATGATCTAAGCCTGCTTGTATTCAGCAAAGAATACACACTTAGTATACTGGGACATAATGACTAGGGTGTGACGAGTCACAAAAGATTCATTTGTGCAGAATGAGTCTTATAAGAGGAACCAACAAAGCAGTACAGGAATGTAAGGCTACAATGTTACAATGTTTTAGTTAAAAAGGAATTTAACATGATTATTAGGTCAAGGGAGAAAATAAAATACTGTGTATGATGTTCCTGAGATCCTGTGAGTCAGTGTGACAATCCCGTTATAGTAACTCCTTCTGTGTCGGGACATATCGGACACATTAGGTTCTCACGTTCCCAGTAGCATCGTTTACATTCGTCAGGCTTCTCTAAGTATTATGGTTATATTTATTTATTTATATAAGGTGTTTATATAGGGTTCATATATATATATATATAGGGTTAGGGTTATATATATATATATATATATATATATATATATATATATATATAATATATATATATATATATATATGTACGTGAACAGCCATAAGATTAAAATGATCCATAATATTTTGTAGGTACCCTGTAGGTAACAGCTCTGACCCGTCGAGACATGGCCTCCACAAGACCTCTGAAGGTGCGCTGTGGTATCTGGCACCAAGCCGTTAGCAGCACATCTTTTAAATCCTGTAAGTTGCGAAGTGGGGCCTCCATGGACCGGGCTTGTTTGTCCAGCACGTCCCACAGATGCTCGATCGGAGGCCATCTGGAGGCCGAGTCAACGCCTTGAACTCTTTGTCATGTTCCTCAAACCGTTCCTGAACAGTTTTTGTAGTGTTGCAAAGAGCATTATCCTGCTGAAAGAGGCCACTGGCGTTAGGGAACACTGTTGCCATGAAGGGATGTACTTGGTCTGGAACAATGTTTAGGTAGGTGGTACATGTCCGTATTGCCCAGAGCATCACACTGCGTCCACCGCTCGCCTTCTTCCTATAGTGCATCCTGGTACCATTTCTTCCTCAGGTAAGCGACACACACATGCACCCAGCTGTCCACATGATATAAAAGAAAACATGATTCATCAGATCAGGCCAACGTCTTCCATTGCTCTGTGATCCAGTTCTGATGTTTATGTGCCCATTGTACAGAGAGAGAGACAGAGGGAGAGAGAGAGAGAGAGAGAGAGAGAATGAACCCTGATGCCTGTCCCAGCATCTCTGTTATTTGGCTGTAATACTAGAGCCATCAGCGCCTGCAGAACTGCAACTTGCCTTCACGCCAAAGGCAAAATCTGTTCATTTAAAACACTTCACAGGCTTTGATAAAAACTTTTTGCTCCCCCTCCCACTTTCTCCTTTTTTCAGCACTGCCGAGGTAGCTACGCTTCATTTTCGCTCGGTCTGTACACTACACGTGACATCACCGACGTGTTGCACGAGTTGGCTACTTTCTTCCTGAACCGCAGACGCGCAGTAAAATTGTGGAATAGTCCAATCTAGTGGGTACTGAGGGGTCCCTGACACACTCATTAATCAGGCATTCTGATGGCATTTTAGCATGGGGATTTCTAGAAAAGCATAATTAATTCACAAAAAGTAAAAATAAAACTTTAAGTTAACCATAAGTTTACGCAGCGTTTTGAGGGCCCTCGGTAGCTCGGAGCCCAAGGCGATTGCCGACCTTTGAATAACGGTAAAGTCCGCCCTTGTGCTAGTATCCTCTTAATAATTGTAAAAGCATTCCACAAAAGAATATCTTAATAAAGAAGGCAAGAACAATATGATTGCTGCTTTGCTTTGCTCTGCTGGACTTCTTCTTAGTAAGATAACCTCAGCACGTCTAAGCTGCCTTGCATGGCCTCTGAATACAAATGAAGCTTTCTTGCTAATGAGCTTTCTTTTGCTGGATCGGCCGCAACTAGTGAGGAAGGGTTAACTAGAGCCGTGGCAGAGGCTTTTTTTGGCTAATTTGCCAAGTAGTTACCGCTGACATTGACAGACTCGCTGAATACGAGGCTTCGTGGCCTGTTACGAACCACAGATGGGACTGTCTGAGTGAAGAGAACAGGCTTCGCTCCAGCGGATTTTTAACTGCCTTCAGATAAACCTCACAGCAGACAAGAGAGTAGAATAATGTCAATTAACAATGTGGAAAGAGGCTGAGGATTCGAGAAAGAGTTGTGAAAATAATGTGCTATGCAATGTGATTAGTCTCTCAGACACATTCTGCAACCTATCCTTCTCCTCGGATAGGTGAGGTTTGAATAAAAGTGTGTGTTCAGCAAAGATGTCGAATTACAACCAAGATGTCATGCTGATTTTCAAATTATTAAAACAATGGGGGGATGGGTTAAATCAAAATGTTTTGAAATGTATATCAATTACTGACATAATATACATTTTTTTAATACCCCAGCACTGGACCCAGCTTCCTGGATTATATTAATGCACGCGTTATCATTTCTATAGTAACGACTTACACTGGGATTTGCATGGACATGGTGGATGATCCAAAGAAATGGATTTTTGAGAATATTCTCCAGTGTGAACAATTTCTCAGAGGTAAAGCGTTGTTCATTTAAGTTTTCTGACTTTGCACTTTGCCGTTTCTCGGTAATATGACAAGCCGTGGGTTTTTTTTTTTGTTTGTTTTTTTTTCTTTGCATTATTAACTTAATTAAGAGAAGCTGGCGATTTATAGCTGCTATAACACAAGTCAGAACAGGAAGTCATAACTTGTTTCATGGACGTTCCACAACATTAACCATCACTTGAAGCAAATAAAGCATACAACGTGTCATTCCTCCCGAGTCTGCTTTACATCAGGTTGCATCACACAAGCGTGAAGTTTATTATTTTCCCAAAAAAGTGTTTTTGAATTCCTCACTTAAATATCCATGTGAAGCAGAACTTATTCCATACTTTAAGAAAAACAAATGTTTACACCTTAAAACGTTCTTTAGTTTTTCCGCGTTTAAGGTGAACCCCTAACGGTTCTACGTGCAACTCGACACCACTTTATTTTACTTTTAGAAAAATAACTAGAACCGTTGCCCATTCAATGAACTCTTGAGAAACCTATTTTTCTGAGACTGGATTCAAGCGCGTGAATTTATTTTAGAAAAACCACAGGTTTGTATCACTGAAAGCGGAACTTACACGATTAGGCGTTTTAAGATCAGTGGTTAAGGTTCTGCACTAGTGACCAAAAGGTTATGAGTTTAAATCCCAGGACATTCAGACAGACACTATTTGACCCTTAACTGCTGAGCAATATTGCTCGGATTGAGTCTAACTCCAAAACCCTTTATCCATCTCTGGTGCTCTTAAATGATCTGTACAGAACCTTACAACTGAGTGTTTCTCTATCAAAAATGCTTGTAAGGAACCCTGTTAGGGAGCTAAGAACCACTTAGCTCTTTAAGTTTAACTTTAACTGTATGCATGCACACATACATTCACACTTATGGGTAATTTAGCATAGCTAATTTAACTTTTGGCGTTTTATTTGGAAATGGGATGAAAAGCACTCAAGTTTGAGAGAGTTTGGCTCTCATGTTTTGCTCCATCAGTGATCTCCATCAGCTTTATGTGGGGAACTATAATGAATGTCCCGATTACACAATTGCACTATTTGACCATGTAGTACACAGTTATTGAAGGGTATTATCTATAATCGCTCTATCCGGCGTCACCCAGACAAGGATAGGTTTTCCTTTTGAGGTTTCTTCCTCATATTGTCCCACTGTTGCCTCTGGCTCGCTCATTAGGAATAAATTTGTGAATCAAAAAATTTCATTTCCTGGGTTGATATATTTCTCGAAAGCTGCTTTGTGACAATGTGGATTGTTAAAAACGCAACACCATACAAATCAAATGGAACTGAATCGAGCAAACCGAGCTCAGAACCAAACCAGGAATCCAGGACTAGTGAGGCTCCAACAGTCAGCACTGCACCACCGTGCTGCCATTTCCTAAATTATGAAATGTAAATGTATTTAGACAAAGCTAAATAAATAAATAAAACCTTTATTTGGTTAGCCAATTTATGCAGCTTTCAGAGTACTTTAGAAAATCAATACTACCTTAATCTTGAAAAAGCCTGTCTTTCCATCACTGAGTGAATGCAAAGCCAGCTCACTGTGCTTGTGTGCTACTGGAGTAAGTCCAGAATCCCTGCACGAACAAACCCAAGCTCTGAATAAAGGGTTAAATGTGGCTTTGTCTGTCTGTATTGATTTTGATTGGTTCTCAGACAGGATCTCATCAGGCCACAGAAAGGCATTAACTCTACTCAGTGGTTTCTTTTCCAGCACACCTCTGAAAAGATAATTGATTGGGAAGCCGTTTAATTTACTTCAGCTCCAGTGCATCGTTATGAGTGTGACCAATGATCAAGCAAGGCAGAGGATTAAGTCTGAGGTCCCTAGCAGCTTATGAGTAGTAAGGAATGTTCACTTGTAAGCATGGGTTTATGATTACAACACTCCTATACTACTGTAAATATAACCAGGACTAGACAAACCCTACCAGGTAGTTAATGAACGACCATGGCAGCTGATATAGAAACTAATGCAGTAGTGCGTATTTGTAAATAACTGCAACACAGTAATGTTAGTTTTGGCTTGTTTTGTTTTTTAGTTTAAAAAGAATTGAAGAGAAATAGCCAATTTAGACCTTGATCACAAAAGCAAGTGATTGTGAAATCCTGAGTTTTAAAGCAGTGCCAAAAATAGTTAATAGTCAACTCAACTCAGAGTCTGAACACTTTACAGGGCTAGAAAGGAATTTGTATGGATTAAATAATAATAATTTTTTTCTTATCTTTAAGAAGATAAGATTTAATCTTATCCTACACAGGGTCGTGGGGGAGCCTGAAGCCTATCCCGGGAAATTTGGGGCACAAGGCCGAGGACATCCTGGATGGGGTGCCAACACACCCATTCACACACTACAGACAATTTGGAACCACCAATCAGCTTATAATGTATGTCGTTGGAAGGTGGGAGGAAACCAGAGTATCCGGAGGAAACCCCCGAAGCACAGGGAGAACATGCAAAACAGTTCAGAGGCAAGATTCGAAACCCTAACCTCCCAAACATCACCAAACCTGAAACAGGAACTGTCGTAGCAATCGAACCAATCGCATTGCTCTGTGTGCGGTGCTGAGAACGGATAGCTTCCACACATGATGTGAAAAACGAGTTAAAAGATTCGCTAGTTGAGTGGAAGCGAACACACCATTTACAAGGGAACCAGGAATCTGCTCACTGGACGGCTTCTGGGCTTGAAAGCAGCTTTCACACTTCACCAAACATACTGAACTCTCAGGGTAAACAGCCTTCAGTCCAGAAAAAAAAAAATAAGTGAAAAGTGTTAAAGCGACCTTACTTAGATTGTCTAACCCTAGCATATTTAGCTTGAATCCGTTTCTTGGAGTTCCATCTAAAATGTTAATAACAAGGAGTTCAGAAACGTTTGACTGGCGGTCCATAGGAACTAAATATAGTGAATGTTATTTCATCTAATTCACTCGTCCAAGTCTTTCATTCTGTGCAATGTCATCCTCAATATAAGCAATTCAGACTGATTCGGCTACATGAGAACATGACCACATGTGTCTTTTTAAATTTGTGATCATTATCCCCCTCTTCTCGATCAACTTTCATATAGATCACAGGCCCAACCCTAATCAGACGCACATGTTTCAGGGCTGTAGGATACACGATTCAGGTCTGGATTCAGGTCTACAGAATTAGAGGTTGCCGGAGGTAGGTTGGTCTCCAGGAACCCGGTTGTTGAGCTGTGGGACCACCCGGCATTGCTATGTTTAATTATTTAAACATTTTACGTGCAATCAGTTTGTATATGTGTAATACTAGAAATGTGGATCGGTTTGCTGCTGAAGTTTATAATATACTGTTATAGAAGTTAATCGATGTTATACATGTAATAAGTAAGGAATACAACACGATGGAGCTTGCCATCATAGGTACAGTCGAGGTCATACGCATTGGCAGAATCTGCAAAGAAAATCAAATAAAATAAGAGGGATCATCAAAAATGACATTGTTTATTTAGTTCTGCCCTGAATACGTTATTTCACATAACAGATGTTTACATATACACACAATAATAACCGAATTTACACTAAAGTTTACACACGCTCGATTATTAATTCCGCGTGTCGTTACGTGGATGATCGACGACGTGATCCATGTTCTCCAGAAAAATCCTCCAGGTCCTACACAATCTTCACTTTTCCAGCATCTTCTACATATTTGGCCTCTTTCCTTTCCAACAGCGAATACATGATGTCGAGATCCATCCTTTCACACCGAGGATGACCGAGGGACTCGTACTCGACTGTTATAAAAGGAGCAAATGTTCATTGATGCTCAAGAAGGCAACACGATATATTAAATGCCAGTGGGGTGTGAACTTTTGAACAGGATGTAAATCATTATTATTGTGTCTTCTGGGAAACATGTAAATATCTTACGTAGCTTCTGGAAAATAAAAAAGTTTTCATTTATCGTATTGAAGCCTGTGTGTTGTCACGTCCCAATAACAGCATGTGTTCAAGTGTTTTATTCCGCTTATAAGACAGGAATTTGCCGTTGATTACAATTACAGGAAGACACGTTGCACTATTAATCAACTTAAAGCTACATTTAATGTTGCTGAAAACGAGCTAGATCCTGTTCTCACCAGCCTTTCTTTTCTTTCTCTCTCTCTCTCTCTCTCTCTCTCTCAGTCTTGCTCTTGAAGTTAATTAGCCAATAAAAGGCAACTTGTCGTGTTACTGAGAAACCGCAAATCTTCGGTTCCTGAAGACTTTCCCGTGGGGGAAAACCTTCACTGTTGCAAAGCGCTGATTCTGGAGACTCCTTTAAAAAATCATGTTATAATTATAAATGGAAAACATCACCATGTCAGTGTTTACAAATGTTTTCAAATATCTTAAAGCTGAGAATCCATGTGAATGGGCTGTTACTGTAGACATGAAGAGTCTTTATTGGTCACGTATACATTACAGCACAGTCAAATTCTTTCCTTCGCTTACCCCCGCATGTCCAGAAGTTGAGGTCAGAGCGCAGGGTCAGGTATGATACAGTGCCCCCTGGAGCAGAGAGGCTTAAGAGCCTTGGTCAAGGGCCCAACAGTGGGAGCTTGAACTGATCAGTAACCCAGAGCCTCCACTGCCCCTATAATCATTATCCAAATAATCCACATAAACACTCGCCAAATTATCCTTAAATATAGAGTTTGACCAAAGTTTTGCTTTCAAAACAGCTTAAGTCTTAATCCTGGGATTGATTTCAAGCCCAAACCTTTTTACTTTTACATTTACAGCATCTGGCAGACACCTTTCGCTCTAGATCGACTTGCAGAAGTGCTTTATCAAGTTGTATAAGTGGATTAAGTGCTAATTCGAGTGCTCGGTGAAGAAATGATGATGACGCGGAAGAAGAAAATGATGAGCAAACTAGAAGTTGACTTTGCATCGTATGCCCAGGCGTTTCTCAAACACGTGCAATGAAGTTCCGTCCTCGTGCCTGGGAGTTCGTCCTAGATTCCTCATTTAAAAACTATTTCCCAGTTTCGTTTCAGTGTTAATATGAGCATTATTTTCTTGGAATACAGAGACACGAAGAAGGAAAAGTGTGTAGGCCATGGAGTACACCTGTCTCTGTAAAAAGCCTCTTTGGATCTCTGTTAATTGTTTTATTTTGCTTTGAAAACTCGCATATCAACGTGTTAATTGTCAGAGCACTTTTTGTGGCTGACTGCTAATTGCCATTCAGCTTGTTATGACTCACTTGTCTAGATGGAATTGTCATTTATTTCAGATTTGAAGGCCTTTTTTCATGTTTTGTTCACATTTTGTTCACATATCTTTTTTTTTTTTTTAATGAGTAATACAAAAATCACTGTTTTAATGGCACTGATTTGTATGGATTGTTGTATTAAACCAGTCGCAATTAAAATTAAAATAGAGAGCGGAGGTAACTGAAGAATTTTGATTCAGTATTCTTTTCTCAAAAAATAAAAACATAGGGGGATTTAAGAATAATAATAATAATAATAATAATAATAATAATAATAATAATAATAATAATAATAATAATAATAATAATAAAGAATGTAGATCTAAAACAGATCTCCACAACACTTCGATATCAGACGAACCCTTGCCAAAGGTCTTTCAGAAGTCTGTAATAACAACCAGAGCATGTCAGGACACAAGAACACACACACACACACACACACACACACACATACAAACACAAAGTGCATGCAATGGCAAAGTCTTCATGTTTTCTTATCACTGAGGGAACATTTTGACCCCACTGACAAACTGACATTAAAACAAACCAAACACACCACACACACACACACACAAACACACACACACACACACACACACACACACACACACACACACACACACACACACACACACAATTTTCTTAGAATATTTAAGGAGCTTCCACTGACATAGTTATTAATGCAGTTTACTTAATCCTATGCCACAACTAACCTTAATCTCAATCATCAAAACATTTTGGCTTGATTTTTATTCTTCTTCTTCTTCTTCTTCTTATTATTATTATTATTACTATTATTATATTGTTGTAATTTTTCTTAGTCTTCCTCATGGGGATGTACCAAATGTCCCCTCAAAGTAAAACCTGTCCTATTTATATCCTCATGGGGACATTTTGCAGCTTAGATATACCCCCCACACACACACACACACACACACACTCACACACACACACACTGTTCTTGTTCAAACAAGAACAACAGATATTATATCAGTATATGGGCAAATATTTATGGTTGCATTAGAGCAGCAGCAGCTGTGTTGGAAGCGATATCTCTTGTTGTTAATTAGCTCACTGTTGCCAAAGCTATAGGGAGCGCACACACACACATACACACACACACACACACACACGCACACACGCACACACTAGGCAAGGAATTCTACAATTTATTTAATGCCAGTTTCAAATTATTTAATTGTATAAATTAGATTCAGGAGGTTGACAAATCAGAAGTGGCCTCAAATTTAAACATCTTGCAATAGACTGGACTTTCACTCACAACCAGAGATGGTAAAAACAGCTGAAGACCCACCTCTTCCATGAGCACATGACTAACCCCTAATACACCAACCCCACATTACCCTTTAAAAACAACAACAACAACAACAACAACAACACAACCTTACTCTGGCTCTTACACATCTACTCTGTGCACTAGAACTAAATTAAAGATCTTGCATAGTAGCACTACCTCCACTGTTCTCCGCTTGATATATCTCTTTGCTTGTATTTCCTCATGAATATATATCACAGCTAACTGATTTTTAGCTAACTAGCTTCATTACACTCCATTAGCCAAAACCACCAGATGGTTTCTCGAGTTGAATATTGAGTTCTTGATGCTGAAATGTCCACCGAGACAGAGAAGCAGCGCATGATATACAGTAGCTGTCAGTTTTAGGAGTCTGCTGAGAACACACTGAGGTCAGGGGTGTGCTGCGTCCACGGCATTGTCCACAGTTGGATCCATCGCTGCCCGGATCTGTCAGTAAAATCAGTGGTACGACTCCTGAGCAAAGTACTGTTAACTGCTGTGGTCCCAATCATTTACACCAGCGGTTCTCAACGTGGGGTCCAGGGACACGTATGGGTCTGTGAAGCATAGGCAGGGGGTCCATGACTATTTTCATTTTGTTACCGCTACGTAGACAAACCACTTTATCAAAGTTATTATATTTAGGGGGTCCAAGCACCAAAGTGAACTCAGACCTAATGTGTTCAGCATGAGAAAGCTCTATGGCTGCATAAATATATGAAAAATGTAAACAATGTTTATGAAATAAATCCATACCGAGGGTGTGCAGGGAGTTTTTCATCTAAAGTGCTTCCTGTGTACAAAAGGTTTGCGAACCACTGGTTTACAGCATATGTTTACAGCATGGTTTATGCACACAGGGTACGGACTGTGTCGGATTGATGAAAGATGCATTTGATAAGTGTGTTTGAACGAATGTGCGTTGAATTAAAATGATTGGAAAATGCCGTGTCAGCAACGTACACAAACGTAACGGAGTAAAAGGACGTTTCTGACCTCACAAATGCAGTCGGGTAAAAGTATTAACTATCTTCTTTTGAACAACTCTTAAACGTACAGTTTATGTCCAAAGTTACTTAAATAGAAGTAAATGTAGTGTGTTACAAACCCACCACTGCCGACAAAAGTCTGATTCAGTACAGAAATCACACATTTTACCGTATTCTATTGGTCTGTGAAAGATCCTGTGCAGAACGTCGCACTCATTAGCACCATGAGAGATTCAAAAAAGGATCAGATCAATAGGGGCATTTCTGCACGGAGAATTGTTTATTAGTGCTGCTATAGGAAAATAATCCACTTCGGAGTGCTGAATATGTAGAATGTCCACCATACAAGTGCGAAGACGCATTAATATTAACCTGTGATTTGAATTACAATGGTAAATGGTCTGCACTTATATAACGCTTTTTTTGACCTTAGCGGATCTACAAAGTGCTTTCCACTGGTTCTCAATCACCCATTCACACACACACACACACACACACACACACACACACACACACACACACACACACACTCACACACCAATGGTAGCAGAGCTGCCATGCAAGGCGCTAACTTGCCATCGGGAACAGCTTGGGGCTTGGGGTTCAGTGTCTCGCCCAAAAACACTTTGGTATGTGGAGTCATGTGGGCCGGGAATCGAACCGCCAACCCTACGATTAGCGGACAACCCGCTGAGCCACAGCCACCCCAATTACAGCACTATTGTCGCAGAAAATTAATCAATACCTACTCACTGGTATAAACACAGGTATATATCTATATCTATCTCTCTCTCTCTCTCTCTCTTCTCTATATATATATATATATATATATATATATATATATATATATATATATATATATATAAATGTGTTTTGTGTGTGTGAATGTATATATATATGTATGTATGTATGTATGTATGTATGTAGGATGCTATATATATATATATATATATATATATATATATATATATATATATATATATATATATATATATATATATATATATATATGTATAATACTTCTACTGTGTATGTTAAGAAATGTAATGGTTGCATTGTTAAATTATGGAAATTGGAACAGAAAATATTTTTCATACCCTATTAATATAACTACCAGTACCACTAATGATCTCTCTCTCCCTCTCTCTCTCTCTCTCTCTCTCATTATAATGTGCTATAAATATTTGAGAGAACAAAAGAGCAGTTGACTGATGCTGTGTAGGTGTGCTGCCATCTGCTTAGACTACATTAGTAATGCTTGATGAAACCTTCGTATTCCTTGGCATGTGTATCTATATTCACAGGCAATAAAAATAAACGCACATTATAACCAAGAGGAATAATAGATGAGAACGCTGGACTAACTTGAAACTCTTATTAGTTGTAAACATGGGTGACCATTTGTTGAAGCAGTGACTCATGTCACATATGATAATAAATCACTTGCTGATATGATAACATGATAAAAAGAATAAAAGAATGTCGATATTATGAAACTACGAAGACATGACAGGGTTTGTTATAGGAACATCGTTAATGCCGAGGTGATTATGCGTCCCGACACGAAGCAGAGTTGCTATTACTACCGTGAATTTGATTACCCACAGTGTTTTAGCGTATCATCATACTTAGTTACATTTAATGTTGTGGAGCATCCACAAAACGTTGTGGACCATTCCGTCACCGGACTATTTTAAAAAAATAAAATAAATCTCTCTCTTAATAAAAAGTAGCTTGCCATGTGATCAGAAAACCTCAAAATCCTTCCGTCCTGAAGCTTTCACATGTCAAAGGCCGTTGGTTATATGATACTGGAGACTTCATCCACAACTGTCTCACCACAGAAATTCCCCGTGTCCCTGAATACGTTGCTACTATAGCAACAATGGCGTATTAGAATAAGCACATTAATACAAACCTGTGATTTGCCTCGCAGCCGAAACATAGAAAATGAATCAACACCTTCTGACCAATCAGAATTTGAGAATTCAACATTCAACATGTGGAAACTCTGTAATTGTATGGAATTGTGCAGAATGTAATCAAATTGCTTAATACCATGAGATACTATTAATAATAAGCTTTCACAACAGTGGTTGCTTGCTTTCCCACTCTATCTTTTATATAGAGTTGCCTACTAGATCGATAAATACAAGTGAAAACCTCTCTCTCTCTCTCTCTCTCTCTCTCTCTCTCTCTCTTTCTTTCTCTCTCTCTTTCTCTCTCTCTCTCTCTCTCTCTCTCTCTCTCTCCAATTGGACGAAATGCAATTTATTTCTACTTGGCTTAGATAATGAATAATAGATGGTATCCAGTGAGTTGAAATTGTCATAGCTCTTTGCTGCACTTCAAAGGCTGAAGACAAAAGTATCAGCTGCATTAGCTTGGAAATTCAGGGCTGGTAATTGAAATCCATTAAGATGATGTAAAATGAGGCTGATGGTAAATATAAGTGAATTTCATGCGGGCAGCTGATGTTAATCTGAACCTGAAAGCAGCACAATGTGTGTGTATGAGTGTCTGAAAGAGGGAGAGGAGGGGTAAAGTGAAATAAGAGAGAGAGAGAGAGAGAGAGAGAGAGAGAGAGAGATTGTGTGTTTGTGTGTGCATGTATGGCGCTTTTGTGTATATGTGTGAAAGGAAGATTGCATGTGTTGAATTGCTGAATTACAGTAATATCCATTAGATTTATTGTGTTCTGGCTCTCTGTCTGTCCCACTTTGCCAAAGGCAGAGTGCATTACATTTCATCACACTTTCATTTTCTCCACTGGAGGGGTTATGGGAGGTACAGAAGCGGTTCTGTGGTATACACCAGATAAATCTCATCTGTAACAGAATTACTCCTACACCACAACCCGCTTTCTCTCTAACAGACACCCACACCCACCTACACACACACACACACACACACACACACACACGCGCACACACAAACACACACACACAGACCATGCATTGTTCTTGCTCTGGGAGCTACAGAGAAAAAAAAAAAAACGAACCACCATCTGTCATCATATCAAACCAGTTTTATTAGAACATTCAATTCAATCAAGTTTTATTTGTGTACTTGGTATTTACAAGAGACAGCATTGCAAAGCAGTTTTACAGAAATCCATGTCCAGATCACTAATAAGCCAACTGAAGGCAAAGGTTTTCGTTTCCTTTCCTCACTGAAATGCTATGAGAAAGAAACAGTAAGAGATTCAAAGTCTGAAAAAGGAAACCGTTAGTGGAATGAGCTTTCCTCCGTTCCTTCTACAAATATCTAAATACTCATGTCTTCACACAACATCTAATACAAGGCTTCATTGTTTTCCTCGACACTCACGTTGGCTGAATCTGTTGCTTATTCATTATTTATTGCCCAACGCTGTTCTGATGACAGCAGCATGGACTATCGTTCCATCTCCAATGCAAGTCACAGGTTTATTATGCACATTAATGCACCCATTCTAATATGTCAGTAACAACTTACACAAAGACTTGTTTTCCAACACAGGAAAGTCTTCAGGATGTAGGTAATGGGACAAAATGCCTGTTTGTTTGTTTGTTTGTTTTTTGTCTTATTGACTTCAAAAGAAAGAAAAAGACAGAGGTTTGTGAAGGAACAAGTGTTAACAGCTGCTATAGGATAAGCGATAACATGGAGGATGTTTTGCGGACATTCCACGATATTATTTGGAATTATAAATGGATGAGTCATTCGTAAAAATGTTCCTGAAACATTGACCAATGACTTACTGACTCAGTCGATTAGGTGTTCCGGGCCCTCAAAACACGGGACTGGGAAAATGTACTGGAATTTCTATTTATCCACTGAGCTCGCTAATACATTTATGATCTGTCCATCACTGCGGTCGATCAAACAGAAGACCAAGAAGCAGATACAGAATTTCTGAGAGTTTGCCGGTGTTGAAGGCTTGTTAGCCAACATGAGAAGCTTATTTAGGATGTGAGGCTGATTAGTCATTAAAATCTTTTCCTAATGTCTAAGTACATATTATACTATATAGATATTATATTATATTAGAGGTTAGAACTTCAGGTACATGTGGTCATAGTGCAGCAGAGATTCTGCTGGAACAGCTTCACTACTAACATGGAAGTGCCACGAGGGAGCACGTGCATGAGACATCATCGCCCTCTACTCCACCATCAAAAAGAGAAGGAGAAAAAAAGCACTGGATTTGTAAGAGTGATTTAACAACAGCACTTCCATCTCAGTTTTCTGCAACCCGCTATGTCCATTCACTCGCTTTGTGAGATTTGTTACTTTTTTTAATGGAAAAATACAAATAAATAACCAAAGGTCTTACTATACAGGTAGGTTTTCAGTCCAAACCTAAAGACTGCACTTGAGTCTGATTCCTGAATGCATACTTCACAGCTGGTGTAATTGTCATCATTCTAGGTACTCATAAAGAGCCTGTATACTGTGATCAAAGCAGCCATGGAGTATCATATTACTCAGTACGTTCACACAGATATTGAGGGTCAAGACCATTAAAGCTATACAGGTCTGCTGTGGTATTTTGTAATCTATGTGTAATATGACCAGAGGACAGTGTTGGGTTAGTAATGTAGGGCTAATATGGTAAACCATTCTAGTGCATTCTGGATTATCTGTTATTCTCACTGGGTGGAGGGTCAACCACAGAAGGACGCTTTGTGTTTAAGCGTGAGGTGATCCAAGCCGCTGTAACAAAAAGAAAATTAAAAGTCCATTCAACACTCCTTTGAAACCTATGCTCACACGCTCCACTGATTTCTTCAACATAAAAGATTCATGAGTAACGCTTTACGTTAAAGCGTCATTAACTAACATTATTCCCTGCGTTAGCTAACGGTAACAAACCATAAACTTTGCCATTAATACGTCACAGTGTTACAATTGTATAGTTATGTACGGACAACAATAATGTTAACCGTAATGTTAATAAAGTAACAAACTTAACAACTTGAAGGTCAGGGTTCCATATTGAGCTAGTATAAACAGGAATTTAATGAGATTTCCGTTCCTGAGGTGCGTGTGTGTGTGTTGGTGTGTGTGTGTGTGTGTGTGTGTGATTATTACTCATAGAGCAATAACACCATGCTGTACATTGCATACTCCCTCCTATACTTATTCACACACACATACACACACATTATGCGACATTATATAACCTTGCATTAAAGCATGTACTGTTTAAATGCAGTTATATAATGCATGTTTACATAGCTGCCCTATTTTTACTTCAGATACTTCAGAAAGGAATGTAATTGAACCCCTCGGCTTGTTCTTAAAAGGCAAAAGAGCTGGGCTTTGTTTACAATCCATAGCAAATGGTGTTTAACGGGAGATCATATAGTGCTGATTTCTACAGTAGATTACGCTGTGTGTGTGTGTGTGTGTGTGTGTTGCAGGGTTATATAACATGTAGATAACATTTAAACACTCAAAGACGAGCAATAACAAGCAACAGATCAACCAACATTTGAGGTCATGTATCAGCAGTACTGGAGGGTTACTGTTGGAGATATTGTAATTTTGCATGTACATGTATACACAGTGAAAGTTATACTGTGAAACACATGAAATGTCGAAGATACGTTACAGTCCGTGTTTGTTGTGTTCATGTTTTGCACAAACAAAATGTTCAAGACAGGTCTTTTTTTTTTTTTGGCTTTTACGTCTACTTTTTCATCAGGTCCGATTAATTTATGGGCTAAAATTAATGAATGGTTAAATGGCCTGTATGTGTATCAGCAATTATTGGGTAGTAGCAAGAGGAAGGTTTAAGGATTAAACATTGCGCTTAGTGAATGATGTACCATCAATATAGATAGTGACTGTGTGCTTAAGGAGTAAAGGAGGATGATATGGTGGCTCCTGATTCTGCCCTGTGTGTGCTGAGTTTGCATGTTCTCCGAGTGCTTCAGGGGTTTTCTCTGGGTACTCCAGTTTCTTTTCCCAGAACAAAGACATGCATTGTATGGGGATTGGCATTTCCAAATTGTCTATAGTGTGTGATTGTGTGTGTGATTGTGCCCTATGATAGGTTGGCATCCTGTCCAGTGTGTCCCCCGTCTGGTGCCCCGAGTTATCGGGGATGGCCTCCAGGCTCCTCTGCAACCCTGAGTGGGATATGCAGCATGGGATAGATGGATGGATGTTGATCCGATTTTAATAATATATTTTATGAAAAAAGAATAATGTTTGAGAGTACATGGGAGCATTACCATGACAAATACACAAGGCATAAGAATGACATGAGGTTTATTAAAGATCTTTTTTTTTTAACAATAATAATAAAAACATAAAATCACTTGTTATTGATTATACACAGAAATCTACAATAAATATTTTATAATTTCATACAGTGTGACAGTAAGGAAAATACAGTGTGTGTGTGTGTGTGTGTGTGTGTGTGTGTGTGTGTGTGTGTGTGTGTGTGTGTGTGTGAGAGAGAGAGGGGAATGAAAAGCAATTTGTTATTGTGTGTGTGTGTGTGTGAGAGAGAGAGAGAGAGAGGCGAATGAAAAACAATTTGTTAGTGTGTGTGTGTGTGTGTGTGTGTGTGTGTGTGTGTGTGTGATACTATCGGTTTGAAAGAGCCATCTCGAAGCAGTCATTAAATGTGTTGTTGTTTTAATTATTGACAGTAAGGCAATCAATTCATAATTACAAACATTTGCTTGTAGTCATCACTGCCAGCAGTGACTCGCAGTTCAATTTGCTCTGCTGTAATCTACTCTGGTAATTAGAACACACACACACAAACACACACACACACAAACACACACACACACACACACACACACACACACACAAACACAAACACACACAGCTCCCTGATCTCTCAGTTTTCTGAAATACAAAAACACATGCAGACTTTCCACTTGCGGTCACATTACAGTTGTTTACTCTACGTTTAACTGCAGTAACCATGGCAACATTAATTCTTATGTTATTTCTATAGGTTGCGTGATCGAGTTACGGCGAGTGCAGCCTGGGGTTTTATGTTGTGTTTGTAACTTATGATGGAGAGAAACTCAAAAGTCATTATATGAATAATATAGTTATTATATAGTGTATTATAGTAAGTATATTATTCAAACTTACTGTGTATATCACAGCGCTGTTGAATTCTCAAATCTGATTGGTCAGATTTAAAGGTATAACTATCGATATGGCGAAGCGTTCTGTAATTAAAGGAGTCTCTAGTGTTAGTAAGTCTTCAGGAGAATGCTGCATTATACCACCCCAGCATTGGTTATTTTCTGATAACTTATTTACACTTTAGTGTTCATCTTTATTGTGCATTGTAAGATATTCCTAATAATTCATATAGCTTTTTGGTGCACAACGTCAAATATAACATCTTATCACAATCCTTTTAGTAAAAGTTGTATACTCGGCGGCCATCTTGTCAATGCTCCATCTTTTCAGTTGTATTCAGTCATACAAGACCAGGACAGTCGTACCATATTATACCAGAAACAGATCAACAAAATGGCATTGAAACAAACAGAGATTTTCACTGATCATGCTAACTGGCAAACACTGACAGGATTTTTAAATCATATCCATAAATGGCATTATGTTTCCACTACTAGCATGCTAGCTATCATGAGTTAATCTCACAGGATTTCTCCGAGTATTTTAAGTCATATTCATTAATGTTCTTAATCTTCACCGATGATGCTAACTAGCTGGCTAACACAGGATTTTCATCCATCCATCCATCCATTTTCTGTACCACAGCCTATCCCGGGGAACTCGGGGAACGAGGCACGGGACAATGTGGATGGGGTGCCAACCCATCACAGGGCATAATTGCTAACACACTCAAGCACCCGTTAACACACTGCGGACAATTTGTGATTGTCAGTCCGCGTACAACAGGTGTCTTTAGACATGGGGAAGAGTACCTGGAGGAAACCCCAGAAGCATGGGGAGAACATGCAAACTCAGGCGGGAGGCTGGTGGCAGGAATTGAACCCCCAACCCTGGAGGTGCGAGGCAAACATGCTAACCACTAAGTCACCATACCCCCACCCTGACAGGATTTCTAAGAAGAATTTTAAATCACATCAATAAATATCATTATTCCTCACTGCTAATCCTATGCTAGCTATCGAAACATGAGCTAATCTTACAGGATTTTTGAGATGATTTTTTTTATCATTTCCATAAATTTCATCATCACTGTTATATAGCTAAATAGCTAAATATGAGCTAACCTGACAGGGTTTATGAGAGATATTTTAAAGTAAATATCTATAAAGTTCCCTAATCATTTTTGCTAATGCTAGACAGTTACTTTCTAAACATGAGCTAACCTGAACTGAGGATATTTAAGTCATATAAATAAATGTTCATAATTGTCCATTCTTATTTTTTTAGGTAGCCTGACAGACAGGATTTTGTAAATCATTAAGAAATGTTCCGCATTTTCACTGCTTACGCTAACTACGTAGATGTCTAGGATTTCCGAGAGGATTTTGAATTCATAATCATAAAATACTCACAATCATTCACGTTAATGCTACAGTGCATATAGCTGGCTAACGTGAGGGAACAATAGCATATCTGAGGGTGAGATCTTTTCTCAGAAACGTTTTCTGCTTGTCCTTTTGTGTTATCTGAAAACACAAAAATCTGAGTCAGTCTGTAGTCAGACCTTCATTGAATGGTTATAAAATGACTCAGTCACTACATTCTGAGTTGTTTGTTGTCTCTGTGTCTGAGGTCATATATTCAGGGTTGTTTTTCCAAGTCAGCTTGATGGAAAGCTAACATCATGTTGTATTGCTGATACACTTACAATGTGACTACATTCTCTCAATTACTGATGGGAGATAGTTGGTAACCTGGTTACAAATGGCTCCTGCTTCACTGATGATGTCAAGCACCTTTATCGGCTCCAGCCAAAACAGGTGCAAACATAAAGAGCAGCATGTCAGGAATCACAAGCTCTTTTTCTTTTCCATTTCTCTCTCTCTCTCTCTCTCTCTCTCTCTCTCTCTCTCTCTCTCTCTGTCTGTCTGTCTTACATGCAAGCTTTCATATGAATGGTGTGGTGTCGTAATAATATTTATACCGCAGCGCTGTTAAATTCTCAGATCTGATTTGTAAGAAGGTAGTAGTGTTGGCTGCAGTTCAAATCACTGGTTTCTATCACTGTGCTCGTTGTTATGTATTATTATTATTATTATTATTATTATTTCAATAGTAACAGGAAACTCACAGGGACTTGTATGGTTGACAATCAACATAATGTACTGCTAATTATAGATGGATTTAAAAGTGTGTTGTTATTTAGCAAAGAAAAACATACAGTAATTGATGTGAAAGTTTCCTATGAGAAGATTAATTAACATTTTCATTAACATTTCTAGAAGTCTTCAGTGTCAGCACTTTTCAGCAGTCAGTAAGTTCTCCACCAAGGACTTTTCCGCTTCAGGACTTTTTTTGGATTTCTTGTAAACATTAACATCTTTAGCATTTGAAGCAGTGTTTGAAAGTTGGTGAACCTTTTAAAAGCGTTCTATATTTCTGCATGAATGTGATGTAAAACGTTATCGGATTTACACAAAAGTCATGAAAGTAGACAAAGAGAACCTTATTAAATAAATGAGACAATAATATTATACTTGGTTGTTTATTTATTGAGGACAAAGATCTAATATTACATATCTGTGAGTGGCAAAAGTATATGAACCGTTGCTTTTAGTATCTGATGGGACAATGTTCTGCAGTAATAACTGCAACTAAACGTTTGGGGTAACTGTTGATCAGTCATGCACATCGACTTGGAGGAATTTTAGCCCGTTCCTTAGTACAGAACAGCTTCAACTCTGGGATGTTGGTGGGTTTCCTCACATGAACTGCTTGCTTCAGGTTCTTCCACAACATCTCTATTGGATTAAGGTCAGGACTTTGACTTGGCCATTCCAAAGCATTAACTTTATTATATAAAGATAACAAACTAACTCAAATTGCGATGACCTCATGAGAAGTAACAAGGTACATGGAAATCTGTCAAGTTTAAGGAGAATTGGACCTCTGGAAAAACTGAAATGGGCTCAATTCGGAGAAAAACCGCATTCAACAAACAGTGAAGAATTTCTAATTTATATGCAAGGGCACAGGGTTCGACTTCAGGGGGACTAGGAGGAGATGTCGATTGGTCCAGTTTTAAAAAATAACAAAAATCAATCCCTTGTAAAAGCCAAAGTTTAATCTAAAAGTTAATTTCACCAGATATTTTCTCTATATCTTCTGAAAAGTCCTTATTTACATATATATTTTAAAGAATGACCGTGCTCCATGGCGGTGTGCTAAAACAACGGAAAGTGGTGCATGGGCAGAAACACACACTAATTCGCCCCTACAATAAGGCCCAGATTAGACTATCCATCCATCCATCCATCCATCCATCCACCCATCTTTTACCGCTTACTCCTTCTTCATGGTCGGGGCCCAGATTAGACTTCAAATAGAAATTATGTTTAACAGAAGAAGAAGGTCAGAAGACCCACAGCCCACATTTCATTATCAAAGGAAATATATGGTTAGGATTGGAGATTGGAGAGATCTCCAGGATTTAAAATAAATGTTAAAAAAAAAAAAAAAAACTGCCTTTATTACATTAAGAGGTTTCTGAAGTTAGTGAGAGAGGGCTGAAAAAAAGAAAGAGCACAGTAAAAGTAATTAAGAGTCTACATTTAGGAGCGGATCTTGTTCAGTGCATTTCTCTACTCGAGGTCCATGACCTGAATACAGATGGACCTTGTTACATAATGAGCGAGAGCTTTACTCAGGGAAAAGATTAGCAACTGACCCTTTTCTACATCGTCTACTTATTTCAGGAGCATGATGCTTTCAGGCAGAACCTTCTCTGCCGTTGACAAAAGCCAGAGGGAATAGCTATCGGAAAACATGCATGTATAGAAGAACCGGTATAAAGTGGCTAATTGGTCCCTTGTGCGAATAGAACTTTAGTGTGGAGGAAAACACTGTAAAATAACTTAGCTATTAATTGGCTAATTGCTAATGCAGAGGTGTATAGATATACTGTATAGTCGAAAGCCATAATAAGTAAGGAATGAAATACAATAGAGCGTGCTGTTGTAGGAAAATAAACAACCATCTGGTTGCAAGGTTTAAGGTTAGGGATAGGTTTAGGGTTAATGTTAGACCACAGCAATTTGCAAACAATCACAATTTGTAATTTATTCAATAACAACACGTCATACTTCTAACATGTAGGTGACAGGACTATGGAGACATTTGGAGGTCCATGTGCTGGAAGGTTATTCACAATAATGAAATCCACAATCCAAAATTTTTATTCAGTCACAACTGAGGCAAACCACAAGCAGAACAGGCAAATTCAAGTGAGTAGTTAAACAACAAGGCATTAGTAAAGATACACCAAAAGCTCTAAACTCATACACAGAAAATAGCAAGACATTTTGCAATGTTCGTGTGAAATGAACACACAGGAAATTGTATTAATAATTCACTACTTGGAATATAAATTTGTTCCTTTTATGACTTATATTATAGTAGCTATAAATAGTAGTTTCCTCGCCAGCCCCTCTTTTCTCTCTCTCTCTCTCTCTCTCTCTCTCTCTCTCTCTCTCTCTCTTTCATGAAATTTAAAAACTTCACTGACACTAGAGGCTCCTTCACAGATAAACATCTCCCTAGAGAATGCTTCACTATGATGATATTTGTTGTTGTTAAATAGCTTTTTATATATATATATATATATATATATATATATATATATATATATATATATATATATATATATATATATATATATATATATTTATATATATATATTATATATATATATATATATATATATATATTATATATATATATATATATATATATATATATATATATATATATATATATATATATATATATGTATATAAATCTGTTTATTATTAGCCTTAGATGATATGGAGTATCTACCATACACATCCCTGTGGATGAATTCTTACTACAGAAAAAATCAATTATTTAAAAAATTAAATTAATATTACCGTATAATATTACCAACCCTACTGTCAGAGCTGTTGTTATAGAAAACTAATCAACACCTTCTGACTAACGAGAATAGAGAATTCAGCAGTTCAGTGGTATAACAGAGAAAGGCGTCAAATAATAATTGATCGAAAACTAATTTAGAAGTGATGCATATTGTACTGTATATCTAAAACATCTCGCAGGTTAATGGGATAATTAATTCCAATAATTCTGGACTAACAACATCTACCTTGACTGACTGCCTCACCCATGTCTCTCAGTATATTTCTCCTGCCCTGCTTTCATTCTCCTGGATCCAGTGAGCTCGTATTGTCCCTGCAGACAGCGCTGTTTTTCCACTGCTGAATTAAACATTAAATACTGTGTGACAGCAATAAATAGCATATATCAGAACAGGGATCTGATAATGACCTGGCTTCCATTCGAGCACCATTACACCGCTTCTCAGCTGACAACTGCTGAAATGTGATTAGCTGGCAGCTGCTCGAGTCCACTACATGGAGACAATTGGAGTCCAGAGCTGCCGCTTTCATCTCCCATGGACATGAAACTACAGCGGAGTTTGCTTTGGATTAGACATTGTTTCTGTTCTCCAAGCAATTATCATTGTAATCAATGGAATTATGGCACTGTTAGCATGACTATGGATTCCCGGACAGACACAGTCCACATGCAGAGCACATCTCTCTCTCTCTCTCTCTCTCTCTCTCTCAAGTGTGCAGCACTACTGCCCTCCTGATGTATGAGTTCCTGTATTTTCGATTTATTATCAGATTCTGACTTTTCTCTCTAATCAGTTCGCTTGTGTTTTCAGCCATGCTGCTTGTATCGACAATGATTTCTGAATTAGATGCATTAAACATATTGTGTCCTGGTGATTATACAAATCATTTGCTTTTCTACCTTATCTGAAATTGGTACTATGGGCTCCTGGAAAAAATATCTCTTAAGAGCAACGATCAATACGGGTTACAATTCCATGTGTTCAATAGGAATAGGTCAGTAGGATTGGTCTGTGTGTAATATAGCCTTCTTTTTTGCTCTAAGAAGAAGAAAAAATACTTTTCAAAAAGAGTCACTTTTCAATACTGGGAGGGTGGAGATATAAATACCTGTAACCGGATATTTGATATACAAGTGGTACAAGTGTGTGTAGTATAATTGGAACTAAGTGAGTGAGTTAGAACTGATTACGCTGCAACTCAAAAAGATTCATCAGCATTCATTTATTATTGCTTTATTAGAGATATTTCCTCTCCACTTAATTACAGGATGTTGTTCATGTTTATGAAATTGAGAGGAAATTGTTATCTTGTTAAGTAATGTCAGTGTTTAAATGCTACATTTCATATTTATATATAATATAACTTAGTACTTTCTGTTTGTTTTTTTTTACTACAGTATATACATACTAACGTTAATATTACTAACATTTACACGCTACTTTGGTCATTTTTATTTATTTTATTTTCAAATGCTGTCAACTCCAGAATTGATGCCCGTTTTTCTTCTGGCGTTTTTCTTCTGAAGAGCATTTTCTCTACAAACAGTTACGGAGCAAAATTATTGGCACCCATCACGGTGTTAATATTTCAAATACACCCTGTTGAAAACCTGTGGTCTGATGTGGAAGAGCTTGAAATATCGTGCGTGGACCAGTGTCCACAAATGTGTCCAACTTTGTTCACTGTGGGCTGTTCATGCGGAGATGTTCATTCTGGGGGATTGGTGGAGGGGTGGTTATTGTTCATTTCATGATCATGTTCTCCGTTTTTTTTGTATGGGTTTCCTTCAGATTTCTTCTAGGTTGTCCGGATTCCTACCAACATCATACTGGAAGGTGGTTTGGTGTGAATGAGGGTGTGAATGCATGTGATGAACTGGCATACCACCCAGGGCGTATTCCCGCCTATCGCACAGTGTTCCTTGGATAGACTCTGGATCCACTGCGACCCTGAACAGGATAAAGCACTTATTCGTTTTTTGCTCATTTTCAAGAGGCGCGCCAATAATTCTGGAATAACAACGTCTACATATAACCAGTAAACACGATGTCTATGAAGATGTTCTAATTCTACAGATATTAATTTGTCCTTGGTAGCTACAGCACAGAGATTTAGAATACACAAAACATATTATGTGATCAGTCTGGTGTTTATGAATGTGTGGGTTTGCCACTAGCACTATCATAAACAGACATTTGTGTAATAGAGTTTTTCATTGCAGCAGATTTTTAATCCATATCTGTTTGCTGTGTGCCGAGAGAAACTCCCTGAAGCAAGCTGCCGAGCTGTTCCCATCAAATCCACAAATTGGTATTTACTGTTGCAACTAAATCAGCTAATTTATTTCAGTCTTTGATTTTATAGCAAAACATGTTTATTGGACTTGCTGCCTCTCTCTCTCTCTCTCTCTCTCTCTCTCCTCAGGGACTTTGGAACTTAAGTAACAACGTGTGAGATTGTATAGATGGAAAAAGAGAATCAATATTTCAACACAGAAATAAAATGTTTTTAGCATTTTTTATTTATTTTTTTATCCTAAAAGCATGCACAGAATGAATTACAGAGGTTAAAAAAAGATCCACTGTAGCTAAAATTGTTCTTGGTGAGGTTTTGGGTACTACCATTTAATTATCATACTTTAATCTCATGAACAGTTCCTCAGGGTTTTCCTCAGAGTTCAGACCCCTGCACCACCAACCTGCCACCACTGGGCCCTTGAGCAAGGGCCTTAACCCTCAACTGCTCAGATGTATAATGAGATGAATGTAAGTTGCTCTGGATAATGGTGTCTGCCACACACCATAAATGTAATGATAATATGATATAATTGTAGCTGTCATCGGGTTCCAAAGCATTCTCAGGCTATAATGGTTCTTTTAGACAAAGAATCCAATGTCGTGCAAAGTCAGATTTGAAAGGCGGGGCAAATACCGAAGAAATGTACTTTCTCTCAAGATATGGTGCGTAAAAGCATTTCCGAGGTATGTGCTGACTTCGTGTTTGTCATTGCAGGTTTTGTTATTGCGTTATGGCTGGATGCTTTCTATGTTCAATACCTTGAGTTGGGCTGTGGTTGAAAGTCATCTGTGTCAAATTCCATGGAAATCCGATCACATTTGTAGCAGGAAAGGCTGTTTTTGTTCAAAATCAAAGTCGTGTAATCCAATATGGCAGCAGAGAAACTTCGAGCTAGTTATGAAGAAGAAGCAGAAGAAGGACCTGAACTAGTGATTCAGAGATTGTGAGTTTAAATCCCAAACAACCAGCGCTGGCTGGGGGTCTTGAGGTTAGGTTTATAAAAGTAACACTCCTGCAATGTTCTGAAAAAAAAACACACCTCAAATGTGTTGTAATGTTCGAATCCCAGCGCTAGGATGCAATCGAGGCCAGAAGTTCATGTCAAAAAATTGGCCATGTTCTCTTGGTGTTAATCTCTCTATTGTCAATCAGAGCTACATTAATCAGGCGTGAGTCTGTGAGCTTATGTATGTGGAAGAAGACAGACAGCTCTGTCCTGTGAATGTGTTATGCTGCCTTGTGATGCAGCTTGAAAAGATGCAGTTGGCTGACTTCATGTGTACAAGAGAAAGCATGTGCTGATACACCCGGCTGGTAGGCTGTAATAGGTAAGTGGGAATTTTAAAATGGCCAAATTAGGAGGGAGAAAATCACAATGGAGGGCGAAAGATCGTTGATTCATACATTTCCTGATGTTTTACACGGTCGGGGCCATGATGGAGCCATGATTCTCTTTTTCCCCAGCAGCAGATTACTGCTCCTCCTTAGAGATCCACAGGTGTTCCCAAGCTAACTCTGATACAGTCTTTCAAGTAAATCCTGCCTCTTCCCCTTCCTGTCTTCCTCAGTGTCCTCTGATTCAGAAGAGCAATGGGTCTGAATACTCTGAAGCTCTCCTGGATTCTTGAGTTCCTGTCGTATCATGAAGAGTACGCACAGCAACCCGACGTAACCTCATTTCTGAAGCCTGTACTCATGGCCTTATTCTTTTATTCAGTCACGGCTATAGGTGAGGATAGGAATATTAAACCGAGCGCTTCGACCGCAAGTTCGGCTGCCGCTTCACCACAACAGACCAGGACCGTGACTGTAACGTTCTATTTTGTAAGCTAAAAAGGTCAAACCTTGAGTCAGAAATGGATAAGACTTTGTGTAATAATACAAGAAATTAAGTCATACTGTTTGGCCACCTCTGCGGCTTAATGGTTAGCACGTTTGCCTCGCATCTCCTGGGTAGCGGGGTGTAAATCCCACTCCAGCCCTGTGTGCGCAGAGTTTGCATGTTCTCCCCATGCTTCAGGGGTTTCCTCCAGGTACGATCTCCTCCCCAAGTTCAAAGACATGAGGTGTGGGCTGATTGGAATTTCCAAATTATCTGTAGCATGTAAATGTGTGTGTGATTGGGCCCTGCAACGGACTGGCACCCTGTCAAGGGTCCATATGATTGCCTTGTTATCAGATTGCAATGAAAACCATGTTCCTAGATAACAGGTCAGACAAATGAGTCCTTAATTGTTGAAACTTGTTTCATCCCCTTAACTGTAAAGAAAAATTCCACAGCCCCCTTAGTACAAATTTATTTTCCGAACATAATCCAATGTTAACTATACAAATATGTATAATAATATTGCAATAGTAAGCTTTTTATTCTTGAGCTTTCCATGCACAGAACTAGTTAGGTCCAAGCTGACATTATTTATAGGACTTGATTTTGAGTTATTGAGGTTTGAATTGAACCCCTTCCATTCAAGGAACCAGTCAAACAGGGTCATAACTTTAACCATATTTTACACATGACGGTAGCTAGTAATTTCCACCTGCAACAAAAAAGAGAAAAAAGTGGAACCACTGATTTAAAGAACCTAAAACGAGTTCTGCCTGGTGCCACATAAAGTTGTTTTTTTCCCCCTTCTTCTACTGGGGCCATAGTCTCTGGCTATAAACACTGTCTCGGCATATACATGGCTGTGTTATATAAGCTATATATAGATTGTGTGTGAATGTGTGTGTGCATGCACTTGAGCTAATGTTTAGAGTAAGCCAAGAATGTTTGCATACTGCATATATGAACTGCCTCACGCTTGTTTGGACAAATCCAAACATTCCCCTTTCAGCCATTTTCTAT
The DNA here is from genome assembly GCA_012411365.1 of Ameiurus melas. Taxonomy (NCBI): domain Eukaryota; kingdom Metazoa; phylum Chordata; class Actinopteri; order Siluriformes; family Ictaluridae; genus Ameiurus; species Ameiurus melas. Next base: position 4,267,057 of record CM022754.1, read on the forward strand.
CTTTATTTTCTATCTTTCCTGCATTCCCATGCTTCCAGATGGTTTTATAAAGTGGAACGGTCTTTATTTTGTATTTTTTTCCTCAGCAAGTAAATAAAAAAGGTTTTTACATAATCAATCTTTCATAAGGCTTTTTAGAATTGTAATATTAAGTCGAGATGTCAGCTGTGCCATTAGAGTGATTCATTCCTGCCGTTTTGCATTTACAATCTGCCTACAAGAGCAGCATCGATTTTTTTTTTTTTTTTTTTTTTAGCCACAGATTTCCTCCCCATTTCCTTCCATAATTTGAATGTGCGAGAAAAGTGAATTCATTTTTTTTTTTTGCAGAGGCAGGAGAGAGAGCCTTGAAGCAGACAAGGGGAAATAAATCTCGTGCCTTACTGCACATGACACAATGTCATGGCAATTGTTCATCCCACAACATCATAATTAATTACCCGGCAAAAGTATTTTATTCAGTGTAAAACAGAATTAGAAAAAGAAAAAGGATGTATCTTGTTTCCTGGCAGAAGTCAAACTATTCCACGTGACTGTAAGATTTTGAATGAACTGACGAGCCTCTGTCATAATTAAAAAAAATTATATATACAGTATATATATATATATATATATATATATATATATATATATATATATATATATATATTTAAAGTGCACCTATTATGGTTTTTCAAATAACACCTTTCATGTAGTGTGTTATAGAGAGGTTTGTGAATGTAAAACATCTGCAAAGTTTCAAAAATCAAAGTGCACGACAAACGCTGTTAATGACTCCCGAAAGAAGGAATCGATTCTGAACAGCTGAAACGAGTCATTAGTACTTCCAGACTTTACTTCCTGTATTAACCTACGTGGGTTTGTAACAAAAAGCTTCGCCTCTGATCTTCGCTGACTGCTCGTGAACAGACTGAGCTGGAACTCGTTATCGTAGGGGGTGTTTCCATTCCGACACACGCTGACAGCGGTAGACCAATCACAGTTTAGAATTAATCCTTTAGAACGGATGATTGAACGAGTCGTTTGTGACACTGGGGGGAAAAAGACTAATGCTGCAATTTAAATTATGAGCCTATTAAAGTGTTTTTAGACCTCAGATGTGTGTAAATCTATTGTATGAGACCTTTAAAACAAAACTAGGCACGTTTCAAAACCATAATAGGTGCGCTTTAAAGCAGTCCTGGTAAATCCTTGATTATGATTGGTCTGAATAATTTTCTATAATGGCAGCTCTAACAGTAGGTCCAGACCCTACATGGGGTTATATTAATGCTCTAGTTCTAATATGTTATTATTCCAGTAAGAACATAAACATGTGTAATTGCTGACATGATATGTGTTTTTCTAAAAAAAAAAAAAAAAAAAAAAAGTGCGTTTGTTTATTTATTTGTTTCATTTGGAAGGAGTCTCCAGTGTCAGTACGTTTTCCCACAACAAGAACGTCTTTAGGACAGAGGAGTTCCCAAGATTCTGGGTAATATGACAACTTGCCATTTTTGTCTTGTTAACTACAAGAGAGAGAAAAAGGAGAGGCTGGTGAGGGAATGACTGTTTAGACTGTAGCTGCTATAATGTAAGTGATAATAGGAACGAACTAGTCTTGTGGATGTTCCACAACATTAAATGTAACTATAAAGGGATGAAATAAAGTAGGTTTTGTTGCTTAATAAGTACAAAATTGTAATCGTTGGCAAATTGATGTGGTTTGAGAGGAATAAAGCACTTCAGGATAGATAGATAGATAGATAGATAGATAGATAGATAGATAGATAGATAGATAGATAGATAGATAGATAGATAGATAGATAGATAGATAGATAGATAGATAGATAGATAGATAAGATAGATAGATAGATAGATAGATAGATAGATAGATAGATAGATAGATAGATAGATAGATAGATAGATAGATAAATAGATAGACAGATAGATAGATAGATAGATAGATAGATAGATAGATAGATAGATAGATAGATAGATAGATAGATAGATAGATAGATAGATAGATAGATAGATAGATAGATAGATAGATACTTTATTGATCCCCAAGGGGAAATTCAGGATGTCCTGTTATTGGAAAATAATCAATTTCACAGTGGTAACAGTAACTCCGCTTCATCACACCAACTTTGTCATTGCTTGTTTTCCTATAACATCATGCCATGTTGTGTTATATTCCTTTACACTCTGCATCCAGGCGCCACACAAACCCACAGCTATTACAATAATATAACGTTTTCAAATTAATTGCATTAATGTCGTAGATACGCTTGTAAACCTTATGTAAAAGTGTTCTGAAACACTTTGACTGAACGTTCATTGAACCAAAGTTCCTAGAACTGTAATATTTTGAGAGATGTTCTGCTATCCTAAATAAACAGATTAGTTAGGGTACTCTGTCCGCTCAAAGCCTAGTAGCTCACTCTGTCTTTTTAAATATAGGCTTTGCTAAATGTACAATAGGCTAATCAAAGCTGTTACATTAACCCCGAGGCATTCAGGATTACAGCAAGCGTAATTAAAATATGGTGGTAGAGGTGGAGGGGGGGGGTTGCTTTTGTGCTCACTGCCCACCTGGGAATCATTATAAAGGAATGTATGGTGTAGTGAAAAGAAAGCACATTATGAATGCAGTCCACTCATATCCCTGCTCCTTTAAACCACATTAAATACCCACCAAATGTCCTGTAGAGAGAGAAAAACACACACACAACACACACACAAAAAAAAATTAAAACAAGTGTGACTGAAACCTTTCAGCCCCTTTCCATTTTTTATTCTCATTGGGGATCTGTGAAAACGAGAATCACTCACTAACCCAAATACGATTAAATCCGTTTTAATCACGGCTACGCTAATTGACTCTTTCTGGACGTGCATGTGGCGTTAAGCCTCGGACTGTACAGAAATAGTCGGTAAGTAAACAAGGAGAGGCCTATGGAGTCTGTAAATGTACACCCGTCTGTCAATTTGTGGCTCTTGCTACCTCTGTTTGGTTTGGCTTTGCTTAGCAACAGCCAGATCGAGTGAACAGGCTTCATACAAACACACACACACAGAGAGAGAGAGAGAGAGAGAGAGAGAGAGAGAGTGCTGGAGCTATGCCAGTGCTGAGCCTGGATGAGGAAGGAGGGGGAAAAAAAGAAACAGTCTTTTATAGCCTCTATCCACTCACAGCAGCAATTACACATTATGTATAACGAAATGAGCACCTTGGCCTGCTTCTCTTCTGCATGTAAATACATGTCGAGTCTGGGATTTGCTGTCCCAGCAGCTGTAGACAGAGCTACTTATTTTTGTGAAATGGGCTGTGTGTGTTGTAGTTCAGGCCGGTAGAGATGAGTAGAGATGGGTGGTGAGCTTGGAATTAGTATAATATTTGTTTAACAGCAACATAAAACCCTTTACTTTCCACATGGTCATTGACTAATGATGATAATCAAATCTTATCATTTAAAGTTCAGTTTAGAGAAGACACCGAAACCGAGACTTAACGCTTGCTGAAACCCCATACCTATTCGATATTGATATCTTTAAATAAACTAGTATGTTTTTTTTTAATTAACTGAAGCACTTTACAGTTAACTCTTTTACACAAAAACACTTACATTGTCCATCTATCCATCCATCTATCCATCTATCCAGGGCCAACCATGGATGGGGTGCCAACCCATCGCAGGGCACAATCACACACCCAGTCACACACTACGGACATTTTTGTAAACACCAATCAGCCTACAATGCACGTGTTTGGACTGGGAGAGGAAACCAGAATACCCGGAGGAAAACCCCGAAACACGGGGAGAACACATAAAGTCCGCGCACACAGGGCGGAGACGGCAATCGAACCCCCAACCCCAGAGGTGTGAGGCAAACGTCTCTTTCATCTCTTTAAATCTAACTGTTTGATCTATTCAAGTCTCTTTAATACGCGAACATTTCCGAAACAGTTCCAAAAATTCCTTTCTTTTCCATATTCAATTCCATTTGTTACAGAATCCGTTCGCCAGGATGTTTTCTCAGATATCTGACCTAGTCAGATCCACTATTCTGACACAGAATCTAGGTATTGAATCTGTGCCATCACTAACTCACTTAATTGAATGCTTCATTTTTTTTTTGGTCTTAATAACTTGTAGAAAATAAGGGAATGACTGTTTACAGCTGCTCTAACAGAAGTGATAACAGGAACTAATTTGGTTTTGTGAAGGATTAGTTTCTCTCTCAGCTGTCTATCAGCTGCACTAGCCAATCATGGGCATCTGTGAGGTCATGTATGCAGAAAAGGGCGGATAGCGCTTGTCTCCACGTGTGTTACGCTGCCATGTGTGTCAGCATGAGCAGCAGTTCGGAAAGATGCATTAGGCTGGACATCACACATCTTGGAGAAAGCATTAAATAGCCTTCACACTTCTTGATGGGTAGCTTTTGTATTATAGGGCAGCGGTCCCCAACCTTTTTTGCGCCACGGACCGGTTTAATATCAGACAATATTTTCACGGACCGGCCTTTAAGGTGTGGCGGATAAATACAACAAAATAAAATGATAGGACCGTCATAAAAACGGGGTTTTTTTTTTTAATCTAATAATAAACGTGAATCCAATGTGAAATCGCAGCTTTATTGACATTTATAAGGTTTCAACGTATCACGTGACCGAGACAAGCATCTAGACATGCGTCAAGAGTGAGTCGTAGAAGGATGTAACGGAGAGAACCCGTCATTTTTTCAGATCCAGATAATAAATAAAATGGAAATAATGTAAGTTATTTATTCTTTCTGTGCGGCCCGGTACCAAATGACTCACGGACCGGTACCGGTCCGCGGACCGGGGGTTGGGGACCGCTGTTATAGGGGGTTGCTGGCTAGTGAATGGGGATTGTTAGGTGACCAAATTGGTGGGAAAATGGGGGGAAACATTTGTTAACAGCAAACAATCTGATGTGGAGGTAAAAAAAAAAATAATAATAATAATAATAATAATAACTGATGTCTTTTTATCTTTGACAGACAGGAAGGCGTGGCTCTGCTAGTTCAGTTACTGCAGTGATGACAGGAACGAACTTGGTTTTGTGCACCTTCCACATCATTAAATGTACCTACAGTACATATAAGGAGATTTTAAAAGTACAATGTGTCAAATTGCTGTGGTATGACAGAAATAAAACACTCCGGGACATGAAACCCATTCATTGATTATTCTTTCTATACTAGCACACCCCCAAGTGGTTTTATTCCTATCTTATTGCATCCAACTGTACAACGTTGTCAGATGTAGAGAAAAAGTAATAGAATTGCATTAAAGAAAGTAAAATGGGGAGGAGGGGGCGGTGGTGAGATGGGGGTAGGGTGGGGGATAGTTTTGAAGCATCCCAAGGCTCAAAATCTGAAACATTATATTTAAGGATTGTCAGAGCTGGTGGTAATTTATGTTCAAATATGGCAAGAATTCAGAGCAGGTTTTAATCACAGCATGTGTTACTGCTGGATGAGAGAGAGAGAGAGAGAGAGAGAGAGAGAGAGAGAGAGAGAGAGAGAGAGAGCACTATTTGCGTCTTTTGTTCTTATTTTAAATTGATAGTGAATGATGGGTTTCTTTTTGTTTCCTGTCTATTCATTGCATCACTAATAAGCATAAAATCAGATTTAGCAGATTTAATGCATATTGATTACTCCAGAGAGGCAGGCTTGAAGTTAAAGACAAAGCACAGCCTTTGCTCTGTCTTCATTCCTTCATAAATAGGACTTTTAAACAGATGAACATCAATGCTCCTCAAACACAAACCCTCACAAAACAAGCACTCCTATTAATAAACAGCAGAATACTAAATCTCTCTGATTATTTTAGATAAAATTGTAATGTGGGATGAAATAGTACGACATTTCTTTAATATAGGCACGTCACATTCATCTGATATTCTTTTTTTTTTTTGTACATGAACGTGGGTTTGGACCTAGCCTTGAAGTGACTCAAGAATTAAAGTGACTTATTGTGAAAGGAATACGTCAACAGGTTTGTTTTTACACTAAATTTGAATCACTGCATCTGAAGTGTATGTTCCCTGAGATGAAGAATGTTGAAATGTTTCCCAGTACAGCAAAGAAAAAAAAACAAAAAAACATTCACATAACCTGTTTACTCAAAAGGGCAGTTGTTGAATTCCATCAGTTAATGAAAAAAAGAAACCTTTTAGTGCCTGTTTGAACTGCACATCTTTAACGTCAAGCCTGCCTCTTTGGAATAATCGCTATATATGAAATTAGCTAAATCTGATTTTAAGCTTATTAGTGCATCACTGAAGATGGGAACCAAAAAGAAACCCATTACTCACCCTCGTTCCTAGCTAATTAATAAAAAGGAGAAGAAAAGGTGTTAAAAGCAAACATTTCATACACACTAGACCTATATACACAGTGATACACATACAGTATACACGTCTGTCCTTTTGTGTAATTTGTACTTTGATTGGACAATGTGTGACCCGTCGATCTATAGTTTCTACTCCAAAAGATTTTGCAAAAAAATAATAATGAAATAAAGAGTAAATAATGGATTTCTTGTTGGCATTTATTACACCTATGGCTGTATTTCTCCATCGCTGCAGATCCTCAATCACTGCTGATGACATTTTAAGGATGTGTCTGTGAAGTGGACTGGAAACTATAAGTCTAAAAGAAGATCAAATCTATTTCATGCTGAGTAATCACTAGACAAGACTGTAACTAATGGGCTGCATGAAACTACAGTCTGGGCTAGAAAGAAATCAGCCCCAGCTTCCCTTAAAGCTTCTTCATACCATTCTGTGTATTTCTCTCATGTTCATTGTTGGTCCAGTATTGTGCCTGGTTCAATAGAAATCCAAAATATTCATTGGCATTTGTTATAGATAGTGATGAGATGAGAGTTCGTCCTATTAAAAGGACATCAAACTGGCCGCACGGTCTGGATGGGAAAGATGTTAAACTCTCTCTCAGCTGTCAATCAGCTACACTAGCCAATCATGGGCGTCTGTGAGGTCATGTATGCAGAAAAGGGCAAATAGCGCTTGCGCCGAGTGTGTTACGCTGCCATGTGTGTCAGCATGAGCAGTAGTTTGGAAAGATACATTAAGCCCTGTTCACACCGGGAATATTTTCGCAGCGCAGAATGCCCCAATGGCGGTAAACGGAAGTGTTCACATCCAGGCATACAACACGTGGCTCAAAGCGTCAATTTTTTTTCAACATCGAGGGGTTCGTTTTTTTGGGGGTTTGGGGGGTTTGGTCGACCAATGAGATTCACGCTTTTTCACGTGCCCAGAGCCACCAAAGTTACATAAAAGTATGACTTGATGGCGTTCAAGTACAAAACTGTCTTGTCGATGAAGAAGAAGCCGAAAAAGAAGACGGACAAGATGCAATTACCCACCATTTTAGTGAGAGAGCGCATAAATGACATACCCGAAATAAAACCTTCTGTCCAAACTCATAAACAATGCATCCTTTGAAAGCACCAGATTCAAAATTACACACTAAATACTATATACGTCTATTTATTATGTTGTGTCTATTTTTTTTTTTACCACACTGAAATGCAAGCATATATTCTAAATGATCCGTTAAATTCTTTCAGGGTTGTTTTCTACACTAAATAGCCTTGTTTGTTTCTTTGGCCCTTCCCGGCAAATATGCAAATGATAATCCGCTGATTGATAGTCCATTGTATTTATTTTGCACCTGGCTTAGTGGTTAGCACGTTCACCTCACACCTCCAGGGTCCGGGGTTTGATTCCCCCGAGTTTGCATGTTCTCCCCGTGCTGCGGGGGTTTCCTCCGGGTACTCCGGTTTCCTCCCCCGGTCCAAAGACATGCATGGTAGGCTGATTGGTGTGTCTAAATTGTCCATAGTGTATGAATGTGTATGTCCAGGGTGTACCCCGCCTTGTGCCCAATGCCTCCTGGGATAGGCTCCAGGTTCAAGCTGTTGTGGCTCAACTTTTAGAGCGGGTTGTCCTCTTATTATAGGGTTGGTGGTTAAATTCCCGGCCCGGGTGACCCCACGTGCCGAAGTGTCCTTGGGCAAGATACTGAACCCCAAGTTGCTCCTGATGGCAAGTTAGAGCCTTGCATGGCAGCTCTGCTACCATTGGTGTGTGTGAATGGATGAATGAGACACGGTGTAAAGCGCTTTGGATAAAAGCACTATATAAGTGTGCCATTTACCGTAACAATGCGATAGCTTGATACAATTCAAATCATTACTTTAAAAAGAGTATACTTTTAAGAACTTTAAGGATTTAGCTTTAAAGGAGTTTTTGTTTCAGTAGAACAAATCACCAAAGTCCTTACTTATTGCAGACGTGCAGACGTGCATATGTGCTTTAGCGAGTTCGCAAAAACTGTACGGCTTAAAGACGTAAATACCGTCTCTCTTCTTCTTCTCAGCGATGAGCGGGTGTCAGAAACGGAAAGTTCTGCAGCGCCACCTTGTGTACCACAGTATTTCTGCTTTTCAATAAGCGCCATCTATTGTCAAGGTGTGAATTTGCACTTTCAACATGTTTAACGCGTGGGTGTGAACATAAAAAAAAAAGAAACAAAACGTGTCAGAAAACGGACCGTTTAACACGCTCCAAAAAACATCCCGGTGTGAAGAGGCCCTTAGGATGGCTTCGCACGCCTTTGAGAAACCATTTATTAGCCTTCAGGAAGGCCTGATTGGTAGTTGTTGTATTATAGGGAATTGCTTGCTAGTGAGTTGGGATTGGTAGGTGACCAAAATGGCGGGGGAAAAAAACAGGGAAAACATTTGTTAACAGTAAATAATCTGATGTGGAAATAAAAAAAATTCAACCTTATATTGATGTTTATTAATCTTTGGCAGACAGGAAGGCTTAGCTCTGCTAGTTCATTTATTTTATCATATGCCTGCCTATACATTTACATAGTGTCTAGCTAATATTAGCAGGTAAATATTACAGAGAGACAGGCGAGGCAAGGTGGAAGGAGATTTTTTTTTGTAGTATTCTGTGAGTCATGTTGCCACTGTGGTTTGGCAAACATAACTACTTAAATGTCTCTTCATTGCCTTTAGCCATGGCAGCTGCATTTTAACCAGGGTTAAAAGGATTTGTGTTGAAGACCTTCAGTCTACTCTACACATGCACGCCCACATTTAAATTGTGTAGTCCTGTATTTAAAAACCACACAGGCCTGGGAATTACTAATTACTCCACATTAAACAGTATTCCTATTCAAATTGCCATTGTATCTCCTTTGCCCTTTTTGGTGCTTCCTAATTAAGCATTTATAGCTGGGCTGATCTAGTTTTCCCTCTACCTCTTTCTTCTTCGCTGTTAAGTGGAAAGGTTGATGAAAACAAAAGAGGGGAGAAAAAGAAAAGATTGGCAGTTCCTCCATTTGTCAGTCCATAAAAATGCAGCTTGTGCTTAGAATGGAAATGGCTCATGAAAGGAGAGAGGGATGGAGAGGGGGATGGTGTGGGGGATGGGGGTCTTGAACGAGGGAGGAGAGGGGGGAGGATAGGAGAGCTTGTTTTCTGAACCAGAGGAATGAACCTGGCAACCCCATCATTCAGTGTTTGAATAGAGCAGGCACTTCATTGCTTCTCAAATCAACACACACACATACAGACACACACACCACCTCAAACTACAAGTTCATTACACTGACCCAACATCACATCATCAGTCTACTCTCTCTCTCTCTCCCTCTCTCTCTCTCTCTCTCTCTCACTCTCACTCTTTCCGTTTCCACTCTCTTTTAGCTCTCTATGCAACAAGCAATTGGATTAATCAAGGCTTTCTGGCTCTTGCCATCTGCAGTTCATTTGCAGTTTATTCCCCATATGCAGTTTATTGTTATTGCTGTAAGAAGCTCAAGAAAGAGAGCGATTTTATTACAGCACACAATAACTATCACATCATGCATCTTTACGTAACCCATCAATAAGAGGCGTGATTGAATTTCAGACTTCTAATATAACTGCACTTAAAGGGAACAGGAGGAAATATGAGGGGAGAGAAAAAAAAACAATGAGACTTAAAGCAAGGCTCAATTAAATGGATGGCACGTATTCCTACCAGGGAGTCGTGTAAATATGGTGCTAACTATTTTAGTACATGAGCATCAATCACAGCGAATGTGACACTTCGTTCTTTTGTTTGCTCACACACACACAGAACAAACACAGCTGCTAGCAGACAGGAGAGGTTTGTTAACATACAATATCTTAGCCTTCCACCCGTCTTAAATCCAGCGTGTATACCATCTAACGTCCTAAAAAAAAAAGCAGCGAATACTTGTTAGACCTAAATTACACCGTGCTAACCCAAGCTCACTCTCACACATACAATTAAAAACTAATTATCCACACATAACAGATAAGCAGTAAAGAGGCAATTACATATCCCCACTGCTAGTGTACATCACATAGGCGATTTTTGCTAATTCAGTGTCTTTCATATCTCTGCACATCTGCACTGTTTTACTGCAAATATTTATAAGTTCGGTATTTGGAAGGGTTTCGTGTTGATAACAAAATCGCTATATACATATAGAGTATGCAGTCTTAGCTACAGTATATACACACTTAGCTAATCCTCACATCCTGCTAGCAAAGCGAATCTAGACATGTACATTTCAAACTTATATACACAATGGTATGCAAATCACCAACGGTGTCATGTAAAGTGAAGTGTAGAACTGGAAGAGGTCAGCTAAAATAGGAAGCAAGGGAAAGCCAAGGTAGTGGAAATATTAACGGAATATGTAATGTTCATGCTAGCATCAAGTCACTCAAGTTGCTAGCAGTTTGTTTGTCCTGGGTGTATATGACCTGCCAGAGCTGTTGTTTGTGGGAATACACTGTTTAGCTTTTCAAACTGCTTGTGGAGCATGGTTGTATCAAAAATGTATACACTGTGAACGTTTATGCACATACAGCCATGTGGAAAAAGAAAGTACACCCCTCTTTAATTGAATACTTCTCTTTATTAGGGCCTAGCTAACTATTGTGTCGTCCTCACCAAACAAAAAACCTCAGGTGACAACAACAACAACAAAAAACAACAAATTTCAATATGTGTACATTATTTTCCAAAAAATATTAAATTAATATCATCATTTTGGCAGACTCTTCTTTACAGCACTGATTCTGTTCATCGATGTTTGAGGGCATTTGTCCTCCCACCACGTCATCTCAGTAAGGTTGAGGTCTGGACTTTGACTTGGCCATTCCAACACCTCGATTTTTTTTTTTCTTCTTTATCCATTCAGATGTTAATTTGCTGGTGTGATTGGGATCATTGTCCGGTTAAACGACCTATTTCAGCCCATTACAAACTGTTGGAGAGATGCCCTCAGCCCTCACGTGCCCTGGACAGATGGTCTCAACAGTATTCCGATGTAAAGTAGAGTTCATCATTGTCTCAATGACTGCATGTTTTCCCAGGTCCTGTGACTGCTGTTTGGTTCTTGTTAATCATGGCATTGTACAGTACACGATAACCGAACATGTCCTCCTTGGCCCCATCAGTCCAAAGGACATTGTTCTAGAACGTTTGTGCTTTGTTCAGAGGCAATTTTGCAAACTTAAGTCATGCCATGTTGTTTTGGAGAGGGGAAAGGTGCTTTTTTTTTTTTTTCCCCCCCCCCCTCCCTCCCACACTTACAGTTTTTTTTTTTTTTTTTTTTTTTTTTTTTTTTTTTTTTTTTTTTTTTTTTTTTTTTTTTTTTTTTTTTTTTTTTTTTTTTTTTTTTTTTTTTTTTTTTTTTTTTTTTTTTTTTTTTTTTTTTTTTTTTTTTTTTTTTTTTTTTTTTTTTTTTTTTTTTAATTAAAAAAAAAAAAAATTTTTTTTTTTTTTTTTTTTTTTTATTTTTTTCTTTTTTTTTTTTTTTTAATTTTTTTTTTTTTTTTTTTTTTTTTTTTTCTGGAACACCCCCTTCTCCCTCCGGCGCCAGGTAGTCACACTTCTTGTTGATGAACTAGTCTTGTGTATTTCATTAGTAACACCAGGCTGCTAATTACTCTCTTAATGACTGTGGAAATAGGAAGGGTGTACTTATTTTTTCCTCATCTGCAAAGCAAGGTTAGCTACAAACCAACATCATCTTTGTAAGAAGGAAACCAATACAAGGTTGTTGTTGTTGTTGTTGTTGTTGTTTTAAATTAAATAAAAACATTTCTATGCTTTATTTTATTAAAATATTTGAAGTGTCAACGTATGTTAAATGCAGAGAACAATTCTATTTTGGCTAAAATCAGATTTTTCATCTTTTGGGGATTAATTCAGCCACATTGACTTCCAATGGGGTTTCCAATGGAGTTTCCCCAAACTACCTCAGATTTGTGGGTGGAGGCTTAGGGAGCTGTCAGACAACCTTATGCCAAGTATTATTTTGAGGAATTTGATGCTAATCATGTGAAAATGTTATTTTCTCACAACAGGATAAAATTTAGAAGAAGAAGAAGAAAAAAAACTCTTCAAAATTTCAACTCCATGTTGTGCACTTACCTACAAAACTGGATGTTTATTCATCGATTTATCATTTCATAGTGTGAATTCAGGGCAAGGATGAAAGCAGCAGTTGACTGAATGTTTGATCAATAAAGAGCTAATTGCAGTAATCAAAGTGAACGATAGATTCAGCACAGTTTAAAGTCCTCAAAATATGGAACATGGCATGTTAAGTTCAAGAAATTAGCCCAACATTTCCGAAATATGAAGAGAGTTTTACAATGGCACAATCGATTGCATTAACAAGCACAGTTGCCTAGAGACCAGTACTTTAGAGCCAGTAATTATAATATGCTTTGCCAGCTGTTCAGTTGCAGACATTTAAATTCATAAATACTTTTAAGTCACAAATAAATGAAACTGAACTTACAAGATCTAAAGATTAGTCGATAATGTATTATTAGCATAGCAGTGAAAAGCCAATCCATGGTGTCAGCTGGTTTTTATATCAATTATGTACTGTGAAAATAGAGTTGTGACCCAAAACCTGAGGTATGCTAGTGGGAAATGTATTTGTCAGTGGTGGCAAAGTGTTGTCTCTTTATCTCATAAACCAAAAAAATGGCAGAACTATGCCAACTCATGAGGGAAATATGCCATAATTAACAGAAGCACTTGACAAATCTGATTTTAAGCGTACAAAGAGGAGAGAAGGATAAAAAGTTTTCCAAACCATTCTTCGAAAATGCCTTAGCTAACTAAAAAGCAGATTAACGATGGATCTGGCACTCTCAAAGACAGATTTTTTTTTTTTTAGCATTGGTGTGACAGCAACAATTTGGAGTTTATTAGAACAGAACCTGCAGCAAGAGACATGTTAATCAAGCAAGGAACAGAAGAAAAGATATCTATCGGGCACTGCTTTAAGACGAGGAGTAGAGACAAGCTGGAGGTGACAGCAGAATGAATTGGATTTAGCTGTAAGTTTTTAGATGAAACAAGACTGGCTAAAATTAAATGTGTAAGAAAGTTTTCAGAGATTCCAGCCAGCGTATCTGGGTAACCAAAAGGGAAATGGCCTGGTAGGAAAGTGTTGATTGATCATATCAAGCTTGTGTTTTAAATAAGGTAAGGAATGCAATAGATTGCTTATCCGTTTGTTTGCGGTACTGAAGAGATTGCACTAACAGCAGAAAAATAACGAGTGTGCCTTATATACAACATTTCCACAGGCAATAAATTGAACAGTAAGACCGGTTTTCCTATACAGATGATTCAGCTGCTGGCTTTTGGCATTTAATTTCTGGAGTTCAAGGGTAAAGGGCAAAATATTGTCAATGTAAGCAAGTTATACTGAAAAAAAAAAGTAAAAAAAAAAAAACGTCTTCAGTGAACAACAGTGTTGCAATACTCAAGTAGCCTAAAGAAAAGTGGAAAAGAGAAGAGTGAATAGTGCAACCGTGAAGTGTTCACCCTTTGACTGGAAGATTGTAAGTTCACATTCTAGTGATACTAGAACTATCCACGACCAGGAACTTAAGAGAGAATATTTCGCTCTGTGCGAGGTTCTTCAGGAGTTTTCAGCTGCCCTATGAGGTTACCTGTGCACTATTTCCAAATGATGCAATGGCTAGCTTTGTGTCTCAGAGGAAGCTCATGTTTGCCTTTGTCCTTTCAGTTTGGAAGCCTTTAAGGCTGTTTTTAGTTATAAGCCATATACACAGTTCCAGAAATATGTATGTTTTGACTGTAGGCCCTATGGTTGTTAACATGGCTCCTTAGTTGTATAAAGCCCTAAAGAACCAAAAACCCTTTATATATATATATATATATATATATATATATATATATATATATATATATATAGATAGATATATAGATATATAGATAGATATATATATAGATAGATAGATAGATAGATAGATAGATAGATAGATAGATAGATAGATAGATAAGGGTTTAAGATGCTAATGTTCTTTACTGTAAGGCAATGACATTGTTAAAATGGGATAATTCACTCCTTTTATAGTATCTATGAAAATTTTCTCTCTCTCTCTCTCTCTCTCTCTCACACACACACACACACACACACTATAAATCTCAATCTCTGCTTGGGAAAAGCTTCTGGACATCCACAGTGAGGTGAATATATATATATATATATATATATATATATTTTTTTTTTTTTTTTTTTTTCAATATCAGCTGACTTAAGAAGATTCATTACTATGCAACAACCTGCCTAGCAATATGTTGTGTACTTTTGTCCTCAATTGTTGTGCTAGTGTAGTTTTTCATTTGCATATGCCCCCTCGGGCTTGCAACTAATGATTACCAAAGCAAAAATGATAAACAACTTTCACAACACATTAAACTTGTTTTCCTATCCCATTATAGTGACATCAATGTAAGCAGCTAAACTAAGCACAAACATACTGCAGGCACGAGCAGCTTGCTAACAGATAATGGACTATATTGCTGTTATATTGGGGCATACACACACACACACACACACACACACACACACACACACACACACACACAAACACACACACCTATACATATACTCAATCAGAGCACATGGACATATATGTCTGATGATAGTTAACCACACGTACCAAGGCTTGTGTGATTTGACCGCTTTCTGGCCAGTTAAAAGCAGTATGAACGATCACGTGTCCCACCAAAAAAAGGTTGCAGGGGTGGGCTACCATTTTCATGCAGGTAGGAGTGGGTGGTTTTTACTCTCATGCAGGTGGGAGTGGGCATTTTTTTACTCATGCAATGGGCATCAGATATGAAAGAACTATAAATGCCGTGGCTTGTGCAGCATGTACGTGTTTGCTGTGTTACTTCATTCTCCTTCAGAAACTGGATACTCTCAGTTTTAGTCAAACTTTCTGGTGTATTGGATGAGTTTGGTCAAAAGTTTTTCAGGAACAAGATGGATCGGACAAACGTTCTGTTGGAGTATGCCATATGCTTGAAACTTTCCGTTCTGCGGGACTTTTAAAACGTTCTTCTGGAGTAGACAGGATTGGTCCTTCAGGAGCAATGGGACCCATGGGGAACCTGACTGACAAAGTGGGTGGGGCAAGCAACAGAAAAAGCTTAGTCAAATGAAATGTCACTAAAGGAATGGGGGAATTATCCATGGCTTTAGGTTTCTGATGCTCATATTCACTCTGCTGTTACTGTGAAGTGTTAGATTTACACAAATAATACAGCAGCAGTGTTTTCGCAGTTATATTCGGGTCCATCAAACACTTTACAACCAACGGAGCAACCAGTGAAGAGGAATTTGAGTGGTGCCAGCCAAGTGAAAACCAATGAAATCTCACACCAGTTAGGATTCATATGAATTTTGCATGAGATCAGACTGAGTGCGCTGGAAGAGACGGGACAGCTGGTGAAACAAGTATCTGTTGACATGCTTGTAGCAGTGGTGATTGGTGAAGCTGAAGAAATAATTGGAATTTACTTTCCACAAACATTTGTTGTTAACCTTTAATACCATTTCACAATTTCTTTTAAAACCCTCACTTTCCGAGATGTTTTGTTGATATATTTGAGATATATTGCCATTTTGCTGACAGGCTATCTTCTATTTCACCGAGTGTATGAGGAACATGACACCAAATCCTCTGGTATGATTTCCTTGGACAGCAATGCAGTATCATTCATCACTGCCTTTCAATCCAAACGTTTAAAGAATCTTAATGATAAACATACAAATTCATATCGTTATTCTGACTTTGTTGAACATATTTTACCACATGTGACCTTTTGAAAATGTTATTCTGCTGTTATAAATATCATGCCAACTTTTTTTTTAATGTAAAATGAATTATGTACATGGTAATAAAAACTCAGTACCTTCTTCCACATCACAGACTCTGGGACCTTCTGGGTTTTTTTTTTTTGGCATATATAAATAAAATGAATAAATACAGCACTTATCAAAGATCTCTCTCTCTCTCTCTCTCTCTCTCTCTCTCTCTCTCTCTCTGCTGTTGGCTGTGATGCTACTGGCATATGGGTCTTTAAATACTAATTGCCATATGGACACATATGGCCAGCATTGGGGAAATAATAAAGACAAACCAAATTGAGGGTCACTAGTGACAGACAGAGATTTGGCTTTTGGAGGACAAAAGGATTCTGGGTAATTTGGCAAGAGATTTTTGGGTGTAACTAATCTGCGATGGCACCCAAATAGGCAAAAGCAGATGAAGGCAGACTGTACACAAACACTTGGGCAGGAATTGCAGTTTTACAGCCCAGTACACTACAGCAGACAAAACATGCCGCAGGCATCATTTATCATAGACATGGCATCCCAAAAGCATTGTTCAGAACGCTTAGAAAAAACACACATTCATAAATCTCGTCAGAGAGTGACTGATTCAAATGTAATCGCATCAAGTCAAACAAACAAGTTCTTTTCAGTTATAATGATGTTGCTGGTTCTCACATTCCACACACATAGTTACAAGATTGAAGACAGGATTAAACAACTGCAACATGTATTAAGTGTTGTTATTGTATGAAATACTATATAAAGTAGACTAAATCTGCTGATTAGTACAAAAGTTTGCATACAGTATCCTTACTTAGATGATGAAACCAACAGCACATTTTGTGCAAAATACTGTCAGTGTACCTTTTTATAGTCTCCTGCTGTTTGTTTGAGATTTTTGGGGGAATCTCACTAGAGTTGTGTTGTTGTTGTTGTTGTTGTTGTTGTTGTTGTTGTTCTTGTGTCCCCAGTTCGAGCCTGGACTACTTTCTGTGCATGTTCTACCCATGTCCACATGTCCGCAAGATGCATTGTCCCTAGATATGAATATGTGTGTGCCCTGCTATGCACTGGTGCCCCAACCATGGTGTATTCCTGCCTCATGCCCAGTGTTCCCAGGATAGGCTCCAGATCCACCATAACCCTGACCAGGACAAAGCAATTATTGAAAGTAAAAGAGTGAGTGTTGTTCTTGTCCAATTATTTTTCCTCCATTTGACTTGATTGTTGTTGTTGTTGTTGTTGTTGTTCCAATTATTTTTCTTCCATTTGACATTGTTATTATGATTTTTATTGTTGTTGTTGTTGTTGTTGTTGTTGTTTGCTGCTGCTGTTGTTGTTGTGATTGTTGTTTTTGTTGCTGCTGCTGCTGTTGTTGTGATTGTTGTTTTTGTTGCTGCTGCTGCTGCTGTTGTTGTTGTGATTGTTGTTTTTGTTGCTGCTGCTGCTGTTGTTGTGATTGTTGTTTTTGTTGCTGCTGCTGTTGTGATTGTTGTTTTTGTGATTGTTTTTGTTGATCTTCCAATTATTTTTCTTCTATTTGACATTATTATGTTTATCATTATTGTTGTTGTTGTTGTTCTTCTTCTTCTTCTTCTTCTTCTTCTTCCGATTATTTTTCTTCCATTTGACATTATAATTATTGCTGTTGTTGTTGTTGTTGCTAATGCTGTTGTTGTTGCTGTGATTGTTGTTGTTTTTCCAATTATTTTTCTTCCATTTGACATTATTGTGTTTATTATCATTGTTGTTGTTGTTGTTGTTGTTGTTGTTGCTGCTGCTGCTGATGCTGTTGTTGTTGTGAGTGTTGTTGTTGTTCCAATTATTTTTCTTCCATTTGATATTATTGTGTTTATTATCATTGTTGTTGTTGTTGTTGCTGCTGCTGCTGATGCTGTTGTTGTTGTGAGTGTTGTTGTTGTTCCAATTATTTTTCTTCCATCTTTGATTTTACTTCTTTTAAAAAAAAAATTGTGATTACCATCAACTAATTAAATGACTGCTCACAGCAAAAGACTGGAGATTTTGATCATGTATTATTTTATTTGTAATAAAACATCAAGAATTTAAAAAGTGAACATGTTTAGATGTATTAGACACCTTAATAAGGAAAATTCAAATAATAAATAAATAAATAAATAAATACAATTTAAAAAAAAAAACTCAAAAATTTCAGTGCACACCTCGGTGGCTTAGTGGTTAGTGGTTTGTCTCACACCTCCAGGGTTGTGGGGCTCGACTCCCACCTCCACTCTGTGTGAGCAGATTTTGCATGTACTCCCTGTGCTTCTGGGGTTTCCTCCGGGTACTCCCGTTTCTTCCCCCAGTCCAAAGACATGTGTTGTAGGCTGATTGGCATCTCTAAATTGTCCATAGGATATGAATGGGTGTGTGAGTGTGTGCGATTGTGCCCTGTGATGGGTTGCCTCCCCTCCCTGGGTGTCTCCCATCTTGTCTTCCGAGTCTGCTAGAATAAGATCCAGGCTCCCTGGAGTATCTGCCATCCTGTGTAGGATCAGCGGAATGGAAAATGGATGGATTTCAATGCAAACCTATGAACTTGTTAATGAAGATACAGTAACTCTTGACCAAATTTGAAAGCATTATTAACCGAACATGGAATTATGTTTAAAATACAAACGATGAAAACATTAAACAAAGACAAACCAAAAAAAAAACTATGCGAAGACACAAGACGATACACTGGGGAGGGATATTCTAGCAGGTGAACGATCTAGCAAGTGGTGCACTCTCTTAGTGTGCATCTTGTTGCCATCACACGTCTAAAAATCTTGGGCACGGCATCTAAACAGCTGAGTTTTATTCATGTGAAATGCAATAAAATAACTCGCACTGATTCAAACATATTAGATTTCTGTGTAACACTGGGCTAACATTAGGGAAATCTGAATGCTGTGCAGAAAATAGAAGGAAATAAAAACTAAACATTTTGCATAATGCTTGTGCTGCTAATCCAGAAAAATGGTATTATTGCTCAGTAGACTTTGTAAATGTACCTGTTTTTTGATTTTCTGTTTTTGAACCTTTCTAAAAGGCCATGCCTTGGGGTATTGTTAGTAATTTTGTCAAAAAAACATGAGTCAAGGACACAAATACTTTATTCAGTGTATGAAGCTGCATACAGATGACTGTATATAGATACATCTTTACTCATTTTCTCTAGGCAAACAGTGTGTGTGTGCATTTCTTCACCTCCCTTCTCTCCTCTCTCTCTCTCTCTCTCTCCCTCTCTCTCTCTCTCTCTCTCTCTCTCTCTCTCTCTTCGTGTCTGTCTCTCTCTCCATTACAGCAGACTGGTAGTGCTTCAGGCTTGAAACTCAATTTCTCAGCCGTTGAATGGGCAGCGATTGCACAGAGCTAACTCAATTGTGGAGAGAGGCCAGCACAGTCCCTTGAATAGATTGGGGCCTCGACTTTAATACAACATCAGTCATGTAACACACAAACACATTGCTATTCCATTTCAAACCACAACACTTACAAATGGATGGCTTTAAAAGCAGGCTATATGCTCATTATATTGTTGCTGGGAGAAGGGGGGAAAATCCCATGAATATGTTTAGGGAATTTATTTATTTATGTTACAGTCTCGCATTCCATCACCCGATGTTGGTTTAGGGTTTCTCTATTACCTTTCTATTATTCTAAACTGCACAACTGTTTTTATTATTATTATTATTATTATTTCGTCCTGCAGCGAAACAGACAATAGGAAAACAGCCAGTTGTAATAACCCCTGTCTGAAATGTGAATAGAGAATGTATTGTTTGTTACTGAGTAAATTATGTATGTTGGTTTGAATTACACTGGGCTGGAAGGATGCTTCATGATTCCCATGGCTGTATGGCGAAACGGGTCATTTATTTGCAATTACAAGCTCATTGTAATTGCTGAGGACTGGGTTTGGTGAACGCCTTGCATGGAAAGCAACCTTAATTTTCATCATACAGGTGCATGTCGACAAACAGAGTTTTTTTTTTTTTTTTTTTTAAACAAATACAGCACTGGAATACTAATTCAGGTTCATATGAATCACAACAACAACAACAATAATAATAATAATAATAATAATAATAATAATAATAATAATAATAATAATAATAATAATAATAATAATTGTGTATATATAGATATATACGTATAACATATTTTTCAAAAAATGCCACAAGGGAAGGAGCAATAAAGATACAGAATATAAAAATACAATCGAAATTCTAATAATAAATAATTCTAAACATAACCGTGAATAAGTAATTAATATAAAGTAGTTATAAATAATTGGGTCAAACAGTGACAACGTTTTATATGTTTCTCCTCGCCCTTAAATAAAGTGAGTTTCAATAATTTTATGTAATTTATTTTAAAATTTTTCTCTATTAATTCCTATGACAGGTGATGATTAATGTATATTTCTTCTGCCACTATAACATTTATAGGATTTTTAAGAAAGAAGGTGATTGAGATAATTATATATATATATATATATATATATATATATATATATATATATATATATATATATATATATATATATATATATATATATATATATATATATATATATATATATATATATATATATATATATATATGTACTATTGTCTCTGACCCTTAAATAACACAAATAGCATGTTTCTGATTATAAGATTATTATGCCTATAGCCTATATGGACTGTCAAGGTTACATTATTCTAGGCCCTTATGTAAATGTCAAGCCATGAGACTAAAACAAGAGTTATGTGTATTTTCTCCGAGCCTTAAATAAAGTGAGTTTTATATTTCTAGTTACTGTATAACTATGTCATGACAGTGCTTTAGGTTATAGATTAATTTGCCTACTTATAAGATTATTATGAAAACCTATGACGGTCTTATGAGACAATAGTAAGAGAGTTAGCGATAACAAAATAAAAAGTATAGTTAGCGATTTGATGCTTGACATCATCACTCTCATGTGACTGATATAGCAAAAATGCACTGAGCTACAAAGTTGTCACGATCTTCTAATGTACAGTCATTCAGCTAGGAAAGTATCATAACACCTTTATCACGTTGTGATTTTGTCAACTTGAAATCAACCGTTCTTATTGGAATTAGCCTTCCTAAGTGCTTATGTAGGTGTTAAGCAGCTCTAATGAACATCACCCTTAATTTAAAGTAGTATGGACATTGGAGTCCAGAAGGCATCTACTTATTCACTTGGATGCAAATTCAAAGAAAATATTTAATGTGTTTTAAAAACCCTGCAATGTGATAGCAGAGGTCTTGCCAATGCAATTCCAGTGCATCTTTGAAGTGTAAATCGGTGTTCGCTGAGAGCAATACCATTGCAAAACCATATTAAAATATAATTTCAAGCACAAGAACCAGACACACTTCAAATGCGAGGGCCGACACTGTAACCGAGATTTTATATAACACAAAATCAACCATTGTTTTAAATTATCCGTAATCTTTCAGTGTTCTTCTCGCTGTAGCAATCCCAGAAGATGGAGAGACCAGGATCAGATGGAATGTGAAAGTAGGCTGTAAAAGCAGGCAGGAGGAATCATGGCTGATGTTGAAGGGAAGATGACAGGCCATAAGTTAGAGCCGGCTTACTGTTGTTCTGTGTTGTTATTCTCTCGTAGTCCCTGCTGTGAAGCAAGAGCTACAGTTCAAATTGAATTCAGTTTCAGGTCACCTCATTAAGTCAGAGGTTTGGTGAAGATGGAACGTAATTGCATGTACACAAACAAGCACGTATAGTATACACAAACACGTCCTGTCGTTATTGCACACGTCTCGGCTTGTTCAAGTCTCAGACCTGCACTGACGCTTAATAAAACCTGGAGCTTGATCCTCGCATCGCAACATGACATGTGTCTATCTGAATATATATGACATGCCTTTAATTTATTCATAAAACATTTGCAGGAGCATTTACACAAGAAATGTGGTGTTCATGAAATCCGGTTGTTTTAGAAAAGTCTTCATATAATATGAGAACTCCTGAGTTTGTGTATAGAAAAATCATATGAACCTCAGTTGATCAGCTTCAAACTGGTGATGAGTTGTGCGATTTTTTTTTAATATTAAGTAACATTTATTTCGATTACAAACACATTTTATGAACGTTTTGTTTTTTGTTGTTTTTTTTTTTACTCAAAACTTTCAATCCTTTCATTATAATGACTGTAAAGAAAGTAATCCGAAACAAATCGAAGATAAATAAGCCTATTGATTCAATTCGGACAAAAGAAATGGCAACCTATAAAGGACAGGAAGAGTAAGTGTGTGTCTGTGCTAGCTGGTGTGCTGCAATGGCTGAGCTGCATTATAGGAAGATTTAGCGCACACTAAACAAATACTCTTTCAGTATTCATAATTTTGTCTTTTGAGTTCTGTGAGTTTTACTTTATGGACCACACATGGGGCAGTGGTGGATCATTGGTTAAGGCTCTGGGTTACTGATCAGAGGGTTGGAGGTTGAAGCGCTAGCACCGCCAAGCTACCACTGTCGGGCCATTGAACAAGGCCCTTAACCCTCTCTGCTCCAGGGATGACATATCAGGGCTAAACCTTCACCCTGACCCCAACTTCCAAACACGCAGGGATATGTGAGGGAAAATAAATTCACTGTGCTGTAATGTATGTGACAAATAAAGGTCCGGCTTCCTCCTCCTCCTCTTCTTCTTCTTCTTCTTCTTCTTCTTCTTCTTCTTCTTCTTCTTATTATTATTATTATTATTATTATTATTATTATTATTATTATTATTATTATTATTATTATTATTATTATTATTATTATGTGTAGGGGATTGTTATTTATCAGCATACGCAAAATCAGCTTTACTGAAACTTTTGCTAAATTCTAAGAAATACCAACGCACTGTACGTGCTCAAACCACCATCTTTCTTTCTAAACACATCATTTTTATCTGAAGTATACAGTGAGCATGGTGCTCTTGAGCAAATCTCTTAACCCTCAACTGCTCAGCTCTGTGCTTGTATTGGATTGAGATCAAGGCTGTTGTTTAAAAAAAAAAAAGTCAATAAAAAGAATCCGAATAGATTTAAACAAATGAAATCTCATTTTTTTTTAAAAACTATCACCACTTACTAACCTTGCTCCCGTCTTTAACCTCGACATAACTTTTTTCTTCACAGGTAAAAAAATAAAATAACTCCATGCAGTCATGTGTATGTACGTGTATCCAGTATAACTCTTGGGCTTTTGAATTCTGCTGTTGAGAATAAGCTGCTGAAATAACAGTACACTTAACCCCATACCACCCAAGTAATCCTTCAGTATGCTACTATATATGGCAGTTTATTCTGCTGCAGTAATGGGTATTAGTTGTGTTTTATGGAGCCATTCTCTGTTCTGTGGCCTGGCATGAAGGAGGGAGCTCTCAGCTCTACGGGGCATTGTGAATTTGAGATAAGCTCACAGCATGAACTTAATGATTACCCTGAACACACCCAGTAAAAATGTATTACATAGCACTCTCACTTCAAATCAATATGATGGTCACCTACGCTTAACAGGTTTCGGGTTATACAATGATGAACTGTGACCGAAAGAGTGAGAGAAATGGGGGGGTCAGGATAGCCAGGAGGAAGTCATGGGGGGTGTCGTCAGGAAGGGTGGGGAGGGGGGTTCTGAATATTACTATTACTATAAAGCCATTTTTCCTCTAATATACGGGCCATAAATGTTCAGTTCG
>CM022754.1:4296043-4313543 GCA_012411365.1 Ameiurus melas
TTTGGGCTTGTTGATTTGGTTCTGATCGTTGAGAAGGCGTTGGAAATAGTTCCAGCTGTAATTCAAATCATACATTGATGAGCTCGTTTTAATAAGTTGTTTAATTCACCAACTCACAGGGACTTTTGTGGCACACACTTTCCTCAGTCTAACTTGTTTTTGGGGGCGGAGCTTACAGTTTTGGTTTCACATTGAAGAAGTTACCTTGGATCGATTGCATAATTCCATTAATATCGTCGCAAAAGGTTAGGCACGATGTTCATCCTTTCATCGATTTTATTATTTTTCCTTTAGTACCGAGCCTCAAACATTGAAGAACAGTACTTTCTGGATGCATGGGATGTCATTATGGAGGAACACCTTCACACAGGAAGCTGTTCTCATCTGAAATGTCTTTTTAGCCGTACAAGACGTGCGTTTTTCATTATGCTCTCAGTGCAAGCATTTGCTCCACAAAGGTGAACTAATTACAGTGCTCCAGTCCTGTGAAAGTCAATCTCCTTCATTGACCACCCAAAAGCCAAATCTAAAGCCATCACGACAGTAGAAACAGGAAGTTCCTCAGCAAGAGTGTGTCACTTCTACACCTAACCCAGACCACACTACAAGTCAGTTAAAGCAAACGTCAGGACCAGGCTTAAAAACAGCGTTCAAACAGTCCAGAGTCTATAAAAATTCACACATGAAACACAAGCTAACACGAATCAAGCAATATCGCATGAGCAAGAGTGCTCTTTATACTGAATATCAGCGTGGCTGATAATGTTTACATAAATACAATAGTTTTATGTAAATAAATCATTAATATTGAGTAAATTACACTCCAGATACAATATGGGCAAATAATATGTTTATATCTTGCTCCGCTATTAGAAATAAATCCCAAATACTGATAATACATTGGCTAGCTAGCTCACATTGATTAGTACATTCTAGTTAAAGGTGCTTCTGGTAAAATTGGCTTCCCTTCTTGCTTTTCATCTTCAACTGAAGAGGTTTTGTATTTTAAGTCAAAAGTTATACTCATGAAAAAAAAGTGTTTTTTTTTTTTTTTTGCTATGTTTGCTGATGATGTCGCTAACTCTACTATAGTAACCTTTTCAGCAGGAATTGGAATTGTATGTGGTCAACACAGACAACACAGAACTCAGTGATACACACGTTGAAACTTCTCAGTGCGGCTGTACAGAATATTACGTCATCCTATCAAATTAGTGGAAGGGAATGAACTATTCTAATGATAATAAACGTATTTTAAAAACCCTGAAAGACATGTTTCATTGAATATTTATGAAAGGAGTCTCCAGTGCCAGTGCCCGGAACAGTCAAAGTCATGACTGTTCTGGGGAACGTCTTCAGGACAGATGATCTAGCTCTTTGTGGTTTCTCAAGATTTCACTTATTAACCTTTTATTAAGGATAAGAAATTCTTAGTAGAGTTGGGCTACTCGATCCCATACTCGGACTAGAGTCCAATTATGAACGAACTCGAACTTGTCACGCATTCGGGTAAATTTTTAACTCAAGCTTGACACGGACTCTCAAATTTTGGACTTTTCCGAGTACAGTCGAGTCCGTGTCATGTGTCAGATGAAAAAGAAAGATAAAAAAAATAAATAACAACATAAAATTAACAAGAAAACAAGTAATGAATGAATGTCTCCCTGCCTGACCAGGGGCTTTCTGAGCCACACACTCGAGACGCACTCATGCGAGTACCGAATTGAGTTCTCTTTAGAGGCTTATTACACTTAGAGGGTCAAATAAATACACACACATCATGTGCACACAAAATGCAGGTCTGGCTGAATATTCGTGCAAACACAGGCAGTTACGTCTTAAGTTAAATGTAAACAGTTGGAGGGTGTGAAAAATCGGAGGTGTGTCAATACAGTATATTGGATCTGTGCATTAAGTCTTAAAGTGACAGCAGTCTAATAAACCTGCTGCTATCTGCGTCATTAATGTGAATCAAACAACAAAAGACAAATAAAAGAAAGAGAAAATCACTCACTCACTCACTCATCTGACAGAATAACTTCAGAAAATGTCATACGGTGAAGTCTATGTTATAGTATTTCTTACTTGAATACTACTTATAGACCTATCTGAGAAAACGTATCGTTATCGTGACATAAGAGCGTAGTATTATCATATCGCCCAGCCCTAAACATTAGCATTTGATGATTCCAGTCTTGAATTTCATGTAAATTGTGAAATGTACTTCTTAATGTAGTACATATCATAAACCCTGCTGACACGGAGTTTTTT
Organism: Ameiurus melas; assembly: GCA_012411365.1. Lineage (NCBI taxonomy): Eukaryota > Metazoa > Chordata > Actinopteri > Siluriformes > Ictaluridae > Ameiurus > Ameiurus melas. Next base: position 4,298,315 of record CM022754.1, read on the forward strand.
TGTTTTTTTTTTGGGGTGGTTCCATTTTAGGAATTAAAATGAAAAAAGTTCCAATAGGTTTGTTGTGATTGATAGACAGATTAAAAGCAGTAATAAAGCATGAGGCTTGTTGTTTTGACACGGCTAAATGTAACTCTACTCTGTACTCTCTCTCTCTCTCTCTCTCTCTCTCTCTCTCTCTCTCTCTCTCTCTCTCTCTCTTGCTCTCTCAGACTATATAACTGTGGGGGAGATGCATCAAATCACTGAAATGTCAACTCGAACTGGAGGACACGATATAGTGTGATACAATAACAAAACAGGTTTATTTGTATTTTCATACACTTCTACATATACCTCTATATCCCTGTTTTTCACTGAAGCCATTTTTTCTTTTTATAGGAAACTACTTGAGGTGCTGACGACATGAAATAAAGATATTAAATGGCAACGGCAAGATGTAATAGTGGGTGGTATTCTTTGTTGCATTTTTATTGCCATTTGCTTTTGTTATTATTTGTTAAATATTCATTTAACAGCTCAGTGTTGAGTTTACAATCGCAATTCCAAATCGTTTTTTTTCAATTGAATTACTGTCCGGACTCAGCTCGGCCGCAGCCATTAAGGACTCGGACTGAAGTCCGACTCGGCCTCTTTTGGACTCGGACTCGACTGGTTAAGGACTTGGTCTCGACACAGACTCGACAAAGGTGGACTCGGACACAACTCTAATTCTTAGTAAGCTGTTTTTCACCTGTTAACGTCAAATGAGTGAAAAACGAGAGGCTCGTTATGGAACGACAGTTTATAGCTGCTATAACGGAAATGATAACAGGGACTAACGTGTTTCATGGACGGTCCACGACGTTGAATGTAACAATAAATGGGTCAACAGTATGACGGTTCAAATGGTGTCATAAGAGGAAGAAAACACTTTAGGACATGCTGTTATAGGAAAACAATCAACTTTATTGCGACAACAGTGATTCTACTTTGGGTCACGCCGCATCACACCACTGTAGCGTTGATTATTTTCCTATAACAGCACACTCCATAGTGTTTTATTCCTCATTGTTTTATACCTACGCTACATTTATGCCTATGGTATATTAATATTTCAGCATTCGTTGTCTTGCGCTACTCACCTTATTAAATACTCTTTCTGCTTTTCTACTCATGCGACGCATATGAAAGCTGTGTGTGTGTGTGTGTGTGTGTGTATGGGAGGAGGTGTGAGTCACAGCATCCAGCTGTGTAAATCTTAATGATATTGGCTCGATCTCCTCAGGGGAAAAAGCCACTCGGATGCCAGCTCCTATATCACACAAACCAAATGGTGCAAATGTAATCTCTCTCTCACTGCAACACACTCTTCTGTTTTTCACTTTATTGAGTTTTGTCTCAGCTGATGCCAGTGATGCACCGTTTTCATAGTGTTTTCTTAATATGAATTAAATAGCACCATCATTTACCGTATGGATTTAGTTTTTTCAAGAAGCAACGTTTAAAATAAAGATAATGTATCAAAATGTACAACCCGAGAATAAGAGAATGGTTAAATACTTGAAGATATTAATGTGATGTAGAGACCTAGTAGACAGTCATGGCATGTACTTGGGGCGAAAAAAGTGTACTTGAGGGTTCTTGGACTCTCTCCCGGTAAAACTGAAGAATTTTAAGGGTTCAACTTAACATAAGACAACTTAAATATAATAATAAAATATAGTGCATTAACACAGTTATTTCCACACGTAAGTAAGCTAAGAGACAGAATTGTGTTATAAAATGTTAACATATTTCATTCATGTGGAATTGCTGTACATATTTGAGCCAAGTAAATTCAACGCATCGTTGCTTGTACACTGGGAATGAGGTGGGAATACACCTCGGATGGGAGGTCAGTCCATCACACAGCACCATACGTACACACCTCCACACACATATTCATTCACACCCAGGAGCAATTTAGAGTTACCACTCCGGCATGCTCTGGCATGTTTTGGGGAAATTGGAGAAAACCACAGAACTCAGAGGAAACCCACATGGGCACTTTGAGATCGTGCACAGAAACTCAGCACACACCGTAGCCGAGTTCAGATTAAATTCAGAGGGAAAGAAGAGGATTGTGCATAGACGAAGGTTTATAGCTGCCATCACAGAAGTGAAAACAGGTCCATCCATTTTCCATACTGCGGGGGCGCCTGTAGCCTAGACATAAGGCGGGGGATTGGGTACTAACGTATTGCAGGGCACAATCACACACATATTCACACACTACAGACAAGTTGGAAATGCCAATCACCCTTCAGCATATTTCTTTGGACTTGGGGAGGAAACCAGAGTACCCAGAGGAAACCCCTGAAGCACGAGGAGAACATGTAAGCTCCACCAACACAGGGCGGAGGAGCGATTCCAACCTGCAGCCCTGGAGCTGCGAGGCAAAGCTGCTCACCACTAAGCCACCGTGCCCCCCTGAAGACAGCTACTAACCATAAATGATAAGAATACAATGTTCTTTAATTAATAAAATGTAATCAGTGGAAAATTGCTGTTATTTAATATAATTAAAACACTTTGGGATGTGTTGTCATTGGAAAATAATCCCCTTCAGGTACAAGTGTGGTCAGTAACTCATCATATCACTACTTTATTGATTATTTTTCTATAACGGCACACCCTAAAGTGTTTTATCCTTTTCTTATTAATACTTTTTTTTCATAAATTGAACAACTGTTAGATATAGAAAAGACTTTGATATCTATCTGATCTCATATACACTCTGTAGTAGGCTATTTATCTTTTTATCTTGTGAAGGAGTCACACTTCTGGGTGTGCTGTTATAGGAAAATAATCATTGATGTAGTATAGCATGATATAAACACACTGTAAAACCAGATAGTAGATTTAACTTAAAAAAAAAAAATTGAGGAAACTAATTACCTCAGAATTTTTAAGTTGATGAATCAATTTCAATTTTTTTTTATTACATTTATTTTAAATTACAAAGTTTTAGTGAAATTTTTGTTATATTTAAGTGTATTTGGCTTAAAGAAATGGATTTATCAACTAAAAAAGTTTGAGGTAATTGTATATATTTAATTTTATTTAAACACACCGCAATCTCTAACCTTTCTCATTTGTACCCGAGTTTAGTTTAGTCTAATATAAATTCATACAAATTTACCATTAGGTGCATCTTCAAAACCGTCCCAGGGATTTTCCATCTTCCGTTTCCCAGGGTTTTATCAGTGGATACATTTCTGTTGGTTGCATTCATGTTGAAATTGCTACAACAGCTTAAGCACTGGACATGTTACATTCTGTGTCAAAGGTCTCTCTCTTCCTGCGGAAAAACAGAAAACCCATTTAGCCCGGAGGAGTAGACGAGGACGGGCCTGACAGGCGGGAGAAATAGACTTTCTTTTTTTAAACCCATCTGTAGATATTGGACCATGCTGTAGAGACGTCACGGTGGTTAGCTCTATGACTTGAGCTTGGTTGAGCTTATAAAAGCAGGGAGGGGAAAAAAGCAGCAGTGTTAGAGGGTAGCAGCAACTTTCCATCATAAAACAACATTACCCCTGCAAGGAATGTTCAAGATTGCCAGCTGAGTTCGTACATTTGAGAAACGTGCATCACAGTTTGCTAGGAAAAGTACCTTTCCCATAGATATCAGTATTCTATCAGGATCAGAATGACCAAAAAAAATGGCTCTTGATCATTTCAATTTAGCTTCTTTCACAAAATATAGTTCAGCACGCTGGTTTTATTGAACCGACTGAAAAGAGTCCACAATGTCATTTGAGGAGGGGGAAAAAAAACGTACTTTTCCGCATTCCCTTACTCACCTTTTTCTCCTTTTTCAATTTGCCAGTATACTAAAAAACGTTCTCCAATTCCCTCGTTCATTATCATCATTAAGTCAAATACAGTCTCTCCCTCACTGCCGAATCGTGCGTTGTTGACGCAGTACTACAGTACTTCTGCACAATGTAAACCAATTTACTTTCCTCTCTCCATTGCAGATAGTATTAAACAATGCCCTATGAGTACACAGCTGTCTCAAAGGGAATGATTTATTGCACAGAGCCAAGTCTTTGCGTCGCTCTGTGAGGCTGTGCAGTGTAAAATCAGCTCATTTATATTCCATATTGCCAGAGCTGCCTCACTTAATATTCTTGTCAGCGAACACTGGGTTGAGGATTCACTCAAATTCAAATGTGGTATAAAGAAGCCTGTCCCTGGCTTTGAGGAGTGTACTAACATTATTAAACACATTTCATCATGTTGAAGTAATGTGAAGGGAAACAGGTTAAGAGTCGTATCAGACGCTGTGAGATTTCCTAATCATTGTTCTCTAGCGGTGCTGCGTTTAAAGATGTCAGTAACCCATAATAATGCCTCGTAAGGCTCTAATAATGTGCTTTAATTAATTCCTAACGATCATGTTGTAATGCAAAGTGTCACTGTTCATTATTATCCCATGCCCTGTACTCTACAACCTTTATAATTAACTTTAATTGACTTGTGCACAGTCACAAAGCAAGTGTTATATTTATTAACGTAACACTTAAAACATTATAAACATTACAGCGCAAACTCGTAATTCAAGATTAATGCGACTTTATTATTTTTATATTCGAATTTCAGACGTCATTAATGAAGTCTGTAAGTTGTTTTCGAACGAATTATTCTGGCATTAAGTGTTTGTAGTGTCATGTTGATAATGTTTTGTTAGCCGATATTTCAGTCGCTTTATACATCTGCACGGGTCATTATTAGTTTTAAAAGTTGCACAGTTTGGCCCCTGGTGTTATAATTAATATCGACGCTAGCTTGTTTTACAACATGATTGTAAAGTGTTCAAGGAATTATTTACAGCACAGAGCAGATTATTAGAGCTTTCTGAGGCATTATGAGAGCTTCAAAAACCATGCTTTACAAGCTAAAAATAATTACAAGCAGAGTTATAACGAGTTATGAATATTTCAGCTTTGATACACTGATCAGCCATAACATTAAAACCGCTGACAGGTGATGTGAATAACACTCATTATACCGCCACACTGGCACCTGTCAAGGGGTGGGATATATTAGGGAGAAAGTGAACAGTCAGTTCTCTAAGTTGATGTGATGGGCAAGCGTAAGGAACTGAGCGGCTAAAATGTGATGGCTAGATAACTGGGTCATAGCATCTCCATTTTGTACAATGGGCACATGTGCATCAGAATTGGACCGTGGAGCAATGGAAGAAGGTCTGAAGTTCTGGTCAGATGAAGCATGTTTTCTTTTACATCATGTGGATGGCCGGGAGCGTGTGCGTCTCTTACCTGGAGAAAGGATGGCTCCAGGATTCACTATGGAGTGTGATGCTCTGGGCAGTGTTCTACTGGGAAACCTTGGATCCGTGATTTCATGTGGATGTTATTTTGACATGTACCATCTACCTAAACATTGTTGCAGGCCAAGTACACCCCTTCATGGCAATGGTATTCGATAATGGCAGTGGCCTCTTTCAGCAGGGTAATGTTCCCTGCCACACTGCAAAAATTGTTCAGGAACGATTTGAGGAACATGACAAAGAGTACAAATTGTTGACTTGTCCTCAATTTATTTTGATCTTCTTATGTTGCCCAACATTACAGTTACTGTGTGAAATATAAGTATCGATTGGAAATTACTCTGTTAGCCTTTATGCCTAGCTGTAAGTGGTTGTCTTTGTGTCCAAAATGCTTGGTGGAGATAATGCAAGGATAATGCGCCCTGCCACACTACAAAAATTGTTCAGGAACGGTTTGAGGAACATGACAAAGAGCTCCAAATTCCCCAGATCCAATTCGGCATCTGTGGGATGTGCTGGACAAACAAGTCCGATACATGGAGGCCCCACTAATGAGAATGACACAGCAGTGTCATTTTGTACTTGCACACAATTCATATCACTTTAAAATGAAGATATAGCAGTACCTGATGTAGCTTTATGAACTATGTAGGCAGAGAACATAACTGATCTTGGGCAAAAAATAATTTATTGCTTGGATATATAATTATCAACTTAAATCAACACAAATCAACAAAAGTGCAGAGAAACTGATACATTTGCTCAATATTTTGATCCTTCCATATACAGTAGAAGTCAGGATCTTTATACACTGTTTGTGTTTGTATGTTCAAGTGGAAAATCAGAATTTTATGACACACATGCTCATTTTTATATACTTAATATTGCCAAATGTATGTGGATACCTGACCACCAACCCTATGTGCTTGTTGAACCTCTCATTCCAAAGCCAGGGGCATTAACAAGGAGTTGGTCCATTCAAGAACCACATATTGGTGTGATTGTCAGGTGTCCACAAACTTTTGCCCATATAATGTATACAATTAAATATACAGTACAATTCTAAAGCCTGAGATAGATAAATAGGGATACATAGGGACAAAGACAAATTCTGTCCCAACTTCTCCATTCCTTGAAATACTAGTAACGGTAAAAATAAAAAGAATAATAATTAAAAAGCATTAAAAAAAAAAAAACATGCAATCACTAAAGTAAACAAATACTGTCAGATAGCCATTTAGTCCCTAAATTTCATTCTCCATTAAAAACAATTTTAACTGCACTAACAATAATAATATCCTCCTGTGCTGTCAGTCCAGCAGACAAACAATAACTTCTCACAGGAATCAGGAAAATACAATACCCAAGCAACAGATTAGCACCAGAATCAATATTGCAAATATTTCAATATAAACATATATAACATGTTTTCAGAGTGGGCTTTATCTTTAAGGTAGACTGAATCTGTACCAATACTGTATATTGATCTTCTTATGTTGCCCAACATTACATTTACTGTGTGAAATATAAGTATCGATTGGAAATTACTCTGTTAGCTTTATGCCTAGCTGTACGTGGTGGTTTTTGTCTCCAAAATGCTTGGTGGACATAATTTACCACCATTACCCTGCCCGAGAGTTATTGTTTACGAGGCAAAGCATCACCATTTTACCTGTAAAGTGGTAAAATGTCATTTGTACAAAGGAAAATTATAAACATACAAATAGGGCATCTAGCTCATTGTTTAACAAGTCCGTATGAACAGGAATTACAGTCAGTGATGAAGTTTACTTGGATCACACTTGCACTGCTTAACACCCTACACCTTGATATAATATAAATATTAACATGCACGTGGTAGAATTTTACTTAGGCGTGGCCTATACTGATCATTTATGACAACTGATTTTATAACATCCTGCATAAACATTTAACGAAGGTTATTCCAGTAGATGAAATCGGTCATTTTAAGTGACAAACATTTTTGTTGACATAAAACAAAGGTAACACTTCTTAATTAAGTTCCCCAGTGTTCAACTTAAGTCAGCTCGGAAAGTGCAACACCACCCAGAGTTTGTGACCAGAGAGGTCACACTTGGTCTTCTATGAATATAGTATAGTATTTCATACAGTACAGCAAAGTTTACAGAAAAAAAAAAACCCTGTTCAAAATCTGACCAAAAGGTCTAAAAGCAATAGAAAAAAAGACACCTTAATAATAAATAAATAAATAATAAAGCACCCGTTGCATCCTGTCAGATTCATTTTAGTTTCTTCTGAGTGCCTGAGGGTTCTCCATACTCAGCTGTAGCAGGAGTTTCTCCAGCCACTAAAACAGAAAGAAAAGAAAAAAGAATGAATTGTATGTTCTTACTGGAAAAAATCATATGAAAACACAGAATTTCTAACTGTTTTCTTGCTTGATTTCTATATCGATTTATAACATTATAATTACTGATTTTAAAATCCAAATTCTATATACAAATAGTTTTGCCCCCCAAAAAAGTTACCAATGATACTTTTTGAACATTAAAAAAAAATTATTTTAAAGAAAGCACAAAAATAACAGAGAATATAAAATAACCAAGGTACTAACTCAAAGGTGGTTGTCCCTGCTCCTCTTTCTTTTTCCTCGAATCATCCTTTGGATCTTCTCCAGGAGTTCAATGAGCTGCATCTCATCAGTCTTCACCTTATTATTGAGAACATGATACCTATTCTTACACTGATCTAACAACCACTTGAATTCTGCTTTTGCCCCCTCGATATGCTGCTCAATAGTGACCTCTCCTAACCAATCTCCACGAGAGAACAAGACCACAGTGTGGTTCCAGACATCAGCACCCAAAAGCTCCAAGTGCTCTTCCACGGCAATTTTTTGTCTCTTCAGAAACGCAGCTCCTAATGGATAAACCAGTAGAAAGGCATGGGGCCCTTCACCAAGCATTTCGACACTGCGCTTGAGTTCCTGCTTAAGTTCATCTGAAGAGGCTTCTGCAGGAACCCAGTTCCAACTTGGCATATCGACCACGGTGACTTCCATGCCTGCAATTTTGCTTTTTTCCATCACACAGGTTTCTGTTTGTTCACCGATTCCAAACACCTCCTTATTCAGGATGGTGTTTCCAGAGGAACTTTTCCCTGCCCAGCGTCCACCCAGCAATACGATCTTCACATGATCCGTTTCTTTTGGGAAATAAAACAAATCTTGTAAATTACCAAACCTGTAAGGTGGGGAAATGTTAAAAACGAATAAATTGGTTGATTTATTGATTCATAATATACATATATAGGTCTCAGGATACAAAAAGTTTTGAAAAAACTTTTTTTTTTATTTCAGAGGCACATTAAAGACAAGAAGATATAGCAGTGTGTGTGTATTCTTCACTTGGGGTTCAAAACTGCTAAAGTGAAGTGTCACTACAAGCCAAAACATAACCATTTATGATCAGTGTGTGGCTATACATAGCACTTAAGTATTAAAGGTCAAATGCTGTGACAATTCAGTCATGATGGTTAGGAATAGCCCTGGACGAGTCCATGTGCTTTATCAAATTTGGCTTTTTGCATTAACTCTTTCTGTGATTCCACTATAAACTGGATTATTGCACTTGTTATTGTTGCAGCTGCAGTAAAGATATCATCAGTCCTAATGTGGCTAGCTCATGTTTCACTAACGACCTTGTTACTACAGGAAAAATCTAAATATGTACTAAAAAAATAAAAATAAAAGCACACTTGTGTTACAGACTAGCTTCTTCCTCATTGCTGTACAATACAACATACACTACAGCATAAATCTACATCTAGGTCTGAAGCCTGATTTCTTCTGTTTTTGTGCATATCTCTAATAATATCCATACTATATATTATCTATAATATTATCAATACTCGATAATTGCAGAGATTAAAACAAATGCTAACATAAAAACAAAGGCGACCTGACTGAACACAAAATGCAGTTTTTAAATTATGTTATTTATTGAAGCAGAAATGTTATCCAAAACCAACTGGGCCTGTGTGAAAATGTATTTGCCCCTCTAGATACGAATTCTCCAAATCTATGAAACTGCATTCATAATGGAGTTCAGCTGGACTAGACACAACCCGGCCTGATTACTACAAACCCTGTTCAATCCAATCAACACTTAAATAGAACTTTTTCAACAGCATGAAGTTGGCTAAAAGGTTTTACTCAGTAGCACACTATGCCAAAGTTGAAAGAAATTCCAGAAATGATGAGGAAGGAGGTGATTGAAACCATGCCACCACCATGCCACCCTTATCTATAAATCACTTTAAAGTTTAAGAGGAGTGAACGATGAAGACAACATCTGTCTTAAACTACATATAAAGATTTCATTAGCGTATTCATCAGTTATCTTGAATCCTAGCACTGACAGAATGCAACCGAGGCACGAGGCCTTTGAAGTAAATTCCACCCACCTGTTGCAGCAGTCGCCATAAGTTCTTTCTCAAAGTATCAAGTTACAGGTTTGATAGTAGAAGGTTAGTAGAAACTTACAGTATGTCATAAATCAGGCACTACCACAATACAGACAATATATTTTACCATTTGTGGTTAGGAAAAGAAACCCACTTCCGGCATGTGAAACTGAAAGAATCTCGAAAGGGTTGATTCATAATCACATGATCAAAAGGTCACGCCTTTAAAGAGATATGCACAGGATAGGTGCATGTGACTGGCTATGTAGAATATATCATTTGGTCAAGTATTCAATGCGCAGGCATGATTTGTTTGCAAAGTTGTAAGTTGTAAAAGAAAAGAATTTAGTTCAAAATAATACATAATAAAAAAATATATCATAACTCGGGGAAAGTGGTGTTACATTGCAGTTTTTATCACTTCTTTAAATGGAATCAATGTAAGATTTCAATGTAAGGAATGAAAGAAATGAGAATAACTGGTTTATAGAATTAGTGAGTATGTAGAACTATGATCTTTTGGTCTGTATAATGTTATTTGAAGTTGGGGATTATTGTAAGTGGGCCTCTTCAGATGAGAGATGGTAAGGGGAAAAGGGAAAAATAAAGAATTTTTCAGAGAAAGCTGTAAATGTGTTCACACAATTAACAAAAAGCATTAAGTATGAGTTTTTGTTTGTTTGTTTTTTTACAAAGAAAACTCATATCCTGTTGTAAATTCACTTTATCACTTTTTTTTTAATTAAAGATAATTCTTACATTATCTTTTGGGATGAATTTAAAAAAAAAAAAAGCAGTTAAAAACCTTGGAACCTGTATTCACTAACAAAATCTCTGGACTGCTGAAATGGTGCAAAAGTTTCATTATAAATAAATAAATAAATAAATAAATAAATAAATAAATAAAGGATTTTTGCCTCGAATTTCGTGGCACCAGCACATTGCAAGAGAGAGTTGTTGTTTTTTAGAGCGATCACCACATTTAGTACAAAACTGCTGAAAAATATCAACACCATCTTGTGCCCACTATTACAGATTATAGATTGGTTGAAATTTATGTATAATTTCTCAAAAATTTTAAAACTTGAATCGTCTCTGCAGTGTTGGGGAAAAAAAAAAAAGTAAACCCAAACCACTAAAGTAGCTTACTGGCTAACATTAGGCATGTGACAAAATGGTGTTACTAATGGCATTGCTAGCTTCCAATCCATGTACACTTACAAGTTATTAGTAAAGATTCCTATCAAATATTTGATGCTTATGTTTCATGAGGAGTTTATAAACCAACGATCATGTTTGTAGTATTCGAAGCACAAACTTGAAAAGGTTGGACGTTAACAATATCGTACAACATAATTAGCTAGTCAATTAGCTGTTTCCTATGTTTTTTTATCCCCAAATAAAGCTAGATATTATGATATAACTAAAACCATGATATTGGGTTGAATGGTTGCAGTGCTATGAATTTCTCATGTAGTTCCAGTGATATTTCAATGGTGCATTTAAGACCGTATTTTACTCTCAGATATTTTATGATCACTGGACTTATTAAGTCTCGCTAATCTTAACCTCAGTTTCAGCAGTGCTGATGACTTGGAAACCATAAAAGCCTTGCATCTTAAATGATATACTACTACATATTCGCTACCTATGTATATCTGAAACCTCAATCAATAGCGGAGAGTAAGGAATGTTTCTGCAACACACAGCGAGAGAGCAGGGAGTCGTTTCTGATTTAGGTGTTGTGTGATGTTGCAGAATAATAAGCACTGGTAAAAAGACAAGAGACAGGAAAAACAATAAACAGTTTGACATCTCTTGGTGTGAGTAGTATCTCTTCTCTCAAGTCTTTGGTTTTTATGACTGCTTTCATTAAGTCCTGACTGAAAGGGGAGGGGTGGGAATGGGAAAGCGCACAGATCCAGGGGCTAGATGTTGATTTGAAGAGAGCAAGGAAGGAATAATAGGCTTTGATGTAAAGGAATAAAAGGTGCAGCTTCTCAGCTTTGAAGCTTGGATGTTAGGAAACTGCAAACTAATTGGGGGTGTAATCTCTGAGGATCTGGAAAGACGTGATCGTACCATTCAGACTCCCATTCAGTGAATATGCGAGTCATATTCCTGTTGTGACCCATTTTATAACTCAGCATCAGTTAAAACCAAACATTCAGAAATACTGCTAATAAACGGATCACATTTTGCGCTGACGTCAAAAAAAGAGCAGCTCACGTGACTGCACACTGTGAACCTTAATAGCGCTAGATGTTATCGACTAACTAACTACCCTAGCTTTCAGTCTAGAGCAGATTTATTATTATGAGTAAATCAGATGAAATAAAGATAACATCTTCCCAAAAATAGACGTCATTTTGTAATTTCACGGCAACATTGTAATATTGGCAGGGAAATATTTTTAATTCAACATGCCATTAATCTCTTTACACTCACTTAAAAGTGAATCTCGTTTTCCACTCTGTACTCAGTGTTCATATTTCCTGCAACAAGAGCTTTTTAAACTGCGACAGCAGCATCTGCTTTGTGTGCACCTTGCCACCAATTCCCATAGCATCATACGTTAAAATGTGCGCTAATGGATAAGAAAAAAGTGTGAAAGTTGCTTGACCATACTTTTAGACTAGCAAGAATTTTGGTAAAACTTTACAATAACAGCACATGAATAGTCTTGCACTAATAAGTGAATTAATACGTACTTAAATATGAACAAATGACGAGTTAAGGCATGTACTAATCACAGACTAATGAAGAGCTAACCTTAACTACGACCACCTTAAGCACGTTAGGACATGTTTGTTAGGTAATGTACTGTGTTAATTAACATATACGTCTAAACCAAATCAAACATACTCTATACGAAAGAATATGAATGAAACGTGCATCATTTCAAACTGTTTATAACATTTGTCGTATGCAGCTGCGTACACAAACATCACTGGATGGCATTGGATTACTAACATAATTGACATTGATCCTATTTATCGAACGTAGAAATATGCACAAGAAATAAACAACAACAACTTCATCTCAAAGCCCCCCGACGATGTTTGCGTTACGCAGCTGCATACGGCAAATATTATAAACAATTTGAAACGATGCACGTTTCATTCATATTCTTTCGTATAGAGCAGGTTTGATTTAGTTTACCCCGACGTGTTAATTAATACAATAACTAATAAACATGTACTTAAGGTGGTCGTTATTCGTGCATGAATTCATGAGACCCGTGTCGTAGTTCAGGTTAGCTCTTCATTAGTACCTGCTTTAACCCATCGTTAGTTCATATCTAAGTAAGTATTAATTCAATGCATGATTATTCATGTACTGTTATTGTAAAGCGGTACAAGAATTGTGTATGTATGTGTGCAATAAGCCATGATTTCAAAGACAGCAGCAACAAAATACGACAAGTAACATTTGAACTGAGATTTTGTAAGGTCTGCGCAAATTATGTATGATGCAAAGCGTGTATAAAGCAACAAAACCACACGATTGGCTCAAATGCATACTCGGACCAATCCTGTGGCAAATGTGGTCTGATATTTTCTTCACTACCCCCACGCACAACTTTACTTCCGACCTGTGATTCGTATCCATTAGCTAGCATAAACTGGGGGGGGGCACACGACTACACTGCGTTGGGAAAAAAATAACTGTGTTTTCAGCTTATACTCTTATATATGGCCATTCAGTAAATGTTTAAAGAGACGTTATGAAGAACAATAAAGCTTGGAAGAAAGTAACTGAGATTGTTGGTGCCTCATGGTGAGTTAATATAGTTAGTTTGCTTTGCTAATCACCAACAAAGCTAGCACAAGGCCTAGCACATACCATGTACATCAAATTCACACGGATTAACGAATTATTTAATTTGTGTTTAACTTGTTAACATGAGAAGCATTGATGTTTAAAAAATAAATAAATAACTAAAAGTTCTGGATAGTGCACAGTAACAAGTTCCAACAATAGCAGTGGCTACACACTTGCCTGCTAGCATAAAGGTTGGGAGAATTGCTAAAAATGTGCTACTTCTGTCTTAGAAACCACACAATTGGCTACATGCTTACTTTCAGACACCAAACCAAAATTGAATGTTATACTGCAGTCAGCTTTCAAAAAACTAAAACACAGGGTTTTTGGTGGTGGTGGTGGGGTGGTGGTGTTGGGGGGGTTGGGGGGGGGGTTAGCTTAGTGTTTCTTCTCAGGTGATTTCTCCCCTCAGCAGCTCTAAATTATGTTCCTACACGCAGAAGCACAACTTGTATTTACTTTAGCAGATCATACCTTTATGATGAAATGAATTATTAACTATGTGGATTGCAGGGATTAAAAAATAATAAGCAATGCAGCAACTTTTCTTTGGCTGCTGAAATATTGATTTTAGGCTTTATCCACAGCAAATCTCACCTCATCCTGCAGCACTGCAGCTCAACACGGCTGTGCAAAAGCCTATTAAGAAAAGAAAAAAAAAACAAGAAGAAATATTTTGATTGTGCAACTCACGGTAATAGAGTTTATAATTTTGTTTTATTGGAATTAAGATTGATGCGCTCAGTCTTTTTTTAAAAATGCAAGTATGACATGCAGGTGCTGTTTGATTTTTGCTACAAAAACCCCGATTTTAAATGAGGTGGTGTTGTGTAATCCTAGACCCCATTAAATTTTCAGCAGCCAGTACATGAATGGCATTATTTAAATTATGCAAAGGCACATCAGTCTGCCTATTCGGCAATGCATAGTCCTTAAAACGGGCATGACATTGTTGAAATTTATTCCGAGTGAGAGGACTGCACAATGATTGGGGTCTCATTGTGTGTTGTGTGACATTCAGCAATAGGTACACACAAAGAAATTGCCCCCACCACCCCCAAAACTCCACCCCCCTTTACTTTAATTCGTTCTGATGGACGTCAATCATTGCTGAAAAAGATGATAACTTCTGGAAATGTCAGGTATGAAATGAGATCTTTTATAACGATGTATTTACACTTATTATAACAATATTTGCATTGTGTCTATATTAACTGCTTGTTATATGAAATACATAACAATACCCTCAACATTTAAAAACAAAAACAAAAAAACAGATTTGTGGATATTTCTTTGCTTTATCGTTCTGTTTGTCTTTCCATTAAAAGTGTTAACAAGCCCTTAAATTGTTTTGTACCCTGTCTAATAGTAATGTTACAAGTAATTAGCTTATTGTTCATCATGTTTCCTCATATCCATGTCTACCATGTTTTTAGAAATGACTGTGAGTGAATAAAAACACTCTGGAGCTACAGATTTCACCAAAATAGGGCCCTCGAATGCATGACAATGATGATGAATAGTTATATCTATAGCTATATATCTAGAAAGAGAGAGAGAGAGAGAGAGAGAGAGATCGATCGATCAAATTATATATTATATGATACCATATTATATTATGTTAGACTGCAGCGCTGT
>CM022754.1:4318543-4396043 GCA_012411365.1 Ameiurus melas
AATTAAGATGCTCACTAAGCAGAGACTAGATGCTAAAAACAGAGATTTATCCACTCGCTTCACTGTGTGATGTGAGTAGTATTTAGTGTTTAGCGAACGACAAGATTCAGATGCACACAAATAAAACAGAGAGAAAAAGAAAGAAAGCAAATGAGAGGGAAAGAGATTGGAGGCATCAGACACAGACCAGAACAAATGAGTCAGACGAAGGGAAAGGAGAAGAAAAAACGGTGAGTCAGAAAGCCAGAGAGAGAGAGAGAGAGAGAGAGAGAGAGAGAGAGAGAGAGAGGAAAAGCAGGCAAAGACAACAGAAAACAGGAACAGTCAGGAGTGTTACACTTTTTTTTATACCCACTTCAGAGTATTTGCATTAGGATAAAAAAATACACACTTTCACGAACCAGTCTTTTGTCCCAAGAGTGTCATTGCATCAGCGATCATCATGTCATCAGGCTGATGTTGTTAACACTGCAATGCTTTGGGGAGAATAGCGTGTTTAATGGACGTTGCTATTAGACAGGCTGTACAACACACACACACACACACACACAACAAATTGCTAGTAGTGCACAAAGGTTGAGTTGAGGCAGTGAATAATATACTGTGTATACATATAAATATACATATACATATATATATATATATATATAGATAGATAGATAGATAGATAGATAGATAGATAGATAGATAGATAGATAGATAGATAGATAGATAGATAGATAGATAGATAGATAGATAGATAGATAGATATAGATATAGATAGATAGATAGAGAGAGAGAGAGAGAGAGAGAGAGAGAGAGAGAGAGAGAGAGAGATTAAAATCTGAAGATGTTTAAGGCTTAAGAGACACAGAGAGAGTAGATGTGTGTTAAGACACACCGGTCCCTTGGCTTGTCGGAACGATTGAACAGAGCTGTAATATTCTAATTGCATCTATCCCATCATAAAATCTTGTTTTCCTTGATTACTTTGATGTTCAAATAGGAGCGCAGGGGCCGTTCATAGTTATTTATTTATTTATTTATTTAATTAATTCTACACCACTCCTCCTCACCCCACCCCTCCTTCTTTCTCTCTCACTCACTCTCTTTTTATTGGCACAGTAGTTGAATTACACCCATCCAGCCATGCACACACACACACACACACACACACACACACACACAGAGAGAGAACAGGTTTCCTCATTAGCGTAACACTCCAGTGTCCCCTACAGGCAGCAGGCTGTACTACTGATTCCAGCCACTCAGAGTTTGTCGTGGATTTATGACTCCATTCCCTTTTCTGTATGAAATCCCATTTAACTGTGTAGTTTGTCTCTGTGCTCCTGGCGTGCCATGCCTGTGTTGTTTCTCTCTGCGCTCAGTCATGTCAGCCCGAATGCAACACGCGCATCCGTCTAACTAAAGACGTGGACCTGTAATAACATCAGGAGCCATTTCTGAGCAGGAGTAATTTTAGTATTAGGGCTGTAGTGGAAGCGAAGCAGGGCCATTAAAACCAACGCAAGTATCTAAAAGCGGTGTTCATGGAAACCTCAGACCCTTGAACCACTGAGCAAGTATGGGATAAGTTCTGGGAGGATAAAGTAATGATCGCAAATGATTATTATATATATATATATATATATATATATATATATATATATATATATATATATATATATATATATATATATATATATATATATATATATATATATATATATATATATATATATATATATATATATATATATTAAATGTAAACAATGTTAAAACAATATGCAAAACTTTACTTGTAGAGTTACTCGATGCATGCTAACTCAAGGAGACAGGTTTTGTGAATTTTCATGTCAAGAGATGTAGACTTTTGTAGAAATTAAGTCTTTTCTGGGCTGACGTCATGACAACTGACTTTGTAGCTCAGTGCAATTTTGGTATTCGTGTCATATAACACGAGGTGTCAGGGCATTGTCGCACGTATTTATAAAAACCTTATAAGCAGAATTAAGACAAACACACACACACACACACACACATACACACACACACACACACACACACAAACACACAAAAACACACACACACACACACACACACATGTTAACCCTTTAACCTTCATCTTTAACCTTAATTTCAGTAAACAGAAGGAAAAACAGAAAGAACAAAAAACCCATTTAGTCCTTTTTGGACCTCAAAAAGGGCTAAATAGGTGCAGACACACAGACACACACACAAACACACACACGTTCAAATCAAATCATTGTGAGTAGAGCAAGAAGGACATATTTGTCCTTGATGGTCTTTAACTTTCAACAAAGATTTAAAGGTCATTATGGGAGCACTGCAAAACAATGCCACATTTATTTAATGCCAAACATGGTTTTTACGAAGTGTATACACACACACACACACACACACACACACACACACACACACACTATTAGATATAGATTTCCCTTAATAATAAAAGTGGACAGAGAAGTTGATGCAGATGAGGGATTAGTATAATTATTCTAATCAGTAATGAGATGTCTAATTTGAGGTTTCAACTTAATTGCACACACTAAATACAATATTTCATCCTCGAACTAATCACCGCTCAATTTGACCTCTAATTAACAAGGCGACTGGAAAAGTGTGTTGTTTCATTTACTTTAATTTAATATTTTTATGTGCACTGAAGAGGAAATTGAATGTGTTGTCAGCAGTTTAATAAGCCTTTCAACTTTTATCTCATTATAAAAAAAGCCTTTGTCAAACTGTCCTTATTCATCCCTCTCCATCTCTCTCTCTCTCTCTTTCTATCACACACACACACACACACACACACACACACACACACACACACACACACACATCTCTCGTTCTTTCTCACACACATACATTTCCTCTCTCTCCTTGTCTATCTCTCTTTCTCTCTCTCTCTCATTTACACACTCTCTCCATCTCTCTCCCTTGCATACTCTTTCTCCATCTCACTCTTTTCCTCTCTCTCTCTCTCTCTCTCTCTCTCTCTCTGGCTGTCTCATTTACACACTCTTTCTGTCTCTCACTTGTATACCCTATCTCCATGTCTCTCTCTTTCTCCCTCTCTCTCTCTCTCTCTCTCTCTCTCTCTCTCTCTCTCACACACACACACACACGCACACACTTTCTAACTCTCTCTCTCTCTCTCTCTTTCACATACACACTATATCCCTATTTCTTTCTCACACATGCCCTCTCCCTCTGTCTCTCCTTGTCTATCTCTCACTCTCGCTCTCTCTCATTTACACACTCTTTCTATCTCTCACTTGCACTCCTCCCCTCTCTCTCTCTCTCTCTCTCTCTCTCTCTCTCACTAAAATAATTGCAACAAGCAAGCAATATCTCATAATTTCACAAATCCTAATTCTCACAATTTCTGCCAGGGTCAGAAAACACTGAAAGTGAAAAATCATCTTTTTTTTTAATAAAATAAAATAACAATTGTTAAAAAAAATAAATAAATAAATAAATAAAATGTCCATCCATCTTCAACCGCTTATTCCTTCTTCAGGGTCGCGGGGAACCTGGAGCCTATCCCGCACAAGGCGGGGTACACCCTGGACAGGGTGCCAGTCCATCGCAGGGCACAATCACATACCCACTCACAATCACACTCACACACCCATTCATACACTACGGACAATTTACCAAGCCGCCAATCAACCTACCATGCACGTCACGTCTTTGGACTGGGGGAGGAAACCGGAGTACCCGGAGGAAACCCCCGCAACACGGGGAGAACATGCAAACTCCGCACACACATGGCCCCGGCGGGAATCGAACCCCGGACCTTGGAGGTGTGAGGCGAACGTGCTAACCACTAAGCCACCGTGCGCCCATAAAAAAAATGTGAACAGCCTTAATGAGTCAGAATGCTGGTCTCTGCAGTCCAGTCGACCATATGTGCAGCAGTTTAGCAACGATGTATGTCTATCCCATGGTAGAATATGTATTTCAAAACCTCTAACAGTTTACAAATTTCTTCTGCCTTCTCATGTATACTGCTAAACCTCCCACTAGTTCCTGCACTAGCACCGAAAACAATACATTTACTGTACATCTGACCATCTGATTTTATTTCTCTTACTATATAATGACAAATAGATGAGCACAATGAAGTTTTGTCAGTCAAAGAAGTCACTCCACCTAGATCATGGTGATGTCACAACATGTTGTTTTTTCTTTTTTTTTCTAAAGATGCAGTACGCTGTTAAATACATTTTATTTTTGTCTCAGAATCTGAGAATATGAAGTTTAATTCGATTGGTATTGGTATAGCTCCAGTGATTCACACACTTTCGGACAACTCAAGAATTAAAATTTTTTAAAAAAGAAAGAAAAAAAGAAGAAGAAAAAAGCACAATGATTAGGTCCCACTCTATAACTATCTAGCTGTGCCTTCAATTACATACTGTACAATAGTGTTAAAAGGTTTTCTTCACAGGTTGCCGGCCGTTTTATCCATCATTTATGTCAAAGTCTTTCGAAATCCATCTTTCAGAATTCAGGTGACAGAACCATTAGGGCGTTTTTAAAGTATCCATTTCTCATAGCGCAGGAAAGCCATGTTCTCGTTCACCTCTGTGTACTTTCGTTCGAAAATAGATTCTAGGCCTCACGAATACAGCTAGCTGTGCAATTTCTCCGCGACTGATTTCACTTCTCGCGGTAAATGTGCTGATGAGCATCATTAAATGAGTGCTGTGTCCATACATTTAGAAGCAACACAATAGCCAATTTCATCTACCAATGTCATTTCACTCTCCACTGCCCATGAGTCAATTTCATTCTTTGGAACAATTACTCTAAAGCTCCTTTCCACCCCTCCACCCTTTCAGCTCTCCATCCTATTCCACAACACCCCCCCCCCCCCACCACCACCACCAATTCCAATCCTCAGATTTAGATCAGATCAGATCATGCTTCTCTAAGGCATGCTACTGTATTTTTTGTTTTTTCTTCCCCCCTGAAACAGACACACAGTATTGTCTCTATAACATTCCTGTAACGTGACATGTCATGGATGACTAACCAGAGCTGTGGAACCCAGTGGGAAAATGTTTCTTCTTTTTACCCCTAAGCAAATTAATAACACATGACCATGAAGCTCACACAATGCAAATGGTACAGTGAAAACCTAAGTGGAAAGTACTTAACGCTTAATGATTGTATTATTACTTAGCTGTATACACGCTTTGAACTTTTCTACCTTTCCATTTTGGGCTTCCAGTTGCTACAAATCTCAGGGATCATGTTTTTGGTAACACATTATGTTTCTCTTATCTAATGTTATTTACTGCATTAGTTAACATGAACGAACCATGAACTTCAGCATTTATTACAGATTACACCCCCACAGCGGTTAGAATATTGAATCTGATTGAATCAGAAGGGTTTGTTTTTGTATAACAGCTCCATTTTGACAGTAGTTACAGCTGTAACATGAACAATGGGTTTATTTTAATGTGCTTGTTCTAATATATTAGTGTTTCTATAGTAACTGCTCACACACAGGGACTTTAATGGAAGACACTCCACATAACCTAAGAATAATAGTAAACAGATTTTTTATTTATTCATTATTTTTTTTAATGTCGCTGTTCAACAAAGGAAAATGTATAATCCTTGAAGCGGTGAAGATTTTGATTAGGAGATGTTTTTGTAAGCTTTATGGAAGTGCTCTGTAATAGTCACTGAGCTTTCTAAAGTTTCCGAATACGAGAAACAGATTAATATACGTTTTCTAAGTTCTCAATTAAATGACAAGCTGCGTTTGTTCAAGAGAAAGCGATAAAACGGAGATGCTGGTGAAAGAACGACTGTTTATAGTTGCTATAGCAAAAGTGATAACAGGAACTAACTAGTATCAGGGACATTCCAGAACAATAAATCTAGCTATAAACCACGATGTTTTGTTTATTATAAAAAATTAAACATAGTCATCTTTTGCAAATCACTGGGGTATTAGAAGAATAACATACTTAGGCAATAAAGAAACATAGTGAATTATATATATATATATATACCTTCGTGTGTGTGTGTGTGTGTGTGTGTGTGTGTGTGCGTGTGTGTGTATTTAGTGATCTGAGTATAAGGTTCTATTGGGTATTTTCGTGGAGTTAAACATGTAAACACTATGCTCAAAGTTCATTCATTATTATACAGTGGATACCATCATGTGGACAAAGATCTAAAACTCTACTTTTATCAACAATGACTTTAATTATTAACATAGAGATGAGCCACAAAAGTTCTGGAACCAAGATTAACCTCTACTGAAACCTCTACTAAAAGTTGAAATCCTAAACTCTCATCTCACATCCCTCTTGTGGTTTCAAACCCAAAATATTTTTGGTGTATAGCACAAAGAAATGAACTGGTCTGGCCGTTCCAATAGTTTTGGAGAGGGCTGTATGTTTGTGTTTTTGGTTGTGCTTGTGGTAGGAAAAGAATCTGCATGCATGGCATGCTCCGAATAATTAATAACCAGAGAACTCACCCAATTATAAATGTCAAGTGACGGAGGCACAGACGGAAGCAAGTGCAGGTACGGTTCTTTAATTGGGTACAACAATCCAAAGAAGCCGGCAGAGATCAGTAACGAAAACAGGCAGAGGTCAATTGATCAGGCAAACAATCCAAAACAGACAAGGCAGATATACAAAGTCGAGGATATAAACAAAGTCAGAACCAAGATAAACAAACACGATATAAAGGCTTGGATAACGACAGAGATGAGTCAACTGAGCGTTTACTTCACAAGGACATAGTGGTTAAACAGTCTCTTTTATAGTCTTCATGAGATTGGAAACAGTTGTGTGTGATTAGAACTCCAGGGAAATGTGAACGTATGTGTGTGTGGGAAGTGCATGTAGTATTTGGCGCTGCATTCTGGGAAATGGAGTCACTGACCTGCGATGACATGATAACAAATATGTCTTATTAAACATAGAGAGGTATTTAATGTAATATTGATCAGCCAGTTCACTAATATTTGCTGGAACCCTGATGCCAGTAAATACCACATAGAAGCCAAGGAAGTCATTTACTTAATCTCTGAGCACACGTACATAATACATAACTCTCATATCTATTAGTGTAACAGTTCATCTGCATAGGTCAAGCTAAAGCAGTTACAGAAAACAAGACCATTCATCATTTTAGGCTTATGACACTAACCTCAAATTGTTTGTGCATTTCATTTCGCATCCATTTTGTGTCACAATATGTTTCATTACGCGCTAAAAACAATCCCTATTATTATACGTTGTGTTGCAAGCACAATATTTCTATTTGCCAGATAGCAATACAAATAGATGAAGTGCACCGACATGACATGTTCTGTTCTTCAATTACTTTGCTGGCCCAAACCACGTGGGTTAAAAGCCAACAAACCATAACTTTTCCTGACGTTTTCTTCCCCTCTGGTGACCATTGATGGATTTTCCCTGACAAAGCATTCATTATCTCACAGAACAGAGAACGATAAATTCTACCCCCCCCCCCCTTTCTCTCTTACGCTTCCTTTATTGCTTGTTCACTTTTATGAACAAAAAAAAATCTAAAAGAACACTACTGTCCAAGCTTCAGAGCTACATTTACTTTTATTTTTATTAAAAGACGTATTATACATTATAAATACTGTACCCTGTTCAATTATCTTGTTGCTGTTTAGATACAGAGAGTAATTGAAGGCAAGTACTCACATGGTGTATCTAGGTCAGGCCATGGAGACTTGTCTCTCTGAATGAAAAAAAATAAATCTGGATTCTGTTACTTTCAATTCCATCTGACGTGAATTATGTGTGCGGTGATGTCAGGAGGCAGCTCAATCTTACTTTTAAATGAAGCGAAAGGTGACTGGTTCCGTTTAAATCAGGATAAATGAAATTTCCAGCACTGTAATACCTGTCAACTTTGGGTGAAGCATGCGTGGTTAGTATATTGACAGAATTTAATTTGAAATATCATATCACCTCAATCAAATAGCAGGATTGATGCTGGTTTAGGGGTGTAACAAGCTGAGGTAAAATTGAGGGCTGCATTTAGTTTGGGCTCAAAAACACAGTCCAAAATTATGTTAGTTTAAACTCATATACAACATACAACATGGAAAGATTAAGAATGTTATATACACACATACACAGGGACGTTTATTGCTCCATAGAAGTCTGCTAACATGTTGTTGTTGTTGAGTAAAGTGTTACTATGGTGAAGCTTTCTGTTAGGAGACGTTTATTTAACATTTAGAGAAGGACTCTCTAGTGTTAATGCTTATTGTAATGGTCAGTAACAGTTTTTCCACCATGGGAAAGTCTTCAGGACGAAGCAGCTTGCGCTTTCTTGTTTCTCTGCAACATGATAAGGTGCTTTGTTTTGTTTTTTTGTTTATTTGGTTGGGTGGTTGTTTGGGGGTGTTCTTTTGGCCATATTAACTTCAAGAGAGAATACAGGAGCTGCTGGTGATCAAATCACTGGTAACCCAGTGAGTTATCTATAACTAATATGCTAACATCTTAATATTTTTTTATAGTTGGTACAAAACAATTACAAGTAAATAACACTGATTTGCTTTTTCAGCAAAAACTCTATAGATCTCAATAGATCAAACTCATTCTTTCAAATGTCTATACTGTTTCACAACATGAAATTTTTTTTATTGTTTTTAAGACAACAATCAAGTATTTCTACAGAAACAACTGAAATTCAAATATTAGAAATTCAAATAAGTAAGCTCATGTACAAGTAGTGGGATTTTGTTCAATTTCACACAAATTAAGTTAAAACTAACAAAGTATAAACCTAATCTCTACTTTGTAACTTTTGTCATTTCATAATTTGAGAATAGTTCTGAATTTGAAAGTGTGAGACGATGTGACTGAAATATTATGTGGTGTTGCAGCTGTAAAATGCTAATTCACCCATATTTACTTCATTTCTTAGCTTTCTTAAAGATCGAATAATATATTACATACCGTATATTACAACACAGTATGGTGTTGGAGCTATAAAATGCAGATTTTTATTACATTTCACACTAATTTACACATTAATCTCACAAATTAATGTGACCCAATGGTGTTCTATTAATGCAACACATCTTCACTTTCTGTTACCTGGCAACAAGAAGGTGTTTTTTTATTATAAATTACAAATTACATAGCTGACAAAAAAGAATCGTAAAACAGCTCAGTGAAAGAAGAAATATAATTACACCATATATGCATAGCTATACAACCTGTTCTTATTTTTCATTCAAGAGTTTAAAAGAAACATCCGTATGTGTGTTTAAAAAAAGGTTGTGGGTGAATACAAGCTTCAGGCTTGACAATAATACAATTACAGATTAATTATTTACTAATATCTCATTTATGTGACATCATTTCTGTAAGTATTCTTTATAATTAAAAGAACATGAACATCAGAGTCGGCTAGTTTATAAATAGTGTTTATGTTTATATGTATATTATATAACTAAGGTGATTTTAAAAAGCTTGGTAAGAGAAAGAAGAGTACAAGAATAGGTGAATACAAAATCAAATAATAATAATAATAATAATAATAATAATAATAATAATAATCATCATCATCATCATCATCATCATCATCATCATATTTAAAACACAAATAAAAGACAAAATTCCATGTTAAGATATTAAATAAATGAAAAATACAGAGAATGCACACCAATGCAGCACCATACACCACACCTCGTACAGCTAGGCATAAACCAAAGAGAAAAGCTGGGTTTTTAAATAAGATTAAACAACTAGCGAGGCTCCGCAGTTATTCTCAATCTCCATAAGCCTTATATACACTGAAGACAGAAAATGAGAATGACCGATGCAGAAGCATCCTAGAAATTTGAAGGAGGGTGCCCCTGTTGGTGTGGTGGCAAAAAGTCCCGGGCAGATGTGATATTAAATCTTATTAACTGTTAACGAAGTGGATTATTTTTCACTTTTCTCGAATCAGGAACAACAGCACCACCAATGCTCATAAGTAAAAATACAAGTAATGGTATGAAGTAGAAACTGGTGCTGATTTCTTCCTAGCCTAGACTGCCAAGTGTCAGGTGAAACAAGCCATAGATTTCATTTATATTTCAGCTAATTGATTTAATACTGAATTAAATATGAACTACTGATGAGTACTAATCATGAAATAACGAAGAGCTAACCTTAACTTGTGAATTCATGTGTGAACAACAAACACTTTAAGTACATAGTTAACAATTTAGTTAACAATATTAATTAACATGTAAGGGTCAACTAAATAAAACTTTACCCTTGTGGGCAAAGGAGCCGTGCCCGAGCCACCCAGAGCATGTACTAGTACTACAGTTTGATTTGTATTTTGAGAAATGGATGGATTATGACACAAAATGGGATTTGATTAAATGATTACTGTTTATTATTAGCGTGACTTTCTACGTTCAATAATGAGGATCAATGTAAATTATGAAAGTAATCCAGTGCCAAACAATGATGTTTGTGTACGCAGCTGCATATGGCAAATTATATAAAGAATTTGAAATTACACGTTTCATTCATATTCTTTCTTACAGAGCATGTTTGATTTAGTTTACCTCTTTGTGGGGTTTTTTATTTATTTTTATTTTTTTTTTCAAAAACGCATTCAAAAGCACATGAAGTAAAGCAAAAAGATTGACAAAAGTATCTAACAAATTAGTACTCCCTCCAAGTCCCATCCACCCCCTCGCACATCAGGACCAAACAGCAAGGTAGAAGATTTATTTAACTGTCCAAAAGATCTTTAACTGTAGATATTGAGTTCTTCCACACAGACAAGGTACCAGGTTTGGCATGATTGATCCGTGCCGATGACAGTTCCAGATATAGTAACTCAAGTAGAGAATGCATCCAATGTTTAGTTGAAAGATCACAAGAGGGCTTCCATCGCTGAACCATTAATTTCTTTCTGACAGTCATGACAACTAACCAAAATCTGCGGTCTTTTTAAGTTGAGAATTATCATTCAGCAATAAAAGAGCAGGATCTTTAGGAAAACGTACCTTTAAGACATTGTCCAGAACATCTAGGCACCATATCCCAAAATTTTTGCACATTCCCAAAGCATGTGCATCGATGTGCCGAGGTTACTTGACCCACAAAATTTACAGTAATGGTGGAGTGACGTGTCATATTCATGTGGTTAAATATGCTCCGTAGATCATTTTTAAATGGATGAACTGATATTAGGCTTCGTAGATGTATGGAATGTATTACCCCATACTGTTTCCCAGTTAATATTTCTATTAGGAGCAGCCAGAACCGATGACCATACATTTGCCTTAGGCAAAACATCTGTGTGATGGTCTGTGAACCAAAAATAAATATATGAAACAGTTCCTTTGCTTGGCGCATTGACAATACATTTGACTACCGGATGAGTTTAAAGGTTTGTACTCCAAGGTACCTTGTGGGCTTTTAAAGCTGCATGTAGTTTAAGCTAAAGAAATCAAGTTTTGTGGGAAATCTTAAATCTTTGAATTAGTTCTTGGAAATCCAGGATTGATTCCT
Organism: Ameiurus melas; assembly: GCA_012411365.1. NCBI lineage: Eukaryota > Metazoa > Chordata > Actinopteri > Siluriformes > Ictaluridae > Ameiurus > Ameiurus melas. The sequence continues at coordinate 4,330,099 of CM022754.1, forward strand.
CTCCTTTTACATCATCTAGCATCACAATACCCTTTATTGCCCAAGATGGTTGTACGAAAGGGTGTCCACCAGTAAGTAAATTCTGATTGTGCCAATTAGGAATATGAATATGCCATTTTTTGTTTTGCTGCAATTGGTAAAGAAGCTTCTATTTTGTTAAATATCTGGAGTATGTCGAATTTTGTAATAAGCACTTCCAATAGAAACGGACAGATAATAAGGAATCTTATACACGAATTGGAGAAATTGGCTCTTTTTCTATCTGTTTCCAACCCCATCCACCTTTCCTTTTATTTCGTTGAAGTGTAGAACACTTAATGCAGGGACGTTTTCCATCCCATATAGACATTTTATCAGTAAAGAATTACCTCTATGTGTTAATTAATACATTAACTAACAAACATGTATTAACATGGACTTAAGGTGGTCATTGTTCACACATGAATACTCCTAAGACTCACATCGTAGTTAAGGTTAGCTCTTCATTAGTCCATGATTAGTACATGCCTTAACTCTTCATTAGTTCATATTTACTAAGTATTAATTCAGGTATTAGTGCATGGTTATTCATGGACTATTATTGTAAAGTGGCTTTACCCTCGACCTTAATGGATTCATATTAGTAACAGATTAAGTAGTAGAACTTTTTTAGCCCTATCATGGTCCAATATTGTGACCAGTCGTAACTTCCCAATACACTCATTAGCTATATATGTGTGCTATCTATATCACTCTGTTGTTTTTTTTACACTGCTCACCCTATTAACTCGGCAGACACGGTGTATTCACTACACACAGTCATTCTCTTCATCCATCCATGGCAGTTCCGAGTGACAGATGGCATTAGTATTCTGTTCATGCCTGCACTGCATGAAGCTCTGACTGTAATCAGAAAGCTCCCTCTAAGCTTATTCACTGCGAACGAAGAGCCTGATCCATCCACTCGGCTCAGCGGATAAATAAAAGAGTTTAGCCTGTGGCCATTATGAAAGCATAAACCCGGTGAGCATTTCTGCAGGTGATTAGAACCATGATGGCGAGATACAAAGAGACAGTGAGTGAGAGATTGAAAGCGATAAACAGAGAGGATGTTGTTTTACACTGTGCTGGTAAGTACTGAACTTAGCTGAAGTGATGTACTTGAGGGATAAAGAAAAGTGTAGGCCAGATTGATTACTAACAGCGTGTCTGACACGAAGAGACAAGATGGCATGGTGTAGCAAATGTCTGACAAGATCTTTCCTCACCTCCATTCAGTACAATAAACACAGATATACAAGCATGAAGCATGAACACTGTTTCACTATGTTTATTTTGAACACTCTACAGACAGAATATATGCTTTTAAGCTGAATTTATATCACTAGGGTTTTAAATGCACTTATTGTTATTATTAGTGTTGCCATTATTATTACGATTATTGTTATGATTTATTATTGTTGTTGTTATTATTATTATTATTAAATCTTGCTAGAATTTTATTTTAGAGTATGATAAGTCACTAGTATTTAATTTAGGTAACCATGTAGTAATTACAAAGGCTTTTAAATACAATTTTAATCATTATAGATTTTACCAAATGGCTTTAGTTAAAATATTATATATATCATATGATATATGTGTGTGTATACATATATATATATATATATATATATATATATATATATATATATATATATATATATATATATACATACATACATATATATCAGTGCTGTTAATTTCTAAAATCTGATTGGTTAGAAGGTGTTAATTAATTTTCTGTAACAGCTTCTCTGAGAGTAGTTCCAGCTGCAAGGTTTATATTATTGTGCTCATTCTGATACTGTACATTATCGTTTCTCTAGTAACAACCTACACTTGTATGAGACTTATATGGAATGAACAGATTTAAATTTTTTTTTTTAAATAAGTTAATAATCATTTCTTTTTGTGAGATGAAGCATTTTTGGAAGGAGTCTCCAGTGTCAGCCCTTTTTTGCGCACAGGTTTTCCAACACAAGAAAAGGCTTTACGTTTTTCTCTGTAAGATGAGAAGATGCATTTCTTTGTCTTCAAGTGAGACAAAAAGGAGACGGAACATTAAGAGGAACCTGTTTCATGGACGTTCCACAACATTAAAAGCAACTAACTATAGATGAATAAAAATATATACGTGTCTTTTCGATAAAAAATTGCAGTGCTATGAGAGGAGTGAAACACCGTGGATCATGCTTTTATTGGAAAATAATCAACCTCATAGTGGTGATGTAAATACACACCATACACACCACACCACCTCTGATTATTTTCCTGTAACCGCACACCACATTGTGTTTTATTTCTCACATGGCAAACGTTTAACAATGGATATGTTTATTGAATCATTTCCCTTACCTGAAAGTAAATAGTTATTAATAAAGACATCAAATCATGGAATTTCGCATCAAGCCTTGATATACTGTAGCTGGTGTTTCCAGGTCGTATATTTACACTTGTTCAATTTAGTCATTTTTGCATTGTAGCACCAGGTACTACTTACTCTGTAAAACATACACTTGTCACTAAAATGTACTATGTACTTTCATGTCAAGTTCCTCATGTATAATAATAATATCAGTATTCAATTGTCTTCATTAATACCTTTTATATGAAATTTAATTTCAAATGAAGCAGAAAATGGTGTTTATGTCATGTGCACATGGTCATCGTGATCTAAATGAACAACTATCAAACACTAACAGCCACCAGGGGTTAATACAAACTGACACCCCGCCTGTTATATTTGGGTGTTCATGATATTTTTTTTTCTCCCCATAACAAAGGAGCTGCTAATGCAATAACACAAGCAGTAATGAGTGTTAGTCATTAGAGATGCAAATCGTTCTGCTGAACTCCACTGAGACTGCAATCAGCACAACATTACACAAATATAAACACATTATCCCTCATTATAGAGCAAAGGCAGCTTTCTGACTCCATCTCTCTCTCTCTCTCTCTCTCACACACACACACACACACACACACACAAACTGGACCTAATACAGCTGGTTGCCATGGATTCACTGGGGAAGGAGGGAGAAAAACTGAGAGTATGCATGAATAAAATAGACATGGACTGTGTGTGTGTGTGTGTGTGTGTGTGTGTGTGTGTGCTCAATGCAAACATATGCTTCCCTGTTTTTCCTCTGAGCTTCAGCACATTGTACATGCATTCTGAGATGATCTAAGAGGACATAGGTAATATAGTTTCCGAGCCCAAGGCCACAACTTTCCAACATCCAGTCACATCCACACTGAATAAAATATCACTGATCGTAGAGGTCAACCAGATCAAGGGTACTAAGACTAAAAGGTCACTATTTTATAATGACCATAAGTATAAGAACATTAGTGTTCATTTTTTTTTTTTAGATGTAAATGTAAAGACCTTTGAACTAACTGGTCTGTAAACGAGGCATGAACCTGAAATATTAGCTAGTTGATCGCATTGATTGATATGTATGGGTTCTTCTCTCAGTCATAAAATTAAGACCACCTGCCTGTGTAGGTCCGCATTGTGCTGCCAAAAGAGTCTCTGACCCGTCAAGGCATGGACCTCCACAAGACCTCTGAAGGTGTGCTGTGGTTTCTGGCACCAAGACGTTAGCAGCAGATCCTTTAAATCCTGTAAGGTGTGAGGTGAGGCTTCCATGCACATCCAGCACATCCCACAGACGCTTCATCGGATTGAGATCTGGGGAATTTGGAGGCCGAGTCAACACCTTGAACACACTCTGTGTCATGTTCCTCAAACCGTTCCTGAACAGTTTTTGAAGTGTGGCAGGAGGCATTAGGTGGTACGTGTCAACCTAATTTCTGTACTTCAGTTGGAGTCATTGATTTTTATCATAGAAATAGTTTCAGCCTCTCAGAAGCTCCTCCCACAGCCTACAGAGAATCTCAAATCTGTTGTACACTTATCTGGCTACAAGCTTCAGAATCCTAACGGCTGAAATCTGATAGAAGTTCTCTGAGAGTTTTACAACGTTTGCAGCGTCAGTCAAGACAAGTCTTCCTGTAAAAGGAGACGATTCTTAGCCACATTTACCGTCAAAATGTAGCAAATCTCTAGTGAAAGATAGAAGTCTGGTGTATGAGAATTCTTCTTCTTCTTCTTCTTAATGCAACTCATTCTGTATTTTCAACATTAATTAACTTATGTTGTGAAAACTCGACCTCAAAAATGGCAAAAAATAGTCTTAATGATGTTTGACTCCTATTGGAATAAACAACAGGAGTCAGTTGAGTTGTTCCAGATATGTAATGAAACCATATTCATTCCTTCATTCCTGCACTCACCTTCAGTAAGGAAAACTGGGCATGAGGCCGGAAGACACCCTGGAAATTCATTGCAGAGCACCAATTCACATAAACTCACACCTAGATGAAACTTCAAGTCACCAATCCACTTATCCGTGTGTTTTTGGTAGGTGGAAGAAAATCGTAGAACCTTAAGAAACCCAAATGGTCACAGCGAGAACATGCAAAATTCCACACAGACAGTAACCTGAGCTCAGGATCGAACCGGTAACCCTGGAGCTGTGAGGCTGCAATGCTACCAACTAAACTGTGGTTTTAATTGACTTATCTTTGCAATATCTTTGAAATAAGACGTCAGATTTTCAACCAGGAATCGAAATAGGGTACAACAGCGTATCGATTCAGAGGGAGTTAGAATTCTCAGGTCTCTCCAGCATCAGCATTGCCAGCAGCAACACTGAGCAATTAGACGAGACACATGATAATAATGTGTAAACATCTTTGTTTAAGAGCTTTGGCTGGGCTCAACCATATTTTCCCCCCGAACAAGCCCTCCAAGAGGCGAGCCCAGATCAGCGAGTATAACCAAACATCACTAATCCCTTAATTACTGCACCATCAGAGCCCAGTAAATGCCTGATTAGGAACAGCTGCTGGGCACTTTTGCCGTTTTCCTCTCTTCTCAGTGTGAATATTAGACTACTGTAGCACTCGCTTGAAGAGTGGAGCACGGAGGAGTGAATGATTGGCAGTGGGAGATAGAGAGACGAGTAATGACAGCCAGCTGAGGAAAAAAGATTGCCAAAAAAGTCAGAAAATGATAAATAGAGAGGCAGAGAGAAACTTTGAGGAAGTGTTGACAGATTTTCCAGTCGAATTTGCAGCACTCGAGACGTCTTGTTTGTTGCATCATAAGACACAATGTTTTTTTGCTGCGCTGATGAAGATCAGTGCCAAAAGCCAAAAATCATTCACGACTTTAAAAAAAAAAAAAATTGATGTTACATCTAGTGAGGAGCTGGATTCCGTGTGTCAGTGTGAAATCCAAGCATGCATTCATTTTTATTTTGTACATTTGACTTGCCTGTTCTTCTGTTATGACTTTCCACCTCACTTCAGCTCAACCAAGGCTGACAAATTTCAAACTACTTCAGCTGTTCTCGGCAAACATAATCACAGCGGCCGTTATCGATCAAACCTGCATAGAAATGAATGCACATGTGACTCGAGCGCATGGGACGACGTGCACAAACCTGCACCTGATTCATGAAGCGCCAATAAAACGAGTAGTGATCTGAGCACAATCGATGAATCTGGTTCAGCTGCATGGAAACAAGATCCCGCCCCTCTAGTCCTTATTTACATATCATATAGATACGACACACCCGAATGTCCCTCATATACATCTCCAGGGTGTCCAAAATGTCAGGAACCAATGATAGTAAAACTACATGTACTTCATTTTCTATTTATTATTCACAACATATGCTTTACATGTTCACCCTACACGTTTTCTCAGCTGCTGCATCACGTCCTTGTGGATTTTGCTCAACATATTCCCATCGGTTCCTGACCTTTCTCACATCCTATACGTTTCATGAAAAAAAACACGTCCTAATTTAGACAGGCATTGCATTAGCGAGCCAAATAAATGGAGACCATTCAGCAGACTACAGTTATACAAGATCCACAGATAGAGTAAATAGAGTCGGGTTTTTTGGACGCCGAAGAAAAGCACTTGAAATAAAATAAATTGTTAACACAGTTCCATCGAGTTGGTCCAAGAGGTTTGATTTTGGATGTGATTTGTTTATACTGAACATAATGGTATCATGTAGACAGCTAGGTAATTGTGTTGTTGTTATTCATCTTAGAACTTGACGTTGATCAGAGTTAACAAAAGTCACATTTCGTTTAAGCTTTGTTTATAACTAGAGTCAAGCTGCTATCCTGAACCCACAGCAGGTGCAGCTCGGAGGTCTTGGACAGACTGTACAGAGTGCCAAGCCTCGCAAAAGCACAAAGTTCTACCAAAACAGAGTACTGAAATTAATAAAATCACATCTGTTGGGTTTTAGTGTTTATTATGAAATTTTGTATAATGTTAATAAAAGCAAAAAAGCTGAGATATTCAGGTGTCTGTGAGTGGCCTGGTGGTGTGTGGTTTGTTTGTCCAAAGCTCCTCAGCCTACTACAAAGCCTTAAATCTGACAGTTGAAGGACTAATAAAGAAAATAAAGATCCACTTCTGCATTACAAATGAAATGTTGACTCTAGTGTCAGCTGCTGGCTTTTAAAATAGTGGAACAGGTTTCTGTTATTGAAGGTTTATCGGTTTCATCTGTTTTATCTGTTGGTCTGGCTTCCTGTCGTTCCTCATAAGAAAGAGAAATGACTGAAATTACTTTTCCAAAATCAGGTTTAGAAAATTAGTAGTGTTGGTCTGCTAGCAAGCTCAGTTTCACTGAAGAAGTACCGACAGATAGACATCTAGGGCTATAAATAAACCAAATAATCAAAGATAAATTTATACTTACAATTTATTTGCAGTGTTTACGTATTATGGTAAAATAACAAGCTAAAGTTGTTGTGTAAAACAAAGCTTTGCGTAAAAAAAAAAAGAAGTTATGAATTAGGCTACTGACTGACTGCTGCAGAGATGTCAGTCATGTTCATTTCTGTTTCAGTGATTGGCAGTTGGCTATGTGGTTCCGCCGCTTTGAGAGAGCTCCTAATAATCATACGAAGAAGCTGCACATCTGGGCGGGACAAGCCAAGAACATACTGCCCATGTTATTTGTTTATGATTGTGTTAGATTTAGACGAGGCAGAAATTTAGATCTAACGATATATAACGTATGTAACATATATAAAATCACTAACAGTAATTAACTGATTTTTTTTTTTATCCTTTCGATCAAATGTTGTGCTGCAAACATCACTGACAGCTTTATCTTGTAATTGTTGGCAAGTGACCATGGTATACGCGGGATTATCCACGGCTAGGTGTGCGTTACACGATGTCAATGCACTCCGTTTTGCGTCAGCTGGTTCTTTCCCTCCACGTCGTGCATTAAATTCCTGTAATTCACACCTAGCTGTGGATTATCCCTCACGTATTAATACTAAGTTTGATAATGTAATTGAGTGTTAAAGCATTTTGTACTTACGCTCAAATTATCACGTGACCAGAGGTGAGTTTGACACATGGATGGCAAAGATGAAACGGATAAATGGATAAGCAAGTTGGATTTTGTATATTCTGAATAAGGGGTGTCTAAATCTAATAAGTAAGGAAATGAACATTCAGAAGCTGATATGGAGGAAATATGACATTGCCGTGAATTAGGAGTGTGAATAAATTCCATTTGGTTTTCATGGTGCTCCTGCTGAAATGGCACAGAGACAACATCCTGATCTAAAGAGTTATTTAAGGCCTTCAGGAAAAAAAAATTTTTGTGGATGCCTATGAGTCTGGCAAGGGGTTTAAATAGATCTCCAAATTATCTGAAATCCACTACAAGGGAAATCATCTACAAATGGCACAGATTTCCAATGACTCCTAATTTGTCCTGGACTGGATGTCAGAGCAAATTCAGCTCAAGAACAGACCGTCTTATGCAAAAAGAAGTCTCCAAGAACCCCAAAATTTCATCACAGTAAGTTTTGCAACTGTATTTGTCAAAGTGCATGCGTCTACATTCAGAAAAAGATTATAAAAGACTGTGAAAGGAAAAAGACTTCACTGTCTAATAAAAACATTAGAGCAAGACTACAGTTTGGCAACGAGCATACAGGCAAAGACCAGGCCTTTTGGAATAATGTGCTCTGGACAGACGAATCAAAGATAGAGTTGTTTGTTCCGTGCCAAATATGTCTCCTGTTACTGTGGCCAAAGACAGCTTTTCAGGGGAAGCACCTCATACCAACTGTGAAGCATGGTGGTGGAAATGTTATGATTTGGTGTTGTTGTAATGCCTCATTAATTGATTCAACTATGAATTCTGCATCATATCAAAGACTCCTTGATGATAATGTGAGGCCATCTGTCTGAAAGTTGAAGTTGAACTGAAAGTGGATCTTTCAACAGTATAATGATCCTTAGCATGGAATGTTCTAGTCAAAGCCCGGGTTTGAATCCCATTGTAATGTTGTACGGGGGGGATTTGAAACGGGCAGTACATGCAAGAAAACCCTCAAACATCTTGCAACTGAAAGAATATTACATGGAAGAGTAATTTCCCCCAAGCCTGATGGGCAATTATGCAAAACGCTTACAAGAAGCTATTACTGCTAAAGGAGGCAATACTAGCTTCTGAGGCCAAGGGTGTACTTACTTTTCCCACAGAAGAATAGCACATCTATTCATATTTCAGTTGAATTAATGATTAAAAAAGCTATTTTGTCCTTATGGTTTTGTCAAATGTCTACTTGCCAAAATATGTCAAAAAAAGCTAACTCAGGTTGCCTTTGTTTCATGTTGCATTTTCGTGTGATGTAAAGGTGCCAATATTAACGGCATCACGTCTAGTATATTATCACATATTTGTGAGACATGACACTGTTTTCACAAAGTTCTTCTTATTCAGAATGCCCTCTGGTGCTTCTCTAAAGCTTTTGGAGACAGCAAACCATTTAATGGGTTTTTGAGCTGTCAATCCACAGGGGTCAACACTCAACTCAGGCAAGCAGCTACTTCAATGTACAGCTTGTATTTCTCTCTCTCTCTCTCTCTCTCTCTCTCTCTCTCTCTCTCTCTCTCTCTCTCTCTCTCTCTCTCTCTCTCTCGGTCTCTCTCGGCCTCTCTTTGATGTAGTGTTAGACAGGAATAATGCTTTTCGTATGAATGTGTGTGCGAAGACAAGGCAGATGTTACGCATTTCTCCTGCAGCTATCAGCCTGTAGGGAAATCTGAGAAACTACACACTATAAAATTAAAGTGCTCCTATTTCTGAGAGAGAAGGGATTGATAAAAGACGGAGAAAAGCACCATCTTGCTGCTTGGTTTTTAGTGCTTCACATCTGGACTCATTTTCATAAACATTGGGAATGTATTTATAATGGATCAACATTGTTCCTGTTCCGACTCTGGTGTACTGTTTTATTTAAATGGTATAAAATCAAACAGTAAAACAGTGTGAGATTTTTGTTGTTGTTGTTGTTGTCGTCGTTGTTAAATGAGTTGAAATATGCCGTTAATGCTACCAAGCAGCAGATGTCCAGACACTTACTGCTCGCATTAGATTCAGTTCAAGCTGAAGGCGGTGAAAACACGGCAAGGAATGAGAATTATTGCCTTTATATAATAAAGCTCATCAAAGAGAAGATAAAACATAAATAGATTTCAGCATGAGTTGAAATGTGTATAATGTATTGTAGTAGTGTGCACAAATAACACTGTTTTACACATCCATCTTTGTGCCAGGAGGTAGAGTTAGAATTCGCACATTTAATTGACGCTTAATTATTACGAACTCAGATGAAATCCAACTCCATTCTCTTCATTTATTTATTTATTTATTTATTTATTTATTTTATTTTAAATCCCTGATCACCCTGTATTTATATTCCATTATATTCACTTTACACACTATTTTGTCACGGCTCCTGTGATCACATATTAAAACAATATGTTTTAAAGCTTAACCTGAATTTCAAATAATAATAAAAAAAAAAATAATAATAATAATAATAATAATCTGTCAAAAGCACACAGGCAGAATAAAGCTTCTTTAGCTCTCTAATTAGCCTTTTATGCCTTTGTATTAGCATAATAATGATACGTAATTATGTGAGCAGGCTGTTCAATCATTTGAACCCGGTATGCATTTGGATTAAAAAAAAATTTTTTTTAAAATTATACATCGAATACAAGAAGTAGAAGAAGGAGAAGAAGAAAAGATTAAACTACACCTGGTAAATGAGTACCGTTTATGCAAATGCGTGCTCTGTTAAAACTATTCTTACTTGTGTACACAGAACTGACAGGCTTTAATGTTTTAAATAGGATTAATTTATATCTAATTAATACCATAGTAATCCTCCATACCATTACGGATCATAGGCACAGAGAAGAAATAAGAGTCTATTGAAATAGCGTGCTTTGCATAAGTATACATATTTGTAGTGCTACAATCTTGGACTGAAATGAATGAATCTGGAATTTTACACAATATGGCATGCTGGTGGTGGAGCCAGAGTATATCCTGAGGACACTGGGACAGATAGAAGTCTGAGCTCTGGACTGAACCGGGGGCTCAGGAGCTATGAGACGACAGCGTGCTGCCATGATATTGCTACGCAGCACCTGAGCGTATTGCTTACATTTTATTATTATTAGTAGTATTTGCAGACAGCTTCAGGAAGTTCAGGAAATAGAAATCTAAACTTTAATTGCAGTAACTACAAAGAACGGATGACCGACGGTGCCCTTTATGTACAGGCCAGGATCCATAAGTATTTGGACAGCGGCACGACTTTCCTAATTTTGCCCCTCAGTACGCCACCACGATTGGTCTGAAATCGAAGCAGTCGATTTAGGGACATGGTCCAAATCCTGATACGCATGATTATGCTGGTTTGTCCGAATACTTTTGAGCCGGAGAAAATGGAGGAGAAAATGGCTGCAATCCCTAAACGGAAGGAACGGATCGTAGGAAGAAGAAGGATGTTTCAACAATGATACTTATCACTACATATCTATCTGTTGTGAATTATGCGTCATATGTAACTAGCTAGGTTGTGTCAAGACAGCTAGCTACTAGCATGGAAGCTGATTTGAGCTATAACGCAAGCTAACGGTTGAGCCTTTGTTTCCTTCATTCTTTGGAGAAAAGGTAACAACAACCAAAAAAAAAAAAAAAATATTTAAAAATAAAAAAAAAAAAAAACAAAAAAAAAAAAAAAATTGTTTGGATTTTTTTTTTATTAAAATTTTTTTGTTTTTTCATGACATTTATCGTGTATAAGCAATCGGTCAGGGCCTCCTAGCTGGCATATAGTCATAATATTTAATATCTCAATAAGCAATAGAAAGCTTGGTGGTTGTTAGCACAGGGTTGAGGGGCAGGTGGGACATTGTGTTGGTCTTCTAAAAGGTTCAGAAAAAACACCTGGTTGTAGGAAACGTAACCCTGACATTTTCACAACGTTAGATTTTTTTTTTTTTTTCCAACAGGGGAAAGTTGCATGAGTAGCATTATAATAACATTGTAGAATTGTCATTATCATAACATTCATACAACCGGCTAAACACTTCCCAAAATGGTCTTATAACCTTCTCTGCAAGTTAGATTGATGACCCCCCCCCAAAAAAAAATGATTCTCATGAAAATCAGGAAAACGGCATGCGCGTTAACGATCACCGCACACGTCTGCGATTTCCCATTGTGCACTATTCATCCGGTCAAAACACAGTGAATAAAAAAACAAAGACAGACAATCAGATCGTGCAATAACGCAGAAACGCGTCGTGGTCAGCGCCGATGTCGTGACTAATCCCGGCGATTTTGTTTGAAATAAGAAAGTGACGGAAGCTGAAATCAAAGATATGTGTATAATAAGTGTAAATGCAGATCGTCCTCACGCAGTGCTTTATACAGTCAATAATGTACTAGAGCAGTTTAGGAGTTCATTAGACCTTCTAAACAGACCACGAACTGATGATGGAGTGATCCATGGAGAAAAACAGAGAGACAAAGACACACACACACACACACACAGAGAGAGAGAGAGAGAGAGAGAGAGAGTATAAAATGCCAGTTTTTGCTCTGGGGCTGATTTTCATGGTTGTCATGGCTCTGCTCTTCAGTAGCTCTAGTTGATAACAAGCTGTCATGCTATGCTAGCATCATTTCCCAGCATGCCTTGTGCTCCTCATTACAGCTCTACCAGCTTTCCTTCACCACACATCGAGACCAATAAGCTTAATGATATTGTAGCGCTGGACTACGCTAATCCAGCTAATAGCAGGTCGGGTTTCGTTAGCTTCAGGCTGGAGTGTGAGGATATGTCCTACCTGCTGTTATTTAAAGCGATTTCTTTTGTCGCTACTTCATATTTTATAAAAGGGCAGTAAATTATCGGCATAAACAGAGCAGAGGAAAATCCGAACCCGACTCGATACCCTTCATAATCTGATTGCGTGCGTTCTTTTATCTCGGTATAATAGAATGAACAGAGATATTTATGATTGGCCTCTAATGGATCCCCCCCTCCATGCTTGTTCTTTATGAGATGAGAAGAAACGTCCTCGTTGCACATCCTCTCATGTCAGTGTCGCCGCTTGCATGTCAAAACAGGCTCTTCATACTGAGCAGATCTCTGGCCCGGGAGATATTTTAGCGTAATTGCTGCTAATGTACTGGCCGAGCACTTGATTCCTTTTAGAAGGGACCATTAATGTTGTTCCCCTCCATCAGCAGAGTAAATACGGAAAAGCTTTAATGACTGTACAAAGTGTTCTTTCTGTAGGTCTGTGATAGCAGCACAAAGCTGCGCTTAACTCTGGTGCACACACACACACACACACACACACACACACACACACACACACACACAACACACAGTCATTAATTTATTTAAAATTGCCCATGCTCGGTCAGGGCAAACTGTAAATTAACCTGATCTCATCTATTAATATTAAATATTGAACGCTGCAAGTTGGGGGAATAAAACATGCATACAGATGCTATGCATCACACACACACACACACACACACACACACACACAACACACACACACACACACACACACACACACAGCCCTAAATCTAACCCTAATCTTAATATCTCAGTAACTAAAAGAACATCATTAATATACCTGAATAACAACAACAACAACAACAACAACAATAATAATAATAATAACAACAACAATAATCATCATCATCATCATAACAACAATAACAACAATAACAACAACAATAATAACAATAATAATAATCACAATAATCAACATCATAACAATAATAATAATAATAATAATAATAATAACAATAATAATAATCACAATAATAATCATCATCATCATCATCATAACAATAATAATAATATCATAATGATAATAACAAAATATTAATAATAATAATAATAATAATAATTATTATTATTATTATTATTATTATTATTATCATCATCATCAAATATAAAACAAACATGCTGGCTCAAGTGCAAATACAGATGCTATGCATCTCTCTCTCTCTCTCTCTCTCTCTCTCACACACACACACACACACACACACCTAAATCTAACCTTAATCATAATATCTCAATAACTAAAAGAACATCATTAATATACCTGAATAATAATAATAATAATAATAATAATAATAATAATAATAATAATAATAATAATAATAATAATAATAATAATAATAATAATAATAATAATAATAATAATAATAATAATAATAATAATAATAATATAATCATCATCATTACATATAAAACAAACATGGTGGCTCAAGTGCAAATACAGATGTGCTCCAACATGACACACACGACACATACAAACACAAAACACACCCCGCAGCCTTTTTCATGCCGTCTCTTATCAAAACGTGGTATTTTGCCCAATCCACATTTACAAAAGGCAGAGATGATTTAAGGTCAGAGTGACACAACGTCTTGAATGAATGACATTTAGAATACGTTTCGCCATTTTTCTCCATTTGCTCTGAAAAGACTTCTGCCAGGCCGCTCTCGGGCAAAACAAATCTGCGAGATGAATAGCTGCACCTGCTCTCTTTTGCTCCACCAGCTTTCACATGATTACACAGCAGCTGCCAGAGAAACCGCATTCACTCACACTCACCTTGAGATGCACACACACACACACACACACACACACACACAGAGAGACATACAGAGAGACATACAGAGAGACATACACAAGAGTAGCACACATCATGCGTGTACACAATACAGACACGAGATGAGAAGAACACAGAACAAGTACATGGTACACAGTGTTTTATTCACTTACACACAGACGTGTAGACACAATGAGGGTCTCTCTCTCACACACACACACACACACACGCTCGCGCGTAGTTAACAATCTAGATCTGTAAGAACCTCATTTATTTCTCATGGCTAAACCCAGCAGTGTTAAATGCTCAGTTCTGATTGGTCAGAAGGCATTACTTAATCTTCTTTCACACTAGGTTTATATTAATAAGCTATATATTTCTGTTATTGTTTCTATAGTAACCGATATTTCAAATGGACTTGTCTCATGGACATGCCCTGCAATCTAATACTAATCACTCAAAATATGTTGTTATTTAACAAGGAACAAAATAGTCATTGACATGCTGAAGTTCTCTGTGAGGAGACATTTATTTAACATTAATAGAAGGAGTCTGCAATGTCAGCACTTCCTAACAAGTTTTCTGCCAGCGGAAAGTATTCAGGACAGGAGAGAGACAGAGAGAGAGAGAGAGAGAGAGAGAGAGCGTGAGGGGTGCGTGAGTGGGTAAGTGAGTGAGAGAGAGAGAGAGAGAGAGAGAGAGAGCATGAGGTGTGAGTGAGTGAGTGAGTGAGTGAGTGAGTGAGTGAGTGGAGTGAGTGAGTGAGTGAGAGAGAGAGCATGAGGGTGTGTGTGTGTGTGTGTGTGTGTGTGTGTGTGTGTGTGATGGAATGACTGCTTTCCCTACAACAATGATAACAGGAACTAATCTTTCATAGAGCTTTCACAACACTAAATGCAACTATAAATGGATAAAAAGTATGATGTATCGTTCTTTACGAAATGAAGAATTGTAAGAGGAATTAAACACTTGTACGTGTGTGGACGGGTTGGAAAATAAACACCTTTGGAGTGGTAATAGAACTTCTTCTTTACAGCACCGCCGCTGATTATTTTACTACAACAACACACGGCCGAGAGTTTCATTCCCTCCAGAACTACACAGATCTACTCCGTCTTCTTTAACGACATGTAGGGGAAGAAATCTGGTGTCACACACATCCATCGTGGATTGTAAAAGTATTTCTTCACAGTTCAAAAAACACAGGGGTGGGAAGACAGAAAGTATCATTCCTTTAGGGCACTAAAGTAACTAAATTTCCCAACAGATTCATTCATTCAGTGAATTTTCTGCCATCGCTCATGCATTTTAGAAAAAAAAAATGCCTGGAGTCTATCCCAGAGAACTCGGGGCACAAGGTGAGGGACACCCTGGACGCGGTGCCAATCCAGTGCTGGGCACATTCACACACTATGGACAATTTAGAGACACCGATCAGCCTACAACGCATGTCTTTGGACTGGAGGAGGAAACCAGAGTACCCGAGGAAACCCCCCGAAACACAAGGAGAACATGCAAACTCCACAGACAGGAGAGAGGTGGGGTTTGAACCCCGGAGGTGTGAGGCAAACTTGCTAACGTCTCCTCTCCGTGTACCCCATGAGTAAAAATCCAAAGTATAATTTATTATTCAGATTTCCTGAATGATCTCTTCATGTTTTCTTTACATGATTGGGTATAAAAAAAGAATCTTAGAGAGGCGGAGTCTTTCTGAAGTAAAGATGTGCAGAGGTTCACCAATCTGCGAAAAACTGCGTCTACAATTTGTGGAACAATTTCAGAATAACGTTCCTCAATGTAAAATAGCCAAGGCTAAGAATATCTCGTCATCTACAGGACATAATATCATCAAAAGATTCTGAGAATCTGGAGAAATCTCTGTGCGCAAGGGACGAGGCTGAAAATCAATATTGAATCTGTAATGGAAATCATCTGCATGGGCTCAGAAACACCTCCAGAACCTTCTCTCGGCCAAAGCTCATTTAAAATGGACCGAGGTGAAGTGGAAAACTGTTCTGTGGTCAGATGAATAAAAATTTTAAATTCTTTTTGGAAACCATGGACGCCACGTCCTCTAAAGAGGACTAAAGAGGAGAGGGACCATCCGGCTTTTTATCAGCGCTCAGTTCACAAGCCTGCGTCTCTGATGGTATGGGAGTGCATTAGTGCCTATGGAATGGGCAGCGTGCACATCTGGAAAGGCACCATCAGTACTGAAATGTATATACAGGTTTTAGAGCAACATATCCTTCCATACAGATTCCATCCCATCTTTACTTCTGAAAGCCTTTCTAAGATATTCTTTTTCTACCCAATCATCTTACTGACCTGGTCCCAATTAACCTAATTAGTTGCGAAACATTCCTCCAGCTGTTTCTTTTTACTAACGCTTACTTTTCCAGCCTTTTGTTGCCCCGTCCCAACATTTTTGAGATGTGTTGAGGCCAGGAAATTCAAAACGACCTTTATTTTATTTTTTTCTCCCCGTAAAATGGTACATTTCCTCAGTCTAAACATGTGATATGTTTTCTGTGTTCTACTGTGAATAACATGGGTTTTTTCATTTACATTTATATACAAAATAACTTTTTTGGAATCGGGGTGGTACATCCACAGGGGGGAGAGAGAGAGAGAGAGAGAGAGAGAGAGAGGGGAGGGAGAGAGAGAGAGAGAGAGAGAGAGAGAGAGAGAGAGAGAGAGAGAGAGAGAGAGAGAGAGAGAGAGAGAGAGAGAGAGAGAGAGAGAGAGAGAGAGAGACAGAGAGAGAGAGAGAGAGAGAGAGAGAGAGAGAGAGAAGAGAGAGAGAGAGAGAGAGAGAGAGAGAGAGAGAGAATGAGAATAAAAGAAACATAAACCATGATAAGAAAGTTAATATACAGCTTAATGGTGATTAAGGTCATGGCTGTAATTATGGAGCAGGACAAAGAAAACTAAACGAAATGCCTTCCGTCAGACATAATTTTACACTCAGCCCCTGAAGAAGTGCCTCAGTGGAATAAGATGATGAAAAACCCTCTTCTCCTCTAAAGAAAGCGCCTCTAATAGTTTCCAGACTATCTCTGGCTCTGCCTAAAATCCTTTCTTATTGCCCTATGAAGCAGATCTAACCAGCAGTGAGCTGAAGCTCATCACCCAGAGTCAGACTTCACTTCCACGCCGCGTCCACGCCATCATATCGGGCCACTACAACCCCCATCCTCCAGGACATCCATTAAAGCTGATGTCACTCAGCACTGTCAAAGGAGATGTCAGTCAGCGGCCTTGCTCCGATTCCGTCCCACCTTAAAAACATCCATTCTGCAGCCATTAAACACATCAGAGCCTGATTCCGGCCAAACACAACCGCTGAGATAACGGGCCTTTTGTGCCTGCATATTAATTAACTGATGATGAGATAATAAAGCATGCACTCTCTGCGGCAGGTGTGTGTTCTGATCAATCAGCGGAGAAAGAGTGTACTTTCGTTCATCCAGAAATTAAAAAGCTATTCATCACCATTTTTTTGGTGAAAAGTGATTCACATTTATCTAATCAAAAGCAGCTTGCAATTGTATAATAGTCTTGTTTTTCTAAAAGAAATTTCCCACTAGACTCTGTGTGTGTGTGTGTGTGGGGGGGGTGTATGTGTGTGTGGGCGTGATAGAGCTGTGCAGAATTGGTTGTTTCATTCGAGCTCGATCGTGTCTCTGCTAATAAATCCAAACCATGAGATTCAAGCAGATTTACTGTTCTGTAGAGGGTGGGAAGTGTGCAGGGTTGTGGTGGAGCGACGCTGCCCTCTGCTGGTGGTTTTGCTAGGAAAAACAAGAGTTCTGGAGACACCTGGTGGACAGTGGAAGTAATGCAGGCTTTGTCGTGCACTTTTAATCCAAAACTCATTTCAGCAGCACTCATTTTTAACAGTAATTCATCATATATTAAATGTCCATGTTTTCATGTAGTGATTTGAGAAGGGGGAAAAAAAAGAACGCTAACAATATTGCTTTTATTATTACAGGACAGATAACCGCTGGATTCTCGTTATAAGATATTAGGACACAATTAGGTTTTTTTCAAAGTCGATTATTTATTTTGGCTAATTGAGTATTTAGACACTAGGTCTAGCACGTCTAGAAAATTGAACACATTTAACACAAGATATATGGAGTTAGGTTTAAAAAAAAATTAAATGCGTCTTTGTTATTAAAAATCAAATCAGAAAAACGGTCACACTGTGTTGGGATGTTAAAAGTGAAACGAGTGCAAATTATATCAGTTCAGAAGTTTGCATCTCCGCTCTTAAATAGGTCTCCTAGGCAAGTGAGCCCAGGATTTCCCTTCTACATCTTTCACACCCTTTTTTGAGGTATTAAAATTCTAATAGCAACCTTCACCACACACACACACACAGGCGTCAACCTCTGCCTTCTTCACATCTTTTCAAAAATATATTTCTGTTGATTGATTCTTTTGTCTTGTTACAGGACTAACGCCCACATTTCATCTTTAACTTCTTCAAATTCTCTCACTTTCTTTCTAAAACAGAGGTACATGGTGTTGAAAATGGGAAATTGGGGGGGTCAAAAATTTTGTACTGGACTGCATCTATAGGTCTTGGGGATCCAGGATATTCTGGATCTGAGTGATTCAGGATCATCTGCCAGGTGTGGAGAACTTTATGGAGTCTGCAAGAAAGAGGAGGGGCAAAAAACATCAATAGCTGTAAGGGAAAAAAGTCAAAAACAAAAAAGTAAAATTCAAAAAATAGTCTCGCATGCACGCCGACGGACACTTGTGTTGATCTCGGCAAGTTTTCACATCATGTTACTTTGAAAGCATTTCTAATGTTGCCATATATTACTTTATAATTGTTGTTCTATTATTATTAGTAGTAGTAGTAGAATTAGTAGCAAAAGTAGCACTATTAGTAGTAGTAGTAGTAGCAAAAGTATAATTAATATTATTATTAGTAGTAAAAGTAATAGTAGTATTAGTAGTAGTAGTAATAATAATAATAGTAGTAGTATTAGTAATAATAATAACAATAATAATAGTAATAGTATTAGTATTAATAATAATAGTAGTATTAGTAATAATAATAATAATAATAATAATAATAATAATAATAGAAGTAGTAGTATTAGTAATAATAATAATAATAATAGTAGTAGTATTAGTAATAATAATAATAATAACAATAATAATAATAGGAGGACGAGTAGTATTAGTATTAGCAAAAGTATTATTATTAGTAGTAGTAGTAATAGTAGTAGTAAAAAGACAGAATAACAAAAAAAAATCCAGAAAAACGCATGTCAAAGCATAATGTTTCTACCTCCATGTTTATAACATATTTGACATGAGTTTTTCTGGATTTTCTTGTTGTTATTCTGTCTCTCACTGTTCAAATAAACCTACCATTAAAATTATAGACTGATCATTTCTTTGTCAGTGGGCAAACGTACAAGATCAGCAGGGGATCAAATACTCTCCCCCCCCATTGTATACATGGATGGAAACTTCATCTTACAGCATTTTTCAAACTATGATCTCTTTTAACTCCTTAAATACTCAGGGTTATTATTTATTTATTGACTTGTTCCCCTTAAAGCTTATTATTCAGTAACAACTTAGAATTAATCACTAAACCCAAATTTCAGTGTGAACTGAAAATGGTCAACTTTTCAGAGCCTTTTCTGATTAGGGAACCCTGCTAAGGTTCTCCCATACAGACAAAGAACCCTAGAGAGTTTAGACTGTACAGTAACACTACTCACTCTTTTAGGGTTTGTCAGGGGGGTTCTTGCCATGGCTTCCTAACAAAGTTCTACATTCTAAGCATGGGATCTATAAGGGTTCTCCCAGAACAGCAACCAAAGAACCCTTGAGGGTTCTAGGTTTTTTGTTTTTCCAAATATACAGTAAAACTAGGCTAAGACTTATATGTGTGTGTGTGTGTTCCTCAAAGATTCTTTTGCTTGTAGTTATGAAGAATGTCTTCTCCTTGGAGTGCTTTCTATCGGTGTAAAACCTTCTTTAACCTTTTTGAGGAATCGTAATTCGCCAGCAGGTTCTGAGAGTTTAGGAAGTTTTTGATTTATCAACTTAAAGTTTGAGGGAATGAACTAATAAATGAACTAATCCGGCTTTACAGTGCATCTGTATTCTGTCAACGATGAAGCCAGAGAATAGTAAAGAAGAATCTCACCTTAAAGTAACGCGTGCAGGAGAAACACCATCAGCTCTCGTCGTTCCCGGCGTCATCGGCATCGTCCCCTGCGTTCGAGTTCGCATCTCCATCGTCCGACCCCTTCGAGTCGACCTTCTCATCACCATCTCCGATAGTTTCTGCGACCTTTACAACTTTAAGGGATTTACTCGCACTACACCCCATGGTGTACTCTGAGAGAAGCTCTTGCTGTCCTGAACAGGGTTAGAAGATGAACGAGTCAACAAAACCTTAAATGTCATGCAAAACGCCTTCAAACTCTGGTGGCAGTCTGATGATGTTTGACGGCAGGTGGGTTCTGGAGCCTAAGCGTTTGAAGTCATGAGTAAAGTAGTGTTGCTTCGGCACTGTTGTGGAAGGAGGAGAGATGATTCCTATGACTACAGAACAACTCTCCTCCTTGGTCTCGGGTTACGCGGTTTTGTTTGACTTGGATAACCGCCAGCTTATTGTCGTTCACTCGCCAGGCAACGCAGGTTGAGATTTAACGGTATGGCACGCATAGCGACGGTCAAGCTTTGGTTGTCAATCACTCTGCATTCATAGCAACATAAGCAAGAGGTGAAATGGTGTTAATTCAAATCTAGTCTCTCTTTTTAGGGTCTTTTGAGGTTTAAAGAGTCAACCCTGTAAACGGTGACACGATCATCACTACAAGACAAAGTTTATTGTTAGTACGCAATGGGCACTTTACTATTTTTTTGCAGCTGACTTATGCGAGGTTTTAGAATCCTGCCTCCTCTGGTAGAAAAATGCCACTGCAAGGTATTTTGTAACTGGGTTGCACTGTGGCCTTTTCCACTGCAGGGATTAATCTGACAGTTCTGACTGCCAAGTTAATACACACAATACACTCATTGTTCTTGCACAATCTGATAAACACGGTTTTAAAAACGTCACTAAGGTCATGAACTCCTATGAGGGGAAAATCGGAACGTTGCACGTCAGAGACTAATCGCTAAATTCCCTTTAAGCACAGGATCGTCCGGGCTAGAGTTATGTAAACTTCTCAAAACTATAGATGTGTTTACCCGCTCGAATACACTCCCTCTATAATATAAACGATTACAGTATCTATGCCTATTATAAAAGTACCTACATGACCCAAAACCAAAATATTCACAATTATTCCAATTCAACTCCCAACTAGCTAGTTTACACAACTGGTTTTAATCGAGGCAGAAAAATACCATTTCTACTGGGGAGGAAAAAATTCAAAAATATTATATACTGAAAACAAAACAAAAAAACAATCTGAAATAAATTGAGGAAGGAATAACATGACAGACGGTGTGGATTATACGACAATAATCCACACCGGGGTGGTGTGATACGGCCTGATCCGTCCTGATCCATCCATAGTCACGATTACAACGTTTCATTTACATGGCACATGTTTTAGTAATTTGTAGCGAGATTTAATGTTGTAGAACATCCACGAGACAAGTTAGTTACTGTAATTACTTACATTAGAGCAACAATAGTCAGTCCCTGACCAGCATCTCAATCTCTCTCTCTCACCACCACAGAACCCAGAAGCACCATGACTGGCACAAAGCACTGACACATGTTACATAAATGTCTCTTAAAACAACAACAACAACAACAACAACAACCAAAAACCTTCACATCAACAGCCATACGTTTTTCTCAGTTAAACAAGACCATGTTACATCATGTGGAGCATCCACTGTACAAGTCCTTACAAGTCCTTGTGTATGAGCTGTCACTATAGAAACAATTATGTATTAGAACAAGTGCATTAAAATAACAATAATAATAATAATAATGCAATAAATAAAATAAAGACTTGATGGAGCAAGCTGACTGCCTGGATACAACAATAAACAACCTGCCTTTATTTCAAGCATGTATTATTAATAGAAGCAAATTTTCTAGTGTTATATTATCGAATGAGCAGATTACTGGTCAATTCCAGTAATCTGCTTTATCCGTAATAATCCAGAACCTTAACAATCTTTTGAAGACTCGACTTCTTAAAACATTTAAAATGCCACAAAAACAGACTCCGAGGTTAAGACTTTATGGCCAATGTTGTTATTATTTTCAGAAAATGGGGGAAAGGGATTTAAAAGATATTTAAAAAAAAATAAATAAATACATAAACAAAATATGAAAAGGTCCTACATATTTGAGTTCTGTGGACACCGAGCCAAGGTTAGGATCACAGTGTACGGGAACTGTGAGAAAGAACAAGAGAAAGAAAAATAAATAATAGTTTCTACATGTACAGCTGAGTACAAAAGTTTGCACACCCTTAGGACAAAAGGAACATGACAGAATGCCGTTTATAGTAAAACACTGAGACATCAGTCCCTTCATTATCACAAGCTGATATCATAAAATGAAATTAATTTCAATTTTAGTGAAAATAAATTAAAAAATGATGCAAGTTCAAAAGTTTCGCTCCCTTCCTGAGTGTGACGAACACTCACCAACAACTCGTGACTAATACGAGAAATCAAGGGGAAGGCAAACTTCCATCCATCCTCAGTACCGCTCATCCTACACAGGGTCGTAGGAAGCCTGGAGCCTATCCCAGGGCACAATCGCACACACACTAGACAATTTAGAGATGCCAATCAGCCTAAAACGCATATCTTGAACTGGGGAGGAAACCAGAGTAGCCAGAGGAAACTCATGCACTAATCTGTGTGTTGAAGACACTGGACTGTACGTGGCCGAACGGTAGAGCCGACACGAAAAAATTACTTTTGTGACTACAAAACACAAAAAAAGCACCTGACAAATAAGAGCATTGCAGAATACTAAAGAAATATAAAACTATTTTCAAATTTAGCACAACCAGATTAGCTATATGTTTGCTAGACTTGCGGTTTTGGAGGTGTTTGAGCTCCCGAGGTAAGTACACGGTTTATAATAACTTCACATTTATTCATTTTTTTCAAAGCAGCTTATGAACAAGGCAGAACCCATGCAAAGCGAGAGTTAGTTTCCACCAACAGACCAATAACCTTTAATCCATTTAAAAAACTTTATATATATGAGATCTCTACATGTATCTCACACACATGCATATATATAAAACTATAAATACAAAAAACACACGATTAGCTTTTTAATAGCCTACTCATAATTACTACTCAATTCTGACGTGTCTAATTAACCCGTCTATCAATTAAAAAGTGTAAGGCTGTTAAATATAAATAAATAAATAATTTGTAAAACGGTCATATAAAAATGACGTATACTTCAGTGTAAGGTTAAGTTTCATTCTGCTATGAGTTAAAAAAATAAATAAATAAATATATATATATATATATATATATAGAAAAGGAAACTTATATTAGGGTGTGTTACCTGACCTGAATATCAGTGTGCGTGTGTGTGAGATTATGTAGTTTATTTTAATGCTAAAATCAGACACCACGAGACATTTCTCCATCTGCAGCTACTCATGATCACATCTCAAAAGTACAGCCAGTCTGCTCATCTCTGCACAATTACACCACGTAATTAATGTAATTATTAGTCACAGTGTGTTCCTGTGTAATTGTGTGTACTGTTTCGGGTCTTTGTAGTACCGAACTCTTATTACAGTGTGCACACACACATACAGGTTTTATATTACACTTGTCAAACTAGTTACACTCCATATATTGTGTTGTACGTTGTTGCTCCAAGGCACAACACTGGGACGGTTCAACTGACTTGACCACCGAGTCCCCATGTGGTTGAATAGAGTTACTGCATGGGTGCGTCTCAATCCGCTCCTTAAATCACGGATCAGTATATGGTGTACGGGAGTCGGGGCGCTGGTAAAGACCCTGGTATACTACACATTGGGAGACAGAGGACTTTGAATTTCCGGCGACATGACTACGTACACGCGTTGTAAAACGTCAGCATTTGTCACCTGGCAGGAACGATATCTTTCTGATGTTATGTCAGATAGATGTGTTGGCTTAATCACACGTTTCTGTCATGGTTCTTCAAGCAGGATCAGAAGCTGGCTTACAATTTATAATTCAAACCTGCGACTGAGACAGCCCTTAAAATGGCCAACTTATCTACTGAACTGGGGAGCTGGTTGAGACGCACCCAGTATTTGCAAATTCATCGGTTTTTCCATGTAAAGCAGTTATACAAGTGAACTAATAAATTGTCTAACAGCCAACATAAAAATAAAGAAAAATACCCAAGCAGGGGGATTTTTTTTTAACCTTATATTACACTCAAAAATTATGACTGCCATTACCAAACATGTGAACAATTAACACACACACACACACACACACCTTGTATTAAACTCTTAACATTGAAATTTTGTAGTATTATATTTCTTTCTAATCCCCAACCTGCAATATCGCAACATCTACATCATTAATTATATAATAACGCATCTAACTCACACCCTGCAAAATAAATACATTAACAAAATCCAACACCTTGCATTAAACTGTAAAATTGTGACCAACAATTTATGAAAAAGTTTTCAAAGAAAATTCCAACAATTGCATTTTCATATAATAATAATAATAATAATAATAATAATAATAATAATAATAATAATAATAGGTTTAACCCCGAACCTGAACTAACAAACAAAAAGAAGTTCAATTACTTAGAACAAACTGCAGATCTGGCAACCCTGCCTGTAAAAACCTAGGACAAACCTGAAGAGCCATTTCTCAATCTGTTAATAGTGAAATAGTTCAAAATCATCATCAGCTATGACCCAATTTCAACATTTTAATTCGATTTTATATTTCAGCATGAAACTGGAGGTGAGGGAGAGGGAAAAAAAAGAAAAAAAAAAAAGACATGAAAAAGAAAATAAAAAAGCAAATCCACCCATGATCATAGAGGAGAATAAAAGAGAGTAAGCGACAGACATCATGGATAGTTAGAATACGTTTAATAAAAATAATTAAACCTCAATTTTTTCTCTATAGAGACTTCATAGAAAGTAATTCAATAAATTAGAAATCACTTCTTAAGACATGTAATCTCCACTACATGAAGTGTTTTTGCGTCTAACACGAGAGCACAACTTTTGCAAATATTGCAACCGTCCAAAGAACAAAAAAAAAACCCCAACAAAACAAGAAATGATCTGTAGTATCGCATATCAAGAGCATCAAACAACTACCAAATAAAAACACAGAAAGGCCATTTTCTATTCGTCATTTCAACATCTATTTCTCATTGTTGGAAAAAAATAAAAATAAAACGGCTTTACAGTAGTGTATACGCTTTTTATTCTGCTTGCATGTTGCGAAGGAAGTGATCCAGTGAGGGTCAGTGGTGCAGGATTGGATAGTTAAATCAACACCATACACATTAAACTGTAATATCTGATGGATCGGCAAGAGTTGTGAAGAAGAAGAGAAAAAAAAAAAAGATCTCAAATAAACTTTAAAAACACAAAAATACATTTTGTCCAGCTCTTGGTTGGATTATATTCACAACTTAAAATTTTTTTTAAGTGGGATTTTTTTTTTATTATTATATATACATTTTTTAATAGGACGATGTTGGACACAGCTCAGCACAGAGGAAAAATAAAGGAAAGCATTGAAATCATCATCATCATCATCATTATTATTATTATTATTACTTGACATGTCCAGAGATGGATGAATATGTAAAAGTTGCGATATACAAGATGTGCTCAGGAACAAATAATTTAAAAGGTTCGATACAGCTAAAAGAAAAAAAAAAAAGAAAAAAATTAAGGATGTCAAGAATTAAATTTTTTTTTAAAGAAAAAAAACCTGAAATTGCTATTTTAAATAGTTGTTGTATGGTAACGCGAATGCTTCTCCGCCCTCGTGTCTGAGGAGCAGATTCAGAAGTACGGTGTAAGAGCACTTAATAAAAAAAAAAGGGCAGTTAAAAAGTCAGTCAGCACTTGCGGAAACACGGATGAGACTGAATAATAAAAGAATAAAAACAAACAGTGATGCCTTGGGTTTATTATTAAACCGTTCAGTCCAAACGTCGTAGCTTAAAAGCTGAGGTTTCTTCAGGAGTGGAGTGAAAATGTACAACCCTCGAGTTTACCGTACTGCTCGCTCATTCATATATACACACCATCGCACGCATCATTATTAGCGACAAATAAAACTGGCACTGGCGACTCCTTCCTGGAGTTTGATGCTACGGACTTTACGTGCCGACCTGAAGCAGTTTCCTCACTCGGTCCTGGGGGTTCATTCGTTTTAAACCGCGCACGAGTCGTTAATTAATGAGACAAATACAACACTCATGAATGTAAATCGTGTCTCGGACGATCGTTTTATATACACACACGCCAACAACAACCCAATGCCACACATTTCTGCCCTGATTCTCAACCTCAGGACACGAGGAACTGCGCTTCAGCATGTTAACACCACCTTATATTAAATTTCTCAAAAGAACGCAACTCTAGACGAAGAGCTTTCCATGAAAATGTTCCATGCACGGACGACGAGATGTTTATACACACCAACAACGTGATTATTAGCTTTAAAAGACTGCCTTAAATACCTTAACTTGCTTTTTTTTTTTTTTTTGTATTTTATATATATACACCTACAGACAATATACCAATACTTGAACAGCTCAGGAAATTAGGACTGAAGGACGATGATGGAGCTTTGCTGTTATGAATGACAACATACAAGCAGAACATGCCACAATTACCAAGAGGATTAATGGGCGCACACGTGTACACACACACAAAGAGGAAGCCAGCTGATCTGAAGGCGAAAGACAGGGCCCATTTGTTGCTCCAAGACAAACACTCGAGGCATTGTAGGTACGAGCCCTGTAGCACGAGGCAGCACATACTCGTATGTTTGTTTTTCCATTTTCCCCATCCCCGATCCAGAAACACTTGATTTCACCAGCGTTATTCCAGTTTATTACGGAATGACATTTGGTATGAGAACACACACATGGCTAAACTTCATTTTCCTCAGGAACACAGCCTCAGACAATCCTTTACACGGCATCTACAACCGGTCGTGTCATTAGCATTACACCTATACTGATAATATCACGTGGTCCATTTCATACTCAACTTGCAAAAAAAAAAAAAAAAAAAAAAAAATTTTTTTAAATAATTACAAAAAGGATCTGGTTGTATTTTATGGAAAGCATGTTGAGTTACCAGAAAGAAAAAAAAAAAGGATTTGCAGTAAGTACTGGGATACATAGAGAACAATAAAGAATATTTATAATATGTTACAAGACAGAAAATCTACTGGTGAAAGGTTGAAACGTTTAAAAAAGAAAAAGAAAAAATAGATAAGAAATGCAGAAAGCAGCAGGAAGAATGGAGGAAGAATGGCTTTGGAGAGTGAAGCACGGTGACGGCGGTATCTACAGCTTCAGTGACATTCGTTAGCTGCCTGTGTTATTGCTGAAGTTATAAGTACTAGACTGTCTGAAATTCAGATGTCGTATGATCCTGCAAAATTATTTACCAAAGAAAACCAAAATAGTCAAGTTCTGTTTCTTCCACACAAAATATATTAATTATACAGCTCGGCGTGAGCAATAACGTCCTTGTTTTCTTTTCTTTTTAATAAAATTAAATCCCAATATAATTAATACAGTAATGCCAAATTATTTTCTCGTTGATTTCTCGTCTTCTGCAATTGTACATCACTGTGCAATACACAAGAAAAGTACACCAAAACAGAAAAAGAAAGAAAGAAAAAAAAAGAATCTACTAAAGTTCCTGGACATGCAAAATGTTTCTTTTTTCCAAAAACAACGCTGTACCTAAACAAACACTGAAATCTCATTTCAGCATCCGTGGAGTCTCGTTGTTTTTTTTCTCTCTCTTCTTCCTCGTTTTGTCCCCCCGATCTTTATTACACAACACTTTCGTTCTCATATTTACACGGGAAAAACAAACAAACAAAAAAACAACCTTAAATCATTATGTAAGTGCTCTTATATACGTGTTTGCATGTGTACATTTCTAAGAGATGTAATATAAATATATATGTATTTATATTTATTTATATAATATATATAAAGGCTCAGTCTTCGTCGCTGGAATCAGAGTCATCTGACGAAGATGATGAGGAGCTGTCTGCGTCTGAGGAAGACGACTCCGCCTTCCCCGAGCCCTCGGGACCACTGATGTCCTTCTGTTCGTCAGGCTCCTCCCCTTCATCCTCTGCGTCCTTCTCGGATTGGCCTGAGCTTTTCTGTGCGGCGTCAGAGGGTACGGGCTGAACTGGAGGGGCGAGCTGAGGACTGGTAGCTTGTGGCTGATTGGCCACAGGTAAATTAAGGCCTGGGTTGAGAAGCATCCCTGGGTAAAGCATGCTGGAGAGCAGTAAGGGGTTGAGGGCTAACGCTTGGCCCGAGGCTGAAGCACTTGTTGAGCTTGGACTTTCTGTCCTCTCTGACTGGATCTCTGACGTCTGTGCCGTCGTTTCCCCGCCGCTTTTCTTCCCTGAATCCTCGACAGAGGCGGCTTCCTGTTTCCCCAGCAGGCCGCTCATTCCGAGTAGGTTGGGCAGGCCGGCCATGCCGGAGAGCATCATGGGAAGCATGGCGGCCATGTTGGCAGGGTCAGTCTGGAGGCCCATGAGTCCTGCGGTGAGCTGGAAGTTCTGAAGGCTCTGCAGGGCCTGCAGGCTGTTCAGGTCCATACCGGAAACCAGCCCATTGCTCAGGAGAGGGTTGACGCCCAGAGCCGCGCTGGCGTTAGCGTTAGCCATATTAGCCGCTTTGGTCAGAGCATTTTTGGGCCGACGCCCTCGTCTGCTCACCTCCTCCGGTACGATAGGACCTGTGAGGATGCGGTCAAACATGCTCTCCGGGAGATAGCCCTGGGAATAAAGAACACATACAGATTTTTCTATAAAAATACAGAAAAGGGAATTTGCCAAAGCTAAAAAAAAAAAAAAAAACAAAAAAAACAACAACCCCAAAATACAAGTCACGGTGACCCAGCTTATGTCGATTTAACGTTCAAAGCTAACAAATTTAATCACCATCACTAGAGAAACTGGGTAGACTTTTACATCAAATCAAGTCAAGGGGGGAAAGGGGGGTGTCCTATTAAGTTCTGAAACTTCTAACGCTCTCACCGACTGTTTGACGACGTCTGCCCACTCTGGAGGAATTCCATACTCCGGATTCTCCTGGAGGAACCGGCACAAATCCTTCAGAGGAGGAGCAAACGCACCGCCGATCTGTACACAAAGAGAACACGTAGGCATACACGGATACGGGCGAGAGGACAGAGGAACTCACACGACCGTACAGCTGAAAGAGTTACAGAAACACCGCGTCTGACCTTGCGAGCGTTTCTCCTGTTGATGATTTGGACTCGTTCCTCTCCCGTCAAGCTGTTGACGTCAATCTTGTTGGGATTTCTACAGCGATGTCTCTTCTGCTTCGGCCGTCCGTCCTGAAACTGTATCTTATTCACTCCCTGCACGCGCAAAACAGCCATTTCATATTCTTTAATGTTCTCCCTCAATCCATTTTTACATCCCACCGCTCTTTTTTTTTTTTGGCGTGACCTGAGAACTTTAAAAACACACCCAAAAAAAAAACCCACAACGGACCGTTGCGGTTTTTCGAGTAAAGCAGCATGCTAATTACGCGATATAGCTAACGTTAAGGCATTCGGTAATAATAAAAGGTCAATTCGCTACATGAAGTATCAAGCAGCTAGCAGGAACTTCTCATTTCTCCTGATAGACCACTACACAAACCAGACGATTTTGAAAACCTTATACTATTATCTCTGTAGCTCAAATCATCTCATGAAAACGACAGTTTTGTCGATGGATATATCCAAGCAAGCGCATTCTGTCCCTTACCGGGATGAAGGCTCCGACGTCTGCTACGAAGCCCGGGTGCTCCATCAGCCACTGATCTAGATCCTTCCGTCTAGGAGCGTCATCCCCGGCGAGCCGTGTCCCGTCTTTGAGGTTTATCACGGGGACTCTGCTCTCGGTATCCACGGGCCCGGAAACGACCTGCGAGGTGCCAGGGGTCGAGCCTGGGGTCGTGACCCCGCTCCAACCTGCGGGAACCTGTCAAATGCAAGACGCATATGAGCGTCCACATCTGGACCCAATTATCTCGACCCATCGGTTTTTACGGGGTAAAAATTATTTGACGTGATCCCAGCGATGCGATTATTATTAATGATATGATCATGTAATACAATCAGAGGTACAATTATCGTATCGTCTAGTATCGTATCCACCTCCTGCACACACTGTGTTGTGTAGCAATACTGCTGGTCCTCATACCTGATCAGGCAACGCAGTAGGTCTGTTCTTGTTCAGAAAGAGATGATCCATCCCTTCTACATTCTTCCTTCTTCCTCTCCTCTTCTTTATCACCGGCTGACCATCGACCAGTCCGTTCAGTCGCATCTGTCCACTCAGGCCTACACAGCAAGTATGGTTTTAATGACTTGTGGACCGTCATGATAAAACGTGTGTGTGTGTGTTTTGTAGAGCAGGGTTACCGGGTGGATAGCTGTTCTGTGTTTTGGTGTAGTCAGTCAGGCTGCTATCAGAGGCACTCTGCAATTCCTGTAGTCTAGCCAGGTACTGCTGCTGTGCCAGAGGTCCCTCTTCGCCGTCTAGAGGGCGCTTTAACGGCAAACCCTGCTTCTGGAAGGTCAGTTTCAGACTGCCTTCCTGCTAAAGGTCAAGAGGTATTAGAGGTCAGTTTGAACGTAAGGAAAAAATTTATAAATAAATCATGTTATTTTTCATTAGCAGCAAGCCAAGCTCGAACTGCAATTAGAAAATTTGAAAAACTAAATGTATTGTTATTGAAAATCAAGTACAGGGTGAAATCAGACGGTGCAGGTTAAACCCACTTTGCAATAGGAGCAAAAAGGGGGTAAAAGAAAGCAGTTTAAATAAACAAAAACAAAAGGTAGAAGCATGCCTAGCGCTGCAACAGCCACTGCGGCTTGGCATTTAAATGAATTTTTTTTGGGCGCGGTGGAGGGGGGAAATGGGAGAACTTAAAAGAACATACGTCATTTATTTTGACTGAGAACTCCTTTTCTCTGTCTGCATCATGCTTCTTCACCTTTGAACCCTGAGGAGAGGCTGCGGGGTCGTCTGCCAAGCTGGCTGCGTTGTCCATGAGCTTAGTGGTGTAAAACGAGGACACCGTAGCACTTCCATCGTACGCTCGCCGAGACCCGGGCCACTTACCCTTCAACACCGCCTGACAAATACTGTCCAGTCGGTTTATCATAACGCGGTCCTGTACGACACATGAAATAAAAGCGTGACTGACGCGACTGGAGACAATCCTTATAGCCTGTAAACGTCAAGAAAGACGGCTCTTTGCCGCATTTGTGTACCTTCGGCCAATAGGAAGCAGCGAGCATGTAGCCTCCGCCGTGGAAGGGGTGGGAGAGGTTAGTGGTGCCGTTGGTCACGTGACTGTCCTGCGTGTCGTCGTGAGTAGTGCTGTGAGATGCTATGCTGTCCTCGTCAAAGCCTTTAACGCCAGGCACCACTGCAGCTACACACACACACACACACCATGTTATAAATATGCTATAGAGTGGTGAAAAAATACAACAAAATAAAAAGTTAAATGCAGTAACAAATTGGTCTCGGTGCAACTCGTATTCCATAAAATAACACCCGACGTCCTAAGCAAAACATCTGGATACGTTCCAGAAATTCGACTCATTCATTCATCAGTTATTGGATGACATCGCTACAACTGCACACAGTGTGAGCCACTCACCATTCTTTGGAACCTCTTCGCCGTCGCTCTCTTCAGAAGACGAGGACGATGACGACGAAGACGACGAGCCGGAAGAGCAGGAAGACGACGAGGACGAGGAACTGGACCCTGACCGTGAAGAAGACGACGACGAAGACGAGGATCTCGATGAAGAGCTGGACGAGGAGCTCGAGGAAGATGCATCTGAATCCGTGTCGGACCCGGACCTCCTCCTGGCCTCCTTGCGACTTCTCTTGCTCAGTTTTTTCTGCTTTCGGCTCTCGGGGTTGGGCGCGAGAGGCTTGGTTCGTGCGGCCTCCATCCGTCTCTCATTTTCGCCTTCTTTCTCTTCTTTCAACCCCTCTCCTGTAGGCGTGGGAGGCCTGAGGGAAGGCCAGGTCTCTGTCCCTGCCTCTTCCTCTCCCACTAAAAGCAGCTCCTCCTTGGGTATAACCTCCCTAGGGGTGGAGTTAGTTAGTGGTGAAGGCGGAGCTCCAGGAGTCTGGCTATGTGCGAAAGGGGTCGGGGTGCGCGTCTGTCCAAGCAGCAGTGCCTGACTTTGGGCTTGGCTTTGTGCCGGAGCGCCCTTGTTTTGGCTGTAATTCCTCTGGGCGGTCATGAAACTCAGCTCAGGGTCTCGGAGGATGTGGTAGTCTGTCCGGCTCACTCCGTGCTTGGCCGCACCGATTAGTAAGTCGCGGTCATGGGCGCCCGGCTCCCACCACACAGGCAGATCTGAGCCAGGTTGGCACAGCGCCAAGCGCTCAAAGAGCTGAGGGTGGCGCAGAACCTGTTCCCGAATCTGCCGGAGCAGCTCCACTCGGTACAGAGTACGTGAGGCACGCTCTTCTGTGATCGGCTGGATGGATAGAGACGGATCCACGAGGTCTAAAAGGACAAAAAAAAAAAAAAAAAGACAGAAGCAGAAATGGTACATGGATTATATAGCATATTATAAATATTTTGTAGTCTGTTCCTCTTTATGATGTATTCCTACTTTAGTTAGACTTTCACTGGCCAGTTTAATAGGAATACATGTGCACTTTCAAAGTGTACTATTAACAACTGTAGCAATAAACAATTTCTTAGTCCTCCTCTACTAGATGAGTATGCGAGATCCCACTCCATCCTGCTCCCCTAAGGAATTCAGACCAATCTTGCACCCAAATACTTTCCAATCGGTTTATCATAACATGAAATGAAAGCGTGACTTGTAGTGATGTTCTTTAACCCATAAACGTCAAGAAAAACAACGGCTCATTGTAGTGTGCGACTCTCTTGATCAATCCCGCCCACTCCCACAGACGCTCTTGACCAATCCCGCCCACTCCCACAGACGCTCTTGACCAATCCCGCCCACTCCAGTGGATGACTTTTGTTGATTCTATTTCCTTAAATTACAAACAAATCACCCTGAACATAATCAGGATAAAACAGTTGTGAAGATGAATGACTGAACACAGTAAATCCCAGTCTTAACCCTTGATCACATCACACCCACTTCTGGCTGGAAATAATTTTATACACATGCGTACATGTACCTGATAAACTGGAAGCTGTGTGAATGCATGTAGATGAGACATGTGTGTGTGTGTGTGTGTGTGTGTGTCAGACTCACCTCCCTCCCTTGGTGGTAGGCGGCAGACCCGCCTGCACATGGCAGTGAAAGCACAGAGGTATTTGTGGAGACTCTCGTCGGTCTTCTTGTGCAGCCGAGCCATGGCTCTAAATTTGGTCCAGTCGAAGCGGCCCAGTTCCGGATCAAACACCACGCCGAATGTAGACACCACGCGGTAGAAATCTGCCTCCTCTCTCCGGGTCCACCTGTGCAGAAGGAAGAAACAAGGTGAGAATTTCGGCAGAATTTGAGTACGTCATGCTACTACACACTCATCAAGCAATTATCCTTTTTAAATAGGTTTTTAAACTTGTGTTTGGAAGGACGTGGCACCTCACCTTTGTTGCCGCTCGATCTTGGCAGCCATTTTGGGGTTGATCGCATCCGTAAGCATGGGAGGCAGAGGGCAAAGGTCAGGGGTAGAAGTCTGCTGCGTCTGGTGGATCTGCAGGATCTGCCTGCTCTTGGTGAAGCGCTGGGATGCGGTGATCAGGCGCCGCAGCCGAGCTGTTAAGGCGGATGAAGACGGCCAGTATGCTTCCGTGACTGCTCCCAGAGAACTGCCTCCCACGTCCAGCACGGAGATACCTTCTACACACACACACACACACACACTTAAAAGTCATGAACTGAGAAAAAAGCTCTTGTGATGGTGTTTTAAATACACAAAGCAGCAAGCCCCCCTTTAATTCTGGTGGTTTTGGAGTCATGTGTGTATTCCAAACAACAATTATTAATCTTCAACAATAAAACACCAGGAAAATCTGACCTTTAGGCTTTCAATGCTCATTGAAAACTATTCTACAACTTTCTACAAAGTTTTCCAGGATACATGGAAACCCGGCGGTGTGTTAAAAGGCATTTCTGCGCTACTGACTCAGATGCTGTGAGTCCAAGACTCCCAGAGAGCCACTAATTCAGGTGTTTTGAGACATCGGGGAGACCAGAAACAGGGACAACCGAAGCCCCCTACCCCACCGTAGCACAAACTTTCACATACCTCCTCCTGTATCCGTAATGACCAGATCACCAGGAGAGGACGCATCATCCTACAGGAGATATGCATTTTTAATATGATCAGGTCGTCAGATCTTTGGATTACTAGATGTGCGCATTTTCTGCAACTGCCTTACCTCCATATCATCTTTAAGCAAAGTGGGAGCAGGCTTGTATTCGGGATCGTCACCATCTCTGCAGGGTCACAAGAAGTCAGACACTTAAACAGTAGCAAAAAGAGTCTTTTCATTTATTTCGCCCTGAATGGTCTGGTATTGTTTGTTTGTGCGCACGTCTATATATTAAATGTGTGTGTGTGTCTTACCCATCCATAAAGTCATTTGCTCTCTGTTCAGCAGCGATGGCCTTGTCGTCCGGCCGGCCGACCCGCTCTAGGAAGCACAGAGCTGGATCTGCACGAATAGTGTTGTACTTCTCATAACCTGCAAAATACACACGCCAATTAATCAGGTTTAACCGCTCCTCTAACAAATCAGGAACATTCTGAAAATCACTAAAACACTCTGCTCTCGTGGATTTCAAACAATTGCAAACAAAACAGGTTTTATGTGTATAATATATATATATATATATATATATATATATATATATATATATATATATATATACACAAACAATTGTTACATATAGGTGTGCAACACTTACTGACATCCCTATGAATTCACATGAGAAAAATATATTTGAATTATGCGCCAGCTGATGTTTAAAAATGTTTTATTACACTTGGGTGACTAGGAACAGGAAATTGTTCATGCATGACTTCCTGTTTCACAGGGGTATAAATATGAGGTAACCCATAGGCCAAATTCCCTTCATTCATAACAATGGGTTAGACCGAGGAATATAGCTGTGATGTGCGGCAAAAGGTTGTTGAGCTTCACGTAGAAGTGGCTATAAAGAAATAGCACAAGCATTAAAAATGCCAATTTCCACCATCAGGGCAATAATTAAAACGTTCCACTCAACTGGAAATGTTATGAATCAACCTGTTATTGGATGCATGTCTATATCGTCTCAACGCACTGTGAAGAGGACGGTTCGAGTGGCCAAAAATTCTCCAAGGATCACAGCTGGAGGATCGCAGAAGAATGTTGCGTCTTGGGGTCAGAGAGTCTCCAAAACTACAATCCGAGGTCACCTACATCACCACAAGTTGTTTGGAAGGATTTGATGAAAAAATCCTCCACTCTCATCCAAAAAACAAAGTCAAGCGTCTTCAGTTTGCCAGACACTACTGGAACTTCATATGGGATCGGGTTCTATGGTCAGATTAAACCAGTATAGAGCTTTTTGGTAATAAACACCAGAGGTGGGTTTGGAGCACACAGAGGTAGCTGTATGGAAAAGTACCTCATGCCCATGGTTAAATATTCAGGAGGAATATCTTTAATATTTTGGGGCTGTTTTTCTGCCAGAGGACCTGGACATTTTGTTAGGGTACATGGCATCATGGACTATCAAATATCATCAGATATTAAATGAGAACCTGACTGCCTCTGCCAGAAATCGTCAAATGGGCCGTGGTTGGATCTTCCAGCAGGACAATGATCCAAAACATACATCAAAATCAACACACAAATGGTTTACTGACCACAAAATCAAGGTCCTGCCCTGGCCATCCCAGTCCCCTGACTCGAAACCCATAGAAAACCTGTGGGGTGAACTGAAGAGGAGAGTCCACCAGCTTGAACCTAGAAACGTGAAGGATCTGGAGAGATTCTGTATGGAGGAACGGTCTCAGACCCCTCGCCATGTATTCTCCAACCTCATCATGCATTATAGGAGAAGACTCCGAGCTGTTATCTTCGCAAAGGGAGGTAACACAAAGTATTGACTAAAAGGGTGCCAATAATTGTTGCACACCTATATATATATTTATTTATTTTTAAAAAAAAAAAAAGTGGGGGGGGGGGGGGAAACCCACCAGATTTTTTTTATTATTTTATAATATTTTTTTATTTTTTTATTTTTTTTTTTTTTTTTTTTTTTTTAAAAATTTTAATTTTATTTTAATATTTTATATTTTATATATAAATATATATTTATAAATTAATAATAATTTTTATATTTTTATAAAAATATTTTTTTTTTTTTTTTTTTTTTTTTTTTTTTTTTTTTTTTTTTTTTTTTTTTTTTTCACAGCCTGTTTTCCCCCTCACCATCCGCGAAACCAGATGTCCACCAAAAAAGCGCTATAGGCAGAATAAGACTGTTGTAGCTGAACTTAACAGTATTTCTAGAAGAGGCTTAAGCTAATCTGACATTCAATATTAGCTCAGACACGTCGGCTGTTGTTACAGCTGCGTTATAAAACCCTGCTGCAGAATGGAGTGGGCTAACTACAGCATACACACTTTCTACGACATAGTACAGAATACAATACAAGACAAATGTAAGAGAAGCAGGTTAGAACATCATTTTGGTCTATGTTATTCTCGTTCATTGGCCAAAATGAATCCGAGGTTTACGAGCTGCAGTTTTGTTTACGAGCAGCAGATGGCGCAAACTCTGACCTCTTAATACCCAACGCCACCGGCAGTCCTGGATATTAATAAACTGAATAAATCCACACATTTAAAACAAACCATCAAACAGTAGCGTAATAAGTAAACGTGCATTGATCATCAAATCGCAATAGACTGTGAGGTAAATAAAAAAAGCTTACAGCTTATGTGACAAAAAAAAACAACAACAACAGAAAGTATGTGTTTAGCATTACATGAGGTGAAAGGTCAAGACTCACCTTGCTTCAACTCCATCCAGCACTTTCTGACACTGAGAACCAATGAGCTCCTGTTTCAGGTAATACAGCATTCTCACCCTCAACAATACCCTACACACACACACACACACACACACACAATGAGAAACAACGAGATATGGAGAGAGATTGAGAGACAGGGGTAAAAATGAGAACAATGTCTTGCCCTTTATCTGCTTTTGCTTACGTTTTGTTGTAAACATGTTGTTTACATTGAATGTTTTATATATGGTGTAAAAAGCGCCGTCACTGGAGACTCCTTCCAAAAATACCAAACAGACGTCTCCTTACAGTCAAGCAACCACCGTGCAAGTCCCTGTGTACGTCGTGTACTATATAAACATGTTAACGTAAAACTCTAATTGACTAAAACTACATTCAGAGCTGCTGGCATAGAAAATTAACCAACGCTGTTTGACCAATCAGAATCAGCATTTTAGTGTAATGACTACGAAGCCTAGACCCGCCTGAATATCAGCCAATTTCAAACAAACACCTATACAAAAGCACTGACAAGCGCACGCACGCACGCACACAAAACAGCAGAGTTTCACATTAGTGGCATTCCAGCCCTGAGGGAAAACCCAGACGTAAGCGAAGCTAATGTGCGCGTCTCGGAAACAAACAATAGAGAACTTTCTACCAATTAATGCGTCACAGCCAATGGGAAAATAAATAAATACGTCCGTCTCCCTGACACACTCAAAGACAGACGGCTTCAGAAATGCAATATTTTTTATTACTATGGTGTTAAATGGAGCAATTAAAGAGTACTAAGATCATTTAAGCGGACATGTGTGAGGTTGGGGTGTAAGGAACACTCAGTGATGTTTGCAAACAAATTTTTTTTTACATACATGCTCATGGAGGATGCCCTCCATATTTTGATCGTTTAGTCCAACAGCAGCCTTTCTGGACTTCCATATTAGAGCAATATAGAGAGTGATGATATAGATGCTACAGCCACTAGGTGGCAGTACGACCAGAATACCACATTTCAACTCTCACAAACAAATAAAACATTGCTGAACAGGTCTGTAATAATCAGATATTTCCACACTCGCGTGTTAAAGTGCAATGTTCTAGCGCATACGTGAAAGTACATGCTTTTTAAGGTAAATAAAATACCGTCGAACCAACCGGACTAAACTTAAAAAAAGTAAATAAACACCACACATACTTGTTACAGTGATGCTTTAGATGCTTCTTGTATCCGTCATCAGACAGCATGTGCTCCGGGTTGTGCTTCCTGATCCACTCGGCTTTCTGAATGTCAAACCCGCTGGACTGAGTCTTCATCTTCTTCCCTTTCCTGCCCCGTGGAACCGGCGTGGAGAGTCCTGAAGCAGAAAATAACAATCGTTACTTGACCGCTCGGTCCAGCATCGGTGCTGATATTCCAGCATGTGAAGAGCTTCGGTACCCAAGTGGTTCTGGAGTTCTTTGGTCCTGCCGTCCTCGGTCGGAGCGATCAGGTCCCACATGAAGCTCTTGATCTTGTCATCTCCTCTGTAGTGCACTAGGCAGTAAGCGAGCAGCGCTCTGCAGATCCACTCCACGTCTCTCTCGGTCAGCTGCTTCTTAAAGCGGCCGTGCTGCAGGATGTCTCTCCAGCGGCCCCACCTGAACATTTAGCGACGCCGTTACCGCTTTAGGAAGGTTTCATGCTCGACCTTACTACCTAATATACATTCACTGCGACTCATTATGCGCCAGATCTTCCAATATTGGGTTTTATTCGTACCGCTTTAACGTCCCGCCTACCTTGCATTATTTATGTTTATTTCCTAATAAAGATACGATTAACGATACTCACCCGTACACCAAAAGGTTCTTCTCCACCCTGAAGCACTCTGTGCGGCCGTAGCTGTTGAGGCGGTCGTGCAGCCGCCGCAGTCTGGGCTTGTCGTCTCCGCTGCTCTCACCTTCGGACAGTTCAGCCAGTTCGTCTTTAGTGGCACTGAACGGCCGCGTCTGTTTCCTTACCCTCGGCGTGTCGATCACCAGGCTGTTCTGTTGGTCAGGGAGGAGAGATAGAATCAACGAAATGAGGTCAAACCGTAGACCGTCGTGTCGTGACGTTATTTGTTCATTCAGAGAACAGCTGAACATCGCGCATTTCGTACAACGTAGACGTTTTAATCAGCACAGAAAAGATATAAAAAACTGCACATTTTCTACTCACTTCATTATATCGTTACTTAATATGTGAACGTATTTTAAAGTACCAAAGTACCGCCTTTAAATGCAGAAAAATATCGTCTAGTCAAATTGACCTTTTTTAATTAAAAAAACAATCAGATTGTGATACAACCGATTAGATCAAACCCATCTATAGCGTTTTATCCTCACTTAGAGTTACTGCCGAACATATACTCACGAGACAAAGAGACAATCTCAAGCTTGAAATGAGGAAATATGTCTAGATATAGGATTGTATGACAGAATTTAAAATATAATAATAAACTAAACCATAATCCTGTATGAAAAATGTAAGATAAAATTGACTTTTTTTTTTATATATATATATATATATATATAAAAAGCACGGCGTCCATTTCCCGCAGTTTCCACTTACTCTGCCGTTGACCGTGTCCAGATCGATCTCGGCCTTCTTCGCCCATTTATCCCAGAAGTTGGGATCGTCCAGAGAAATGTCCGTGCGATTCCCAGAGGCTACAAAACTGGCCTGGAGTAGGAGAGATGCACGTTCTTACGTTAGGTTTGACAAATTAATACAAAAACATTTGTCTTTTAAAGAGGATTCTCAGCTGCACTCTAGCGTCATTAAACACCAGACGTGGGAAGTCCCTCAGTGGATCATAAATGAGAGACGAGCACTTCCTCATTCTCCTGCGTTTATACATTTTCTCCGTGTGTGTGTGTGTGTGTTGGGGGGGGGTTAAAATATCACCTGCGTGAGCTCAAACAAAAGCAAAACTGAAACCAAATCCCTTTAGAACCTCACCGTGCGTTTCCAATTCAAGGGCATTGTCCTTTATTCATCTTCTCTCTGATCCCTCCTCCGGATTAAACAAGTGGCCCAGGTTTTATACGTGAACCGAATCAGACCGTTTCATGTTCATTTTAAAAAGAAAAACCTATTTTGTTAGTGTTTAAAAAGGCTTCGTTAGAAACTACAGTGTGGACCGCGGTATACAAAAAAATAACTT
This sequence comes from Ameiurus melas, assembly GCA_012411365.1. NCBI lineage: Eukaryota > Metazoa > Chordata > Actinopteri > Siluriformes > Ictaluridae > Ameiurus > Ameiurus melas. The sequence continues at coordinate 4,370,684 of CM022754.1, forward strand.
CTGGAGCTCAAACATCGTGTATAATTATCTTCCTTCCATGCTCGTGCCAGAACCATAAACATGGGACATATTACAAAAACCTAAAACCACGGTAGTGTTTAAAATCAAAATCATACCGCTATCTTTATTCGTCCTCAGATCATATAGATTTTATACGCACACACACACTCAGAAGTTTGTGGACACCCGACTGCAATGTTTCTCGTGATCTTACTTAAAAACCTTTTGATCTGAAGGTGCATGATTAAACGTGTGAAAATCGGTGTCGTAGACGAAAATATAACCGTGCCGACGCATTCACATTTTATTTACAAAACAAATTATTTTAAAACGGACGATTCGGAGTGTAATATTTCCGAAAAGCAGCCGAGAAGAGTCCGGCGTCGGTGAGAACTCCTTTAATACTGTTTAAAAAGCATCTCAAGGAAATCGGATGAGAAAACGGCAAGAATACATTTCTGGAAATTTCTCGGCGAAAAGCATGTCCACTTTGAAGATGCCAAATTATTTTTGATTTATTTGGGATTTTTAGTTCCGTTTGTGTTACTCCGGAGTTTCGAGGACTTTATTATTCTAAAATGTGGAGAAGAATTAAATAAAATAACGAATGAGCGGATATAAACCTTTGACCTGTAGTGTATATACAGTATGTTGCAACTGTCTAAACCGTAAAGTTACGTCAATGTGAAATTAAACGGATAAAAGCGTAGACAGAAACAGAACGAGAGAGAGATATAAGATTCCCGTATACAAGTAGGTGCTTCTTTCCCGGCCGTCTTATAATTAGGGTGAGAAACTCGCACCTGCCACCCACCAAACATCTCACCATCGGCAGGTGGATTTAATGTACTGGCTCCGATTAACAGACTAATAACTTAAAATATATATAGTGTTTCAACTCGGGGAGGGGAAAGAAAATAAAATATACACATATATATATATATATATATATATATATATATATATATATAAAATAAAATGCTAATTACACAGTAGATCAGATTACAAAGACGGATTCTGGGCACGGACCAGCTACTCTGGCTCAAAACAGAACTTTCCTGCTACGCCGACAGTTTTATTAGGCCTACATGTTTTATTTGCAGCAGCTACTGTTCCTGGAATCCAAATACATCCAAGATAGAACATTTATAACATAAAATCGGACTCTTCAGACTCTATATGCAAAGGCGAAGGCTGGAAAAATTCATGAAAAATAAGTACTTGTTAATATATATATATTTTTTAAAAACAACAACAACAAAAAAAAAACCTTGGCAAAGGTAGACCCCCGTCCTTCCGACTCGATGGTGATCGTTTTGGTTCTGCGTTGCAGGATCTGGTCGATATCTTCCTCGCAGAACTTGGCACCCTCATCTTCCTCGTCCATGAGCGCGCCGTACGCGCCGCGCCTCAACAGGTCCTCGATCTCTTTCTTAGAGAGCTGCTGCTGCATCGTCTACAGGAAGGAAAGAATGAACAGGTCGAATGAGTGGGTTTTAAAAAGCTACGTGCGTACATAGTTATTTCCGGATACGATACGCTCGACGTGCCGTGGGATCTGACGCCTGACCGTGATAAGGAGAACCGATGTAGGACCGAAGAGGTCGATTCCTTACCCCTCCTCCTCCGAGACTGTTGTCCCGCCCACTCATACTCTGCAGCACAGCTTTGTCTAATCCAAGTTTCAGACTGGCCCGGTCAAACATCTCCCGCTCGTACGAGTTGCGTGTAATGAGCCGGTACACCTTGACCGCCTTGTTCTGCCCGATTCTATGGCACCGAGCCTGGGCCTAAAATAAAAAGAGAGAGAAACGAACAGCATGTAAGTAGAATAAAATAACGTGAATGGAGTAAACGAAGGATTGTGGTGGAACAGAAACACTTGTAGACTTTAAGGAGCACAGATCCTCGGTTTGGAAGGTCACTAGCCTGCTCCGGGTTTCAAATAAATTCCCAATAAATTCTCTACACTTATTTAAATGTTCATTTTTACTTTTCTCTCATGAGAACTGTTAGCTTGTGGTTAACTAGCCGGCAGTACCGACTACCTTCATGCTACCTTAACAAAACAAACTCTTCTGGTCTGCCCAAGCATGTGTGTGTGTTGTTACCTGCAGGTCATTCTGAGGGTTCCAGTCCGAATCAAAGATGATGCAGGTATCGGCAGCAGTGAGGTTAATGCCCAGGCCTCCTGCTCTCGTGCACAACAGGAAGACGAAGCGGTCCGAGTCGGGCTTACTGAAACGGTCTATCGCAGCCTGGCGAAGGTTTCCGCGTACGCGCCCGTCGATCCGCTCATAGAGGTATCTAAACGCACACACGGAAAGAAAAGGAAGGGCTTTCCGAGTTAAAAAGGTTTGGAGAGGAGAATGTCTGTCCCAGAGATTACATCAAACGTTACATGGAGAATAAATAGATACATTTTAACATCTTAAAGCCCCAAGGTCAAAAGTATGTGAACACCTGACCATCACACCCATACATGATGGTCTTCCCCAAACTCTATACACAAAATTGGAAGTAATCAATCCTGTAATTTCAATCCTGGCTGAATCTAGACCAAATATCCTTAGAGCAGCGTATATGTAAAAACAAAACTAAAAAAAACCCTCTATTCTCTTGCTCTACCTTTTCAGTAACTCTGCCGTTCCGTTGCCCCCAGCTTTCTCTCTTCCTCCCTCTGACCTACTTCAGGCTGTTCAGTGCTCCAGGCATTTTCAGTGTCTGATGTGAGCTCTCCTGGGTGTCTGTACCCTCCAACTGAACCACAGCTACACCTGCCAATCGACTCTCTAGACACACACACCCCACCCACCCACCTACCTATCTATTCCACTGAAATAGCTCCGTATTACCTAAGCAAATCCACCAGGAGGCGCTTTACACCCTTTTTCACCGGGACACAGTCTGTAAAGAAAAGGCCTACGCACCGTCTCTGGATGAGGTAGTCTTCGAGGATGTCAAGGCAGCGCACCATCTGGGAGAAGATGAGCACTTTGTGGCCACCGGCCTTCATTTTAGGAAGCAGCTTGTCGATGAGGACGAGTTTGCCGGCGGACTGCACCATGGCCTGCAGGTGGAAGTCCAGGGCCGAGGGGCTGCACACCTCGCGAAAGTCCTCCAGGATCTTCTCCTCCGCGCCTAACGGGGAAGAAAACACACACACAGTGCGTGTCTAGGAGCGAACATCAAAACGGTCTTCACATTATAATGCAATTATCTGATTTTATATAATTACGTATTACATTATATACTCGATTGTATTGAGGTTTTTCCATCTGACCTAATCTAAGGAGAAAGAAAGAATGGAAAGCAAACAAGAAAGAAAGATGAAAGCAAACAAGAAAGGAAGGAAGAAAAAGAAAGACATGAAAGCAGACAAGAAAGAAAAGATACATAAAAGAAAAAGAAAGAAGGAAATACATGAGAGAAAAAGCAGGAAAGAAAAGCAAGCATACAAGCAGGAAAGGCATTCATCATGAAAGAAAGAAAGCAGGCAAAAGAAGACCAAACCAGTAAAGAAAGCCACATATAGCCACAGAAGCTGCATGCTAGCTAGCTAACCTCTGGAATGTTTACACTGAGGACATGACAACGCAAATCGTGACTCAGTTCCTGGACCGCCAAAATCTCACATGGGGCAAAAGCGTGGGAGAGTGGATCGTCTGTGTATCATGATTGGCAGTTCCTGGTATCTAATGGAACACTGGGTATATCACGGTGAATTACCTTTGATGAGGTAGGGGTGGTTGCAGCATTTCCTCAGCTCCATCATGGTGTTGACCAGATTGGGGACGTTGGCTTGGCCGGCTCCTTTGGCCAGGAAGGAGAAATTCTTCTCTAAAATGGCACGGTAGTATTTTTTCTGGATGTTGGTGAGCTCCACCTCGATAATGGTCTCCTCTTTTGGAGCCAGCTTCTTCTCGACGTCCTCCTTCAGGCGGCGAAGCATCATCGGCTTCAGTATGCCCTGCAGCTTCTGGACCTACGCACACACACACACACACACACACAATGAGGACCTGTGGCACCTGACACTTAGACAACTGCACAATCAGTCTAATGCAAACACACACACACACACACACACCTGTTCCTCAGTCTTCAGGTCTCCAAACTCCTGCATGAAGGTGCTTTCAGAGGGGAACCGTGAGGGCTCTAAGAAATGCAGCAGGCTGAACAGCTCCTCTACGGTGTTCTGCAGCGGTGTGCCAGTCAACAACACTTTATGCTCCTAAAAAGGTCAAAATGCAGCACATCAGAGACGGGAAACAATAAAATATGGAGGAAAAGAAAAGAAAAAAAAAAAGAAAAAAAAGCTGTGTTTTATTTCTGTACCAGGCGCATAAGTTTGAAGCCCTCCAGCAACTTGCAGTTCTTGTTTTTCAGGCGATGAGCTTCGTCGATGATCACACAGCGCCAGTCGATAGCGTTGAGCTCCGGACAGCCTCCTAAAATCATCTCGAACGTGGTGATAACCGCCTGAAACCGGTACATGCCTCTCAGCACACGACCCTGAGTGATATACACATACACAGAGAGAGAGAGAGAGACAATGAGAGAGACATAATGACGAGACAGAGAAAGACACGCAAGCGAGCGAGAGAGAACGAGTGAGAGAAAGATTTACACAAAGATTTACAGAAAGAGAGAAATAGACAGATAAACAGAGAGGACAGACAGAAAGAGATGGGATGTGAGTGAGAAAGCGAGAGAGGGGCAGAAAAATTATACATAGTGTGAGAGAGACAGACAGAGGAGAGACATACAGAGAATGAGAGACAGGATGTGAGACAGGGGCAGAAAAATAGAGAGAGTGAATGAGACAGAAAGGGAAATAGAAAAGAAGAGTGAGAAAAGAGAGAAGACAGAAGACAGAGAGAGACGAAGAGAACTGAGCGACAGAGACAGACAGACAGACTCCACAGGCATGTGAGATCAGGCAGATGAAATGACTCTGGACTCTTTAAGGTGTCTATTTAGCTTCCGCCTGGTGTGATTTTGCGTGTAACCTGAAGTTACTAGCTGATAAAACTGCTCACTGCATCACAATCGGCTGTGTGAGTAACACACACACACACACACACACACACACACTCAGAGAGGACGTGTCAAACAGACGACACTCCTGAGCGCACAATCTTCTCATCACTGTCGCTGCTTTATGACTCACATGTGAAACATCCCTACGACGAGTTAAGCGTGTGTCTGCGTTTGCCAACCTGAGCGTCTCGGAAGTACATCTCGTATTGCTGCAGCATCTGGCGGCTGAGCGCGCTGCCGTGATAGACGATGACATTCAGGTGAGTCCACGTGCGGAACTCGCGCTCCCAGTTAGCGATAGTGGAGAGCGGGGCGATGATCAGGAACGGCCCTTTGATCCCAGTGGAGAGGATCTCGTCCAGGAACGTGATCGACTGGATGGTTTTCCCCAAACCCATCTCATCAGCCAAGATACAGTTACGCCTGAGAGAGAGAGAGAGAGAGAGAGAGAGAGCACTTAACCTTCCGTTAGCGTGGACATTACTCGTGAGAAGAACAAACAATAAAAACACTCGAGGATGTTCAGTTAGAGGAAAATAATCACAGGCGAAGGATACGATGACGCACAGTTCACAGTTACCACCCAGAAGTCCATCATCTTCCTGTTACAGCATGTCCGTAAGCGTTTTATTTTAAGTTTTATTATATAATGATTAGTGATAATGGTGTAGACTGCTCACAAAACAGTCCCCATTTACTATAACAGCTGTAAACAGTTGGGAGGTCTCTCTCTATTGAAGTTTCGAAATCTTTTCACGAAGGCCAGTAAGCTCTTTCACGTTAAGGTAATTATGTTCCAGCGCTGAATTCGTTCGGCTTTTTAGGAAAACAAACACCCTCGGCAGCTTCGCTAAAATGTACAACGGGTGTGAAATCGCATTGCATTCGTGTCTCTGCTTCTCTGTATGAAATAAGACTGGGTGTGTGGCATGTCTAAGTGGTTTTGTGTGTGTGTGTGTGTGTGTGTTGTGTGTGTAGGCTGGCATGTGGGCTCAGACATGCCGTCAGCTGCACGCTCTACTGGATCTTCTTCCGCACTACTTCACAATCTGGCGGCCAGATCTACGTCTATCCCTCCGTCTGTCTGTGTATGAGAAAACCTCTGCCTGCCCCGACACACACACACACACACACACACACACCATCTTGCTTCTGGATTGCGCAAAATCTGCAGTGAGACGACGATAGACAAAAACGTTCGTACTTATGTTCATGATGAGAAATTGCACTACCTTTATACACGTCCCGGTTTCCTGCAGAGCTTCAGCTAATAAACGATCATTTCACAGCTTTGAATGGAAGTCAAAGAAAGAAAATAAATCGGTATAATAGAAAAACAACCTTTCCACTGGATCATAAGAGAAACTCGCTACAAAACACACACTCGTTTTTTTTTTTTGGATACAAACCCAATTCCAAAAAAGTTGGGACGCGGTGTGAAATGTAAATAAAAACAGCACGCGTTGATTTGCAGATCTCATAAACCCGTACGTTATCCGCTTAGAACATGGAAAACATCTCGAATGTTTAAACTGACGAAACGTACCACTTTAACGAACAAAACCAGGTCATTTTGAGTTCGATGGCCACAAGACGCCTCAAAACGGTTGGGACGGGGGCACGAAATGATTGTGGTTGTGTACTGGTCCAGATTGAGAGGTTAAAGGCTCGGGAAAGCTTTGCAGGTGTTTTTGAGTTAATCTGATCAGAGCTCTGCTCAGGTCGACATTTCTGTATTCTAAAATTCTTTATTTGAATAGTTTGAAATTCTGGATTTTTGATTTCCGTAATCATTGAGATTAAAAACAAACAGACAGACAAAGAAAAAAAAAAGTCTTAAAATATTTAGATTTCAACACTACATATTGAAATAAAGGAATTTAAGACGTCTGGAGGATTCGCGGAAATCCTGGGCTGGTCACACCCTTTATTAGGAGACGTCTTCACTGACCTGTTGTACCAGTTGAAGAGCAGCCAGTTGACGCCCTCAAGCTGGTATTCCCTGAGACTGTTCCCGTTCCGGTACTCCCTCGACTGCTCCAGCTTCTTCCAGTGACTCGCTGGGGGGCGCTCCTGAAGACACAGTAGAGTGGGGGAAGGGGGTTAACGGAGTGTTTTTACAGCTGAAGCAGCTCGGAGATATTTTACCTAGTCACAAAGTCAGGCTGTTTATACATTAGAACACTAAATAAAAAAAAATAAAAAAAAACTGAGGGAGAAACAGGAAGTGCGCCAAAGATATGTTAAGGGGAACCAAGGAAGGAGAGAGGGCACGAGAGAGAGCGTGAGAGCGAGTGCGTGCACGATAGAGAGAGAAAGTGCGATAAAGAGCACGAGAAAGAGTGTCTCACCGTTCTTCTGGAGTCTGGTCTCACTGCCTGCAGCTGCTCAAACTCCACAATCTTACTCTGATCCACATCTTCCTTTAGCTCCCACGTGCTGTCTTCATACGGCAAAGAACACCACTTCACCAAGTAATACACCACAGGCTACGACACACACACACAGACACACACATTTATTATACAAGGACCAACACATCACCACCAGCAATTCAGAAATACCCTTTACAGTCGAAGGCTAATAAAATGAACAACGTTAGTTTGTGTTTACGAGTCCAGCAGAAGTCCAGCAGAAACCAGGTGCCTCGACTCCGCATGGATTAAACGGATTCACCGAACGTTCACGTGACGAAACAACATCGAAACTACGATTCTATAGAACACGATGCTGCTAGACGCTTTTCTGAGAAATCACGCGTATCCCGTCGTATCCTTTTAAAAAACCCAGAATGCTTAAAAGCAGCTGATTTAATGTTCGATATTCATACCGATTCTTTAAGCTGTTCATCCCCCCCCCTCCATCCTCTCCACCCCAACCTTTATATCACGAAGCATTTTGTGAATCTGAGAAATTTCTCCAAGTAAATTTCAGGGTCACTAAAAACGTTACCTCTCCAGTGTCCTTGTCCTCGCAGTATGAGACCTCAAGGACTCTGTCCACTTCTACATAATCAGGATTAAATGGATCCTCCTCCATCTAGAACACGAACACACACACACACACAGAGAATTATTATGCCTGGAACACGGTGACACACTAGCGTGGAACAAAATGAGTCAAATTTGGGTAGACTAGTACAATTTGATCACCACTCTGTTGTTGCATAAGCATTCACATTAGCAATTTTACCCCATTTTCTCACAATTTGGCCATTTCCTCATTTTCACCCACTAGAGCACCACTCTCCAACATAGAGGTGAGCACCAAGTGCATTCCTGAGCTCACAGACACGGACGGCTGGTCAGTGTCCCGAACGTCAGGATTCAAACTCGCGTCTCGTATCTCTCGCTTTTCTGTCGCACCATTCGGGAGCCTCCACACAATTATTATTATTATTATTTCTTCACCCGAATCAAACCGACTGAGGATAAAGTAAAGCGACCGAGTCCGAGACGGAGAGCGGAGGAACTTTGTACATTATCATGGAGCTTTATTCAATTTAAAAAGAGTACGCTGGATTTTCACCAACATGGCGAATCCTGGACGATACAAGGTGTCCCAAAATTCCCCATAGATAAAGGAAACAAATGAATTTCAGCAACTTCATTTACAAAACATCCTCTACATGATCGCCATGTCTTGGTAGCCACTCGCACACGGAGTCGTCTCTCCCGATCCGGCGATTTCAACACCACCTTTTGCCAAATAAATGTACCAAAAAAAATTAATAAATCGTTTTAAACGGACGCCTCGGAGCGAAATATTTCCGGAAAGCAGCCGATAAGCGTCCGGCGTAGTTGTGAACTTCTTTAATACTGTTTAAAAAGCATCTTGGGGAAATTCCTCAAAAAATCAGGTGAGAAAACGTCAAGAATACATTTCTGGAAATTCTTGGTGAAAAAGCGTGTCCACGTTGAAGACGTTAAAATATTCAATTATTTTGATTTATTTGGGATTTTTTAATCACGACACAATTCCTATAGTTCCATTTGTGTTACTCCAGAGTTTTGATGACTTTATTATTATTCTAAAACGTGGAGAAATAGAAATAATACTAAAAGAACGAGTGTGTCTAAACATTTGACCGGTAGTATGAGATGAAACGGTGCTCCCGATCATAAATGATGTATGGAGAGCCTTCATACACCCTGTAACATGCGTCACAGTGACTACGGCAGTTTCAGGTGGAGCTGGAAGTTTTGAACTGATTAGCAGGAATAGATTGGATGGTCGAGACTAAACTCTGTGAACTTCCAGGTGCAGGGATGGTGACCACTGCTATGACCACAATAAAAACAAATATCAATAGCTGTAAATGGATGAAAAGTCTTTTTTAATTCAGAACACACGCACACACACACTTACATCGGCGAAAAAATGTGCTCTCTGGGCCTGTTTCATCTTGAAGCGTTTGATTTTCTGCTGGATCCTCTTGTCCTTCTCCAACTGCTGCTCTGTAGCCCACTCACAATGCAGATAAGAGCTACACACACACAAACAATAAAAAAAAAAAGCCAACTTGCAGGTCAACAGCTTTCTGATCCTACCTTATGTATTACCCGGGCTCGTGTATGCCAATTAGGCATTATTCACGTTAAACAGCGATGAATTTCATTTGCTTTAATTAGGAAAGTGCTAATCAGAGCCGAGAACATCTAAAACAGTAAATCGGTAACTAGCCATTTAGATACGTGAGCATGCCTTGCGCGTTTTCGCACAACCGCCACTCACGTCGTCCTTTACTTAATAATAGAGCCAGGAACGGCTTTGACGTTTAAGGACTTCAAAGACGAAGGGAAGTACACATCATCATCATTATTATTATTGAAAGAAAAGAAAAATAATAATAATAATAATAATAATAACTTACTAGTTTTTGTATTTGACAAAAAACTCCTCCACTTCTACCACAACCCCGCGGCCCCACACCCCCCCAACCCACCAACAACCAAAAAAAACAAAAAACCAACAAAAAAAAAAACAAATTTTTACAACCCCCCCCCCCCCCAATTAAACCAATTAGTGCGACAGGTTTGACGTTACCTCCTTCTTCACTATGCGAGAGGCCATGATTTTATCCACCACAGCTCCTTCCTCCTCACTGGGATTCTCCTGAGAAAAATCAGGAAAAAACAAACAAACAAACAAACAGTCTCACTTAGCAGCGATCAATTTAACCAACAAAAAGATATCGCGTTTCACGGACGTTATGGAACGAGAAGTGGACGGCGTGGTAAGACGAGGTCTCTGGACCGATCAGAATGAAGCACTGAGCCACAGTGCTGTGGAATAAGAACGCAATAAAACACTTGGGGGGGTGTTGTAGTAATAGAACAATAATCAATAAATCAATCATTTATTGTTTTCCTGTAACAGAACAGAGGTGTTACGGTCCTTTTCTTTCACAGCAATGTGCGAACTCACTCAGACATGAGGGCGTACTTTCTTTTTATCCATTTGCAGTTACACTTTAATTAACGGCGTGTCTGAAAAGTCAGGAACTAATCACAGTACCGCGACGTACCGATATCAAATAGCGCTATCGCTACCCTTTCAAAGACCGGAAGCATTCTTCATTAGAAGTGTGTCGTGTGTGTGTATATAATGTGTGTTCTCACCACAAACAGCTGTACTGCAGGCTCTTTCGGAGTGTTCGCGTTGATCTTCTTGGCTTTGGCGATGACCTTCGTTTCCTCATCAGACAGCCGGGCCTCCTGCTCCTCGGCGTACCTCTTCCTCTTTATCTGTCTGTTCGACCGACGCTTCTATAACAAGCACAAAAAACAAACAAACAATAAAAGAAAATAAATAAATAACCCGGTCGTACACAATCACGATATCCAACACGCAATATTTAACACGTGAGACGGTACTGCGATTATTCCATTCGCCAGGAAGCTGCCGAGACGACCACGAAGAACACGAAAGGACGAGTAGTGTATACATGACCTTATTCAAAACGGGACGGAACCTTAGGATTTTTTAAAACTCCGTCCACTCCTATGGCATATTCTCAGGTATCGTCCTGTCCTGCACGCCCAAACCAGCAATTTCACTTGAAAATACGCTGCATTTCTCCAAGCGATATTTGGAATATCGGTAATCCGTTATTTTGTATGATGGAGGAACGTAACAGGACGGTCGAGACGTGTGAGAAAATGATTTATAACCGTATAGCGGCACTGTGAATCCAAATCAAATCGTACGAGGAAAGATACCATCGCATAAATTGCTTTTTAAGTTGAGAGACTGTGAGAACATGCTGCGTTTATAGAGAGAGAGAGCGAGAGAACAATTTATACACACATCATCCAATCAGTGTGAGCACCGGAAGAGTCCTCTGTAATAAACTAGTACAGTGTGTCTGCGTGCCCTAAATATCTCTGTGGCCTAAATGTGAGCGTGAGATAATAAAGACAGACAATCTCACGATATGACCAACGGAAAGACCTTGACGTCGTCCATCAGGCCCCAATGTTTCCCCCCCAGAACACGTCAGAGTGACACGAGCAGCGCTTTATCTCCAGCAGGATAACTGAGTCATCAGCAGCACACTGCCTTAATTAACACTCAGGGCTTTAACCTGGATAAATAGATCTGGTGTGTGTGTGTGTGTGTGTGTGTGTGTAAGAGTGAGTGAGAGATTTAGAGGGATAGAGAGATTGATAGACAAAGGCTGTGTGAAACTGAGAGAAAAAGAGCTAGAAAGAGAAACAGAGAGAAAGTGCTAGACAAAGAGAGACGGATAAGAGCGATAGGTATAAATAGAGAGAGCGTGAGAGAGATGGAGGAGAGACGGTGACAAATATATAGAGAGACATACAGAGACAGAAAGATGAGTAAAGGAAGAGGTAGAAATTGAGAGAGTATTAGATAGATAGATAGATAGATAGATAGATAGATAGATAGATAGATAGATAGAGACAAAGGGGGAGAAATTGAAAGAGAGCGCTACAGAGATTGATAAACAAGACAATGGGATAGAAAAATTGAGAGCTACAGAGAGATGGAGACAGGCAGACAGATATATATAAATATATACATATATATAATATATATATATATATATATATATATATATATATATATATATATATATATATATATATATATATATATATATAGAGAGAGAGAGAGAGAGAGAGAGAGAGAGAGATGAGGATGGATGGAGATGTATCAGCAGCAACTCTTTGGTTTAGCAGCCTGAAGCTTGTCTTGCACTAATTCTTCGCTCACACACACACACACACACACGAATGAAGCTGCTCACCGAGTTGTCTTTGGAGGGTCGTCGAGGCGGTGGTTCATCATCCGAGAGCTCGTCTGAAGATTCCGTTAAAAAGATTTCTTTTTTTTTTTATTTACAAATCAGTAAAATCGAAGTCGCGTTCGGTTTTTCCACAGGAAGACGGGAAAAACCCGGGAGTCTGATCCAAATTATGTTCAAACCTCGTAATAATAATAATAATAATAATAATAATAATGTCAAATCAGCATGCGTGATCTCCCTTCAGTATAAAAGGTTCAAGTATTAGAGGAGAGATTTTTATCTTCTCACTAAACCACATCACTGAAAAACTTGAGGAGGGAAGGAAGCGGTCGTACGTAGTGTGAAGCAAGCGCAGCCCCAAGAACTTTCTCAGAAGGATGACGTCCGTGTTGAATTTTCATCATTTCATAACCATCGCACAAAAGATTTTATCACCAGACCAACAGAAGATCAAAACACCCTGGTTTACAGAAAACCGTCTTCAAACTCTTTACTCAACCACACACACAAAACCCTGTTTAAAACCCTGAAACTGCACAGAACCAGAATGGAGAGACAGATTGAGCGAGAGAGACCGAGCCAGAGAGACGGAGACAAAGAGTGAGACCGAGTCAGAGAGACGAAGAGAGACAGAGAAACCGAGCCAGAGAGACCGAGACAGAGAGAGACCGAGACGGAGAGAGAGAGAGACAGAGATCCCGAGAGAGAGAGCACTCATTTTATAATTTTTTTCTCCTCATCACAGCATCTGTTGCATCACAGCAACAACTGCACCGTAAACGTCCTGTCCATTCGTCACGTGTAAATTCCCGTGAGCGTAAAGCACCTGTTTGCCACCGCGTTTCGCTTTTACAGCACAAACACACGGCTGATAAATGAAGCCATCTGCAAGGCAGCACTGTAAACGCTTCCTACTGCCATGTTTCACAAATAAAAACCACAGCTCTGATTACAGAACCGGGCTAGAGATCAGAACCCTGAGCCGAACGAACGCGACACGTTAATAACGAACGTCTCGTGGAGTCTGAGGAGGAATGTGATGGCAGGAGGCCTAGTCCGGTACCACAACAGCACAAGCAGAACAAAGAGCTAAAGCAATGCCCAAGGCTTAATCCTGTCGTGTGTGTGTGTGTGTGTGTTTCTTTCTTTATCCACTCCAACTTCCACACGGCGATTTGTCCTGCTCTCGCTCCGTGCCAGAGGGAGAACAATATGTTCTTTCTGGAGAGCTTAGAAACCATTACGGTTATAGAGGAGTACTCGTGTGTGTGTGTGTGTGTGTGTGTGTGTGTCGCGTGCACCACCGGCCGAGAAATACTGACGTTCACTACACGGATTTGAAACGGTAGCGTGGAGCGGATCTCGCCTCATCCTTCTATTCACGGCCGCATGGCAGACAAGCGGGTTCGACAACTAGAGTGTGAAAACAAACCCTTCCCGAATGAAACGCAAACAAACCGAAACGAATAAATTAGCCGTAGTTTAAAATGGTAGTTCGTGGTGTGATGCGACCCGAACACTGGAGACTCCTTCCATAAACGTCAAATAAGCACCTCTTCACAGAAAGAGCCATAAGGTTTACAGAAACAGCTGTTACTATGGAAATGCTAACGTGTGAGCATTAATACACGCTAAACCTGTTGTTTTTAATTACAGCCAGCACTACGGTCACGTCAGAGCTGCTGTTACAGGAAACTCCTATAAATCAACACCTTCTGACCAATCAGATTGCATCATGTTATAACGTATTATGTTAGCAAAGACTTTTTTTTTTTTTTTTTTAGCCCAATAGGTTGGTTTCCAGGCAACCCAAAGCTGTAACTGGGCTAGTATAGTGCCTGGTGGTTGTCTAGCTAACAAATACGCAGCGGTAAAGACACTGGACAGCAGATAAACACCTATCCAGTCACGCGGATTACACGAATCAGAGACGCCGTGTTATGACGTCTCAGCAGGCTGTTGAAGCAGCACTTTTACACCCAAAGTCTTTCTCCTTTGCTAGTCAAATCGTGTGTCTCGCCACATGTTTCACCTTCTTCATTAAGCTGCTTTAGCTCGTGAATAGGTGTGTCCGGGTCATGACTCGTACACGCAGAGACGCGACCGCTGGATGGCATTACACTTCACTCCGTAATCTCCAGGGACAATGAGAACGTCGCAGGTTGCCTAGCAACTGAAGGACGGCGTCAAGCAGAGAGGGAGCGTAGGTGGCAGGGTGGTGACATCACTTCCTGAGAGTGACATGATCTCCACAGCAGCTGTGACGAGCAGGCCGGTAAACAAGAGAGGAACAGCTCGGAGATGAAGAAACCTGGTGTGAGGTTCCAGATACGATGTTTAAGCATAAACCAGGGGGTGGGGGTGTAAAATTTTTACCGTTATATGCATACGACTTCCTCCTCAGAATAATTAGTAAAGGACCTAGGACAAATAAAGGAAGTAATAATAATTACCAAAAAAAAATCTAAATACTATAGAAACGATAACGTGTTTGATTGAGAGCATTAATACACACGTTAAACACGTTATTTTATCATTACAGCCAGCACTACAGCCATGTCCGAGCTGCTGTTATAGGAAACCAATCGACTATAAAGGTGAATAATAATGTATGTGAACACATCGAAAATACAGGAATTACTCAACTAATATTTATAAAAGATTCATTAAAAATGAATTAAGTGCAAGAATAAACCCTGAATATCGTAATTAGGTGTTTTAAACTTTTTTTTAAAAACCATTTGAATACAATAAATAAGACAAGTGATCACTTGTAAGGCATTAGGAGTACAAATTAGCCTGCAGTGATATCACAAAGCAGCCGTTTTGCGCTTAAGGGAAGTAGTTGTGGGTTGTGCGCTTCTAAAACGAGACCTCCGTAACCTCGGATATCGGACTTTCGTGACGCACGCCCATCTACGAGCTGTTAAACCGTTAATCGAATCTCATCGTTTTTCATAAATTTGCCTAATAAGCTAACAGAACGTAGGAGAACACAAAACAACACTGATCTGCTCAGAGAGAGAGAGATGGATGTGTGCACGGAAAAGAAATTCATCCTCACGGGTTCGAGCGTTTGAAATATATTTTTTTTATTTATTTTTACATTTTTTTAAACGCCCGAGGCACTGGATTCGGGTCAGGAGATCTGAGGAGCGGTCGGCGTTCCAGTTCATCCCAGAGGTGCTCAGTGGGGTTGAGGTCAGGGCTTTGTCCAGGAAACTCGAGTTCTTCTACAGTAACCTTGGTAGACCATGTCTTCATGGAGCTCGCTTTGTGCACACGGTTTGGACATCTTCGCTTCAGTGAAGAGAAACCGTAACGCTACAGCATACAAGACGTTCTATACGGTTCTGAGCGTCCAATTTTGCAGTAGCAGTTTGGGGAAGAAAAGCACACATGGGTGTGAAGGTCAGATGTCTACACACTTCTGGCCATACACTGTATGTATACCGTATAAGCTGTAACTCCACCCTCTCTCTCCCTCCCCCCTCCCCCTCTCTCGTACACGTTCGGTGAAGTCGCTTTCATATTGTCTGAATCAAAAATCAAGAAGGTTTCCTTTTCTCCTGGACTTCTCTTTTCTTCCACAACTCCACCCAACCCTTCATACGCCACCCACTCCAGCAGTACACTATATGGTAATGCACTACTCAGCAACTACGCCCACAAAGATTTCTCAGAAACGCCCTCAGAGGTTAAAGTCGGGTCGGCGCTCAGGATTTCAGGAACACGCACGTCGTTACTGAATCTGCAGCTGCGATGATGTTCACGAGACGTTTACTACGGAGGTTTACCCATCGATGATTTGGTTTCACGTGCATGGTTACGTTCTGACTGCAGCAGATATGAACAAAAACGTTGGCTGTTACCATGCCAACACTACCAATCACTCAGCATGTACAAACTAACCAGCCTGTATTATTATTATCATCATCATCAATAATAACGATTAGATTTATTTAAATAGGGATTAACTGCACCTGAGGTAACTTCCTATTTTGGTAAATGGAAACGTGCACTTATATAGCGCTTTTATCCAAAGTGCTTTACACTACGTCTCATTCACCCATTCACACTCACACACCAACGGTAGCAGAGCTGCCATGCAAGGCGCTAGCTTGCCATCGGGAGCAACTTGGGGTTCAGTGTCTTGCCCAAGGACACTTCGGCATGTGTCGTCACCCGGGCCGGGAATCGAACCGCCAACCCTACGCTCTACCAACTGCGCCACAGCCGCCCATATTTTATTTAAAAGAAGCTCCTTTGTGGGATTTATTTCCGTATTCAGTCTCGTGACCCTTCTCCAGATATTAAACACGTCCTGAATCACAAAAATAATGGTTCACCCCGGATTGAAATGAGAGGCAGCGTCTGTTTTCTACCCCAGCACCTCTTAGCCATGTACGTAGGTAGAAAACACAACCTGTTAGAAACTCGCTGCTCCTGTAGGGAGTGTTTTAGCACTGAGGAGACGTGTACTACAACCATCCCTCTGATGAACGAATCCAATCCGTATAAGGCTTAGGATTTATTTTCAGCACGATCATGAACCCGTCATCCACCCATCCATCCATCCCCTTGTCTTCTTCGCTACGTCTGAATGTCTGATCCGTCTCGCTGACTGACTCGGGGAAGGATTAAGCTCAGCGGCGCTGACAGTTACACGGATGTGTGATGTAGAGAAGCGGGTCAGTGGGGCTTTGAGCCTTTACTCCAGAAGAAGTAACCGACAGTTATGACCGACAGTGCTCGGTCCTCGATTTATACACCGATTTGATGCGAGAAGCGAGAAATAAAACAATAAAGCTGTTCACGAATGGAAACGCAACAAAGTACGTTTACATGGACAACAATAATCCGATATGAACCCGATTAAGACGATACTCTGATTAAGAAACTAGCATGTAAACAGATCAGTGATGACCTTAATCCGACTTAACTCGTACTCGAAGTAAACACAAATGGAATTAAGACGTGTGGAGTATTCCTGTTTTAGTCGCATTATCGACATGTATTACAGACACGTACACACCTTAATCACACCATTAACGTCGTGTGGGAGTTTTCACCGCATTGTGCGTCGGGACACGATCACACACGGAAGCGCTCGACCGTTTTACGGCAAACAAGAGAGCACGGCTGCGTCCCAAACCGCGTACTTACCGACCGTATAGTGCAATACATGCATCTCAGCTACTATATAGACGCGTACGCGGTTTGGGACGCAGCCCACGGCTTCAAGCAGTCGTCTATTTGCACGTGTAGCATGATGAATAATTAACTGCACTTGGAAGCGTTCGTAAAATTAAATACAAATCACCCAAAACCGCATACAGTTCCATAACGAAGACCAACTGTACGGTGATGCGTGAAATTCTGGAGGGACGTCGGACAGCGTGGCGTGGCGACGTAATGACGTGTGCCGTTAATCGCTCGATGTTCTAGAACACGTAAAACGGGTATATGAAAGAAATAGTCTAAAAGCGACTCACCTTAATCACAATATTGTCTTATTCAGAATAAGGTCAATAATTAGATCACTGCTGTCCGTGGTCGTCGTTCTATTTGTCCTTTGTTCTACTGTTCTCCTTTTACACAATAGATGTGAAACAAAAAGCGGTAGTTTTAAAAGTGTTCATCAATGATCTCTCAGCACAGTGTTTATTGATGTATGTTTTACGAGAAGTTCGACTCTGAATCACGACCAGATTTCAGTTTTTGGTTTTTTTTTTATATTACGCCAATACTTCTCATTACACACCAAGTGAGGCGTTCTCATTAAAAACTAAAATCCTGTTTGATGTTCATCTTCGTGATTCAGTCTCTACCCGACTGTGCTGGTGTTTAGGCTGGGGATGTGGGTGGTTAGGCTGACCTACCCTTGGCTCCTGCTTGATAACCGACATTAACACGCCGGGATCCCTATCAGCTTTTTATGGCGACACCGGTAACGGCTGACGGTGTGTTCTTGTGCCAAAAGCACAGCTGTGGGTTCAGGAGGTGCTGATAACGTGTTCCCTGACTACACAAGGTCTCGTTTAAATCACGGAAGATGAGCTGGAATAACGCCAGCCGGGAGGAAACGATCTTCGTTGCGACAAGTAGGACAAATTTCCCCAGTTTCGACTGTAAATCTAAACAACTACGACGTGTTGCACGAGCTCGGGAAAATATCCATCAAATATACATAATGCACCGAGAACGATGGCACGGAGTAGCTTTCCCTACGCTGCGCTATGAATCGTGAGCTTAGGGAAATTCTTTCAAAGCAAAAACCTGGGAAAAGTCTCACATTTCTATAAGCGTATGGTGTCCTGTATTTTCACCAGACTTACTGTACATCATTATTATTATTATTACTAGCCTCCTAGTGTTTCTAAGGAGATATTTTCAACAAGTGCTGGGCCAAATACCACAACGCAAGACGGCATGTCGATTCAAGTGCCCCATTTTCATGGATATGGCAACATCTTTGAATGGTTGGTTTCACTTTGTGACTTAGTGAGCTTAGTCGTTCTTAAACGGGAAGAAAAGAAATATTTTTTAAAAAACACCACGATATCGGCATGATTCGTAAGGTTTCGAGACGAGTATCCGAAGTCCGGTCATTTTTATTCAAGTAATCTTGAAATCCGAACGAATTGCAGCTTCTATCTTGTATCTAAGGGCAAATCAAGCTAAAAATAAAATTCCCTATGGTTAAAAGAAAGAAAAAACAAAAAGACAGACTTTTACTTCCTGAACCACACTGTTGAGCTTCATTGCATAATAAGCGTATGAAGACTGGCGCTCATGTATAAAACGTCGATGCTCGAACACTCCCGGGTTCTGTGTCCGAGTCTGTTCCCCTGGTTAAACAGCCTAACGCCCGAATCCAAGCGGATGACTAACTCCGGCGTTCGAGAAAAATAACGAACGTTTAACTCGGGCTCTAAACCATCGATCGTACAGCGCAGTGCCACTGCAAGAGGAAATTGGATTACGACATCCTGTTGTTTATGCTTTTAAACAGCGGGTCTAAAAAAAAAAACTAGCATGACCTTGTACTCTACTCTTGTACATTTCCTTCATGTTACACTTTCTTTAATTGAACAGCTTCCACGTCTGTACAAGTCGAGCGTAGAACAAGCTTCGAGGCTTTTCTTACACCTGGTCTTGAGGGAGTAAATTATAAAGAAAATAAATAAATAAATAAATAAATAACACATCTATCTAAAAATAAAAAGCTGTCTTGTGCAACCAGAACGTGCATCCTGCTCGGCTTTTGTGCAGCTTGCAGCTGAAGTATTTGGGTCAGTCACACAGCTAATTTGTTTACCGTAGCTGGCAAGTCCGTGCAGAAATTTCACACCCGCTGCTTTTTCCTCCATGAGCTGGAATGCTGAATATGTTCACGCTTGGCCTTGTGATACGGCGCAGGATGCTAGCATTGTCCCGGACGTGAGAGTGATCGGTTTTATAGACCGCTCTCAGAGCAAGACCGGGTGGCTGGGTTTTAATTCGTAGGTTTAATGTAAGAAAAGAAAAAAAAAAAAAAAAACAACAAAAAGAAAAACCCACCTTATTACAGTCCTTATTGACTCAGTACGAATGTCCCCCATGGCTGAGCTACGTGCGCCAGCCACGATGCGACCTGACTGACGCTAGAACGGTTTTTAGATCTTTCCGGAATCAGGAACAGAAGTATGTGGAAAAAATAAAAACCTGCTATAACTAACCTTTAAACATAACCTAGATGAGAGGAGATAAAGATGCTAGTCAGAAATATCCTAGTCTGGATCAATGAGCTTATCTAGCTAACTAGCTTGCCGTACATTTGTAACGGTTTTGAGGCATTCTTGACACACTTCGAATCTAAAACACCTTCATCCATCGACGTTCTGTCGATTTCACGCACAGCGACATTAAACACGCCGAAAAGCTCTGTTAAGACGTTCAGCGGTCGTTCCAACTAAACAATTCTGGCCTTACGTTTAAAAGTAGAATTTACTAAAAAGTACTAACGCAAAGTATTTACCCAAAAGGAGAAAAATAAATAATAAATCTTTTAAGCACCATGTGGAGTTTTTTTTTTTTAATAAAACCCTCTAAATACTGACTGTAAACCAGTTCGTGTTAGTACCCAGCAGTGTAGAACGGTACGTTCGGACGCAACGCTCCAGATGGTTGCTAAACAACGTTTCGATCTGGATGAGCAGCTTCAGATGTCTTCGAATTTACGTCGCGCGAATAAAAAATAAATAAATAAATCACGTGCATGGAGAAATGCAAAAAATTCAATAATGGAAGATACTTCAAACGAAAGCGCGATGACCCAACAGGCTCACGAAGACCGCGCGAACATTTATCTCCTCGGAATGGCATTAGCTAAGCTGACGTTAACGGCCAACGGTTCGATCCGATCCAAATCAGTAATCAAAGAAAGCCGTTACTGCGGCAAATGAACACAATTTTCCATAAAAAGTTTCAAACGTATTGCCTTGAGAACACGGTTAAACACGTTTTCTCTCCGTTTCCCTTCTGAGATAACGGACAGGAAACATCATGCCGTATAAACGCTACATTAATATCACAAAGAGCCTCCAGATGAAGTAAATGATAAGTGCTCTTCAGCACAAGCTTTCAGAGCAGTGCTAACACAAATCTAAACCATTTGTGTCAAACTCGATTCTTCTACTTACACGGCTGCGCGGATAACGCTCGTATTACACAGCGGGTGAAGAAGAAAAGAAGGAGGAAAAAAAAAACAAAAAAAGAAAGCCCGTTCTTTTGTGGCACAGATCCGTCAAAAATCATTAACTGTAAAATGAGTATGATGGTAGCAATGAGAGAGCTGTGCGAGGGTTCGATGTTCCTCCTGACAGGTGCGTCTGATTTAAATAAATAAATAGAGAGAGAGAGACTGGAAGGGACAGTAAAGCGAGGATAGAAAAGGGGAAAGGGAAGGACAGGAAATAAGGAAAGACTCGGTTGTCTCTGACCTGACTGACTCTCGATTATATTTCACGCGCACGGGCAGGTTCACGTCTCAGGCGTGTGACCAGCTGACCGATATTAAACCTGATGAAACGTGCAGCGTGAACCTTCGGCCAGGTTTATGGTTATAAATTCGAAAAATCTGTTGAGGGAATCACTCGAACAACTTCCTAAATTCTCCATGCACGGGTTCAGAGAGAGAGAAAAAAAAATGTGACGAAATGAAACGAATGAATGAAACTCATTCACCATCTATTGCCTTCTGAAGCTATAATTCATGTTCCCTCTCACACAGATGTGCTTCTCTTTTCTAACAGATACCAGTCAGCATGTTAGCAGACAGTAAATAGACCTGGACTTTGCTCTCAATAACAGAACGACTCTTAAACAGGCCTGCTGTACGACTGTACAGGTAAGAGTGAAGAGGGGAAAGAAAAAAGCCTTCATCTCTGATTTGACCCCAGACAGATTTCGCTTCCTATCGATTACCCATGCAAAGCCTAAACAGCTGTGTACGAGTTTCCTGTTGTTCAGCGGATTTGGTTAAAACTCACGACAGATCTAACAGCATGAACAGATGAAAGGGGAGGAAAAGCTACCTCCCAAACAAGGACTCAGAAATGTCAGCAGTTTGACTCAAATAAGCAACAGCACGCAAAATTCACTCACGGTGCTTTCATGTACGCAGAGGTTTAGTCCCTTAATTGAACCCTGGTGAGTTCTTGTTCTTGGTTGCCGTTCTATTGGGAGTCACGCTCGCTTAGAACCGAAAAAACGGCTTTGAGAACATCCGAGAACTCTAAAGCGAACCGACTCGTCCCGCGCAAAGCGAACCGATCACGCCGTTTGTTTTAGCATACATCTCATTTTGCCGCCCAGAGTTCTAGCGCTACAGAAACAGCACTGCAGATTTACGCTACTTTAACATAAATTAATTTAAAAATACATCTGAATAGACGCCCTCCTGAGAGGAAAATGTTAGCGGATAAACCGTCATTTTCATGTTGGACCGAGAAAACGGAGCTACTCAAAAATCGACGACGTGTTTTTAGCCACGTGACGCCGTCATGTTACCCATTCCACTCAAAAACAAACAAGATGGAGGACGATGTTGTACCGCAGCGGTTGCGCCCGATATCCAGTTTGACAGCGATGTTAAAGATTAAGCATTTTTAACTAATCGCGGGACGGAAATACGTATTTATGCACGTGCGGTATAGGGACGCGAGCGTTTTAAAACCAAAAAATATGCAGTTTTCAGATCTACCCGTATTAACGTGGACGTAGCCTTCAAACAAAAAGAGACAGAAAACACACGAATCTAAAGCATCTAATTCAGAGTTGCGTGAAAGTGCACCGAGACGGACCTTCGAGCGAAAGGAATGGATTCGAGTAAAAAACACGACGAGGAGCAGCTCTTACTTGATCAGACTCTTCTGCTTTTCTCTGGGAGACTTGATGATGCGTGCGCTTTTGCAGCCCTTCTTCGCTCTGGATTTCGAGGATCCCGCCCTGTGCTTGTGCAGCTGGGAAGAGCTGGGGAAACTCTCGGGGCTCATGACGCGCGGGATGTTCTTCTCGCCCCGCTCGCGTGCCCTGGCGATGGCCTCAGAGATGATGCGGTTGGCCTTCTGCTGCTTGTCTTCCAGTGACAACACCTCCATCTGCTGCTGCCGCTTGGGGACACGCTTCTCCGAGGAGGACGAGTGCGAGGACGAAGACGAGGAAGACGAGGAAGAGGAGGAGGAGGAAGAAGAGGAGGAGCTGCTTTTCATTGGTGGGCTGAGCAGCCGGGCCTGGTTGCTTGAACCATTAGTGTTTTTCGGAGGCTTGTGAGAAAGGGGGGAAAAAGAAAGAGAGAGAGAGAAAGGGAGATTAAGTGAATGCGTTTACATGCATCCTGAACACAGCATGCTGTTGGAAAAAAAATCTTTATTTAAATGCATGTTACATGTAATATTCAAACGTTGACGATTATTGAGAATATACTCGCCCTTACACAACTTTTTAAACACAATGCAAGACAAATAAATCGAATCCTGCATCGTTTATCTTTCATGGGAAGAGAAGGGAAGGAAATGGAAAGGGAAAGAAATGTGAAAGGAAGGGCAAGAAATAGGAAATGAAATATAGAGAAAGGGATGAGGGAAGGGAGTATAGAGGAAGGGATAAGAGAAGGAAACTGGAAGGGAAGAAGAAGGAAATAGGAAAGGAAGTATAAAGGAAGGGAAGATGATGGTAAGGGCAGGGAATAGGAAAGGGAGGTATAGAGGAAGGAAATAGGAAGGGAAGAGGAAGGAAAGGAGGTACAGCGGAAGGGAAGGCAAGAGTATGGAAAGAAACCAGGAAGAGAAGGAACGGAACTACGATACTACCGCCATAATATTTTAATGCCTGCACTGAAAGGAAAAAAAAGGGGGGGGGGTTATTTAAAACAGTACAAAGCATTAGCATCAAATCGGCTGCTTCCAATAAAATAAAAAAGAGAAAAAAAAAGGTGTATCGTGATGTAATTTATTACGATATCGGTATTAAGTAATCATATTGCCCAGCCTTAACAGTGCTCCACACGGAGAACTTTTACCCTCCGGTAGAGAAGAGCCAAGAAGAACATGGTGGTCCTTTCAGTAATCAAATTCAGCATAAAGCCTGCTGTAATGTACATGAGTTGGGTTCACACACACACACACACACACACACACACACACAACACACACTCTCTCTGTAAGGGAATTGGACACGGGTAGGCTGATGTACAGCAGAACAAAAAGAACAGTCCTCATCAAGTACGCTTTATACGTCATACTGCAAACGGAACTCCTGCAACACGTTTCTTTTCCTCCGCACAGTCGGAGCAACAGGCTCTCATCGCAGGACTCGAGCTCGCACGGCCTGAGGAAAAATACTCACAAGTTCGAGTTTAAACCCAAGACCTCGCTCATTCGGGCAGCGGTGGTGTGCTCCCTTATTTCCCTTCCTCTACACCTCCCTTACCTTCATCTACCCTTCCTTTCATATTTCTCTTTTCCCATTTCCTTCCCATCCTCTTCCCCCTCCTTCCTTTCCTATTAACTTCTAATTTCCCTTCCTGTACACCTCCCTATCCTATTCCCTGCCCTTACCATCCTCTTCCCTTCCTCTAGACTTCCTTTCCATACTTTCACATTCCTTTCCTACTTCAATCTCTTCTTGTTTCCTTCCCTTCCTCAATATTTCATTTCCTATTCCCTGCCCTGCCTTTCACAATCCCTTCCTATTTCCTTCCCTTCCTCTGTACTTTCTTTTCTATTTCCTTCACCTCCCTTCTCTTCCTATGAAAGCTTGGAGATGCCACCCACACACTCCGCTTCAAAACAAGGGAAATCCTCCATGTCCCCCCCGGCTAAATAATAAAGCTTCTTCGCTCTGGAACACACACACACACACACACACACACACACACACACACACACACACACACTTTAATCCTGGGCCTGTCGCTGAATGGGAATAACGTGTACACACATGTGCACGTGAGATTTTCACAGAATGATAACGCTAAAAATATTACCGCTTTACCGTATCGCTCTGTTAAACCCCCCACTTAAAATCACGCAAGCCGGAAACGAGAATTAAAGGTCAAATCTCTTTGCGCCAACCGTAAACATGTATGCGAGTGTGTGTGTGTATAGAATTATAACAAAAATCAGAAGCACAACAAAGATTACATCTACATCGAATAAATTCTTATCTTCCGATTTTTCCTCAGAGTTACTTTTCTATTAAATCGTCAGTAATCATTTCATTGTTTTCATAAACTGAAAGAAATCATAGCTGCGAGGAAAGGTGTGCTCAAAGACCCCCCAAAATAAAATAAATAATAAACTAGCATGCTAGCAAGGCAATTTGCAGCGGCGCTTAGCCGAAATTAGACAGCGGTTTTGTTAAGTGTTTTTCTGCGAGCGTTTACGCCAGCGGCAGATTAAACACGGACAAAATCCCAATTCAGACGTGATTAAACGTACACGCGGTCCTGGGACGATCTATAATTTTAAAAATGCACCTCGCCATTGTACTTCCTGGCGG
>CM022754.1:4401043-4408543 GCA_012411365.1 Ameiurus melas
TTTGAGATACAGCGTGGGACCAGAAAAGATGACGTGATTGCCATGGAATCAGTCCGTTTATACACAAGTAGGTCATTTATCAGTGAATCAATCACAGATGACTGGTCTTGGTGGATACTAGCATCTTTTTGTGCGTGTCTGTGTGTGTGTTGGGGGTCAGAAATAGTACCAAATTCAGACGTATGTCATGACGGTTCAATCAATCTTGGCTTGTTATTAAAAGATATGCCTTTTTTTTTTAAATCATTTTTACAGGAGTATATTTAGGACGGAGATAACGGGTCACTCGTACAGTACGCTCTGTAGAGAAATGTAGAAGTGTAATGAAGTTAAGAGTTCGAGCTACACCCAAACATGAAGGACTGGGGATGATGGATGGTGATGCCTCCACTGCCTACGAGTGTATTCCTTCTTCTTACTAATATGTTTGGCTGAAAGACCATTAAATTAGACTTCAGACAGGAAGGAAGTTATTGAAGAATAACCATTTCAGACATTTGACCTTGATAGCTCTTGATATAAATCCTACAAACATTCATCGTCTTGTTCTTGCGATATACTGCGCTGTATATAGCGGACAGACGCATGGATGGATGGATGGATGGATGGATGGATGGACGGACACCCTGAAAAAATTATTCCTTCACCACCTAGTGGCAGAAGCAAAAGAAAAAAAAAAAAAGACAACCGTACCTAGAATGACTTCAATCACATTTTAAATGCAGAATAGTGTTGAAATCAACACGCAACATGTCTGTGTCTAAGAAAAGCACACAAAGAATCACAACAGCAGTCATGTGTGTTCAAATGAATGATAAATATCTTAAAGTTTAAAAAAAAGGAAAGAAAGTAATGTGTTCAGCAAAAAGGGGGGAAAAAAGAGATCGGACACTGAAACACATACAGCGTGTGTGTGAGGGAGAGAAAGAGAGAGAGAGAGAGTGTGTGTGTGTTTGTGTGGCAGTAATGTGCTGGCAGTGAGCAGCAGGGGGAACAGACACATGCTGGCACAGTCCCGTGGCCTAAATGGCACAGGCTCCATGGCAACCAAACAGTTAATATGCAAATGAGATGAAGTAGCTGTGCTCTGACAGGGGGAGGGGTTTGGATAAAAGGGGCGGGGTTGTCTCAAAAACTGAATAGTTTTTGGGGGGGACAGAGAGAGAGAGAGAGAGAGAGAGTCAGTGAGAGAGAGAAACAGTGATAGAGAGATAAAGCGAGAGACAGAGCGTGAGAGCGAGAGGGAAACAGTGAGAGAGACAATGCAAGAAACAGAGTGAGAGAAACAGAAACAGAGTGAGAGAGACAGAAAGAGAAACAGAGTGATAGTGACAAAGCGAGAGAGAAGAAACAGAAAAGAGAGAGAGGCAGAAATATAGAGATAGAAACAGAGAGTGAGAGAGAGAGACAGAAACAGAGAGAGTGATAGAGAGAGAGAACTTGGGTTCATCCAAGTTTTCACAACAAACTCTTGCTTTCACTTTCGAATCCTCCGAAGTCCATCAGAAATGAATCAACCGTGGAGAAATTCTATTACACAGCAATCATATCATTACAGGAATCTGTGTGTTCAGTTAGAGCTATAAACATGATCATTCAAACCCCGCCCCCCAAAAAAACATTTAAAAGAGACCCTTAACAAAACTACTACAGTATACACACCCGTCTGTGGGATGTGGGCTAATGGCGTGTGGTTATTAATATTCTTATGAAACGTAACAGAGCTGAGCCTTCTAATAACGCACACGTCCATTACACAACAGACTACGGTTCACACCTTTTTCCCACAGAAATATCAGCACTGATGAACGTATGCTGAACGCATGATGAACACATGAACATATGATGAAGCATGATGAACGTATGATGAACATACGATGAACGCATGATGAACGTATGATGAACGCACGATGAACGTATGATGAACGTACGATGAACGCACGATGAACGTACGATGAACGCAACGATGAACGTATGATGAACGTACG
Source organism: Ameiurus melas (assembly GCA_012411365.1). NCBI lineage: Eukaryota > Metazoa > Chordata > Actinopteri > Siluriformes > Ictaluridae > Ameiurus > Ameiurus melas. The sequence goes on from CM022754.1 coordinate 4,403,032, forward strand.
ATGAACGCACGATGAACGTATGATGAACGTATGATGAACGCACGATGAACATACGATGAATGTACGATGAACGTATGATGAACGCATGATGAACGTATGATGAACATACGATGAACGTACGATGAACGTATGATGAAGATGAGTAGATGAACACGTGAACATACGAAGGAAAGAGTAAGTACGGTAAGCGATGACATACCATGAACATGTAGATGAAGATCGTGAACTACGGAGATGACATACGATGAGTGTCGCACATGAACATATGAAGATAAAGGAACGTAATGAACGCACGAACATACGGTGAACGTACGGTGAAGAAGCGATACATAGATGATGAAGTATGATGAACATACGATGAACGCACGGTGAACATAATGGGACCATGACATACGGAAGAACATACGATGAACGACGTGTAAATCGATGACGCACGGTGAACATAGGAACGTATGATGAACATACGATGAACGCATGGTGAACATACGATGAACGCATGATGAACATACGATGAACGCATGGTGAACATACGATGAACGCATGGTGAACATACGATGAACGTATGATGAACATACGATGAACGCATGGTGAACATACGATGAACGCATGATGAACATACGATGAACATACGATGAACGTATGATGAACGCATGATGAACATACGATGAACGTATGATGAACGCATGATAGCGCATGATGAACGCATGAGGAACATATGAACGCATGATAAAGCATGATGAATGCGTGATGAACGTACGATAGAGCATGGTGAACGCATGATAAAGCATGATGAACGCACATACAACGGTGATATACGCTGTGTGCTAGTTAACCTAATATAGATTAGAGTGTCATGGGCTGCAGGAGAAAGATTACGCTCCATAATTAGGACTGGAGCTGTGGACTAATGTGTAGTCTGCTGAGAAGAACTTTGGAGAGAGAGAGAGAGAGACAGAGATGGAGAGAGAGACAGAGAAAGAGAGAAGGACAGTGAGAGAGAGAGACAGAAAGATAGAGACAGAGAAAGAGAGAAGGACAGCGAGAGAGAGACAGAAAGAGAGAGACAGAGAAAGAGAGAAGGACAGCGAGAGAGAGAGACAGAAAGAGAGACAGAGAAAGAGAGAAGGACAACAAGAGAGAGAGAGAGACAGAAAGAGAGAGACAGAGAAAGAGAGAAGGACAACAAGAGAGAGAGAGACAGAAAGAGAGAGACAGAGAAAGAGAGAAGGACAACGAGAGAGAGAGAGACAGAAAGAGAGAGACAGAGAAAGAGAGAAGGACAACGAGAGAGAGAGAGACAGAAAGAGAGAGACAGAGAAAGAGAGAAGGACAACGAGAGAGAGAGAGAGACAGAAAGAGAGAGACAGAGAAAGAGAGAAGGACAACGAGAGAGAGAGACAGAAAAAGAGAGAGAGACAGAGAAAGAGAGAAGGACAGAGAGAGAGAGAGAGACAGAAAGAGAGAGAGACAGAGAAAGAGAGAAGGACAACGAGAGAGAGAGAGACAGAAAGAGAGAGACAGAGAAAGAGAGAAGGACAACGAGAGAGAGAGAGAGAGAAAGAGAGAGACAGAGAAAGAGAGAAGGACAACGAGAGAGAGAGAGACAGAAAAGAGAGAGAGACAGAGAAAGAGAGAAGGACAGAGAGAGAGAGAGAGACAGAAAGAGAGAGAGAGAGACAGAAAGACAGAGAAAGAGAGAGAGAGAGAGAGATGAGCACAATCTGATTAATGAAACAGGACATGATGTGTAGCAGTGTTTCCTGAACCCATTAAACATGGCAGCAGCTATTAATGACCCGTAGACGACAGAACACTGGCAACCCAAGCCCCCTAGCGAGGCCCTTTCCATCTCTTACTCTCTCTCACACACACTCTCTCTCTCTCTCTCTCTCTCTCTCCACACACACACCACACTCACACACTCAGTCACTCACACACACACACACACACACACACACACACACACACACACACAGTAGAGGCACCAGTAACTACAGTGCACAGTTCTCTTGAGAGGACCTTTCCAACATATGCACACATACACAACCTACACCTGAAGCTAACTCGGACTCGAACCCGAGCAGCAAGAAGGAAATATTTCTGCTCTTTTATTTATTTTATATATTCATTTATTTACTTAACAAATTAAAAAAACAAAAAAAAAACATTTTCCTTGAAGGCACCAACACAAATCTCCACGCAAGGTCAAAACTGTCAGATTGTCCTCTACTTGTGGGAACATTTGGTTCTCACCAAGATATAAACACACACACACACACACACACACACACACACACACACACAACACACACACACACACACACACACACACACACACACACACACACACACACACACAGTAGAGCACCAGTAACCACAGTGCACAGTTCTCTTGAGAGGACTTTCCAACATATGCACATGCACACGAGTAGCACATCGGCTAGCTTGGCTCCCTGAAGACACTCTCTCCATGATATCCGCACACACACACACACACACACACACACACACACAAACACACACACACACAAACACACACACACAAACACTCACCCCCAAACACACACGTCTATATGTCTTGGCAGGGGTTTTAGATGGCTACATCACTGCTTAGCTTAGCATTTAACACACTTTCTTCATCTCTCCAGCTGATTCCGCAAACCTTCATGTGCTAAATGTGCTGCGTTGTAGAAAAAGGAATCACAAACAGAAGAGCGGCCATCCACGCGCGTGCTCACGATACGGGTGGATCCAAAGTATAAATGTTCGACTAATGGACACTTCCAGGGATTCTCTGCACCGTTTTTAACTCTGAATGGAAAAAGAAAGGGCGCCTGTTGAGAACCGGAGTTCAGTGTAGGTCAAATTCTAGCACTTTGCAGTCACCGATCCGGCCAGTTGGAGGTAAGAGGTAAGAAGCATGGATGCGTATCTGGAGGAAACACGGTGAGAATGTGAAACCGGAGCTCCAGAGGAATAACCGTGAGGCACCGAGACGGCGTGCGGTGACACCGTGTACACTCTACATGACATTTAAAAAGTCCCCATGAAATGGCTTCTTAGCTGTGATTTGATTCTGTATGCTGACGGATTTCCCTCTGAAAAGGGAAGTCAGAATGACATCACGGTGAACCGCTTTGACTGACGTACATGACAGAATAACGTTCGAGAAACACCACACCCCTGCTGAATCGAAACAAACCTGAGAGTAGCTTAGCGAGCTAGCAAGATATGGAGAAGATATTCGATTAACCTTGACCGCATATTCGTTCCTCTCTCTTCAAAAAGAATAAACTCCATCCGTTTTTTTCCCCCTCGGTCCGACGATCCACGTTTACTGCTAACAAGAAAAAGAACCAATGAGCTACTACTGTAACGCGAGACACCGCCTCTGGGGGCGGGGCTTACGTCTTTCATAGAGAGCATTTAGTTGTCATCCAGGTGTATCCGTTTTAAGCGATTTCAAGGAGGTCTAAAGATAAAGACGCTTTTAGTCACGATGAACGATTTGGCTAGTTAACGCCGTCATTTACGTTTTAACTTTCACATGTTAACAAAGAATGCCCTGCGATGGACTGGCACCCTTTCCAGGGTGTATCCCGCCGTGTGCCTGATGCTCCCTCGGATAGGCTCCAGGTTCCCCCGTGATCCTGAAGAAGGAGTAAGCGGTTGAAGATGGATGGATGGATGGATGGATGGATGGATGGATGGATGGATATTAAGAAAGAATTATTATCTCATGACATGTACCGAGAGCAAACCAAGAGTAACCCGGTCGTCTAACCATCACAATTTGGCCCTTGTCAAAGTTAGTCTTACGCTTGCCCATTTTTTCTGCTTCCAACACGTCAACTTCCGAGAACTGACTCTTCACTTGCTGCCTAATACTGCATATCCCACCTCTTCCCAGGTACCAGTGTAATCAGAGAATCAATGTTATTCGCTTCATCTGTAACCGGTTTTAATGTTATGGTTGATTGGTTGGTTTGTGACTCATATCTACTGGAAATAAACCTTCCGGATCACATATGTGATTTTAAAAAAATGTATGGCGACGTAGGGGCAAACGGGTCGGTGATACTGATAAAGGTCTAGTGGTCTTGAACTGCCAGAACTGATCATCTCCTCGTCTGTCACTATATAAAAAAAAAAAAGTCCCTATTCCCGTTCCGCAGAGCGAGTGATATTTATAGTAATCATCCTATAAAGATTTCCTTCCATGGTCAGAACATTCACGTTGCTATACCAACATCTGCCTCAATTAGAAATGAGATTATCTGCCCTCAATTAGAAAGCAGGCATTTATTTATGTATTTTTACTTCGAACTACTAGCTCAAAATGTTATACTACTTCTATATGAAAGGGTGCCAATAATTCTAAACGCCACTGCGAGTTAAACAGCAGCCTGACATGTTTGCCTATGTGATTCCCCCCCCCACACACTTCCTGTAGCGAGAGCAAACAGGTGCCCGCGGGATTAACATGCAGGCACACACCCCACGTTCCACTTATCACAGTCAGATCACCATCTCTCTCGACTCGCAGGACCACGCATGCAAATGTGCCGAGGCACCGGGGGCCAAACCTTTTTTCAGTCATACGTAGCGGAGCAGTACTGAAAGCTGCGTTTGTTCTTTTTCATAGGGCACGCTCACCTATCTCTGACCTTCTCTGAACTTTGGTGAACTTCTGTAACGATTAATACCGCAGCGCAGTTGAATACTCGATTCTGATTGGTCGCAAGGTGTTGATTCGTTTTCTATAACAGCAGCGGTGATTATAAATCAAATCGCAGGTTTACGTGAATTCGCGTTGCTCTGGTACTGTACGTGTAGTGGTTTCTATAACGACAACTAATTCAGAGGGACTACACGACTATTAGATGAGCATGTTGCTTAGCCTATTGATTTAATAAAGAAAACATATCATCGACATTTTCTGCGACGAGACCTTTATTTAATATGTTCGGAAGGGGTCTCCAGCACCAGAGGTAAAGGCGTAACTGTAAAGTGGAGACTTTTCCGAATCGATAGGACTGAGGACATTGTGCTTTCTTGGGTTCTCGGTATCAAGCTACATGTTTAGATCATCTCTTATGAACTTTAAAAAACTCTGATGGAACGGCTCGTTTATAGCTGCTGTGGCGTAAGTGATAACGGGAACTAACCCGAGTTGCGGAAGTTAAAGAACAGTAAACGTAGCTTATATATCAAAAATATCATGTAGTCATGTAGTGTTAAAGTCATTTTGTGTTGAGTAAAAGTTGCGTCATCATTTAGGACTGCAGAACTGGGGGAAAGTGCAAAAGTACCTCTATTTTACAATTACATTTTATCTACAAATAGAAATAAATCTAACAAGGTGGACATGACATTAGGGTTGTCCCATGACGATCCAATCAACAAACAAACAAAAAAGCCAATGGATTTTTTTTTCAGTGTAACTATACAGCTACACAACACTATAAAGCTATATTTTCCCTATGATAAAAATAAATAAATAAAAATGAAC
>CM022754.1:4413543-4426043 GCA_012411365.1 Ameiurus melas
GTGTCATTGAACCTTCCAACAGGACAACGATCCCAAACATATCTCAAATTCCACCAAGGCTTGGTTGCAGAAGAAGTCCTGGAAAATTCTACAGGGCCATCACAGTCACCTGACTAGAAAATCTCTGGTGGGATTTGAAGAAGGCGGTTGCAGCACGCAAACCTAAGAATATTACTGAACTGGAGGCCATCGCTCATGAGGTATGTGCTAAGATTCCTCAGGAACACCGCCAGAAGCTCTGCATCTCGTCTGCAGCAGGTCGTAACAGCAAAAGGGTGCTCTAAGTACTAAAGATGCTCGCCATGAAGGGGTCGAATAAGTTTAAAACTGGAGAAATCATTATAAGTTGCATTTTCAGTTTAATTCGGGGAAACCGCTTGAAGCATTCGTCGTGATTAATTATTTCGATCACGTTTGTTTAATTTGTTCTATCGCAAAAAGCCGAAAGTCTGTACATTTTGACAGTAAACCTGATTTGATTTGCAATGGGGTTGAATCATTTTGATTGTAACTATACATAGCCAATGTAACTTGCCAGCCAGCTTATATTGATTTAGATTAGATTTTTCTCATATCGTATATTGGCAGCTATTTTAACATCCCAAAGTTCACAACACTGAACTCATGTTTACTCTGCTCAGAATCGTTTGTCCTAAGTATAGCGGTGTGGTCATACGGTGATGTCACATAAAACAGATCAAGATTGATCACTGAGAGAACATTTTGTTAACACTCACTGTCAATAAAATAGGGACAGATTCGCCGCATTCCTAAAATTGCCGCTTGTACATTGACAAATATTCGCAAACAGTGTTGTTTGTGTGTCAAGTTATATAACAAATTAATTAACAACTCACTGTCTCTATATTTTATAACCTCCCTCGAAGACACCAGGTATGTGGCGATACTGTATGAGTCGGATATAAACAGACAAAGGTGTGTGATGGTTGATACGATATTTTCTGTGAGATTTAAGGAAGGAGTCTCCAGTGTCAGTTACTGTGAGAATTAAAGTTTCCTTCAAGTTTAACGCCACTGGAAAGGACAGAGGGGCTTGTAGTTTCTCAATAACATGACAAATTGATTGCTTACTGTAACATACGGTAAACGATAACAGGAACTACCTGGATTCGTGAATGCAACAGTAAACGGATATATTTATTGAAAAATACATACAAGTGTACGTATATTTAAATATTTACATTTACATAACCACCGACATGCAGAAATTTACGGATTCTGTAAGAAAGCAAATTTCATGGAAATCAGTCGGGATAGGCTCCAGGTTCCCCGTGACCCTGAAAAGGAATAAGCGGTTGAGGATGGATGGATGGATAGATGGATGGATGGTAAACGAAGTTCCAGATGATTTCATCAAGGTAGAGACTTGCATCTCCATAGACTCTGCATCTCCATAGACTTGCACCGATGAGCAATTCTCACATCTGCTAATGTGGCTAGGGCCTTGATGTATGAAAGAAGCAACAGCGGCTAACACGGCATCTACATTTCCTCTATCTATAGTTCAAATGTTTACGGTTGTGAAGATTACTGTCGCTAGGCAACTGAGAAACATGGACAGTAAGCATAGGCTAGCTTATAACCGATGCTGCCAATGTATCTAGCAAGCACGAAGCCTTTCAATTGTTTTTACAACTCATGTAAAGAAAGGTACACCGACAGTAGAAATGAGTCGAAATTGGCCAGAATATCAAATTTCCCTCGGATGACTAATAATAAACTGAGCATCAAATGCAAAGTAAACTTCTATGGGCTTTACACACATTGCATCATGAATGTCAACACTGTGTCACGATTAGGAGAAGGTGGTGAATATCACATGAGTGGGTTGTTTAATTTGAATTATAATGTAAATATTACCAAAACAAGGTAGCAATAATACTGTGTGATTTATATAATATTAAAAACTAGCAACAAAGCTTGAAGGTGCAGCCCCTGGAACACTCATTCATAACTAACGTACTAGGAAGAAATACTGAGTATATTTCTCATTCCCCCCTCTCTCTCTCTCTCTCTCTCTCTCTCTATTCATCTCTCTGCTCGTCTGAGTGTCACCGACTCACATTGTGCATCTGTCGGCCCTCTACACTCCACTGCACATGAATAGCTCCGTCGAACCTTCATCCACTCTCTTACTCTCCGTTTCCCCCTCTCTACAGGAAGTCACACAATACGTACATCCTGCCTAAGCTTTAATTAAGGACCCGTACGGACAAACAAATTAACTCAGCAGGCCTTCTGCTTATGTGTCCGTCTGCTCTCCGACTGTCTATTTACCGACGGCCACTGATCTGCTTCCATTGATGACTTATGAATTTGAACATATATCTCCTGTCCTTATCATAATAAATAATAACTATTAATAACTATTATAACTAAGTATTATTATTATTATTAGTAGTAGTAGTAGTACTAGTAGACGGCACTGATCCGATACACAGAATCAGTATCAGGCCGATACCAGCAAAAATGCTGGATCGGATATCTGAGAAAAGAAGAATGAATTTGATCCGATTCTGTAATAACGGAAAAGATTAGAATTATATATATATATATATATATATATATATATATATACATACATACACACACACACACATACATACATAGTGCCCTCCTCTAATATCGGCACTCTTGGTGAATATGAACAAAGAAGGCTGTGAAAATTTGTCTTTATTGTTTAACCTTTTGATCTTTTGTTAATAAAATTCACAAAAACACTCTTTAATGCTTTTGCCACTTCCAATTATGTGAAGCTCAACAACCTTTTGCCGCACATCACAGCTATATTCCTTGGTCTTACCCATTGTTATGAATTTGGCCTATGTGTTACCTCATATGTATTTATACCCCTGTGAAACAGGAAGTCAGGTATCAGTAGGGGAAAAAAAGTGATATTGTGCTACCTCTAATTATTATCATTATTATTATTATTATTAGTAGTAGTATTAGTAGCAATAAATAATAATAATAACAATAATAATAAGTTTCATATAGCATCTTTAATACGTCACAGTGCTATATATAGTGAAGCAAAAGAAAAAAAAAAACAAGGATTAAGGAAATTAAATATTAAAATAAATCAGAATTAGTAATCAATTCTTATCTTTTATAAAATAAAAAAAAATTAAAATAGGCAAATAATGATTGCTTACTAAATAATAGCAGTGTGGAGTAAAAAAAAACAGGGAGACCGTCACAATTAGAATGGTGTGTGTGCGTGCATATATATATATATATATATATATATATATATATATATATATATATATATATATATATATATATAAATATAAAATGAATGAAAATAAAATGTAAAAAGTGAAGAATATGATGTGATAAAGGACTAACAGTAAGTAGTTCTACGTGTAAAGTGTACCAGCTTATGTGTGTGCTTGGATACGTGTCTGGCAGAGGAATAGGACAAGGTGTGCTGCATGTATGAGTGCATGACGGGTTGTGTGTACTGGCAAATTGAGTGCTCTCTCTCTGTGTGTGTGTGTGGTAAACCTCACAAGCACTATGTGTGTGTGTGAGGCAGCTGAACCTCTGAGCCTTGGCTCTCTGTGTCAAGCACAAGCCTGTGGGGAAACTGAGGCTGAACTAAGGATTGCCTCCAGCAGGCCTGGTTAACAGCATTTCCTCCAACCCCCACCTTCCTCTTTCTCTCTCCACTTCATCCTCTGCTTGTCTTCACTGATTCCTCATTCTCTCCATCCCCCCACTTTGCAAGTCCACCAGACAAGTCCACCACCCACAAACACGAACAAACATTCAGCCACATGAACACTAATGCAAACAAGCCGAAAACATCTACCCCCGCACTCCAACCCTCCAGAGTGCATGCTGAAGTGGTGGCCCTCGGCTGGCCTGACCGACATCTTGTTATAGCCTTAAGCATGCTTAAGCCACGTAAGTCCTGAGCACACTGCTGCCACTCTTAATCAGCTGCTAGCTGGACTGTCTGAAAACCTCTGATAAGGAAAGTCTCAAGCACCAGGAGTCCTTTTCCTTCCTTTCTCTATCTCCGTCCTTGTCTCTTACCTTTGGCTGGCTGTCCGTCTAATTTATGGCTTGCCTTTAGCTTCTTAAAATACCTTTTTATGAAGGTGCGCTATTTTATTTCTCTCTAATAATACCACACACCAGGTTGGGAGTCAATATTGCCAGGCCATATTCTGAGACATCAACACTCTTTTTTTTCACGTTTTCTTAACTGTATTTGTCCTCCCTTAAAGAGGGTGTTTATTTTGGTCCATCTAGTCCACTCTAAACCACATTAAAATGGCTTCGGTAATAAGACAATATAATATCTATAATCTTGATAAATAGCTTTCTGAGATATTGTAGGTGTTACAAAATCTTTTTATAACATTGTTTTTTAATATTATAATTACGGACTCTGATTGGAAGTAGCTGATTTCATGTTAGCGTGTTGTACGAGTTTAAATCTTTAAAAAAAGTGAGATGTTCAGCGTCGACATTTCAGTTGCTTCAAGAAGCAAATGAATTCACAACAAAAGTCATCCAAAAGTAAATCACGGATATTCAGACTTTTGGCAATATTCAATATCCAAAACCGCTTGAGCGGTTTTCCATTCAGTTAGGAACATACTACAACTCTTCCGAAGTTACTTTAAACGTAAAAATACAGTATAAATATAAATATAGGTATGAATGATCTTACCTGTGCCTTACACCGCAAAGTTAGCGAATCCTTAAAATCCACATCTTCCTCTCCTTCTGAATCGTTTACTGTTTTCCCTCGAGGTTCTTCATCGTGTCCTGTGTCGTTCCAGCTGGACGTCTCCTCCTGAACAAAAGCTTCAAGCTCAGGCAGAAGCTCTTCTTCCAGGATATTATGTCTCTCTCCTATTGCCCCAATGCCTCTATGCTGATGATCTAGCAACGAGACCTCTTCCAGACCCTGAAACCCACTACCGCTGACCCGGTGGCTGTTTTCTATCTCGTGTGAGAACGGACCGTTTGTTGTAGAGAAAGAAGACAGACCTTCTGAGAACATCTCAGAAGCACCATAAGCATCCTGGACTGGCTTAGAAGGCTGCATGGTACGGAAAGGACACTCCTGAGGATGGCTTCGGGGAACCTGGATCTGACTCCCCTTTTGCTGTTGTTCCATTACAGGATCTGCCATGAACAGGCAACTGGAATTACGAGTAGCAATTTCAGAACCAGGTGGGATGGTGCTGTGAGGATGTGATGAAGTTACGACAGGAGGAGGTTGACCAGGAAAGGAATATTGAGAGGAAGCGTAAGATGAAGCCATACTAGCTGAACAGGAAGACAGGGTATAGGCTGCAGGGGAAGACTGGACGTGGTACCCTAGATTATTGTCCTCGGTGTCTGGAACACCACGGAACCCTTGTACCGTTTGAGCCATCTCAAACCCACTTTGTTGCTGAGATGTTGCGGCAATCATCGGTACATCGAGGTAAGACTTGGACTGTGGATCAACCCCTGGATGAAAAGGGCTTCCCTGCGAATTAATCACACTGAGGTGACCTTGGTGGGATGCGACATTTCCTTGGTAGTAGAAGTTGGGATGGTCCGGATAGCTCTTGGTATGTCGGTTTAAAGTCTGGGGGTTAATTTGTTGTTGGGGCATCTGGTGCTGAGCTGACAGTTGATGCTGGCTCAAAACCTGATGACCCTGTTGAAGGTGTGAATGTTGCTGATTGAACTGATGCCGTTGTTGGCCTTGACGATGCGGAAATTGCTCTTGAAATGGTTGCTGACGCAGATGTTGCTTATGCCGTTGCTGCTGATGCTGTTGAAGCTGCTGATGCTGATGCTGCAGCCGCTGATGGTGGTAGGCATTTGCTCTCCGCTCCCCCCATATAGGACTGTTGTTGGGATACAGTCCGTTGGTCTGAGGCGCTTGATTCATGGTTGGGTTTTGAAAATGGGACTGCTCGTTCATGAAAACGCCCCCGACACTGCTGTCTCCTCCTTGGGTAGGAAAAGACTGTGTCATGGACGTCTGGACTTTCATCCCAACAAACTGCCCCATTTGTTGACGGTAGTCTACCCCATGCTGGTTAGCAGATGGCAGAGAACCTGCCACCAGTCCAGGGTGTTTCTCAGCGTCCACTGCATTGAGCTGCAGAGGGTCAAACTCTGAGCCAAGGTCCAGCTCATCTGCCAAGGAAACATGGCCTGAGGTAAAACAATCCTCGAAAATGCTGGGGTCCCCAAAGAAGTCCATTATGCAATCAGTTGTAAGTGTTGCATAGAGTTCTGGCTTCTATATATGTCCATGTGACAGGACAGCCAAGTTCATTGTCCTACTGCAGGATGTGTCCTTTGCAAACCCATCAGGATGTGTCCATTGCAAACCCGTCTCTGCAGAGAGACAAAAAGTATTACTCAAACCTTCTAAACACTATTAGCTACTTGTTAGAGTTAAAACTAGAATAATGACAGATCAGGAAAGATATTTTAGGTATTCAGAAGGATATTCTGAGGACCCAAGATGATATCCTACATTACTGAACAAAACTTGCAAGTATATAGACGAGCGTGATTACTATAACAGCTACACACCGAATGGCTTTACATACAATGCTACCGTTATCAGTTGGCACGGAATAAAAAAAAAAAAAAGTACTAAAATGAATCCCTTAAAAATGAGTAGACTAAACATGGTGTTAATAACAAAACTCATCACTAAACCACCCATCCTACAACCAACAACCAAGCCACAGCGTGATTTAACCTACACTAGAGCGACTAGGTGTCAAACCCGAATGAGTCAAAGGAAATTTCATAGCACCTCTATTATGACTCATTAGATTCAGGACATCTTATCAATGAAAATAACTCTACTGATGTGTATTTTAGGAAGTACGTGTAGCACAATAGTCCCTAGACATTGACAAATATGTTTCCTTGCCACCTGTGAAGGTCAGCCCATGGTGTACCCATTTTGTTTGCGCTAGTTCTGCCCTACTATGTCAGAACCAATTGATATAATGGATGCCTTCTTAGAATATACATATACTTAACTACGAATTCTTATCATAAAACAAAAAATCTGAGAGTTTTGACTTCCTTCCTGATCCAGACAGATTTACTTTCTTTTTTCTCATAACTAGATGCTTTCACATTTGTTGCGCTGTAGTTAATGAATAATATGCTTTACTGAATAACATGATGCTAAGTCAAGTAAGGAATAAAACAGAAAAAATAATAATATAGGAAAATAAACAATGGCAACGTGACATGAAGCTGAGTTACAGTTACCACCACTGAGTTGATTTGTTTTCCTAGAACAACATGGTTTTATTCCACTCACGCCACAGCAATTTGTGACTACGATTTTTATTTATTAAAAAAAACCCAACAACAATATGCCATATCCGGTTACAATCTGCGCAACAAGCTAGTTCCCGTCATCACGTACTTTTTTATTGTGATTAAAAATCGTAAAGAAACACATGTAAATGATTCACATGGAAATGAATCGCTTGATTATGAATCACATGAAAATTAATCACATGTAAAGGAATCCCCCGTAAATTGATCACATGAATATGAATCACATGTAAATGAATCATTTGAAAGTGAATAAATAAATTAAAGACAAAAATTGTTCGCTCACTTTCTCTTGACGTTTATATGACAAAAGAAGTGTGGAAACCGCAAAGCACAAAATCAAAGTCCTCCGCCCTGAAGAATTTCTTATGGCGGAAAACCTAAATGAACAGCTTTAACTCAGATTGGCTGTCACTGATTATCATTGGAGTGTCCACCATACGAGTTCCTGAGACTTAGGTGTTACTATAGAAACTAGAGATGGCACTGATCTGATACCCGGTAAAAAGGTAGAAGGTAGATCAGATTGTGGAGAAAGCATATGGGATATCAGATCCTATAACAAATGGCAAATTGGAACTCAATTTGGAAGAAATAAAATTTTTGGAACTGGAAATCCATACATAATAAGAGACTTGACTGTTTTTTTTTTCTTCCTATTGATAAGACAGATTTTATTCTATTTATACTTTAACGTAAGTCATTTTTGTGTGAGGGAGTTTAACTGTGAAGTGCTGTGAAAGCGCAGTAGTTTTTAAGGAAACATTTTCTCATGGGGGACAACGACAGTGGTTTAGTGGTTAACACGTTTGCCTCGCACCTCCGGGGTGGGGGTTCGAATCATGCCCAGTGTGCACAGAGTTTGCATGCTTCGGGGGTTTCCTCTGGGTACTCCGGTTTCCTCCCCCCATTCCAAACACCTGCGCTGTAGGGTGACCGGCATTTCCAATTTGTCTGTAGTGTGCGAATTGTGTGTGCGATTGAATTGGCGCCCTAGTGGTCCAGGGTCTCCTTCGCCTCGTGCTCCGAGTTCCCTGGGATAGGCTTCAGTGAACCGGACCCTGTGTAGGATAAGCGGTATGGAAAATGGATGGATTATCAGATCGGTATCTGTATTGGCGGATACTCGAGGTTTCATTATCGGCAGACTAAAATGTGATGCCTAATGTTTCTAAAAGAGAACGCATTAGAACGAGCGCATTAATATAAACCTGTGATTTCCATTCCGCACGGCGTTGCTATCAGAGGTGCCGTTATATATAGAAAATGAACCAACGCCTTCTAGCCAATCGGATTCGAGAATCAGACAACGTGCTTGAATACATCCTCGGTTGTCTTCTTTTTAGATCGTGTCGTGTCTATGACCTCTCAACCGTGCAGCCACAACCGTTTGGTTCTAAAATGCTATCTTGAAACTTTTCATAGACTATATACATAATAAAAGTTCCACTTACATATACTATTGACATAATAATAATAATAATAATAATAATAATAATAATAATAATATTAACAACGTAGTTTTTGCAATTAGGATCAAATGAATATAACCAACCGCGCTTTGGAAATCAAGAATAACAGCCCTCCGATACACCTCCAAGTTTTCCAGTAGTACTGCACACTACAAGTATCTCCACGTAAAAGGGCGTTACTAAAAAAGGTGCAGTTACAGGTTCTCATTATTCATCAAAGCCTTAAATCCCTGGTTTATTATTCAGTTATTCAGCATATTATTTAGAGCACTATGCATTAGATGAAAGGTAAGCAGTTAACACGGGCGAGTTAAAGTCAGATGGTTATCTACACACAAAAACCTATCAAACATATATATAACACAAGCATCAGGGAAGTACGCATGCGGTACACACACACACACACACACACACAACACACACACACAAACAAAACACCAGACAGGCTGTCCTGACCAAGACTGGCTGCGGAAGAGGTCAGTCACGACCTGCTGACTCACCACACACACACACACACACACACACACGCACATGCACAGTCAAATCCTAACCTAATGCACACACACACACACACACACAGATAATGCCAAAGGTTTTGCATTACATTACTTAACCTCTTTTTAATATTCCCTGTTTACGCCTTATTAGTAAATTTCAGATCCATTTCAAATATCAAATCATTTGGACAGGAAATACTTTACAGTTAATGTTTAACAGGAATACAACGAATTACAGGCGTAAACATACTTCCATCTAGACTAAACTTGATAAGGGTTTTTCACCTTCAAGCCCAAATCGTTGTGAGATGATTGAAACATTGCATTCGAAACTATGACACTAAAATCGTTCGTGATATATACCTGATAATCGTCAGTCGTGAATAACAACAGCTATCTCTGTTAGCTTTTCCCGCTCACGATCCGAACAAGGATAGAGGAAGCCTCGTTAGCCATGCTAATCGGTATATGTATCTATATGTATCTGTATCTTTTTTCCCTTTCCATTGCACTTCTTAGTGCTTGTTTTCTCAGTTCTGGTTCTTATCTATATTAGTTTGTATTCTGCCTAATTACGAGACACGTATTACTTTGTGAGGCATCTAATAACACCGTCTCAGTGAGCCTCGGAAGACATCTCACAGGGCCCCCATGCTACTCTTTATTCAACGTTGACTAAGTTACAGCCGCTTACTTTAATGCGAGCGGGATCTCCTGTGATTTCCAGCTTTTAATCTCACGACCTCTAATTCACGGCGATATCTTCAAATACACTATAGTAACAGCTGTGCCGCCTGAATGTAATAACGAAGGAACATCTGTAGAACGTGACACGTGAAACGTCTTGTTGCTATAAACGACATTTCTCTCTCGTTTTCGTTTCATCCTAAGGCTGTGTAAAGTTTCGCAGGTTTATACGCGTTTTCCTATCAGTGTTATTGTGGAGAGGTGTGAATTGTTTCCCACCGCTCTGCTCGCCAGCAGTCCTGACTCATCTTATATCAGACTTACGGCGATAAAATCATTCATTTCTTTATATTGACTGAAACTGCCCGATTTCCATTCCGCCAGCTGAAGGGAATACCGGCGTACTGCAAGAAAGGGTTAAATTAGCCTTCTTAACTGAAAAGTATAGGTAGCAACATTGCTAACATGCTAACACACGCGAAAAATCCGAGGGACAGAGGGGGGAATAAAGAATTTAACCACAACAAACACTTGTTACAGAATTAAGATCAGTGGATGCCCTTAAATGAATGTTCTTATGCTGCGTCCGAGTTGCAAATTCCCCACCTACAAGCGGTAAAAACCACCGAAAACACCCCTTCAACTTGCAATTTCGACTCGTGGTAGTCTTCTCAACTACCAGTTCCTCCCCCGTTTACAGGCCGACATCAAATCGACATGGCTGCTCACTCTGTGAACAGTGTTCTATACTTTTAAACGGGTTTATAAAAGTACTGGCTTTACACGCAGTACGTGGTTAAATCTCTAACACTGATCACACTCAGCTCGGTTTTGAGAATCGTCAACATTAGAGTTATTAACGTCCTATGCCATTTGCTCTTGTCTCCTGGCTAGCTTGTTGCTAAGCTACTCGCCATTGTTTACGGTTGTTGCTGTGCTGCGATTTAAGTCCAAAATGCTGCACGTTCACTATTGTAGAACAGAACGAATAGTCACTCAGGTCTGTAACTGTACAAGTGTATTTAAAGTAGCTTTTTTTTATGAGAGCTGTATGTGCTCCGACAGAGCAAACAAAAAGACACGCTTTCGGCGAAGCGTCCGTGTTTGTTTTGGTTATACGTTATACATTTACATTTACTCGTTTGGCAGACGCTTTTATCCAAAGCGACTGACAAATGACTTACAAATTTTCCCGCACTTCACGTATCGAACATCCCGAAATGGGAAATTACGTCATTACAACCTACAACCTGGACATTAGCACTTACGAAGTACCACGAACGCAGCAATATTATACGGTACATAACCGGTACATAACCGTCTACAACTGTACTGAACGATATTTACTGGTGATGAACCAACTTAGTTGCCGATATTATACTTGTAGAACTCACACACGTCTTTCTCTCTTTCACAACCTGTGTCCTTTCCCCTTCTGTAGACTGGCTTTTCTACAGGGTAAATTTTATTTGTGTTCGTTAAAATAAAAAAAATGTAAAAAACAGAAATGTGTCGCAACGTGACGCTCCACTGCTGAATGAGCTTTCGATAAATATATATGATTACCTGCTAAGTTATATTATTTCGTCTCAGAGGCATCAGAGGGTCGAATCATGGGATACGGAGAGTCTGATATCTTTTGTACACTTTTCTGGCCACAAGCTTCACGATCCTGAAGGTTTCGACTCTCCACAATACCATATGCTGGTTTCCAGCAGGAAAGATGAAATTTGGACACAAACAACATTTCACCGATATAGTCACTGGACTAATATCAAGTGCATAAACTCTTGTGTTTAAAAGTTGTTCCTGGTTGTTGACGGGCTTCAGGAAAAGGTCTGCCGTCGGTCATTAGCCAGATCAGTCAAATAACCTCTTTCCGTGAAAGTAGGAAGATTTCGGCGGTGTTTAATGATAAAAATCATTTTACTGATTGTTTGTTGCGGCCAAAAAGGCTTCATTTTGCTGTGGCTTTTGTCAAAATCGCGATACAATTTGCAGACATTTTTGTGAAAAACTGTTTTGAATCGGCGAATTTGTCTTTCGCAGCGAGGTTTGTTGCTAAATGAGACCTTTTAGCTGTACTCATATCCGACGCACACGAATCGAAGAAGGCTTTGGCTGAACGCGTGTTGGCCGTCTCGGCCCAAACCTGAAGCTGCTCGTTCCTTTTCTGCTTCCTGTCAGCCTGAGCAGTTATACTGCTATACACTGTTGCTTTTTTTTTTTTTTAAATAGCCTATATAAAATAAATATAAACTTGTTGATATTTTATTACCACTTTCCTGACCTAGGTACTGAGATTCATGTGCAAGAGCTCCATGAGCAACGGTTTAATAAACATACCTGCTAGACATACCATGCATGCTAAATCAGCAACTTTCCCTTCAAACTCTGAACAACCGCTGACACTGAAGAGAAGCGGACTCATCCCGAAAGCAGTCAGAAGTGACTTTTTTTTTTTAATCCGAGGCCAGAGATTAATATC
>CM022754.1:4431043-4496043 GCA_012411365.1 Ameiurus melas
TACTCCATCTATATGTTTCGAAACGTTTCTATTATTTTTGGAGATAGACTTCAGGACTGCGCTGTACCAGCCGTCCACCTGTTGATCTGATTATATTTATACACGTATAATCCACGTTTGGGGTTAGACACTTTGGGTATGATTTTAATCTCATATATTAACAGCTGAGCATCTAATTTAAGATTCATCCACATAGATTATTTATTTTTTTTTTTACATCGATCCTTTGCCTGATGAATCCCAATTTACAGCTCGCGGTCATCATATTAAAGGGTAATTTTCTTGAATAGTTCAGGCAAATAGTTCCAGCTTTAGTTTATTATTATTTCTTCTTATTTATTAGTATTATTATTATTATTATTATTATTATTGTTATTATTACATGTTACTTGCATGGCTGATGGACGTTTGTCAAAATCACCCTGTTTCGTTGGACACGTTGCGTTCTACACCTAAAAACAAAAATAAATAAATCAAACCGCACCAGCTTCACTGTATTACTATTTCTGGATAAATCTCGGAGGTTTCCAGGACTGCTGTTCCTCAGCCTTCCACTTGTTGATCGGATTATATTTCTGCAGCCATAATCCGAGTTTGCTTTGCACAGCTCACGAAGGACTTTTTTTTTATTTGTTTATTTTAAATCCAAAGCATCCTGTTTTCTCTGGAAACGTTCTGTACTACGCCTAACTTTCACTACATCGACATCTCCAGGATCTCCAGGACTGCGCTTTATCAGCCTCCCTACCTGTTGATCAGATTTTATATATATAAAACGGTATAATCCGAGGCTGGGATCATACAGTACACTTTAGCTATGATTTGGGTCTTGTATATGAACCCTCTGATTTTAAGATCTTTCCGCCTGGAAATCTTTATTAGTCCTGGTGAAAAGTTGACCGTTCCGATATTTTTGGCAGAAATACGATCCTTTTGATAAATCCCAATTTATAGCTCGCCGTCAGCTTATTAAATTTAAATGACTTTCAATTACACTGCATTTCCAAGTGTAGTTTATTATTATTTCTTCTTCTTGTTATTGTGATTATTATTATTATTATTATTATTATTATTATTATTATTCCACCTTGCTTACACACCTGATGAAGGACGTTTTCATCCGAAACATCCGGTTTTCTCTGGAATCTTTCTATACTACACCTAACTTTTACAACATCTACATCTCCAGGACTGTGTTCCCTGCTGAACTAACAGGTCTAATGGTTTCCACTACAAATACCATTACAAACAATTACCATTATTAGTCCTTAATGATATCCACTAGACATAACACGCCAGCAACAGAAGGCAACAAATGACCAGTAGGGACCCACAAGGGACCATTATGGTCTCCATTCAAACCAATACAAATCCCATTATAACCATTAAACCCATTACAAACTCTTCGAGAGTTCCTATCGTTGCTCTTTCTTTCAGGAGGGCATTTATCTGCTTCCCCCACCTGTTGATCGGATTATAATTCCCACAGGTATGATCCGAGTTTCCTGATCAGATCACGTCGGCTACAGCGTGGTCCGAAGTACACGGCGGTATCCCGATGACACCTGCTCCTCTCGGTGTGAAGCTTCTTAAAGACCATCCAGGGTGTTTGAGAAGTTCCTGAACATGCCGAGTGAAGCTTGGGAAGAGAAAGCGTGGAGATGGAGAGAGGACGAGGAGGAGGACGAGGAGGTTTAGACAAAAAGTAGAAGGAGAAATAATCCTCCGTGCAAGACAGACGTACAGCAGGACCTGGCCCCACCGTTAGATTAGACCTGGTCTGATCAGCACCTACTTTCTAACACTGAACAACACACAGTCAAGTCTTTCAAAATCCTTTAATGGATGGCATGATGATGAATTAATCCTGTAGTTTGTTTTATTTTCTTTTATTTATAGATCCAGAAGGGATTCCCTTCTTCTTCTTCTCCTCCTCCTCCTTCTTCCTCTCTCTCTCTCTCTCTCTCTCTCTCGCTGCACTGACAGCCAGCCACCTGAGTTTCTTCTTGCCTTCACTCTCCTCTCTCTCTCTCTCTCTCTCTCTCTCTTTTCCTTCTCGACGACGTTATTTCTTTAATAAATAAATAAAAACACACACACACACACAGCACTACTTACCCAAGCGACCCGGAGCCCCTCGCGGACGCGGCCGTAAATTTACGGCGGAGTGAAATAAATAAATAAATATCGATTTTCTCTTTAAAAACCTACTTATATCGCTGTTGGCCGACCTCAGCGCTTCCACCAGCGGTGACGCAGGCATGACGACACGCTCATTTGCATACCGGTTACGCTGTGCGCGCTCTGATTGGTCGCGCCGTTTTGAATCGCGATTTTTTTTTTTTTTTTTTAAACAAGCGACAACAACAAAAGAAAGAAATACATTAAAAAAACAACGCGATTTTGATCCCGGAAAAGCTTGCCTACTGCGCGGTTTGAATTAATCTCGGATAGTCTTCGTTCGTTAAAAAAAAATACAAAATCTTTCGACGAATTAGAATTCAAAATACAGAAGCGTTCAAAACGGGGCCAACAAAATGGCCTCGCGACGGAGAGCCAATCAGAGACGAGCTTTGACACGGAGTACTCGACCTGTAGTAGCGCCTGAGCGTGAAAGTAGAGACAAGTGTTGACTTCTATTTCATAAAACGATACAAAATAGTCAGACATACATAATATAGCACATATATACGCACACATACAGTACTTAATAATAGTAACAATAGTAGTATTTTGACTTGATATTTAGTGCGATAAAATTCCTATTTTAGACGGCGTCAGAGGTTGTTTTTGTTGACGCCGGTGTTTGTCGACATCTAGTGGCCACATCTGGTATATACACCGCAGTCTCTTAAAGTGTCGTGGCGTTTTAGCATGAAAACGACGACACCGTGTTGAATTTGACTTAAAAACACGTTGTAAAAGCACGTAAACATCACATAGAGTGTTTAATGTGAAATATCACGTAGGATATTCGAGCAAATTGAGGAGTTGTATGTGTTTTTAAATATACTCACTCACTTTTCCAGTAACCACTTTAGAACAAGACTTTATTTGTCCCATATACACATTACAGCACAATGAAATACTTTTCTTCACATATCTCCTTGCTTGGCAGTGCTGGGACCTGAACCCCAAACGTTCTGAGTAGTAACCCAGAGCCTTGACCGTTTATCCTGATCAGGGTCATGGTGGGTAAAGAGCTTGGGAGCACTCAGTACCATGTCGGAATACACCCTGGATGGGATGCCAGTCCATCGCAAGGCACCACACACATATATACATACACACACACACAAACTCGTTCACACCTTGAGGCAATTTACACTATATGGCCAAAAGAATGTAGACACATGACCATCACACCTATATGTGGTTCTTCCTCGAACTGTCGCTACAAAGTTGGAAGCACACGACCGTATTGAATGTCTTTGTATGCTGTAGCGTAACAATTTCCTTTCACTGGAACGACGATGTCCCTGTGCACAAAGCGAGCACCATGAAAACATAGTTTGCCAAGTTTGATGTAAAAGAACACAGTCCTGACCTCAATCCCAATGAGCACCATTGGGATGAATTGGAACACAGACTGCACCTCAGGCATCCTAACCGAACACCAGTACCTGACCTCGCTAATGCTCTTGTGGCTGAATGAACACGAAAATCTAGTGGAAAGCCTTCCCAGAAGACTGGAGGTTATTATAACCCACATATGGATGGGTGGGTTAGGTGTCCAGACTTTTGGCGAGGTTCAGGTGGACCTCTTCACCAAAGCCAAATCGACTCATCACCGATTGTGGGTTTTCTTAGCAGAACTGGAAAGCCCATTAGAACAGGATGCACTCACAACTGTCCTCAAATTATTTTATAGGTTTATCTTTGTCTAATGCCCATATTTCTTCCCACATAGTACAACTGAGTCCTGCGTGTAGCCCCATTATGTCTGGCAAAACCTTGGTTTCCACTATTGCTTTCGCTTGTGGTAACTGGCAGATTCCTCTCAGAGCAGATATGCTGTTCTGCATAGATGAAGAGATTTGACATGCTCAGCCAGGCCACCTGTGACTTTTGGTTTGGATCCTTGTTAAGATTTGTTAACTCTGACAGGAACCTCGTACACACTAGACAGCTGTTCTGCGAAATGTATGCACCCCGTCAGCAGCACCTACTGCTTCTGCCCATTCCCAAAATACTAACTTCTCTCCAAGGACTGCTAGATAAGCGACAAATCCCCATCTACATTAAATAAGTATATGGTATAGCAGCCATTGAAACATGGTCACCATGGACTTTCCCCCCCCACATTCTACACAGTTAACCTCACACCACCCAGTGGTGGAACTAAAGCACTCATCTCTGAACACCTTCCTGATTAGTCACAAAGGAAGTCCTGACACTGCTGGCATACATTGTACATTTCACTCTCACCGTCCTTGTTACGCATGTGGTAAATATGTGGTTCTATGATTCACGGATAATCCCTTGTTACAACAACATTACAGAAAATCACAGCTAACTTTTTGGTATGCTTCGCTATGCACTTCCAAGATAAACATTCTCAGCAATGTACAAAATATTTCATGAGGTGTGCAGGATATGAAATTCTATCATACATGATGTGAAATTTAAATCTTAAATTTATTGACACTTCAAGATAGCACTTTAAAACCTTACACCGCTTACACAGTCCAGCCTTCAAATTAAACAAAGGGGGGCACACATGAATAGCATGTGAATAAAATAAAATAAAAACCAAGGCTTTAACCATTTTATATTTGTATATAAATAAACTGGTAGTTATTAGTGAACCTCAGAGCATGGCCTTTCATTTCAACAAATGGCAGAATCATCCATTCATTAATAAACAAACGTTCACTATACAGTATGGAAAGAAATTATGCATAACTTAGACATACCTATCTAAAAAAAAAAAAAAAAAAAAAAAAAAGGGGGGGGTATTCCCCCTTGCTCTGCATTATATTACAACTATTTAAAACACAGTATAATTCATTACACAAATGGGACGAAATAAAACAAAAAGTCAACTTTAAAAAGAAAGAAAGAAAGAAAAAAGACATCACAGCAATAAAGTGTAGTGATAACCAGTTTAACTTTTGAAAAAGGCGAGACGAAACTTAAAAAAAAAAAAAATACTTAAATGTAGTCATGTGTATTGAAACAAATGTGGGGGGGGGGGATTAAATAAAAATCAAAGCCAACTTCAACTCAAACTATACATTTTGTTTACAAAACCCAAGCTTTCTGTTCTACCAGTTTATCAAATTAGATCTGGCAGGCCCTGACCAAGATGTTAGGATCAAATTACATCTTCAGTAACATGAACCGATGACAGCATTTTGTAGATTGGATTTGCTTGGACAGTTTAAGAATGACCAGATCATAAAGCCAGTGCTGTTAGTAGGCAATAAGCTTGGATTTTATTGTTTTGTTTACAATTTAAGCAAATAATCCATCAAATCATAAGCTGTATAACTAACCATCTAACTGAACATTGTGAATTTACTACCAAGAACCGTGAAAATGTTCCCACAAACTAGTGAGGTGGTCGGTTGCATTTGGAGAGGAGAGGGGAAAAAGGAAGAAACTTTTTTTTTTTTTTTTTTTTAGATATTGAACTCTACACAGTATGCAAGTTCATTGCATTCTTACCTTGGCATGGTGACTAACATCCGTTCAGGTCTATACCAAATAAACTGTTTAGATCTTTTTTTTTTTTTTTTTTTAAAGCTGTTTCAGCAAGAGGAGGTCTATGAACATTTCTTTAAAGCTGAGCAAATGTAGAATAATAAAATGAAGTTCATGGAACTGCTTTGAGATTTCTAGACTTAGGCAGCCACAGCAAGTCCAAGTGGCACTGGATGAAGCCTTACACCACCACCCCCGCCTCCTCTTCTTCCTCCTCCGGTGCAGCAGACTCAGGTCTGGAGTGGATACTCCTCTTTACTGAACGGCAGGGTGGATCCAGGTTTCACCCACGACAGTCCTGATACCTGCAGCCCTTTCGGCTGATCTTCAGGTCGTCTCTGCGGTGACAAAACGAGGTATTAGGAGCAAGGATTTTAGCTAAAGCTTGTGATTTAATGGATTGCAGCTCGACAAACACGCACGTGCTAGAATAACATTGGGAACAATCGATGCAGGTTTGGTCACGCATGCAATGCCTACGAGAACCGCCAGGTTGATTTCCTTCGGATTTGCCAACTATCAAGTATTGCCACATTAGTATCCTTTAAATAAAAAAAAATATATATATATATATATATATATATATAAATATATACATATATTATATAAATTTTTTATTTATTTGTCCGTTGGCTATGCACTCATTAACCCGATTGACCTGTTGATCATTCACCTTATAAATTTATATACATAGAGGTCTACAGAGGTTATTGTAAATGTAGCCAAGCATGCAGAAAATTACCATCTACTGTAAATGCTCAACGTCTATAGTTTCGAGCAGACATGAAGGCTACGCCAGCTCAAATCGCCGCTCTTTATGCAGCACTTTCGACACTGAAATTCTCACTCACTGTTGCGACATGATTGGCCGAATGGATAATCGCATGAATAAACAAGTGCACAGGTGTTAGTAACAGTAGATGATAAGTGCAAGCATAGTACACACAATCATGCTTTAACGTGGACGTATAATGTAACGGGTAGCCGCAAGGAGCTACGGGTTTTTTTTTTTTTTTTTTAAACTTGTTTTGGAGTATCCGGCACTCACTTTGTGTGTGAACATCTTCTCTTTTGCCTCGTCGTGCACAGTTGGGTTCCACGGAGAGAAGCTGGACAGGAGAGACGACAGGGTCGGAGGGAAAAAGAAATTTCAGGGTGATCTACGTTCATGTGCATTAAGCATATTCTGTTGGTGAACTTTTGCTGTAGAAACAGAACATTTCTCAAGGACCTCACGAAATCAAATCAAAACCGACTCGTAGTCACTTTACTCACAAAATAAAACAAAAACAACGAACAGAAACAGAACGTGACCCTTCACCCTCGGAGCACGCCATTCCGTGAGGCCTACTTGCCTTATTGCATAAGGATCATCGATCTTGGGCTGGTCGAAAAGGTGGCTGTTGCATAGTTTCACGCTGTCGACCACTTTACTTTTAAAGAGCTGAATATCCTGGTCATATCTGAGTCACAAGAAAAAGAAATGAGCGGAGTTAGATCACTGAGCTGCATCACAGTCATACAGAGAGAGCGCTGAAAAAAATACCCCTGAAAACATTAACTAAGCTTTACTGCCCTGCTCATAAAATAAAATAATAATTAAATAAATAAATAAATAGCGTTTCAAGTTGGGTTTGGGGATATGAGAGTTACACACATCAGACTGACGTGTGAGCACGCGCAAGTACGCCAAATTAGCATCTAACCAAAGCAGTATTTTTTACATTTGTTCAGCACAGTAAAGTCAAGTGCATCCACATGCACATACTTACAATACAGCAGCCTCAGGGTTGAGTGGTTCCATAGTGTTAATCTTGTAAAAGATGGTCCTTGCGTACATTAGCACCTGCCAGATGTGGTTATGGTTCCTTCTGCAAAATAAATTAATAAATAAATAAATAAAGAAAGGTGGTTTCATTATACAGTCACTACACCTCAATCATCATCAGGCTTTTGTACAATACATTTGGTTTTCATGAAAATCCTGTAAATATAAAAAAAAAAAAAAAAAAAAAAAAACCCTAATCATCCATCCATCTTCTACCGCTTACTCCTTTTCAGGGTCGCGGGGAACCTGGAGCCTATCCCAGGGAGCATCAGGCACAAGGTGGGGTACACCCTGGACAGGGTGCCAATCCATCGCAGGACACACACACACACTTTTTGACATCAGACCCTGGAGGTGTGATGCGAACGTGCGAACCACTAAGTCACCGTGTGCCCTGTTTTATATTACTTGCATTATTTAAAGAATATGAAAGGGGGGGGGGAGCGTTGAGTGAGCCAAGACATTCATGAATTAAAGGTAAATAAAACGAATCATTCAATTACAACAAAACATTTGAGATTTAGCACGCCCTTATTATTATTATTAAATATTTGCATAGGCTTAGAAGTGAGCGAAAATATCTTCCACTTGTGCCTTTCAGCCTTGTTTTGAGGGCGTTACTAAATGCAAATAAGCTGTGTGGGGAACGTGCATTTCTTTGATATGCGCACGCGAGTACGAAGAATAAGTAAATAAATCAATATTCTGAAAATTGACAGAAAATCTGAGTTCGATTTGTGCGTGAATACAAGTCGTAATCGTGGTCAAATCGCTGTGGTACAAGAGGAATCAAATACTTCAGGACGTGCTGCAATAAGAAAATAAAAGAAATAACTTTTGCTATGCACTGGGCTGCATCATACCACCCGGTCGTTGATCATTTTCCTATTTCAGCACGCCGTGTTCAGCTTTATTCCTCATAAAAGACGCTCGCAAAATCGTGGTCCGGGCCGAATAACCGTGGAAACGAGATGCTACACTTGTTGATCGTAACTTATTCCTCACATTTAAAAATGCCTCAAGTACAACCAACTACACTGCACACAAAACGTGGGTCGTTTAAGCATTCATGTTCAATCAAACCACCACTGGAGTAAAAAAAAAAAAAAAACTGACCCTAGTTCCACTCACCTCCACTTGGTGAACGCTCTCCTCACGTCCAGCTCTCCAGAAACAGGGTCCACCAGTGGGTGGAACACCGGGATGTCAAACACCACCTTCTGTCAACGACAAGCACAGACGCACAAATGGATAAAAAGCGTTCTGAATGCCGTTTGTTTTCAGCATCCTGTTCGCTTGTGTGGTTTACAGCAACGTCAACACAGACGAGCCCACACAAGCCTCGCTGATATCGGTTAGACTTGGCAGAGCAACTCCGCTTTAACTGAGATCGTCATGGCTGTGGGGTGAAAATCGATCCGTGTGTGTGTGTGTGTGTGTGTGTGTGTAGTAAAGTACTCACGGGACACTCTCCATCAGGATAGTTATCGGGAATATACACCGTGAACTTAAAGACGCCGTCCTGGTACAAGCCGTGGCGGATGAAAATCACACCGAACCACACTGCAGGCGGACAACGAGGCCGAGAGTTAACGCCGCTTCACGAGGCTCAGCAGCTCACTCGATTTCATTCGGTCAGCGAATTATAAAGAATAATAGTCGATATTTCTTTACTTACTCAGGGCTGATCTGTAAGAGGGCTGAACGTAGATGCCCGGGAGTTTCTGCTTGATCACCAGCGTACTGCAAAACAAAAATAAAAAGGTGTTTTAATTCCTTCCGAACCAAGTCTTGCGTCTCCGAGTGATTGGTCTATGTGCTCGTTATATACTGGCACATGTTATATACAGTGCCCTCTACTAATATTGGCACCCTTGGCAAATATGAGCAAAGAAGGCTGTGAGAAATTCTATTTATGATTCCATCAATCCATGATTTTTATTTTTTTAACCAAAAGAAGTTTAAACAAATAAAGACAATTTTCCACAGCCTTCTTATTTACCAAGGGTGCCATTATTAGTGAAGCGCACTGTAGTGTGCGAGCTCAGTCGAGAAAGCTTATTTAGCTATACGGTTTTATTTTACTGCCTTTCCAGCAGGTTTTTCAACCCCCCCCCCCCTCACTGCCACATGAGGCTTACCGCAGGGGGGAAAGAGTGGAAAAAATAAAAACTAGGGTGTTTTGCTAGCAGGCGAGCCATGGCTCCGCACCAAACCGAGCAGCAGTGGTTATAAACCTCTGGTCTAGAATATCACGACAAATGAACACATTGAAAATGAAAGATCACACTGCTCCAAAAACAGTCCGTCTCTAAACACACAGCTGCTTTATTCAGCTTCTGTTTAGATCCGTATCGATCATTTTTGGCTTTTGTGGAAATCAGTCAAGCCCAGGAGTATAGGGAGTGAAGTTGCAGAGCTCTTTAATACATCCATCTTCTATACCGCTTATCCTTCTCAGGGTCACAGGGAAACCTGGAGCCTATCTCAGGGAGCATCGGACACAAGGTGGGCGGGGTACACCCTGGACAGGGTGCCAATCCATCGCAGGGCACAATAACACTAGGGGTGTAATGGCGCATTGTGACACGGTGAGTCACGATGCGACTACGTGCATCGATTCACTATGCATCTAAATGCAGTTGTACTGGCTGAAGACCAGAGGTCCCAGTCTGCGCATACCAATGAGTAAAAGAGAGAGAACCTGCTGGTCACATGACCACATTCTTTCGTAAAGAGAGCTTGCACCACTACCTGGAATCTTCCACAGTGATTGATGGTTCCGGATCACAATGGCTGACGCATATTATAGGTTATACGGCTACTCAACCATATAACAGTTAAAAAAGTGCTCTTCAATCGCTTTCAAACGACCGATCAATCTGCAAGAATGATGAAACGGAAACCAGGCGTTTTAGCCGACTTTGGAGCTCTAGTTTTTAAATGTAAAACTATTTTTTATTATGCCTCAAGTGCTGCTAAAGAGCTTTCCTCAATCATTTCCTCCAGGTCAGAGACTTGCTTACTCAAATTTACTTATTCAAATCTAATTTTGGGGAGAATTTATACATTCATTTAAAAAGATATGGTGAACCTGTAGTACATTTTGTTTACGATATTAAACCTCTGTTTGTAGCCCCAAAAATTAAAAAAATAAATAAATAAATAAGCACATGGTTTAAAAATTCAGAAATTATAAAAAGTTGTCTTTCTTAGTCATTAAAATTGTTATTTATAATAAAAAAACAAAAACAAACAAAAAAAAAAAAAAAAAAAAAAAAACGTTCAAAGAATCTAAATGAATCAATTTGTGAAGCCGGTGAATCGAACAGAATCGACTCGTGAACGGAGTGCATCTTTTCACCATTGCACATTACCTCTAATTAAATAAAGAGACAGTACGTACAACTCTGCGAGAAGGGAATACTCCAGGTAAAATGGTCCATAGGAGGCGTGTGTTCCGTTGGCGGCCTGCGTCGATAAAGCCGGTGAGGATGCTTTAGTGACTGGAACTGCATTCTTAGGTATGGAGGGGAGCTGCTTCTTCCCGAAGGGAGGACGCGCCGGACTGGCTTTCTGCTCACCTGGACCACCCTGCTCCTCGTTCTCAGATCTCTAAACAAGCAAAATAGCAAAGAAAGAGACTACTTTAAGCACTTCTTCCAGAAAGCAAGATTTCAAAGAACAATTCCCAAAAGTACTGCAGCACAGGACACGGACAGCCGTACCCACTGCTTATAAAAAAAAAAAAAAAAAAAAAAAACACATTCTCGTTCTCTTAAAGCACCCAACACTGGGTCCACCTATAGATGAAGCTCTCACTGCCCAACTGATCAAGAGGTTATGAGTCCTAAACATCTGACAGCTGACTGCTCAACCATATACACTTGGATTTCTACGGGATCTTCAAAGAAATAAACGTAAATCAAATGGAGATCTTCTAACCTTCAGTTTCTCACCGGAAAGTCTGCAATCAAAAAGTACACAATTGAGGCCTGGTCTTACCTTACGGCCGGCGTTCATCGACATGCTCCAGAACGCACTCATTACTCATTGAGCAAGCGCAGGGGTTGTGCTTCTATGCTTCTCATACAAGATTCACTGAAGAAGGAAAAAAGGTTTGACTAAGAGAGAGAGTAGATGAAAACAGTGCTGTCAGATTAGCAACTTTAGTCTCTAGATTTGGTGATTTATTAGGAGTCTAATAAGTTACACTATTTAAAACAAACAAACAAACGTCTAGTGACAAATCTAGGGATTTTTGTGGAGACGTTAGCGTCAGTGTGCAAAGCCAGTGACCAATTACTGACCACCATCGTTCCAAACGAGCAATCAATGCCCACCATAGTCACAACTATTGAACGCCGAATCACCAACCAATGATCCAAAACAACCAATCACCAACCACCAATGATCCAAAACATCCAATTGCCAAAACAACCAATCACCGACCGCCAATGATCCAAAACAACCAATCACCAACCACCAATGATCCAAAACATCCAATTGCCAAAACAACCAATCACCAACCACCAATGATCCAAAACATCCAATTGCCAAAACAACCAATCACCGACCGCCAATGATCCAAAACAACCAATCGCCGATCAGCACTGCTTGTCCCACTTGCAGTCTTTGTTCTTTGCTTCATGCTCTCTTGTTGGCAATAAAAGTGAGTGATATAAACAAGCTACGGTGCCATAACCAATCCATCATCCATTCTGACATTTTCTAATTTTCTTCTCATGTAACATTTCAACATATGCAAAAGGATCTCGACCAGGCAATAACCACACAATCTAGTCATGACATCACCCGACAACTTTCTTTTTGCAGAAAGTATTTTTTGAGCATCCATCAGCTACGTTCCCCTGAACAGTCCTCAACACCGAGACGAGAAGTCTGACGCCCAACGGAGCACAACGTGCAACCTGATGCTGTACGACAGCTGCCTACAATCCCATGTGCTGAAGGTCTCTGGTCTCTTTCTGAAGGAATTACAGGGAGAAAACCGCCACGGCCTTCGTTAATAAATGACGGAGATGATGAGCACTGGAACATGATTTAGTTGTCTATCGAACTAACATTAGTAGCAAAGCAGTATTAGACATTAGACACTAGATTAGATATTAGATGCACACTACATAGCTAGTTGAAAATAATAAATAGTTGGATAATTAAAATATTAAACTAAAAGAAGAGACACCCATACAATACAACAAACACAGTCCATTGATTAGTGCTCAGCTTTTATTAGTGCACTTCTCAGCTCACTACTGAGTTTTTAACTAGCTTGCTATTATTAGCTATCGTTCTATTTACTTGAAACAGACAGACAGCTGCATCAGTCCTTCACTTTTCGTTAACATTCACACCTCTTTTATTAATTCTCTGCTAGTAACATTTCCTCCTCGCCACCTTCATAATCAATAAATTTGACTAGCAGGCTTCATTTCCCTACCCGTATTCCCATTTTTAAAAACCCGCCTCCGCCCCTGTGATTGGCCTATCCTTCCACTCACATGCTGTCCGTCAAATTCTGACGAATCCCAGCAAAGGAATCCCGCTTGTCCGAATACAGGTGCAGAAAGTCAAATCCACCCAAATACCTAACTAAACGTCATACGACCTTGATTGGAGGCGGATCCACGTTCACAAGAAACAATTTCATTGGCTGTACGGGCAAAATCTAGTGGAAGCGTAGCATCTGATTGGATATCATCTTGTCAATCGGCACCAACGGAACAAGCACGCACGGCTGTAGTGAACATTTACATGAAATATTATTTGTTAGCGTATAAATGAAACAAATACACTGAATATGGCTTGAAGTGGTAATTTACCACCACGTAGATGCTAATAAAACCTGGCCAAGGTCAAAATATATTCTGCATCGTTAACAGGGCAAAGCTAGCGGGGTATTGTTTTCGTTTCTCCGCAAGAGACTTAGTTACATGTATAAATAATCAGCTCTCTTAGCATACATCCAGCGCAATGCTAACTGTAAGTTTACAGTTATCATCTCCAGTTAAATACGAAGAAACAGATTTCTTACCATCCTAAACTCCTGAGCCAGCAGACATTTTTAAAGCACTTTTAGAGATATTTGAGCTATTTCCTGGCTAACCGGTACCAGGAGCCCTACTTTACTTCTATTGGTGAATACACGCAAGAGAGGAACTCCATTGATTCTGTTCGCTGTCAATCATTTTATAATCAACAGAGAGAGTTTTGATTGGCTGGTGCGTGTGGAAGGCGGGACTTAATCTGTGCGTTTGCACTTGGCACATTTCACTGACCCAGTTGATTATTATTTAAAAGGAAAAAGAGCTATATTCTATTCTATTCTATTCTATTCTATTCTATTCTATTCTATTCTATTCTATTCTATTCATTTTTCAAAATATCTTTATTTATACATTCTTTTTTATTGAATTAATAGGGGATAAGATGTCTTGTGTTTTCAGGCATACTTTGTGCCATTAACCATGTGATGATTTGCAGAACCAACAGCTTGTCAAAGTCAGGTACAATCTCAGAAATAAAATAAATAAAAGTGTCTTTTGTACCTTTAGTATGTATCTTTTACCTGAGAAGCTGCATGTAATGTAGACTAGCTCTTTAAAGGTACCGCCCATCAATGGTCCAGTTCCATCCATTTATTTATTCATTTTTTGAATCCCAGGGGACTTGGGGCACAAGGCAGGGGACACCATGGACCACGACACCATGACACCACGTGTTGCCAACGCATTGCAGGGCACGATCACACACACGCACACACGCACATATACCCGTTTACAATCTATGGACAATTTGGAGATGCCAATCAGCCTACAGCGCATGCGTTATGACTGGAGGAGGAAACCGGAGTGGCCGGAGAAAACCCCCAAACTACGGAGAGAACATGTGACCTCCACGCACACAGGGCAGAGGAGGGAATTACGCCTCCAACTTCAGAGGTGCGAGGCAAACGTGCTAACCACCAAACCACCTTTATTTATGAGAATGAGTAAGAGGATGTCAATATCTGACCATTACGAAATATTGACAATACTCAAAGATCCAAGGAAATTGGCTGGAGAGTTTTTCCTGTAGACTTTGACCAGTTTTTTTTCGCATACAAAACCCAGCAACCTTCATTATGTTTTTGATCTCAAAAGTGGTCTGGTACTTTTAAGATGTTTCGTTATTTACTGACGTACACAATTGTTCTGTAACATTTCTTCTTTTTTTTTTTTTTTTTTTTTTTTTTTGAAAAGTGATGTTTGGAAGTATAAGATGTGTTTTTTCCTCCCTACTGACTCAACAATACAGAAGTCATTAAATAAGATAAACATCTATAATAAAATGTGTACTTTTAAAACAATAGTATACCTTTAGATTTTTGCATTTGTACTGTAGGCTACTGGCACAAAAAGCAGTGCTTTCCTATGTGCAGTATTTTCCAATGAGCAACTTTGCAAGAAGTTGAAACCAGTTAGCCCCCCCTACATGCTCTACAGAGACAACAAATAAAC
This sequence comes from Ameiurus melas, assembly GCA_012411365.1. Taxonomy (NCBI): domain Eukaryota; kingdom Metazoa; phylum Chordata; class Actinopteri; order Siluriformes; family Ictaluridae; genus Ameiurus; species Ameiurus melas. Next base: position 4,446,098 of record CM022754.1, read on the forward strand.
TTTAGCCAATAAGAATTGTATGTGTACTACATTTTTAGTCGTATGCAAGAAAAGATTAGGTTGCTGTATCCAGTTTGAAGCAGCAGGGGGAGACACACGCTCAGAGTTAAGCTTCTACCATCCCTGGTCTTTGTTTCCTCTGCTCTAACACACCAAACTCAGTTCTTAAAGGGATTTATAATCATGTAATTAGGAATGGTATAAAGGGGAAAACATGCATATGTGTCCTTGCATATGTTTATTGAATGCCTAGAATATTCCATCCATCCATCCATCCATCCATCCATCCATCCATTTTTTGCTTCCTACTACACAGGGTCGTGGGGGTACCTGGAACCTATCCCAGGGGGCATGGGGCACAAGGCGGGGAACACCCTGAACGGGGTTCTAATCCATTGCAGTACACAATCGTGCACACACATTCACACTCTACAGACAATTTTGAAATACCAGCCATGTCTTTGGACTGGTGGAGGAAACCAGAGTACCCGAAGGAAACCCACAAAGCATGGGGAGAACGTGCAAACTCCAGCCACACAAGTGCAAGGGCAGGAATCCAACCCCAGACGTGCGAGGCGAGGTGTTCTAACCTGAAAGCCACCATGCCCCTCTTCTTTTATATATATATATATATATATATATATATATATATATATATATATATATATATATATATATATATATATATATATATACACATATATATACACATATACATATATATATACACATTATATATATATATATACATATATATACATATATACATATATATATACACATATATATATATATACACCACACATATATATATATATATATATATATATATATATATATATATATATATATATATATATATATATATAGGATAAAGCACTTACTGATTTGGTGTTAATACTGACTCCTACAGTAATTAGGTTTCTAGATTTGTTCTCTGGATCCAGTTCTAAAGAATGCAAATGACCCCCCCAACAAAAAATTTTTAATTGTCATGTAAACAGATTTCTCCTGCTTGAGGCGTCACCATCCTCTATACCTCCTTATATCATTTTCAGTTAGAAATTATTTGATTCCCCATACCTGATGACCATATTGCTAAGAGATATCTCTAATGCTCTTAACAGCGGTGTAAAATCTGGTATACCCAGAGTTCTTAGCATTTACGTTTAATCTCTCTGAAATGAAAGGAAACCATAGGTTTTCTATAGGCTTTTTACACCCTAGGCTTTTTCCCAAGTTACTTACATTCATAGCTTTTCTTCTATCAGTCTGATTCTCAGAGTAAAAATCTTTTTGTCCTCTTAATATACATTTTGTTTGGTATTTTTGTTTTAGTTTTTCAATAAATTGCCATTATGAACTGCACGTATGTAGGCTTATTCAAGTACACGTTTGCACAGCTATGTTGATTCATGACTGCTTCTGCTCAGACCTTTCTGGACGTGATATGACAAACCATCTTTATTGTATTCTGTGACTTCACGGACAGACCCTCAAAACTGTTTATGTAATTAAGTATGGAAGCAGGCAGAGGGTAATTTAGAGGATTTGTTCTCCTAACTGGTTGTTAGCCTTGACCTGTCGGCCTATCATGACATGTTTGTGCTCGTCTCAAGGTATTACGCTAACTTTTATAAGTCTTATAAGATGACGGGATCACTGGTTTTCCCACACAGTATACAGTACACCGCTGTGGGTTTATTAGAGTCCTTCCCTAATTTGTTTTCTGTAATGCATAGGCAACTTTCCAAGTATGTTTGATTGATTGATTTCTTGACCCTTTTTATTGATCATTAAGGAGGTGGGGGGAAAAAACCTAATTTACTGCTTCACCGATTTACTTAATTGAGGAAAATGACATTGTCCAAATTTGAAAGGAGGAACTAATTATTGACTTCATTATTGCTTAATTGTCTGATTCCATTTTGTTTCCAGTACACTCCGTTAATAAAGGTAATTGGCCTGCGGTTTCCCCGTGCGGTCAGTAAACAACGCAAGGTCACGCGCCTCTCTGCCACTTTGGAAATCAAAAACTCCATTAACACAAATGGGTTTGTTGCTCTTCTGGTCCTGTTGGCATTTTCCAAACGCCCCGACATGAAAAAGGTGACGGCTCACCGGTGTGCCTTGATATTCCGACTGTTACGTCTCACGAGCGCATTAACTCGGGCAACAAAAACAATCTGGTGGCTGGATTGAAGCTAATCTTTTTTAATGATGACCTGATATTGAGCAGAAGATAGATAAGGAGACATTGAACTTTTAATACGGTCTGCCCTGACGAAAGTGTTTAATATTCATAGATGATTTTGCTTGTGTAGGCTCCACGACAATAGGCTGATCTCAAGGGGGGAGTTGTAACATACGAAACAGGACGAAAGAGCTCGGCTGGTGGGCTCGGGCTTGGCGTGTTAGGTCAGACCTGGCTGTTTGGGATTCTGTGCTGCAACAAGATAGCGGCTGTACTGTATTTTCTTCAGCAATGTTGCAGGGTCTTTTGTGACACAGCGCTGTGTGCTGGAAGTCATGAGTTGATGGTAAGGGATGCGGATGTGTTGGAAGGTTGAAGACCTAGTGTAGTACAGCTATACGATCCTATCCTAATCTCACCCGGATATCTAAACAGAAGCTATTTGCGCTGTCGTGCAATAATAATAAGCTAGAAGCTTCGGCTTCTGATTTACACAACGTAATTTAGACAAATGCTGACTCAGAAGTGAGAAATCTGAAAGGCGTAATTTTCTACCTCAGTACGTTCATCTACACTTGCTGAGAAAAGTAACAGGAACCATCACAGAAATTCTAATGGTTTCCACTAAAACAGTATTACAAACCATCAGCTAACCATTACCATAGATAGTCCTTAATGGTATCCACTACACATAACGTGCTTCCAATAGAAGACAACAAATTACCAGTAGGACCCACATCGACTATTACAGTTCCCATTACAACCAATGCAATTCCCATTATAACCATTAAAAGCATTACCATTGATAGTCCTTAATGGTATCCACTACACATAACATGCTACCAATAGAAAGCACCAAATTACCAATAGGACCCACAGGGACCATTACAGTTTCCATTAAAACCAATACAATCCCCATTATAATCATTAAAACCATTACCATACATAGTCCTTAATGGTATCCACTACACACAACATGCTACCAATAGAAGGCAACAAATTACCTGTAGGACCGACAGAGACCGTTACAGTTTCCATTAAAACTAATACAATCCCCATTATAACCATTAAAAGCATTACCATTGATAGTCCTTAATGGTATCCACTACACATAACATGCTTCCAATAGAAGACAACAAATTACCAGTAGGAACTACAGGGACAATTACAGTTTCCATTAAAACCAATGCAATTCCCATTATACCCATTAAAAGCATTACCATTGATAGTCCTTAATGGTATCCACTACACATAGCATGCTACCAATAGAAAGCACCACATTACCAATAGGACCCACAGGGACCATTACAGTTTCCATTAAAGCCAATACAATCTCCATTATAACCATTAAAAACATTACCTTTGATAGTCCTTAATGGTATCCACTACACATAGCATGCTACCAATAGAAAGCACCACATTACCAATAGGACCCACAGGGACCATTACAGCCAATACAATCCCCATTATAACCATTATAACAATGAAAACCATTACTGTTGATAGTCCTTAATGGTATCATTCAATCCCCTCTGCACACTATACACACTATGTTTATACTATTTATTCTTAAAAACATCTTACATTTAGCACTCTCACTAAGCATATCCTGTAGTGTTAATGTGTCAGACCCAAACTAAAGGACACTGTGTATGATGTGAATAACAAGCCTAGGCTGACAGTATGACGAATCAATCCCATAATGCAATTTTATATGACATGGATTCCCAAACCCTATATACGTACTACTGAAGAGAAAACCTCAGATAAGAGCATGTCGAAATTAGCTAGCGTGGGGAATTGGACTCAGAAACGATGCGATAAATACAGAGGTGTTTCTTCATGGTTATACAGTAGGTGTAGATCGCGGTGTGTGTCCAAAACAAAAACTGAAAGGAAGACATTTCAAGATTAAGAAAATGATTATTAGTTGCAATCCTCCGCCACGCCACACCCTTCCAATATGTGGATGAACTGCGAATGAAAAATGTCCCGCTCTCATTCCTTCTGTCAGCCTCATTGCCTGTGAAGCCTCGCTCGTCCTGATGTGCAATTTGGTTTAGCTGACAGTTAAAAATTGCGATTGGCAGCCCCTGGTGAAATTTGCCGTGACAGCAGAAGCCATAAATACGGCAGAACGAATGACTCCACGTCCAGATAATAAGTAATAACAATGTTAGTTTGAATAAGAAAAGGCAAAGCTGGATCCAAATGCAATATTCATTGTTGGAATATGCGTGACTAGGGAGTGAGGAGCGAGAGGAGAGAGAATGAGAGCTAGCAAGTCCCTCACAGAGCAATAGGCTTGTCTTATCCCTTAGGCTACGGCCCTGGCTAACACCTCGATGCAGCAATTATTTGCTGTAATGACTGCAGTTCAAATAAGCCTGGAGATTTTATTAAACCAAATGAGGGAATCTTCAGTGTATTACCACCTAGTGATTGACAGTGACAAGTGTTGGGCTGGCTCTGATGTGAGCGTGATGAAGAAGCTTCCAGCAAAGCTCTCAATAATGTTCCTCCTGATAAAGTTGCCCGTTGAACCCCAGCCAAAAGTGTGTCTGAGAGAAAGAGAGACAGAGAGAGAGAGAGAGAGAGAGGGAGAATGATTGTAGGGTTGTACGCATATTAATTCTCATTGCTGAGCCTTGGTTAAAGAAGTGAGCACGAGGTGGCGGGTCAGGTAATCTGGCTGGGCTCGAGGACCCTAACAACCGGTGAGTGGCATTTTACTGCACTAATGGAGAAAAAAAAAGAGGGAAAGAAATCAAAATCCATTGTGCCTGATCATTTCACTATATAAATAAAAAAAAAAAAAAAGATGATGAAATAGAACTATTCATATTAAAAGTAAAAGGTCACTTCTAGATCAGGCTAAGCTTGTCTAAGCTGCAACCTTTACTAGAGAAGCAAAGCTGAAATGGAGATCAGACAGACAGAGAGAGAGAAAGTGAGAGAGAGAGAGAGAGAGACAGATGATAATCTGATATATCTACTTTTCCCCAATAGTTCTTTCCCTTTGATGAAGTAGCCCTATCTCCTGTATGAGGAAACAACTTCAAATAACACCTCAAACTCACTTGTTAGCGAGTGCACTGAGGTCATTTGTACCATCTGTACATTCCCTGGCCGACACTATATTATTAGATGGATTTCTATTCATATTTCTATTCATATTACATCACAAGAATGGCAACTGTTCGATGTTCAGAAAGCATACAGACACATTTATTACCTTTTCCGAGTGCTGTGTGTGTGTGTGTGTGTGTGTGTGTGTGTGTGTGTGTGGTGTTTTGCATATGCATGACACACACCACCCGTTATTAGTGCCATGCCCTAAGTACAGGCCATGTCGTTGGATTTGAATACCAGCTCACCGGCGCCTTCCTGTATTGTAATTCCTTGGATTAATTCATGCAGACAGGTAAATGAAAAACTGCAGGATGACTTAGCATGACTACACGACTTCGCCATTTGGGCTGTCAGTACCCAGATGTTCAGACGAAATACGAACAATGCAGCAGATGATGAAATCCAAACGAGGTCACTCGCCTCAATATAACGCTTTTTTTTTTCAAATGAGGCATCATCACTGATATTTTGTAACATAAATAAATAAATAGATAGATAAATAATCACCTCATGAATAATAGTGGTTCTAAAATACGCTCGTTCAAATGTCTGTACAGGAACGGCACCTGGATCTTCTATCCAGATAGCTCCAGAACTATTGGCACCCTTCAGAAAATTGAAAAGCCGATACACACGAGTAATATTCTGAGCTCTAAAACAAACAAACAAACAAACAAAGAAACAACTATTTGTCTCAGCTAGGTCTCTTCCTGTAGTCTCGAATAATGTTGCAGATGCTTGTACAGAATTTTGGAACCTTCTTCATGCTGAACGTTTCAAGGCTCGTTATAGTGTTAGGTTTGCTCATGTAAACTTCCCTGTCAGATCCGACCACAGATTTTTGAATAAGGTTCCAATTTGGAGCCTGAGGAGATCATAATTATCGCAGAATATTGGTGTTGTATTCCAGCAACCATTTCCACTTAGATTTGGATGTATGTCGGAGTCATTTTGCTGAAGATCCAAATCCTGCCCTTTCTCAAATATTTGTTCTCCTCCAGAGCCAGGGGGAAAAAATAATCACGTCACACCCAGATAACCACATGCCTCAGGCTAGTGCTGGTCAAAACCAGAAAAGCTTCTTTCCATATTCAGACTTACGAACACTTAATTAACACTTAAGTGTATCTGTGTATTGTGTTTAAAACGCGATATCCTTAACGTATAAATATTTATCTGTGCATTATTCTGCTCTTGTTCATAGCAAACGCGTGCTAAATGACCGGTGATGTCTATTTCTTTGTGTTTCTTATCTTACTGTATTGTTTAATATCTTTAAGCACAACTCAAAAACTGAATCAAATTCCTGGTATACTTGTAACCTCTTTCCAGAATTCATCACAAAACATCAATAAAAGACCAAGAACATCCCAATGACAGCTATGCTTTTGTGGAATTTTGAGGTGGTGTGGAGTGACATCATCCCAAATGCTTATGGCGTACAACATTCACCTCTTACCTACATATCTACGACAACGTCCAAGTTAAAATGAAGCATTTTTACTTTGCAGGCAGGCAAAAACACAGGCTGCCCTGGGCCTCCGAAGGCCGGCGTACGTGTTATTGCCTCCTCCAAATGCTGTGTGCGGTGTGTCTGCATATGCACAATACACGCCACCCTTTATTAGTGCTATGCTCTAAGTACAGGCCATGTTATTGGATTTGAATACCAGCTCACCGGCGCCTTCCTGGCTCCAGATATATATTAAGATGAAGCAATCTCATTTAATAACACCCAAACTAATAAAAGGAGGAGCGGATTGGAAATTAAATTTATGAATATTGCACGGCGGCAGGGGTTATCCCAAAAAAGCCGGGCTTCGGCTGCTGTCAATTCTGGATAGAGACGCTTTCTAATGTGACTCAGATCAGACTGAGATGCAGAGTGAGCGAGAACTGAACCAAGAGACGGAGAAAGAGAGCCAGAAAGGGGAAGGAGGTTCTTTTAAGAAGGGTCACTAAAGAGCAGCACACTCTAATAAACATTCTGATAAACAGGATTGGATGAAAGAGGGACAAACATACCATATGTGAGGCCTATGTGTGACTTACAACACGGTCAAAACCTTTCAGACGTGTATTCAGTGGCATTGTGGTTCTATGAGGCATTCCGACGCAGAAAAAGTGTGTGTATAATCCACCTCCAAATCATTATATATCCAATCAGATGTTTGGTCTAACCATATATTCAAAACGAGTGGGCGTGGCCACATTTGGTTTCCAACTCAAATCCCATCCTTTATGCATCTGATGCATTCATGCAATTATATCTAGCTTATGGTGATTTAAATAATCATTGTAGCGCTGCAGATAGCATTTTGACCAAATTCCTTGTATGTTCGAATCGACATAGCATTCATAAAAACCCAACTGTGCACATCTACTTATTTATTTTTTCTTTTTAAACCCTAGTGAAAACCCATTATCTGAATTAATGCAGGACCCTTTGACCTGGGTGATGTTATTTTCTCCAAAGGAGGCTTCAAAAAAAAAAAAAAAAAAGTATGGTCGGGGCGCCAATACTTTCGACACCACTGTTTTGCAGAAGACATCGCTATTTTTTCTCCTTAAATTATTTTTGCATGTATATACTTATAAACGCCCACGACACTAATACGAGTATATTACTTTTCCGAAACTACTTCCTGTTTGGGGTGGTATGGTTGCACAGCAGGCCACGTTGCTGCCTCACAGCTGCAGGGCCTCTGGTTTGATCCTGAGCTTGGATTACTGTGTGTGTGGTGTTTCGCGTTTTCTCATGTGTGTTCTCGCTGGTTTCCTTTGGGTTCACTGGTTCACTTTCCAAAAACATGCTGGTAGCCCTAAATTGCCCCTTTGTGTGTACAAATTTGTGTGCCCTAATATCTACTGGCATCCCATCCAGTGTGTATAGGCTCTGGATCCACTGTAACCCTGACCAGGATAAAGTGATAGCTGAAGAAGGCTCAGTAGATACTTCCTGTTGGAAAACTGATCAGGTTTTAAAAACACATGGTTATATAAAAATATATAGAGTGTTCAATGCCCAATACAGGAATGTCATCATGTATCTGTTACAAGAATAAATCAGATATTCGGCAACTGCATTCGCCCTATACAAATGATCTGGACGCCGCTTAACGATCTTTTGCCCACCCTTTACCACCCCATGTATACAATCCTGCCATTAAAACGGAGGTTTATGTACTCCGCAATATGCAACAACGCCAGATTGTTCTCGTTGGATTGTGAGTCTGATTTTCCAAGAGCCAGCCATGCTGTAATCATGTGTCACTCCTTGCTCGAACAGCCCAGCCGTCACCATCGATCTCGGCATATCTTACACTGCACGTCCCGAGCCTCCGTCAACAGATGCAGCCGTGCAATTGATTAGCAGCCCAGTCAATGAGCCGGTCTCTTCGGAAACATATTTATTTATGTGCGTATGCAGGTAAGTTAGCAGTCCATTACTGTGATTACCTTTGAGGCTTGGCAGAACAACAGATGTTCGAGGATGGCTCATTCAATATTACTTAGCACAGAGTGGCTGCCCAGAGACTGAGAGTGAGAGATTGAGAGAGAGAGAGAGAGAGAGAGAGGGAGAGAGAGGAGAGAGAGAGAGAGAGAGAGAAGGAAAGGCATTTCAACCCGTAACAATAGTGTCACTTTAACAAGAAGGGTTTTACTGTTCAGTGGTTGTGCTACGATGATGAACACGGCTTGCAAGTTTTCTGAGCACACCCTCAATAATTACAACCTGCTCCTCTCAGTGGTCTTTTGAGTGATTGATTTATGATGTATTCAGCTTTATTGCTCATGGCGCTGGGGGGCGCTCCTATCGCATAATTCCATGCAGTCTCGAGTGGAATTTATGCAAATGACGATGTTGGCACGTCTCAGCCTTACAAAATGTGCCACATTTAATTCTACGCTTATGGTCAAACTACAAGTGTTCTAGTGGACGTTTGTGGTTATCGAACAATAATAAATAATACATTTAGCAAGCGTATTGTTTAAATCCCTTGAGGAGATGATTTATTTTGGTGATGTTCATTGAGGGTTAGTTCTACATTTCTGTAAAAAACCAATCAAATAATAAATAAATATTCCAATGCTGCAGGCTATTTGTTCAAAATCTTTACAAACGTGACATTTCAAATTCAATAATTCGGCATTACATTTCTTGTTCGAAACTTTCCCTATGGATAACCAGCTTTATGTACAAAATAACACCCTCTCTACTCCCTATGTTCATACACAATTCAATAATGCTAAGTGCATTATGGGTTTCGCTTGGTACACCATTTGGCGCTAATATAATGCAGTGCATTATGGGATTTCTTCAGCGCACAGATTATTCTCCATTGTGCTTCCAAAAATGGACTACATATAGGGTTTAATTTTAGATGTAAATGTAACCAAAGAGTGAAGTGTGTACTCAGTAAGGTGCAGTCTTTCTGAACATACCATAGACCATAGATCTGTCTCTCAGACAAGCATCTGAAAATATGCCTTTAGACAATGTGAAGTAGCTGTAGAAATATTACTCTATTCAGATACATGTGAATGTTTTATCTTACAATGTGACACTCTCTATTTAAAAACAAAACAAAAAACAACAACAACAACCCAAATAAAACCAAACAAAACCGGCCTCATGAGTGGTGCTCCCTTCAAGCGACTAAAGTCGAAGCACGAAAATGAAATTAAAAGTTGGAGTGAAACAATTTGCATTTGGTTTGGATGAAATGCTAATTTGTTCGAGGCACCCTTTTTTCTTCTTCTTCTTCTTCTTTCTTTTTTTTCACCCCCCCCCCTGATTGCTCTCCGCATGGATGCGCCCATTCATTAACACAAAATTATAAACATAAAGGATATCTCCGTATTAATATTTCATCTTTTTGTGAAAGCTCAATCAACCGTGATGTCCTAATTTTTTCTCTCAGAACCTCATTTCACATTATCGCAACTACATTCGAGAGACTGGGGGTCCCAAAAGGGATTTATTTCATTTATCGGGATTATTGAATTAAATTAAAGACGACGTGGGTAACTCATCTAGTTAGGGCTGCTCTTAAGTATAATTTAGGCAGACGTGTTAGGGTGCAAATCCGATCTGTTGTGTTCCGTTCGTCTGAGCAATTCCGGCTTTCAGAAACAGCGTGAAATAATCATGATGAATTGGTTCTTTTTTGAATGACTCTTTTTAGTGAATCGGGTGAATCGATTGCAGGAAAGCAACGTTAACGGTGTCTTTTTTTCCCCCCACTGTGTTGTAGAACTGACTGTCAAAGACAATGTGTTCATTCAGTATCTATTGTTAACATTAAAGCTGGATTGTGGATTGTAAATGTAGCACTGGCTTGGCTAGTATCACACAAATTTTGTAATGGGTACATTTTGTAAACATAAAGATTGATATATATATATATATATATATATATATATATATATATATATATATATAGATTAATATATGTATGGCAAGTGTACTGCTATGTTTGAATGAATATTTAAACAAGATCATATATTTAAGATATTTAAGATCATACATATAGGCCTTTACATCTGTTTACATGGCAAACAGCTCTTTAAATCTGTCTATATATTAAATAAAAGACAATACTTTTATCCCACTCAGCTTTACACCATTCATACATCTGTCTGAGGATAAATACAATTCCAAATGAATTGGAAAATACAGTGACAATTATTGAATTAATCTTAAGTAAATAATGTCACTTGGTAGCTTAGAATGTCTCTTATAGCTACAGGATGAAGAATCCCTTCCTTATGAAATCTCGTGAAGCCGATTTGACTACAAATATGATGTGAAATATGAAAAGGTTTCTCTGGTACACAGGATCGAATACGATCCATTTTCCTGTGATTCCACTAGCGTGCAGCTGATGGCAGGCTTTCTCCACCGTTGGCTCACGTTATGTTCCCGAGCCTCTGCGTGCACGCCTGTGAAATGCATTCCCCCATTAAAGTGCTTTTAAAAGGCAGCACCAGGGCTATAACCATCATCATCTCAAGTTGTGTGCCACACTAAACGCCATGTGGTGTGTGCCACAGACGAAGGCACGACTCGCTCCTGGTCCCAGTCGCCACCGTGCCAGCCCCGGGTCCTGTTAGGAGCAATTACAGCCCGAGCCCAGTGTGAGGTCTTGGGGAGCAATCATGACTAACAAGATCAAGGCCTAACAGTACTAACCTCCGACACCTCTTTCCCTCCTCTCTCACACATATTCTCACGACTTCTTTCTCTTTCGTGGATCCTTCAATCTTTGCTCTGGAGGAACAGTAAAAAAACACAGGCATTTGAATGTCTATTTGTTTTTCATGTAGTCATGAATATAAAAATCAGAGAAAGTTGGTTCTTCTATCCTAACAAAATATCTGTTTTAGTGTTACAACCATCTCCGTCCTTACTGAGGTGCTTTTTCCCTCACAGTGTTCACTTACACCTGTTTGTACACCTGTTCAGTTCAAACACCATATGGGCTTTCTCTTCTGATTTTATTTTAAGTACTTGTGGATCAGTTAAGTCCCTGAGGAGCAGAAATGTTTTCTCAGTTACACCTGGTGCACTTACAGGAACCCTAGAACCAATATACATATATATACATATATATATACACACACACACATATATATATATATATACATATATATACACACACACACACACACACACACACACACACACACACACACACATATATATATATATATATATATATATATATATATATATATATATAAATATATGTGCACACACACACACACACACACACACATATATATATATATATATATATATATATATATATATATATATATATATATATATATATATATATATATATATATATATATATATATATATATATATGTGTGTATATATATATATATATACACTGCCCTCCAATAATATTAGTATCCTTGGTAAATATGTGCAAAGAAGGCTGTGAAAAATTGTTGCACACTTATATACAAGATTTTTGGATAAACCTGTGTTCTGTGTATAGTTGTTTGATATCCATGAGAACAGAGCATTTTGTGATTTTTTTCATAAAAGATCAAAAGGTTAAACAATAAAGACCATTGTTCACAGCCTTCTTTGCTCATTTTTACCAAGGGTGCCAATATTAGTGAAGGGCACTATATATATATATATATAGATATATATATATATATATATATATATACTATTATACCAGACTTTTTATGGAAGGAGTCTCCGGTATCAGTGCTTTGCCACAGGAAAATATTCACAACAGACAACTTCCTGGTTTCTCTGTAATATGACTGACTTTTTTTTTGTGAGAGTGAAGAGAAATTGGGGGTCAATATTAAAAGTAACAGTCAGTGTCTCGTGGCCTCCAGTGGCTTTAAGTACTACAGTGCATCTCATCCTCATGGACTGCACCAGACTGGTCAGTTCTTGCTGTGAGATGTTACTCCACTCTTCCACCAAGGCATTTGCACCAAGTTCTCGATCACGTCTGAGGACACACACAGTTACATGTAATTTTCCACTGCAAGGACGATCAGCTGTCCTTCCTGTCTCCCTGTAGACTGTCTTAGGTGTCTTACATTACAGACATTGCAGTTCTCTGCAGCAGGCCGATAGCATGTTCACGCAGGTGAGCAGGAACCCTAGACAGCTTTCTTCTGGTGTTTTTCAGAGTCAGTAGAAAGGTCTCTTTAGTGTCCTAACTTATTGTAACGGTGACCGTAATCACCTACAGCATGTAAACTGTTCGGGCCTTAAAGACTGTTCCACAGGCGCATGTGCAATAATTGTTTATAGCTCATTGAACAAGCATGAAAAACATTGTTTAAACCCTTTCTAATAAAGATCTGTAAAGCTTATTTGGATTTTACAAAATTATATTTTAAACAGAATCTCCTGAAAAATGTATGTTTCTTTTTTTTTTGCTGAGTTTATAACATACGTGATAACAGGAGCTAACCTCTTTCATGGATGTTCCATAACAATAAACGTAGGTATAAATATCTAAAAATAACGATGCGATATGTTGCATCAGACTATATTACACCAACCTTTTATTGATTATTTTCCTTTAGCAGCATTTCACGCCATCGTTTATTTATTCACCGACAGTGGAACATTTTGCTAGTCTTGCTTCAGTTTTTGAGGACAAACTGTATCTGTAATCCTTCAGCATCCATGTCCTGTATTAGCTTTGCTAGCATGAGCATTAGCAGTATAGCTCCCGCTTAGTTAATTGCGGGTGTAAGTAAGACAGTGGGTTCCGTTTCAAACCAGTGAAACACGGTGGAAATATATATATATATATATATATATATATATATATATATATATATATATATATATATATATATATTATTTTTTAAATAACCTGTAATAACGAAATGATACCATTCCCTAATATTCTCCTAACATCACCAGCCCCCCATCCCCCCACCAAACCAATTTTGACAGCTGAGAATGTGAACTCGTTCATTTAAAGTCGAAAAGCATAGAATAGCTCAGGATGAAGATGTTAAAAGTTCAACACAAACATTATGCCAGTGTGAGATGATCCCAGTTCAACCATTAAGGATGGTAAAAATCTGGAAAATTGGTGATAAAACCAGATGGACTAGGTAAGCCTGACTTGTCTTGCATTATTAATAGAGTTATGTTAAATGAGAGAAAATGGTGCGAGAGGAAGGGAAAGAAGGTGACAGAGAGAGAGAGAGTGAGAGAGAGAGAGAGAGAGATATCAGAGCAATCTGTTAGAGCACGAGCATGGAGATGGAGAAGAGGGAAGCCACATCTCAACATCTCAGAATCTCAAGTTTCTGGGTAACCGAGTCTAATGAATCCCCACCTGATCCACACCAAGCGACATCATTTGTGGAAAGTAATCATTATGTAAGAGTGTAGCACCAAACACATGCAGTTTTAAAGCTCAGTGACTTCAAGCGTGTCTCTCCTTGCAGCTACAGATAGTGGTAAGAGGTAGAAGTGATACCTGAGCCACCTTCAGTGTGTTCTCCTGTCCCGAACCAACCCTGAGCACCTCAAGCAATCACCTTATCAGCCTGCTTACAAGGCTCCATCTATCCATCTCTGCTTTCAGCAAAAGAGAGGACGAGAGAAACGAAATGCTAAGAAATGGAAATCCACAACATCGGATCAGTTTAAAATCAGATTTGGGTTTTTTTTTTGTTTTGTTTAGTTTTTTTCCGTAAAATTGTGTTGAAGAACAGCGTTACGGTTCTCGATGTACTAATATAGTCCCTGGTTTAACCTGGTAACTTGGCAAGAATACGGCATTAGCTGCAACTGGAAACCGGTACATTTGTGAGGTGATACTCGTAATGAATATGTATTAGCCGGTCCGTCTGTCTCTCTTCTGTCGTGCCTCTTCCCTGGCGGCCTCGTATGGCAACGCTACCTCTCGGGCCTCACGCATGTGTCGCTAGCATTCGCTCTGGCAGCTCCCTAAATAATTTGTGCTCTGTTAGCGGGGTCATTGGATAGAGAAGCTGGCCACTGAATAATTAATCACCAGCTACAATCTGAGCCTGCCCTCTCTTATTTCCTTCTGCTCGGTCTCCTCCGATCACTCCTCCCTCTCTCCCTCGCTTTTTCAGCTCCTTGCTTCTATTCATTTCAACAGAAATAATTGGAAGCAAAAAAAAAAAACCCAAAACAAAACCGGAAACAAGACAACAAGCTGGCGGATTTTCAAACCGATCACGACCCAAAGGATTTCTCCTCTCTCGCTGTCGCTCGTGTGATCCAGCGTTGTCTGTTGTGGCCCGACGCTGGAACACACGACTTGTGGGGGCGGAAATGGAAACAAAACCCTGCGTGGCTGCGGGGCTTTGTATACCTACCTAATTGCGTTTCATTATTCAGAACACAATGGGAACCCGAGGAGAGCTGATGAAAGGGCTACAGTTGTTCTTGTTAGGGCCGGAGTGTAGCGTGTTGATGTGGCAGTGTTTCAGACGTGCGTAAACAAATGGTGGATCGGTACCTGGCGGCCCGGTCTGCCTCGGAGTAAATATTAATGACGGCCGTCTTCATTACCGCTTGATCAGAAAACTGGAACGCAGGCCGAAATACACACCTGGAGACTGTTCGGCATGTTTGTGTGCTGCTATAGATGTGTTAGAGAGGATTTAACTACTTCGTGTCTGGTGTTATTTCCCGGTCCTTACCTGCAGGGCAATGAGTACGTTCCGCTTCGTATAATCTGTGCGTGAAGTAAGGAATAAAACACGTCGTGGCACGATATTATTTAAAAAAAAAAATGAAATAATCGATGACGGGCGGATCTGCTGTGAAGAAGAATACATCACGAAGTGTTTTATTTCCCTGATACTACATCCGTTTGTCAATGAGTACAATTTTTTGATTTATTAATCAAGAACGCATCATTCTTTTTATCCATTTATAGTTACATTAAATGTATTGGATTCTTTTTTTGTTTGTTTGTTTGTTTGTTTTTTTAATTGCCAACGTTTTCCCATTCCCATAGTTTTGTGTATTGATTCACATTCGTGGGAAAGCCGTTTAGGAACATTCTTTCACTGGAGCAATTGTGAAAACGTCACCTTCGAAATATAACTCAACCGACAGTCCGTCTTTTTGCTATCTCTGCCTTTCAGATCAAGCGTTTGATTGACAGCACCCTGTACAGACTGCATGCTTTTTCTTGCTATGGCTTGCCACTGTGAATTCTGAACTGTATAACATACGACATGACATAAATCATAGGATAATCAGTTGTTACCAGTGCGTTAGAGCCAAAGAACTAAACCCCTGGATACATTCGTGTGCGTATATGTGTGTGTCTGTGAGAGACAGTGTACGAGTGTCTACCCTATTTGCTGCTTTTACATTATGACATAGGATACAAACACGTAGAGCCCTAAAAATAAACCTCATAACTATTAGAGGCGTGATCTTTTGAACGTGGCCGTACAGCAGCACACGCCGTTGACGTTCCAACGGAAAAGGCCTGGCATTGCAAAGTTTCCTCCTGCAAAAGTGACATTGTGGTGAACCAGTAAGGCCTTTAAGTCACCAGCTCGCACATATGAGAGAGACACGGAGAGAGCAGAGAGGATGGAGGGAGGGAAATTACCCAGCAGTCAGATAACCGCATCACGCTGGATGTGTCTCGTTCTATCAGGTCGTCACAGAGCCTCAGCCAGAGCTGACTGGTTCCCACTGTGGGGATCGTTTGGTTTGGGGACTTCCTGCTTGCAACTGCCAGAAATTACAAATGACATAATTAGACCAAGCAGAGGGAACCACTTGACTACACTGCTGTCCCGAAGACAGAAGCCACAGATGCAGCTAATTTTACTTCAATGCGATGTGGGTGGAACGACATTGCAAGCCTCGTGGAAAAGACGTTTATGTGTTTGTGAACGATTCTTGATCTGCGTTTTTACGTCCTGTTGATCTCCGGAGAAAATCGGGCTTTCTGACGGATATGTATCATCATGACCTATGGAGATATTCTGAAGACGTTAGACATTTGTGCTGTAATTATGAAATTATTAATGAAAACACATTACAGCGAAAGAGTCATTCTCAAAATATGGTCGCAACCCTGTTCCTTAACCCTCCTGTTATGTTGGGGGAAAAACCTGACATGCTTTATGTTATGGGTCAGAATGACTTCCACAGTTTAAATACACTCAAAAAACAGCACAGAGCGGCTTAAAAGAGTAAACCGTTATTATGGCGAGTCGTAAGAAGAACTATTTGCATGTAAGTTCAAGACCCTAAATGAGGAAAAGTCAAAGAATTTCAAAGAGAATGAGAGGGATTAAACAGTATTTCAGACGCCTCAAATGTGGAAATTGGTCAAACTGACACATAACATACTGGAATAGGAGGGTTCACTTAATCATCACGACATTTTCAATAAGCCCCACATAACCACTGTATAATGGTTCCTAATTTTAAAAATAGAAATAAATGGTTCGACTCTTTATTATTGTGTATGCTGTAAAAATAGCTTGTCCTGCAAGTTAGTCGTACCACTTTAGAGGCTTTTATAGTTGGGGTCATAAGTTTACATACGCCTTGCAGAAATGTTAATAACAGTAAAAAATAAATAAATTAAGAGGGATCATAAAAATAGCATTTTGTTGTTTATTTAGTCCTGCCCTGAATGATCTATTTGACATAACAGATGTTTATATATGGTCCACAAAACACAATAATAACTGAATTTACACAAACGAACTTATCTTAATACCGTGTGTCGTAACGTGGATGATGGGCGACCTGATGTTTTATGTTTCGTGATAGTTCTTCACGAGTCCTGTGTTCGTCCTGAGCAGTATAACTGCCCGCTGTTCTTCAGAAAAATCCTCCAGGTCCTGCACAATGTTTACTATTCCAGCATCTTCTATGTATCTGACCCCTTTCCTTTCCAACAACGACTATATGATGCTGAGATCCATCTTTTCACACCGAGGACGACCGAGGGACTCGTACTCGACTGTTACAAAAGATGCAAACGTTTACCGATGCTCAAGAAGGCAACACGATGCATTAAGATCCAGGGGGGTGTAAACTTTTCAACAGGACGATTGGTTTAAATTGTTATTATTTTGATTAAAGATCATATATTTTGGGGGGTGCACGGCGGCTTAATGGTTATCATGTTCGCCTCACACCTCCAGGGTCCGGGGTTCGAGTCCTGCCGGTGTCATGTGTGTTCGGAGTTTTCATGTTCTCCCCGTGCTGCGGGGGTTTCCTCCGGGTACTCCGGTTTCCTCCCCCAGTCCAAAGACATGATTGGCGTGTCTAAAGTGTCCGTAGTGTATGAATGGGTGTGTGAGTGTGTATGTGATTGTGCACTGCGATGGACTGGCACCCTGTCCAGGGTGTACCCCACCTTGTCCCCGATGCTCCCTGGGATAGACTCCAGGTTCCCCGTGACCCTGAAATGGAGTAAACAGTAGAAGATGGATGGATGGATGGATCATATTTATTTCATTTAGTACCGCCCACCAGAAGCTACATAAGATATTTACATGTTTCCCAGAAGACAAAAATAATGCTGCTGTGATTAATGGTTTGTGCTTCAAGATGCTGTTGATATCATCTCGGAAAATTCCTCTTTAATGGAAATTTGTCAGCAGTGTTACTGTCACTGGTGTAAGAACCCGTGCTTATGGCACCCAAGACACAGCATTAAGGCTTAAGAATATTGGAATATATTCATTTGAAAAGAAACATAATTGAAAACATTTTTCTGGTCAGAAAGGCAACATATTATTGACCCAATGCATTTAAACACTTCATCAATGATATGGGCACATTATCTGTTAGGAGACATTTATGTAACAGTCAATAAATTTTCCACTGCAGTAAAGACTTCAGTACAGATGACTGCATACCAGATGACTTTCTTGGTCAAATGACAAACTGCCTTTTTTTTTCTTCTTCTGTCTAATTAATTCGAGAGACTGTAGAGGGGACAATCATTTACTAGACTGTAGCTGCTATAAAGTAAGCGATAGCAGGAACTAACTTGTCTCACGGGTGTTTCACAATATTAAACCGAACTATAAATTGTTCGTATTTGTGATGCTTTGCTCACGAATTAATTAAAGAGTGTAATCGTTGCCAAACCGCAGTGGTGTAAGCAGAATAACACACTCTGGGTCGTGCGGTTATGCAACAATGATCCACTTCAGGCTGTTTCACACCACCTTGGTGTGGATTATTTTTATATAACAGATATTTGTGTTATTTCTTACTTATCTCAGCAATCACAAAGAAATTTGCTTAGTGCATGATGGTCAGTCAGAGACACACGGAGACCTTCCCTGATGTTTTATAAAATATGTCCAATATGTTATCAAATTATTTCAAACTATTGACAAAGGGAAGTTGCAAAAAATCTCTTTGGGATCTCATTCTTTGGCATTTGTGATATATGACTTGTTATTAACACTACTTATAATGTATCACATTAACAATTAATAATGCAGACCTGCATAATGCATACTAATATTGTGTAGCTCCATTCGTGCCACCAAAACAGCTCTGATTCATCGAGGCATGGACTCCACAAGACCTCTGAAGGTGTGCTGTGGTTTCTGGCACCAAGACGTCCGCTGCAGATCTTTTAAGTCTTGTAAGTTGCGAGGTGGGGCCTCCATGGATCAGACTTTTTGTTCAGAACATCCGGATTGAGATCTGGGGAATTCGGAGACCGAGTCAACACCTTGAACTCTTTGTCATGTTCCTCAAACGGTTCCTGAACAGTTTTTGCAGTGTGTCAGGGTGCATTATCCTGCCGAAAGAGGCCATTGTCATTAGGGAACACCGTTACCATGAAGGTGTGTACTTAGTCTGCATCAATGTTTAGGTAGGTGGTACATGTCAAAGTAACATCCACATTAATTTTAGGAGCCAAGGTTTCCCAGCAGGACATTGCCCGGAGCGTCACACTGCCTCCGCCAGCTTGCCTTCTTCCCATAGTGCATCCTGGTGCCATCTCTTCCCCAGGAAAGCGTCGCATACATATACTGATGTAATGTTCATAGAATATATATTGCATTCATAGAAAGTGTTATTGAAACTGGCTTCACACACACACACACACACACACACACACACACACACACGGTAGCTGAGCTGGTAATAAATTGTCCAGTCCTTCTCCTTATCTTCTCTAGTGTCTGTTTGACTAGCTAATATGAACGCTAGCCTCATTTTCCAGATCCGTGCTCAGCTCTTGCCGTACACTCAAAGCTAAACGAGCCATGAACCACTAACCCCAGCTTTCATTTATCACACAAAAAAGGACTGATATTAATAAAGCTGTCCCGAATCACACCGAATAATCCTTACTGAATATCTACGTGGCGTTTATCTGAACTAGACGTGTCCGTAGGTATAACAGAAACCGGGATCAATTTCCCAAAAGCAGCGTAGCATAAAATGATGTGAATTACACCTTTAATGGTCTCAGCAATAAATAGTAAATTTCGTCAGACCAATAACAAAAGCAAAGAATGTGTCTTTTTTTTTTTTTAAACCTGATAACACAGTATTTATCTTATTATGTCCCTCTCTTCTTCTTTTTTTTTTTTTGGTAATGTCCTAGATTTGTATCATTTAAACTAAAATATGTTTCCCTACAACTCTTATTTCTTCTGTGAACAATGTGTGAAACCTGATAAATAAATAAATAAATAAATAAAATAAAAAAACACCAACAACACAAGAACTAAATCGAAAAAGCATACAACTCATTGAAATATTAAAATCATTTATCATTTATATTATTTATGTAGGGTATACAAGCATTTTTAAAAAATTATTATTATGAGCCTCTACCTAATTTTTATTTATTTATTTATTTATTATTATTATTATTTTTTACTACAGGCCTCCACAACTCATTGAAATATTAAAATCATTTATCATTTCTATTATTTATATTCATACCCTGGTGCAAATAAATAAATAAATAAATAAAGCACAACCGTTTCTGAATCGTTATACAATACATCAAAAAAAAAAAAAAAACTTTGTATCCTCATAATCAAATATTATGCATGGGAAGCAACTTTCCCACAACTTTTCACGCAAATGAATTCTTAGGAATTCTTGCAGACGTGAGACCATTTTGACTCCAATGATGTTCGTTGTAAACACATTATGCGTGTAATAAACAATTGTATATTTCATGTAAACTGAAATTTAAAATGAATATAATTCCATCACATGAAGAAAAAAAAAACCCCAAGTACATCAGTCCCTGTAAGGAGATGATATTAAAAAAAATAAACGTATCAGTTTATTGATTGAATTTGATAGATTGTAGTGTCTTAGTGTATATGTCTATTAATCTATATAGACTTGAATGATATTTCTACAGTAGGCATTTGTAGGGGGAAAAAATTTATTTTAAACTCAATTAAGTACAGCAAATACAGAGAAGAGATTTAAAATGCAACATATATACAGTATATATATATATATATATATATATATATATATATATATATATATATATATATATATATATATATATAATTAGATTGAAAAAAATTATAATAATAAACCTCCAAACGCGAATAAATCACTTAGCAATATCCAAGTACAGTGTATTTTTTCTCTTATAATATAAAGAATCCTCGACTGCATGTTGGTAATTACTCCAGCGCTGATACACCAGTCCAGGCCGTTATAATGCTACAATATCTGAAACAGTACATTAATGATAAGATTTGCTGTTGTATACGCAGATGTCATTGATTAAGCGGTGATGGATTAGGAGTTCAGCGTGTGCGATGACAGTACAGGAATTACAGAGACTCGGATTGATATAGCCAGTGTTTATTCCACTGGGGAGCGATCATCTGGTGTTGGTTAAAAAAATAAATAAATAAATAAAAGTCCAACAGAACCTCACACACATAGTTAATACTCATACTCACATAGCCTAAACGTATAAATTTTCTTGCTTACTTTTCACTTTCCAAATGATACATCAGAGACTGGTTGGAGGAACGGAGAAATATAGAGGCTGGATGAGAAGAGAGCGGAAAGTCCTCAATAAATCACTGGGAGTGTTCGGCCTCGAAATAGTCACGATAAATATGAATCTACTGGAAACAATCTTGCTACGAACAGGACGTGTGTGTGTGTGTGTGTGTGTGTGTGTGTGTGTGTGTGTAGTTTGTTGTGGTGACAAATCTGGAAACACTTTAGGACCAGCTCTATTTTCTGTTTTGATTAAACAGCTTGTGAGGTTTCTGGTTTTCTGAATGTTTACTAAATGTGAAGCTTTACATGGTTTATCTGAGTGCTAAATATATATTATAATGCACATTATAATCAGTCACCGTTTTTTTTGTGTTTTTTTTTGCTCATGTTAGATATGACACAGTTTGGTCATTTTGTATAATTGAAGGACAAAAGAGAAGACAGAAATGATTATCATTCAGTAGCTGATTTATTTATACTCCCCACATTTCATATATATATATATATATATATATATATATATATATATATATATATATATATATATATATATATATATATATCCATCTTCTACCACTTACTCCTTTTCAGGGTCACGGGGAACCTGGAGCCTATCCCAGGGAGCATCAGGCACAACGCAGGGTACACCCTGGGCAGGGTGCCAGTCCATTATCCATCCATCCATCCATCCATCTTCTAAATCTTACTCCTTTTCAGGGTCACGGCGAACCTGGAGCCTATCCCAGGGAGCATCGGGCACAAGGCAGGGTACACCCTGGACAGGGCGCCAGTCCATAATATATGTATATATGTATAAAATATATATATGTATAAGCAGAAAATACAGCAGAGCACCTCACTCAGAGCGAAATGGCTAATATACTCGTGACTGTATTTAATTGATAGAAATGGCATGCATCAAAAGAAAAGCACACTGAGATTTAATGGGCATAAAATGGAACATTAGCATTTTAAAGAGCTGGATTAAAATATTAATCCGGACCATTTTCTTCCCCTCCATCTCTTCCACCAATGAGAGCCTAATCAGTCATAATGGAGCTTAAACTGCCTTCTCATTCGGAATCACTCACACACTCGACTAACACAGAACCTCAATATAAAGCAAGCAAGAGCTTACTCTTCCAAACCGTCACTCCTCAGATGCCAAGTTTGTGATTAAGATGTCAATGGGTGCTCGATTTGACGTGGTACGCAAAGCAGCGTCTGATACGTGTGTGTTGGACATCATCAATTGGGTCTGCTTAGTGGCGTTTGGACATCCTGAAATGGAGATCGGACCAGGTCGTACACTCCATCCTGATCCTTCACCATGGGTCGCATAGTGATCTTGGCACCATTTATGAAAATGAGCGAAAACGTATCAAATAAATAAAACATACAGTGAGGGATATTTTAAGTTTAAACCTATGTGGACGGGTTTTTAAAGCAATAACACATGAGCTTCAGTTAATGTTCACATCAAGCATGAGAATGGGGAGGAAAAAAAAAGTGTGATCTCTGCGATTTTGACCGTGGCGTGGTTGTTGGTCTCAGATGGGCTGGTCTGAGTATTTCAGAAACCGCTGATCTGCTGTGAGTTTTACACACAACAGTCTCTAGAGTTTACACAGAACGCTGGGTCTGCAGGCTGAAACATCTAGTTGATGAAAGCGGTTCAGAGGAGAATGACCAGACCTGACAGGAAGTCTATAGTATCTCAAATAAGCACTCGGTACAACCGTGGTGAGCAGAAAAGCATCTCAGAATGCACAATGCATCAAACCTAGGCATGGGTGGGCTACAATAGCAGGAGAACATATCAGGTCCATTCGTGTCAGCCAAGAATAGGAATCTGAGGCTATAATGAACACATTGAAACTGGACAGTTTAATGGAATAAGACCAGGCGATTTTTTCTTCTTCTTATCTTCAATTGTCCAGTTTTGATGAGCCTGTGCCCATGAAAGCCTCATATTTAAAAAATTGCTATATTTCTTTACTTTGTACTTGTATAAATTTTCTATACCGGGAACCTGGAGCCTATTCCAGGGAGCATGGGTTACAAAGTGTTGTGCACCCTGTATGGGGTACAAATCCATCACATGGCACAATCACATACACATACACATTCACACGCTACAGACACACCAATCAGCCTACCATGCATGTCTTTGGACTGGGGGAAGAAACCAGAGTATATAGAGGAAACCTTTTCAGGAAACTCCTGAAGTACACGGAGAACATGCAAATTCCGTGCACAAAGAGTGGAGGTGGGACTTGAACCCCCAACCCCGGGGGTGGCTGCGAGGCAAACATGCAATCCACAAAGCCACCATGCCCCCCAGTTGTAGTAGTTGTCCAAAAGAACTCACCAATGAACAGCACACAATTCGACGTGGAGGCCCAAACCCAAAGCTTATACATTTTGTTGCATTTCTCAATGCAAGAACTAAACGCAATGCAATGTACAGACGCATCTTTAGTCTCGCCTTGCGAGAACGACAAGTGTCAGATTGCTTCCTGCCACATTAAAGTCTCTGCCATATGAATGAATGTAAAAAGCGCAAGGTTTATGCTTTCACATCAGGAGTCTATAGAGAGAGTATTTGTGTTGAAAAGCCTGAACAAAGAGCCCCAATGCAATCAGTGTGTGATTTTTATACCACGAGTCAGATATTGTCTATGAATGGTTGCACAAATGAAATAAGTCTGCACTGTCATCACTCACACACTCACACACTCACTCATACACACACACACACACACACACACACACAGACGTGCTGAATGTTTGATGAGCAGGCAGGTAAAGCTTAGCACAAAGATAGGTAGTATAACGGAAAGATGAAGCTCATGGATCATCGCATTGCCGGTAATGAGGAAAGGACGTCTACGTCTACTACTGAGGAGTCCCCGAGGAGCTAAATATTCTCTTTTATGTATGGGGAGACAGACACACACACGTCAAAGCAAATGCCATACATAATGTACGTCTTCAAAAAGAGAAGACAGCCGGAGACGATGTCCTTCAGAAGAATTGTGGAAAAAAAGACATGATGAAAAAAAAGGAAGCTTTTTTTTTCCCCTTCCCCTTCATACTAACATGACAATAACCAGACGACGGTTCTGCACAGAGGGTTTACTTGAGTA
This sequence comes from Ameiurus melas, assembly GCA_012411365.1. NCBI lineage: Eukaryota > Metazoa > Chordata > Actinopteri > Siluriformes > Ictaluridae > Ameiurus > Ameiurus melas. The sequence continues at coordinate 4,471,074 of CM022754.1, forward strand.
TGCGCCGTCAGATGGGTTAACGCTGCAGAAGACATTAGCCATATACTCCGTCTTTCACCTGCATGTTAATAGTTTATTCCCGTTTCTCTTCCCGCGTATCTCTGCACCATCACTCCACAGACAAGGGACTGCACTCAGCCCAATGTAGGAATATTTGATTATACAGATTGTAGAGATCATAACACTGTTCTGAATTAATAAACAACAGTCTTTGGCTTTTCCTCTTATTTTTTATTAATTGGATGTATTAGTGTAGGGATTGTTTTTGTCATCTAAAAGCACTGTCGAGAAGGTATTTTTGGTGAAGAAAGATGTATTGTAAAGGGTTTTCTTTCTGGAAAAAAAAATAAAATAAATGAAATGTAGGAAAGAATAAGGAACTGACTACTGTCACGGGGTTGTGCATCTTGAAGAACAATTTTAAATCTTTTGATGTGATGGACACACACACACACAGACTTACTTCAGTGAGTGACCTTGTGACTTTAGCTCTTTTATACACACAGACTTTGATATTACAAACAGCGTGCATGCGCGCGTGTGTGAGTGTGTGTGTGTGTGTCACATCAAAATACGCTCCAGACAGTCTCCTATTTGTGATTAATTAATGCAGCAGAATATATATATATATATATATATATATATATATATATATATATATATATATATATATATATATATATACAGTATACACACAATCACATAATATATATGTGTGGGTGTGTGTGTATTCATATAATATATATATATATATATATATATATATATATATATATATATATATATATATATATATATATATATATATATATATATGTATATATATGTATATATATGTGTGTGTGTACATTTTTAAAATATGAAATAAAAGAAAAAATAAAAGAAAAAACTTGGATGTAATAATAAATAAATAAATAAACGTAGTAGTAGGTAGTAAAATGTCACCAATTACACCTTCAGTTTAAAGAGTTAAGAAACTTATAAGAAAGCACTTACTACAAATAGTGTTCTGACGTAAAATCACTGACACTCAGATGTTTGACACATGAACGCTGTTGTTTTTTCGCTCCTCAGCCCATCCTCCGCCACCAAATCCCGCCCATGTTCACAAAGCTCCGCCCACAGGATTTACAGTGGCACATCGTGTAGATTGTCTACAGAATGAATGAGGGGAAGTCTAACCAAATACAAACTAGCATTCCAGACCTGAAGATGGGCTTTTTCTTAGGTGCTTAATTCACTTCTGCTGAGGCCATCATTGAGAACCGTTATTATTTTGAATCGTGCTGGACATATTTTCCACGTAATTTCGACAAGTACGATATTTAAGAAATAAAACCAAACAGAAATGGACTGTTGCACCTTGAATTGACGTGTTATCAAGTCATTCATGCTTTCTATATATAGACCTATTTACTTAAAAAGTCTCTAAGACATACCGTAAATCTGAAATAATGAAATAAATATTAGGTTGAGATAAATAAATAAATAAATAAATAAATACATAAATAAAATAATTGGCACACCACAAGCAAAAGAAAAGTAAATAGATTTTATTTTCCTGACTGCAGCTGTTTTTTGTCAGTCTGTGTGGCTCAGTGTATTTAGTAGCTCAAATTTATTACTACATGTGCTTTCCTTAGACCAGCAATCTAGAACATTTCTGGACTCTATTCATTCAGAAATGTCAGAAAATGTATTGATAACTAGAAAATTAGAACCATAACTTGCCTCTGGAGCTGACTATATTTCTTGGTTTGGATCTTATTTGTGTTTTAGGACCACAATACACAGAGCTCTGTTCACATCTGGATGCGGTTCTGCAGGGCTGGAACAGTTCCTCATTTGGTTCCTCTTGAGAACAGAGATCATGGAAGAGCTCCATCTATTTGTCTCACACACACACACACACACACACACACACACACACACACACACACACTCGGTGTATCTTCACGTTGGCATCAGGTGTGGCTTTAACGCCTATTCATCATCCTACAAATCATCCTGTGCATCCCATGGGGAGGTAGTAATGGGATTATTATTATTATTATTATTATTATTATTATTATTGCTTTTATTTTTGCATAACATTTACTATTTTTTCAGCCAACCTTTGTCTGTCGCTCTTTCTGTCTGTCTGTCTGTCCTTCTGTCTGTCTCTCTCTGCATCCATAGAGGCATCCATAAAGAATTAGTAGATGGATTTGAACAAAAAGACGTTAACCAAAAACAGGCAGAATTACAAAATATTTGTTCGGTTCTATATGAATGATATATTTATTTAAGTAAAGTATAAACGTATCAAATAGAATATGTATTAATATAAACAAATAAGGATGCTAATTTCTTCTTTTTTTTCAGTACAGATGTCAACAGGGCTTCGAATAATGCAGCAAATTTCTTTCAAGTACCTCAAACATACCGATAAACATCAGTGCTGCGTTTTACATGTTCTCCTCGTGTCTGTGTGGGTTTCCTCAAGGTTCTCCGGTTTCCTCTCACCTCCAAAAATCATGCTAATAGGTGGATTGGCAAATCTAAATTGGCCTTCCATTTGAACGTGTGTGTGTGCACGGTGCCCTGCCCTGTGATGGACCAGTGTTCCTGGACTAAAGCTCAAATATTCCACCATAATAATAATAATAATAATAATAATAATAATAAAAAATAATAATAATAATAATAATAATAATAATAATAATAATAATACACTAAATATGCATTTGTGAAATAATGATTTATTAGTGAAAAATATATAAGAGAGATAACAAATTGCATTGGATGGATTTTCATTAAAGATAACAGACTTCGCATGAGGTTAAACACAACGGAACAGCCATGCCAGCAGAGACATGGACAGGTGGTGTGTGTGTGTGTGTGTGTGTGTGTGTGTGTGTGTGTAAATGCCTTTCCGCGAAGACAATTGCTCTCTTTATTTTGCCAACTTTCCCACCGTGACCCTTCTTATTCATACAGACAGACACGGGTAAACAAGCCACACACCTTGTCACGAACTTGCACACCCGAATCAACGCTAATCAGTATCATCGTATTCATCATCATCATTACAATTATTAGCCTTGTCACTACTGCCACCATAACAAACCCGATTTCTCACCGTCTCCCTCCTGTCCCTGGCTCATCTCCATATTTATAATATTCACGACGCAGGAAGGGTATTCTAATGAGGTCGGCGGCTGTTCCTGGTGCCTGACAGTGCGGTTTGGTCACATCCCGTTGTTCATGTCTCAGGTGCGAATCCTTCATTTAAGTCCGATTAGCGTGACGCATGCCTTGCACGTGTCACTTCCTTTCCTCTTCACAATTTAGTCCAGACGGAGACGGCTGCCGCAGCCAGGGCCCCGTCGGTGGATCAGGAGGGGCCGTTGGCGTTACTACTACCTCAACACAACTCATTTGTAAACCTGTGCTTGTCATGCATCGCTATCAGTGTGTGTAAATCACCCGGGCCTTAAAGGATGCAGCTGTGTGAACCGACGCCTGTTATGTCCGATTAGACTTCCAGGAGCTCTGATCAGTGCAGTAACTAACTCACACATAGCATAGCTAACACACACACACACACACACACACACAGGAATACTATTATTTGCATGTTGTGGGGTCAGTGTCCCCCTCCAGACCTGCTGTCAGCTAAAATACTTACATTATAATCTTGGACACGCATGCAAATGAAGCAGAGAGCGTGGTTTGATACGAACAGGTTTGAATACTCGTCTTGACAGTTCTCACAGTATTGGCTGTCAGGAAAGAGAACTGGCACCACACACACACACACACACACACACACACACACACCATCAATAACCTCAGTAACCAAAATGAAACCTTTTGTCATTTTTAGGTTTTTAAATAATCACACACAAATCCTGTCAGGCATTCCTATCTTTATGGGGACATTCAGGCCCAACCAGGATATAAGAACATGCCAACACACACACACACATACACACACACACACACTGTCATGCCTGGGCTTGTTATAATACTCCACCTTGGGGAAACTCGGAAACTGTTCCATTTGTAAAAGACACAATATTAGAAAAGGTCCGAGTTACACAATTCTCTCATTGCGCTAGCTACAATTGGCTCATCGAGAACCACGGGCGCATATTTCTTTACATACCGATAGCTGAAATTTTCCAAAGGCCTGAAATGAACGACAGTCAGTTAACAATAAACATATGTTTGCTATAACCCCATGTTTACAAAAGCAGCAGTTTTTCATTTTGCATTGCTTGGCAAATCCTATCTTTAGTTTACTACCAGCTGCAATGTTTTCACTAGAAGTGCCAGGCTATTCAAACAAACAAGTGAAAAAAAAACTACAGAACAGCGTATAAAACCATCAGTTTGGTCACAAATCAGACGTTTTCCCACTGAAAAGAAAAATTCTGGAGGTAAATGCTTGTGTTTAAAAATCCATCCATGCATTGCGTCATTGCCTACTAGTGCCTAATGTTCGTGCAAAGACAAAACCATCTTCCCAAGCTTAAGACCTTGTATACTTGTATCATGTAAACTAGAAGTGGTGCATGCAAGTGTAGACTTTATTATATATAAGTAAGTAAATAAATAAATAAACAGGTAAGTAAATAAACAGGAGCTACCAGGCTAAACATACAGAACGCATGAGCACGTCGACAGGAACGAAAACAAACGCTTGACAACAATGGTGCAGAAACAAAGGAACTTATATACTGGTGATAATCGGGCTGAAAACAAGACACAAGTGAGGCTGATTGAGACACGTGACTGGGTCATGTGACATGCTGGGGCTGATGGGTGATGTAGTCCAGATCTGATTTCTGCATAACCCTGATAACCGTCTGCGGTTTTTGAATCGGCTATTGTGTATGAGTGCTCCAATACTGCAAGTGCTGCTATGAAAATATCATGACAATTTCTACGTCTGTCGGAAGAACATTGCCGCTCCTCAAAGTCTTCAGTCTGAATCGGAATGAATCTGCTTCAGCATGCCGGCTTCTCCCTTGAGCGTGGGGCAGCGTGATTCCCACCCCAATGGTCCTCTATTAGTATGTTGCAGTTCCCATTTTGACCACTTGGTGCAATAATAACTGTATAGAGTTAAATTGGGGAACGAACACACCGCCAGGATTGCACAACATCTAGAAAGACGAGCAGTCACTCTGATATTTTTAATCAGAATTAAAATTTGACAAGCAACTAAATTCCGTTTATAAAAATTATAAACTTCACAACGTTAAAAGATCTTGAGAAAAGTGTGTTATCCACACGTTTATTTCATCAAGGCATGATTACTGCGACGCCCAGTATGTCATCACTCTCGCACTTTCAACTTGTACAGAACGTTGCAGCTCGCTTCTTGACTGAGACCAAAAACTTGCGAGGACGTCTTACATCGCTCGTCTTGGCCTCACTCCGCTGGTTACTGGTGAAATATAGAATTGATTTCAAGATGTTTGTTTTTAAAGCCTTGCATGGGGCTCGCCCCTATATATATTTCAGATCCCCTCTGCTTTTGCTCTGCCCAGTGGTCTTTCAGATCCTCTTCTCGGTTTTACTAACCACACCGAAGTCACGATTCAAAACCAAAGTCGATAGTGCCTTTTCTGTAATGGCGCCAAGGCTTTGGAATAGTTTGCCGCTCTCTAGCAAATCCTCCTCTACAATTAATTAATCACTTAGAACTTCTTTTTTCTTATCTTTACTTATTCTTATTTGAGGGCAGGGATGCCTCAACGGTTAAGGCTCTGGATTGCTGGTCAGAAGGTCGGGGGTTCAAGCTCCAGCACTGCCAAGCTGTCACTGTTGGGCCCTTGAGCAAGGCCCTTAACCCTCTCTGCTTAAGGGGCGCTGCATCATTACTGACCCTGCGCTCTGACCCCAGAAAATAATTTCACTGTTCTGTAGTGTATATGTGACAAATAAAGGCTTCTTCTTCTTCTTCTATCTATAATCTGCCCTGTTTTTTGGGTTTTTTTTGCCACTGTCTAGCTGCTTAATCTCTGGTCTTAATTATATCTGTTTAAAAAAAAAAAAAATAATTTTTATATATTTATTTTAATTAGATGTTGTGTTACAATTTAAAATGCATATGCTATTATGCCTCTGTAGGCCTTTGTTTTAAATAAATTTGACCTTGACTTTGACCTTGATTTACTTTCTTTCATTTTTTATTTTCCTGACCTCAGATACATTTTCCATCTCCTTACTATTTTTATTCAGAACGACAAAAATAAAAAAAATCGTCCCAGTTTCCTGAGATTTCATTTGAGCCTTTCTGAATGCATGTGTTCCTCATCGTGGTATTGCCAGTGCCAACTGGAAAGTTGAAAAGTTCACCCAGACAGGCGAATGTGACGCTGCGCAGGGGGACACGCTCTGTTTTCCGTCTAGTTTTTCCGACACGCCATTGGCCATCTGAAACAGAACGCGGTCTGGCCTGTTTGTGGAACTGTGGCTCGAACTTATTTTCATCTCGGCGTTGGGGTTTCGCCATTTATTGTTTTACATCTGTTGTTATTTCAAAGCCTGGATACTTGCGGACTTGGAGAATGTGATGGACTACCAATATGAGGTATGATTTGACCAGCCTAGCTGCCTCATGGCTAACAGGGTGGGCTGGATCGCAATCTTTCATCAGGAAAATGATGCTTATGGTGATGATGTCACTGCGGGGTCAATCTCGGACGTGGATGAGGATTCGGCATCTGCCAAGCGTTTGTGGCAAACGTCTGGCCATACGGGGAACATGTGGGAATAAACACACACAAACACACACACACACACACACACTCTCTTTCAAAGTGGACAATATAAAGCTCTTCCCTACTTATGATTCATTAAACCACATCACAGCACACAACTGCAATCTCAGCTTATTTTCAGTAAGCGAAGACAAAATATGTGTGCGTCCTCGCTTAGACACGTAGACAGACGGAAAGAGAACGAGCAAAATTTTCCACATATGCTACTTGCTAATGCAATATTTCAAACGGGGGAGAAAAAAAAAAAGTTTATTTTGCCGAAGGAAGGTTTGGATGTCGAATGCAAGAGAAGAAAGAAGACAGGAAGTGTAAAATCTGGCTCTGCAGCCGAGCTTCCTTTTCAGATGTCCTAAAAGCTCCCCGACTCGACTTTGAAACAGAAGATTTCTGTGTTTCGCCTATCAGAAGAAAACAGAGCGACTAGCGTCTAGCGAGTGTCTAGCAGCTCTACCTCACAAAGACATGTGCTGTGTGTGGATAACACGGCGTGTTTCTGAAACGCTCGCTGCCATTCCTCCCCTCCCGTTGAGAAGAGACAAAAAGAGGGTGAGGGTGAGAGTGAGGAGAAAACACGAGTGGTTTTTTTCGAAAGAGAAAATGGATTTCCGACGCACCTCGATTCGTGTCCCCTTTCATTTAAATTATTATTCTTTTTGAACTCCCCAAAACAGTGCGTGAACTTAAATCTCATCATTTAAAGATTCTTTTCAGGCAAATCAAAGAGTGAATATTTCAATGAGGTGGCTGATTTATAATTCAGCAGACTCGCAGGTGTTTTAAAGCGTCTGATGGTGAGATCCAGGACACACACACACACACACACACATGCAGGTACACATTCAGCTGGCAATATTACTTGGATTAGTATTGTATATGAAATATTTAGTGCCCCCCCCCACACCCACACACACACCCCTCAATCGTAAAACCTAATAAATCAAATAGCTGCCAAATGTCATTATTAAGACTCAGAGAGAAAGACATCTTTTCATATTCAAATATAGATCAGGAAAAAAAAAATAGGTTAAGGAAAGGTTGAGCAGACGACCTTGACTGTCTGAGATATATATATATATATATATATATATATATATATATATATATATATATATATATATATATAAAGGTGAAGTAAAGGCAAGCAATACAACACATTTATACTGAGAAAGAGAAAAAAGCCGTGCGCGATGAATATTCATACTTTGTTGTCACTTTGTGTGTGTGTCAGTGGTTTTGTCCTCTGCTGGTAGCATTTTGACGCCAGATGACAGAGAGGAGCTTTACTTAGCAAAAGCATTAGTGCAATCTGACTGACACACACTCCACTTTTTAACCACAATGCTCACTCATGCGTAAGTTCAGGCCCAAACAAGTCATCGTCAATTCAGGACGTGGAAATGGAGCGCAACCAGAAGAAGCTGTCTGAGTTGAAAAGTTGCGGTTTAGACATTTTGAAAAATTTTTGCGTGCCAATCAACCGTACCGAGTAGCATTTCATTATCATTAGTATTGTTGTTTTTCTTTTTGGAGGATGATTTGAACAGGATGATCGATAGAAATTGTTGTTATTTTGTCTTCTGGGAAACATGTAAATATCTTAGGTAGCATCTGAAGGGCGGTACTAAATGAAACAAGACAAGATCTTAATGACAATGAAGAAAATAATAACAATTTACACCGAATCATCCTGTTGAAAAGTATCTTAATGTATCGTGTTGCCTTCTTGAGCACCGGTGAATGTTTACACCCTTTGTAACAGTCGAGTACGAGTCCCTCGGTCGTCCACGGTGTGAAAAGATGGATCTCGATATAATAAAGCCGCTGTTGGAAAGGAAAGGGGTCAGATACGTAGAAGATGCTGGAAAAGTAAAGATGCAGGACCTGGAGGATTTTTCTGAAGAACGGCGGGCAGTTTGACTGCTCAGGACAAACACGGGACTCATAAAGAACTATCACAAAACGTAAAAACATCACGTCGTCGATCATCCAGGTAACACACGCGGTATTAATAATCGACTGTGTAAACTTTTGCACTGGTTCATTTGTGAGAATTCAGTTATTATTGTGCCTCGTGGACTATATGTAAACATCTGTTATGTGAAATAGCTTATTACATTTACATTTATTCACTTAGCAGACGCTTTTATCCAAAGCGACTTACCAATAAGCAAAGCGATATATCAAGCAGGGAACAATACAAGTACTTATTATTAACAATTATGAAAATGATTAACATTTAGCAAATTCCGCAAGGCGTACCGTATGTAAACTTACCGTACGACCTCAACTGTGTATAGGTCTAACGAGATAAGATTAATAATCCAATAATCTTCACAGATTATGCATTATGTTAACAACTGCATAGCGTATAATAAACATTATGAAGATGAAATGCATTTAGGGGAATAATTCGAACAACGTGTATAACATGTAATGCATGCATTCGTAGTTCATTATACATTTGGCCTTCATTAACCCTCCTATTACAGTATGTTATGGGTCAAGTCGACCCATTTCCACATTTGAGACGTCTGAAATACTGCTTAATCCCTCTTTGTCTCTTAGAATTTTTTTTTGCCTTTCCTCATTTAGGGTCACGAACTTATATGCAAATATTTCTTCTTGTGGTTTGTCTTGGACGAGCTATAATAAAGGTTTCCTGTTTAAGCTGTTCTTTGCTGTTTTATATAAACTGTGGAAGACATTTTGACCCATAAGATAATGGAGGTAACTTTTTTTTCCCGACAGGGTTAAAAGTGTTACCAAAAAAAAAAAAAAAAAAAAAAAAAGTGCCATGTTGTTAGTGTCTTTAATAAACACTGAAACACTAATTACACTGTGTTGGGGCGGAGGGGAAGGGCAATGAGCAAGTATTTGCCTAAATGTTGTAAATGCAAATGAGTGACTTATTACAGCTTAATTACGTAGCAGATGCTATAAAATAAAGTTACGAGATGGGGGATCTATGCTTTGTCCAAAACCTTTTGGGTATCTTTTAGTAATTAGGCCTTAAGAGAGGTGGAGAGGTGGAAGAATGGAGAGAGAGAGAGAGAGAGAGAGAGAGAGAGAGAGAGAGAGAGAAGGCTTGACAGGTCTACAAGGACAGCTTGATATTATCAGGTTGTAATTAAGTTGTCACTTCAATTATGGCAGCTCAAATTAGAATAGTGCTGGGTTGCAGCGCTGGGCCGTGTCTGTTTGGTTAATTAGTCTGGTGAGTAGTCTGAATACTACAACCATTACACACACACTCACACACTCACACACACACACACACCCATTCACACACACACTCACACACGTTGGAGCTGGTTCAGCTGAGCCCCAAACTGGCATGTCTCAGCCATATTGTAATCCTCTGTAGTGAATACAACCGCTAATAAAGACACGAAGGGGCATTTAATTCGAGGATGCTTTAGCGTGCAGATGCCAAACCGAGACGCGCAGGCTGTCAGATTTCGTCCAATGTGTACAAACTTACCAAAAAAGAAAAACAAAAAATTGAATAGTCTATTCAATAGTCAATCTAATTTTCGCACGGTGGCTTAGTGGTTAGCACGTTCGCCTCACATCTCCAGGGTCCGGGGTTCGAGTCCCGCCGGAGCCATGTGTGTGGAGTTTGCATGTTCTCCCCGTGCTGCGGGGGTTTCCTCCGGGTACACCAGCTTCCTCCCCCAGTCCAAAAACATGCATGGTAGGCTGATTGGCGTGTCTAAAAGTGTCCGTAGTGTGTGAGTGTGTGTGTGATTGTGCCCTGTGATGGACCGGCACCCTGTCCAGGGTGTACCCCGCCTCTTTCCCGATGCTTCCTTTGATAGGCTCCAGGTTCCCCGTGACTCTGAAAAGGAGTAAGCGGTAGAAGATGGATGGAAGTATTAATGCACCATAAAGGCCCACTACAAATCCTGAAATTGGCAGTCTATCACTATCTATCACTGAGCAGCGCCTGTGCTTTACTGTTTACAGAAACTCAAATAACCACTCTTTACAACCACGGTGAGCAGAAAAGCATGTTCGCCCATTTGGTACTAATGCCCACGATCGTGGAGATTTTCTGATGTTTAATGTGAGCATTACCTGAAGATCTTTGCCTGTATCTGCACGATATAATGCAGCGCACCTCTGCCACATGATCGTCTGATTGGATGATTTCAGGAATGATCAGGTGTACAGATATTCCTATTAAAGTGGCTAGTGAGTTTATATACACATCGTAAATCATCCACACACTCATCTCCACAACTCCACACATCTCCACAACTACACAAAGCTACCATTGTTTCTCCACAACTGATCAGAAACGATCCAAAGCGAGAATTAAAATGAATCCATCAGCCACAGAATGAGTGTATTTAACATACACATGTATTTACACTTTAACATCATCGTCCTCTTCTGTGTGTACTGTATTCACGATTGGACTACTCGACCAGCACGCCAACTATGTATGCTTCTCACAGCAGATTCAAACATAAATCCGTTGTAGTCCACGATTCACCATCATCGCACACGGGTCCAGTCGACCTTCCTTTCGCCAATTTATTTCGTACGTACGTGTAACTTCGGCTCTTCAGGAACGCCAGCATCGTGTCATTTCGACAAGTCGTCCGAGACACGTATGAAATCAGATTAGCATACCATAATCATAGTTTTAAAAACTCTGGATGCGAAAGCTGGCTCAGAGTTTCGGTAATAAAATTTTGACAAACACCCGACGGTACACAACGGCGAGAGCCATACGAAGTGTCAAAGCTTTTAGTGAGTTTACAGAGAATGCTGAGGTAGGCAAGAAGGGAATGCAGTCAGCGTGCATTTAAAGTTGTTTTATGAAACGTGTCTCTCCTTCTCTGGCGGTTATGTGGGAGAGAAAATCAGGCAAAGCTTCCAACTCTCCACAGTAACACATTGTTAAGCATTGGAGCAATAAAAACAGAAAGCTGCAAACAACAATGGAAGAAATGTCAGAGCAGGACAGAATGGCTACAGCCGTGAAATGTGGGACGATCCCCCAGCCAAGTATGTTCGTTAATGGCCTGGCTGTGTATTTTCCATCCCATATACATGTGTGCGTGTTTATATCTCCAAACCATCGAGCGCTCACATGCACTTTCGCTTGTTAGCCTATACATCCACACATCACATGCTATGTAAACTTTTGGGTGGTCTGTAACCTGATTTGTGACGCCAATTTTCTGTAACACATTCTCGACGAACAGGACCGATTACTGATGAATAAACGCCCCCCCCCTTTCTTATCAGAGAAGTTATGAAGATAAGCCTCTTTCACCTCCTCTAATGAAACCCACATGAGCTGGAAATTTGCCTGCCGCAGCCGAGCTGCGGTTCTGGCGCGCACGGTTCACGTCCAGGAAATAGTGCAGTCAAAAAGGCGTTTGAAAGCCTGTCTGAGTTCTTCGGAAAAACAGCAGGAACACTGATCTGATCAAATGCAGAAACGTCTTGAACTGTCCGTCCTGATTAGAAATATTGCAACGTCTGACAGCGGTGAAGTTTTTATCCTCGGTCCTTCCTCCACTGTCCTGTGTAGCGCTTTAATTCTATAGTGACATAAATAATAGGTCGACATCTGAATCTGAATCAACAGTTCAGAAATATGCACGAGATATCATATGACAATGTCAGGGATATTCACAGCGACCTTGATCTTATGAACGAGGGATAAAATTGTCCTGACATCCCATGAATCCTGTTCAAGTGCATTTAGAGCAGGCTATACAGCATGCATAATATCTTATAATGCTTGGAATGAGTCTGTATAAATGTTCCTAGTTATGTAACACGATATTTCTTCACAAGACCTTTTAAGAGACGTTACAATGCATTATAAGTCCTGCAATACAACCTGAAGGTCAGATACTACCCCAAAAGATTGTGTTATAATGTATTACAGCGTTATTGATCACTGTGTTGACATTATCAGACATTATAATGCATTAGGTAATCTAACATAATGAAGTTCTATTCGCTATGAAGAGTTCTGCACTTTATAAGCAATTATACAGGATCATTAAGCATTATAATTGATGCTACATAATATGTATAAACCCATTCAAAACACATTAGGAATTCAGACTTTTTGAGAAATATACATGCAGTGATCTTTTTCAGTTATATATATGACAATATATATACATATAAATATATAAATATATATATATATATATATATATATATATATATATATATATATATATATATATATATATATATATATATATTACCCTGGTTCTCTCATTTACTACAATATCATATGTATTTATAACCATCTTGATCTCGTTAGGAAAACTGTCAAACAATGAATATTACATGACCAAAAGTACACTCGGCCACAAAGTCATGAACTTCTGATGTAAGTCAGAGTAATTGTTATAGCATGCATCATTCGGAAGTTATATCAGCTGGGAACCAAAATTGAGGAAAGAAGTCTTTATTGCGTGCGATGAATGTTCCAGAATCCAGATTAACTTTAAAAATGTTGGAGTAAGCCTTAGTGGTTAGCACGTTCGCCTCACACCTCCAGGGTCGGGGGTTCGATTCCCATGTGTGTGCGGAGTTTGCGTGTTCTCCCCGTGCTGCGGGGGTTTCCTCCGGGTACTCCGGTTTCCTCCCCCAGTCCAAAGACATGCATGGTAGACTGATTGGCGTGTCTAAAGTGTCCGTAGTGTATGAACGGGTGTGTGAGTGTGTATGTGATTGTGCCCTGCGATGGACTGGCACCCTATCCAGGGTGTACCCCGCTTTGTGCCCGACGCTCCCTGGGATAGGTTCCCAGGTTCCCCCGTGACCCTGAAGAGGAGTAAGCGGTATAGAAGATGGGTGGATGGATGGATGGATGGGAGTAAGCCTTTAACAATGTTATTGTCAGTTATGAAGGGCTTATGTAGGAGTCATGAGCCCTATTCCTCATTATAGGTTCATCGTAGGACAGTATTTTATAACTTTTTTAACAAACTTTTTTTGTAATGTAATATGGAAACTCTTGATTGTATGAACAGATTGCTCGAATAAGAATAATGTCCACTATGAAGGGCTTATATAGAAGCCATGTAGCCTTATTCATCATTATAGGTACGTTATAAGATGCTATTAATAATCTAATATGTAAACAATTGATTGTAGACTAATTACTAAAATTATTGTTGCATGAATATAATATGCTCTGTGTATGGCAAGACTTGATTGGAGATGAATCCCTACTACTAATTAAGCAGATTGTTTGAATAAGCCTTTATAAATATTAATATCAATTATGAAATGCTTATGTAGGAGTCACGAAGCCCTATGAGCACTCCACTTATATTTAATGGTATGTTACCAAAACATGTAATGGAGCTTTTATGATGTCATAATAAATTTGTTAATGACATATTAGGGTCAGCAGTCGCTGTCGCTGCATGGTCAGCATCATTTTGCTTACTAAAAACAGAGCTTCAAAAGCAAATTGAAAATTGCTGGAAAAATTAACTGAAATTGAGAGACACAATAATAAACCTGTGGTCACCGAGGCCAGACTCTGTGCATTGCAGACCACTTTTCTTTCTTTTCTTTTTTTTTTTTTTTTTTAGCCTGAGTGGTTGCAGAGGTGACGGTGAGTTCACGGAGGTCTTGCACTCTGTCATCTCTTTTGAAAAATTCAGCATGTAACCACACAGTCATAATAATTCAGAGCCAAAACAGCCAACTCGGAGCGCTTGGCTGCACAACAAAGAGGAGCGTTTCAATCCTTTTGGGAACGTGCAAGAATTTCTTTAGTGGCTAATAGCTTAATTAGGCCATAAGAAATAATAAAAGGCAGAGTAAAAACACTGACTGCCAAATTATGACAAAATAGCAATGCGGATTTTTTATTTTTATTTTTTTATAATTTTTTTCCTCTTCAGAGGCTTTGACAATCTGAAGCTCATTAACTAAAGCCCTATTAGGCTAATTTCCTATTCCGTAGACAAACCTTATTTGTTTAAATCAAACATATGTTTAATTGCAAATAACAATAATCAAAATAATAATAAACAGTAAGGTGTGGCTAACGTTTTATGACATAAAACGATAAGTTGTTTTCATCCAAGCTCAGATATGCAAAACGCAGACCTGCAGCCTCCATGCTATTACTGTAAACAGACATTAAGCATTAATTATAAAAAACCGTGCCGATACTGTTTTGCGGTCAGGAACCCTATTAAATCCGGTTTGACCTTTCTGCAGCCCGAGGCAATATTTTCCTTAAACACAGTTTTGGATCGAAGGATGAAAGAGGTTTTAGCAGACTTGATATGAAGAGCCTGCCCAGTAAGTCGGGCATGGTTAGTAGGTTAGTATGTGGTTTTTGAAACATCGCTATCCCCAAGGATATTAAAAGTACAATGCAATCATTAAAGCAGCCGTAATAAAATATAACTCGAATAACTGTTACTGGACATTTGACCTTTCTGTGACTGTCGTATATATATAAAATTCAGGGGGAAAATGATGAAATGGAACAACACAGAGAAGACAAATAGATTTCATTTACAGCAAGATGTTTAGTGTGTCAGGTTTTCCACGGGTCTTTGTTATATAATATTCACATAACAGGTGAAAAATGATAAAAGTTCAAAAACATATTCTCCGAGCAACTTTTTGAATCTTTTCGGATCAGATATTTTTTGAAACGCCTGTATTTAATCTATCAGATTGCTTGGAAAATCTCTGTCCGTTCTTCTTGACTGCAATGCACTTTTCAAATTCCTCCTCTGTGGATGTTGATAAATGTTTTAGATTGCTGATAATCATATTTCATTCATTCATCTTCAGTAAGTGCTTTATCCCACTCAGGGTCTCGATGGATCCCAGGAACACCGGATGTGGGGTGTGAATACACCCTGAATGATCCACTAGTCCACTGCAGGGCACCATACATACATTTACACATTATTATTATTATTACACATTCACATCTAGGAACAATTGATTAGAGCCTTACTGAGTTGTAATCCAGCTACTAGTATGTTTTTTTTCAAGGTAGGAGGAAACCAGAGAAACCAGAGGAAACCCATGCGGACATGGGGAGAACATGTGAGACCCTAAAGCTGTGAGACGGAAGCACTACCTGGAGCACCACCACCGTGATGCCCTAACACACCTGTTAATATTAAAAAATGCTACCAGTTCCAAAATGATAGCATCGTCTGAGCAACTATTGGATCTTCTTAGGTGTAATAAGTATTTACCCATGGTACAGTAGTCCTTGGAAACTCTTCTCGTTCCTCCTAATACACTTTTCAAATTCTTATCTTCTTCTGCTGATGCTGTCTAATGTTTCTGCACTGTTATCTTGTTCCAGAATATACTCATATTTCAGTTTTTCTATTCAATTTTTGAATTCCAGAAGTAGGTTTTCCTTTTCCTTTTTTTTTCTTCCATCCACAAAACCTGGTACATGCAAATTTTTGCCTCCAAATCAATATACATTTTTAAATGCATTTTTTTTTATTGTTAATGTTGCTTCCTGAACGATCGTATAGTAGCCCATATTCATAAATCATTAAAACTATGCTCATAACTCTTTGTATGTTAATAATATTTAGTAATGACTCCTTATAGGCATTCTTGTAAGTTCTAATAATGCCTCAAAGAGCTCGAATAATAAGAAATTCCTTGTTCACGTTGGCACTATTCACTATAATGCGATTCCGAACAACCTTTATAACTAATAAAGACCTGTGAATAATTATAAAGCACCTGTAGCATTATAAACTTATAAAAAGTCATCATTTAGCAGATCGAGTGAAGTAAATGTGTGAAATTATCACACATTTTATCATAATAGGAACGTTGTCAGACATCAGTTATTTGTAAAAATTATTATTAATGTAATATTAATAAATATTTTTAGTTGCTAGGTATTTAAGCACTGGTTATAACACTTATGCCGTACAGCACATTGCATTCTAATAAATAGTGATATGTTACAACATGGTTATAAACTATCCAGGAATTATTTATGGCACATTATGAGGCATTACCACCTTAAAAAGAATTATAAGCAGAGATGTTGTTTTTTTTATAATGATTTATGAATGTAGGAAGTGTTATAGATCCTGTATTATCAGTATGTAATGTATTAACAAATGCTGTCATCATCATCATCATCATCATCATCATTGTCATCATCACTTGTCCTTATATTTTGTGGAGTCTCGTATCCTTTCTCACACTTTGTTTGGGAGCATATGGCCTTTTCCCATGGAGGCCTGAACCCCAGGCAGCCAGCGAGCCGTCACACCTGAGTAAGAAAGATCAAAGTGCTCAATGGTGTGAACCGCAAGCAGGGGAGCACCACCTGCCAAATCCCCAACCTGGCCTTAAACACGGCCCAGCACACGGATCTGCCCCCACAAACACACGCACACACCTAATCCACATGCCGATCCCATTCTTCATGTGTTTGATATTTTCCAGGGGTCACAGCAAGGGTCAGCAGTGTCACCGCTTGTGTATGAGTTCTGTTTTTTGTTAAAAAAATAAATGAATAAATAAATAAAAAATGCATTTGGTTGTTGAAGTCATGGAAAGCCACAAGGAGAAGAAATGAAGAGCGTGTGTTTCACCGTGGAGGCACAACTCTTGAATTCATAACCACCGGCGCTTTAATTGCGAAAGGGCTTTTCACTTGTTAAACACAATTTTGGCTGCAATTTTGGCTTCTCATAAGCCCGAACGTCTTCAGGGATCCGGTATTCACCGAGCATGCTCAGTAGAGTGTTCTGGGAAATGTCGTTAGTGGGTTCCGCGGGGGAACAAACACGACGATTAAACGTCGGCCGTAACGACGCGGGATGAAAACGATCGCTAAAAAAAACCCAGCGCCGTGAACGTCCTCGGGCGATGGCAGGAACACAAACAAATAAACGTGGTTTAAAATAAATAAATAAAATAAAAACTCTTGACAGCTATAAATAAGAAGAAGGCGCCTAAACAGTGTGTGCTATTGTTGATTAATCTGGGGAGAGTTAGACGTATCGAGCCTCTGGGATGCAAAAAAATGACGATGAGGCTATTTGGAATCCGGTTTTCGCGCCGCAACTTGGCTTTCAGTAACATTTATTGACTATTCATCGCACGGTCAATTGAACTAAACCTTTTAAGCCCGGATTGATGCAGGTAAATGTCGTGAGAGGTTCGGCTAACTCTACACACACATTCTATTTTCCTTTCTTTTTTTATTCCTCCAAAAATGCACCAGTCTCTCTCTTTTTTTTTTTTCTTTTGCTTTCCTATAAACATTACAGACATCACCGACTTCACTCGTTTTCTGGGAACCTACTCGATTAACTGAATTCTCAGTAGATTCTCTTTCTCTCTCTCTCTCACACATACTCACACAGAGCATCAAGCTCAGATGAGGTCCAGAAAACAAAGTCTCTGACACACACACACACACACACACTTATAATACACTTTGCTGCCAATTAGAAGAAAAACTACAAAGACGTAAACATGCAAGATGCGAAACTAGTCGTACTGTGCCGTTTAATTCTACCCATGGAACAACGGCAGTAAACGAATCACAGTTTTTATTCCAGCTGTCACGAGGCAGATATACGTTAACAATCAGCTTTAGTAATGGCTTTTCTGAAATGAGTTATTGATATCAGCTGGCAGCGAATAAAACAGACCGAGACTGGGTCACACTTTTACAGCGCCAACGTTTATATCAAATACGAGTCACGTTTTATGATGTAAAAGCATATCAGTCAAAAAGGCTGCGCTTGCCAGACGCAACTGTTTCAAAGCAAAACCACTTTTTTTTTTCTTTTTTTTTTTTTTTTTTTTTACTTGGACAATAAAAGCATATCGGACAAGCTCAGCCTGGAGTGTCAGCTGCTGGTCATGTCGAGATCCAGAAACGCAACACTAAACAAGATCTCAAGTACTCGAATGTTTGCAGTAAACTGCGTCGATATAAACAACAGCACAAACTGACTGTTAGTTGTTTTTGACGTGCCCCGACTGGTATACTTTACGGTTAAACCGAAATTATAGGCCGTCTTTCTTCCCTAGGGGTAATTTTATCGTTTCTCAACTTTCAAAACGAACGAGTGATACACATGTGTTACACACTGTAAAACCACAAATTAGGCCAACTCGAAAGACTGAAGTCCATTTTCAGAGAAACAGCACATAACACAAGCGCGTTTAATGCGTAACGATGGTTCTAAGGCCGTGCCTTGTATGACTGCCAAGATTTTGCCCCACTGGAACTATAGCTATACAACCCCAATTCCAAAGAAGCTGGGACTCTGAGTTAAATGTCAATGAAAACAGAATGCAATGATTTGCAAATCTCATAAACCCATATGCTATTCATAATAGAACAGCGAAAACATATCAAATGTTTACACTGAGGAAATGTACCATTTTAAGGAAAAAATAAAGGTCACTTTAAATTTCTTGGCTGCAACATGCCTTAAAAAAGATGGGACGGGGCAACAAAAGGCTGGAAAATTAAGCGGTAATAAAAAGAAACAGCTGGAGGAATATTTTGCAACTAATTTGGTCAATTGACAGTAGGTCAGTAAGATGACTGGGTAGAAAAAGAGTATCTTAGAAAGGCTTTCAGATGTAAAGATGGGAACTGGATGGAAGGATATGTTTCTCTAAAACCTGTATATACATTTCAGGACTGATGGTGCCTTTCTAGGTGCATGCTGCCCATTCCATACACACTAATGCACCCCCCATACTATCAGAGACGCAGGCTTGTGAACTGAGCGCTGATAAAAAGCCGGATGGTCCCTCTCCTCTTTAGTCCTCTTTAGTTTAGAGGACGTGGCGCCCATGGTTTCAAAAGAGAATTTCCACTTTACCTCAGTCCATTTTAAACGAGCTTTGGCTAAGAGAAGACGGCGGCGTTTCTGCGATCATGGTCACATATGGCTTCTTCTTTGCGTGATAGAGCTTTAACCAGTGTTTGTGGTCACAGACAGCGAGTTCTGGAGGTGTTTCTGAACCCATGCAGTGATTTCCATTACAGAATCATGCCTGTTTTTAACGCAGTGCCGTTCGAAGACCCGAACATCACGGGCATGCAAGATTGATTTTCACCCTCGCCCCTTGCGCACAGAGATTTCTCCAGATTCTCAGAATCTTTTGATGATATTATGTCCTGTACATGATGCGATACTCATAACCTTTGCTCTTTTACATTGAGGAACATTATTCTGAAATTGTTCCACAAATTGTACACGCAGTTTTTCGCAGATTGGTGAACCTCTGAATCTTTACTTCTGAAAGACTCCGCCTCTCTAAGATTCTCTTTTTATACCCAATCATGTTTCCGAGTTGTTTACAATTAACCTCCAGCTGTTTCTTTTTAGTAACACTTATTTTTCCAGCCTTTTGTTGCCCCGTACCAACATTTTTGAGACGTGTTGCGGCCATTCAATTCAAAATTACCTTATTTTTCTGATCTTAAAATAGTACATTTCGTCAGTTTAAACATTTAATGTGTTTTAACACTTCTATGTTCTATTGTGAGTAACGTATAGGCTTATAAGGTTTGCAAATCATTGCATTATGTTTTTATTTACATTTTACACAGCATCTCAACTGTATTGGAATTGGGTTTGTACTGGAGCAATCTTTAGGTATACACACATGCTGTAGAGTAAAACCCAATAATGTTTGATTTATTTATAAAACCCAAACATGTTTGATTATAAAGTCATGCACATGTAGCACAGCAGATAGCATTGCTGCTTCACTGCTCCAAGGTACGATCCTGACCCTGACAGAACGCATGTCTGGGATGATGGACCAACGGAGACGTGAAATAGTCGACAATGCAGATCTGCACCAATTTCACCCGAGCATCTGTTAATGGAACCAAATGATTGCCATTACCGAGCTCATGAGCGTCCAGCTACCAGCTAATGATGAAGAGTGGGAGTGGTCTGCTCTGATTTGATTTGGACCACTTCTGGACCCGGTCTGTTCCAGATAGTCAGACCAGATATTACTGCAAAAACAACATTTGGACCTGGGTTAGGTGTTACATCTGTTTTGCACAGATCCATAAATCAGATCAGGTCCAATATGAGGCTTTTGTGCAAAAATACACCAGACCGTCTCTGTTATACGGATCCGGAGCACAGCGTTTGACCCTGATCTGACGCAGCGTGCATTCGTTCTCTGGGGATCTGTCGTCTGATGTTTATTCACCATTTACGGATGTAATCTCTGGTGTCAGCGCTTTGTAACAGTCAGCACGCTGCATTTCTTTTTTTGTCTTATAGACTTCAGGTGAGAAAAAAAAGAGAGGCTGGTGAGGGAAGAACTGTGTATAGCTGTTATAACATATATAGCAGGACCTTACTTGTTTCGCATATGTTACACAACATTGAACAGAACTCTAAACAGATAAAGTATGACGTAGCATTCTTTAATAAATTCTTGTTTCTATTTGTTGGTCGGAGCCAGCAATAGCGTAACAGAGCTGTTCCTGTGTTTGGGGCTGTTTTTTGTACATGTCATATCCATGATAAGGTTCAACTAGCTACACCCGGTGCACAAACCCCCCACTCCGAGACGGTCCTCTCGATCTGTGGCTCGATCTGTACCTCATTAATTGGACTCTCACTGGAGGACTCTATAAACACGTCACACACACACTCACGTTGCCAATTCTTTAGGCTTTGCGCATCTCTGAACCCTACGTTCATCTTGTCTTCCATTTCTTTCTGACCTTGGGTGTAACCCGTGCGTGTTTGACTAGCGCTCGACCTGGCAGATCGGACTTGTCACTCGTTGCTTTTTACTCCTTGCAGCTTGTTCGAAAGGATAGCTTTTAAAAGGACTCGTTTTTAAAGATCCCCGGGCCGTTCCGAAAAGCCGCGGATACTCAAAGCGTTCTGAATTTCATTTCAGAAGCAGAAGTATAAACCAGGCGTAAAGCAACCACAAACCATGGTTGTTATTATCATATAAGAAACACAGAATGATATTAACTGTATTGATTTAAAAGATCCTTTCTCGATTTCATTTAACAGCTTCATGGATGGTTGGTGTTTGTATTTGTGGGAAAAAAAAGAAAGAAAGAAAGAAAGAAAGAAAGGAAACCGTGTTTGGCTAAAAAAAAAAAAAAGTAAAATATGCTGAGTTCAGGGTTTATCTAACGATTTGGGTTTGAAATCAACACTTGGGCCTCATCTAGAGAGACCACAACATGTTTTATCAACCACTGGGGCATTTTTCTGTGGCTTATTATGTTAATTTATACTCATACGTTTTTACCCCACACAGCTTGCGAAAGTATTTGCGTCTTTTGTAAGGTTTTTTGTGTGTGTGTGTGTGTGTGTGTGTGTGTGCAAGAGAAGTCTTAATGGTAAACACTTGTAGATCCACGAGAGTCCTTAACACTGTAGCTGAAGATCCAATGGTACTGCATCGCGTTTGGAAGGCATTCGTCGGCTCGTTTTCGAGTGAAGCTATAACTTAATCAGTTCAAGCAGTGTGTGTTTGATGCCAACACGGCTGTCACCACTTCTTTTCATGTTTGTGCGAGGATCCTTTAGCTCTTGAGCACACAGAGTATAATCCTGCTAACTCTGTTCACACATGGCCTCTGTCATAACTCAGTAAGAGCCGTCCGAGCTGCGGAGTGACAGAGGGAACGATTAAAGCGATATTCACATGACGAGCTGTGTACGTCCACGACTCTGTACGCGCGGCCTCGTTTATCAGTGTTTTACTAAGGTTGTGAGTACTCGTGTTTTGTTAGCCAGACGAGATAAAAAAAAAAGATGGTTCACTAATGCTGATTTCCATCATACTCGGAGGCATACTCTGCACAGCTCATATACATTTAGAGACACTCACAAAACTCACGGAAAAGGCAAAGCTCACAGAGAGACACGTTGGACGTTTACCAAACATGTGGAAAAAAGCTTCTCCGGTGTGATAATGGCAAAATTTCAAGCACTACATTGTTCGGTAACCCGATGAGCCCTGCTCATTATCCACACACTGAAGCATGGTGGTGGAAGCATCATATCGATAATTACTCTTGATCTCTTGGATTTCTTTTCTTCATGTGTTATCTTCTAGTAATGCACCTGCTGTACGCTGGCTATTATAGACGCGCACTAACTCTTCTACCTTTTACAGAGCTTTTTTAATTGAATAGCTAGTCTTCTATCCATCCATCCATCCATCCATCCATCCATCCATCCATCTTCTATACCGCTTTATCCTTCTCAGAGTCGCGAGGGAACCTGGAGCCTATCCCAGGGAGCATCGGGCACAAGGCGGGGTACACCCTGGACAGGGTGCCAGTCCATCGCAGGGCACAATCACATACACACTCACACACCCATTCATACACTACGGACAATTTAGACACACCAATCAGCCTACCATGCATGTCTTTGGACTGGGGGAGGAAACCGGAGTACCCGGAGGCTTTTCAGTAAATCTGTGTGTAAATGAATTTTAAACTCGACAGAGTTCACATATCGCAAATTATAGACTGGAAACCGATCAACGAAGGTCTCCTTATTAATGCATTTCTACAAACTCAGGGTACTAATGTCCCCAGAACTTACTGGATTATTATGAATACTGTATTTCTGGTGTAAATGCTCCTGAGAACGAATTACGGGAAAATCCCTCCGTATCCCGTTTGATAAAAGTGACTCACCTCGATTGCAGCTAAAATAAAACACGATCCCAAATCAGACCTGAAATGGAGCATCTCCTAGTGCAAATATTTGTGTGTGGCGTGTGTTGGGAGTTTATCCAGCAGATCTGAGATGCTCGCAGATTCTGTCCTGCCAGGAAGTTCAGGAAAAAAACGATGGCACAGGAATCATTTGATGTCTAAAGCAAGTGTAACCTTTTAGACCTGTCTTACACACACACACACACACACACACACACACACATACACACACACACACACACACACTCTTATACTGGCATTTTATTACCGAACAAAAACCGCACAGACAAAAGCTGCCCATGTGGTGGTTATTACTGATCTGATCTTTTATTTTCCTTCACTTCACTCTGATGAGAGCAGCATGTCTGAAGCGCAGAGGACATAATCGGGGCAGAATGTTAGCGATCGCGCACATCAAAGAGACAGCGTGTCTAGAATTGGCTCCTTTGCGTTTACAGATTTTCTGTGGTATATTCAATGACACAGTCTAGCACAAAAAAATCCCTCCAATGAACTCTGGATCAAAGTTGTTGTTTTTTTATTTTTTTATTTTTTATTTTCATTTCTATACAGTGTTTTGTTTTGAATTCCTAGCAAACGTGACCGTACAGACACGAGAACCCGATCTCGTCGAACATGTGCCACAGCGCCTGATGGCACCACAGAAAGGGAAGTGGCTCACAGGAGGCACTCAGGACCGGATGGCTTTAGAAAAAAGAGAAAGAAAAAACAAACAGATAAATGTTCGGGAATGTTGAACACGAGTTATCAAAGATGTGAACCAGGCTATAAACGAGTGCTGAGAATGGATGGGAAAAACAAGTGTTAGAGAGAGAGAGAGGGAGGGCGAGAGACCACAGCTTCCCTGTCTCGCTCGGCTTGTGGCTGCCTGACACCATGTTTGCTTCCTCCGCGCTGTGTTCTTTCATTATTTACTAGAAAGCCAAAACAACAACACCAACAACAACAACAACAACAACAACCGCCACAGCAATGCAGCACCCCAGTAAATACCTGACATATAGTACATGCACATGGTGGAAAGAACTGCGGAGCACTGCTTTCTTTCTTTCTTTCTTTTATTTTTTATTTATTATTCTTTTATAAAAGTGGAAATTTTTCCTCTGGTCCGATGGGACCTAAATTTCATAGTGCTACAAAAAGTGCTACATTTGGTGGAAACCCAGAAGAGCTCATCACCATGACAACCCCATCCCTTGGCATCCCATGCATGGTGGTGGCAGCATCCTGTTGCCTTTACCTTTGACCTCTTGATTGCTTGTGACATTCTTTCTTTCTTTCATTCTTGGTCATTTCGTTTGATTGTTTCTTAATTTTTAATTACTTGTTGATATTGTGTTTGTTTCTTTCTTTCTTTCTTAATTTCTGCCCGTTCCCTGGCTCTTTTAATTTGTTATTGGTTTCTTTCTTTCTCTTTTCCTTAATTATTGGTGTTTTGTTTGTTTGTTTGTCTCTT
>CM022754.1:4501043-4553543 GCA_012411365.1 Ameiurus melas
TTAGGACAGACCATGGAACTAAACATCGATTCTTTATGTGCTTGAAAGAACCTTTTTTGGCACTTTTATATTTAGGATTGTACTTATTATCCACTTCTTAGTTCCCTTATATATATATATATATATATATATATATATATATATATATATATATATATATATATATATATATATATATATATAATAGGATATATATATCCTTCTTCTATCAGAATTGTATTATTGTATCCTAAGTACAGTCTGCGCATGTGGTCTTTTCACTCGGGGCAAATCCTCTTTTCCGTAACACTTTTGTCAATGCAGCAGTGCTGAAGAGGAGAAGATAAGATACTGTAGCGCCGGCGTTCACATTTCCAGCTGCTACAGCACTAAAGTCCAAATTAACTACCGTGCCCGTGTTAATTGCTTCCTGCTTAATGTGCTTCTCGAATGTGCTCCTCTCTTGCCCCATCGCAGCCTGAGAATGGCAGGATAGGAGATCCAGGGCTGGCTGAAATGACGGATTCTCCTTTTCTTCTGCTATCTCGCTATTTTAGTCATCCCAAGCATGAGTGGATATAAGTGAGCCTGGTGGAAAAAGAACTGAAATGGTGACATTAGGCACCTGTTCCTCAAGCGCAGCATCTCTGAAATGAGCGGTAATTATTGCCGGATATTAAACTCTGCATTAAGCAGCCGGCATTTTACAGAACAATCATCCGTCTCCGATAGGCTACCGGATCTCCATTTGAACAGCACTGGAGGAAAGGAGAAAAGAAAGAAAGTGGCTTCGCGAGGCTTTCATAATCTACCATCGACCGGATCTCATGGAAAGTCAAACAAGTGATCGATCACGTAGATCTGATTTCTCCTCACTCTGACCTTCTTTACCGTGAAATCGTGACGAATCTGAGACCATGTTGGTTTAATTCTCCTTAATTAAACCTTCTCAAACGGATCCACTTTGATTTTAAATGACAGCGTGTAGGTGGGTGTGTATGAGTGCACATGTGCTGTCCCCTTTATGTACCCAGCTTTACGTCCCCTGGGCTTCAGCAGGCAGTAATCGTTGCTGTAAAACATTAATACGGACCAGATGAAGAAGGAAGGGATTTCTGGCATCTCCGTTTTATGGATAATTTGAGGTTATTTACACGGGATAAATGAGACCGGAACGAACCGCAGGCCAAGCTGTACAGGACACCGTACACGCACATTACGCCACACTCACCTACGCTCATATTCCGGCATTTCTATATTTATAATCAAAATAAAACAATCATTTCGCTATCGAGCGTTTGAAGACGTGTCCAGGGCGGAACGTCCGACACACGTACACGTAGTCCAGTCCATTTCATTTCCCAGCCAATAAATATTCCGAATCCTACATGGTGTTCGTTAAGTTTCTATAACAACAGCTCTGTCGGTAACGATCACTGCAGGGTTTATATCAAAGCGTCCGTTTCTAAAATAAAGACCTACACTGGACGTGTAATGGTGGATGCTCAAATTAAATGTATAATAAAAATATCGATATAATTCATAGGCTGGAGTTTTCTGTGAGGAGGTGTTCGTTTTTTTGGAAGGAGTCTCCAGTGTCAGCGCTGTGCAAAACTCTGAGGTGAAGCTAAGAAGGTCTTCGTGATGGCTTTTTACTGTAACACAAAGAAGAAAAAAGACAGGCTAGTCAAGGAACAGGGTTATAGACGTCATAACATAAATGATAACAGGAACTAACTTGTCTCGTGGACATTCCACAACATTACATGTAACTATAAATGGATAAAAATAAAAGCTTGGCATGTCATACATTGGCAGTTGTATGCTGTGGTGTACTGTGCTGTAAGCTGACTAAAACACTTCAGAATAATCTGTTATATGAACTTTATGCTAGTAAGAACAACAAATAAAGATTCACTCTGTTTAAATAAACAAACCATTCAATGTCAGATACAAGTTATTTTTTATTTTTTATTTTTTACCTTTGGATCATGAACAAATTTCTTGGGAGCCAAAGAGAGTATACTGGACCGGGTTCTGCTTTCTAGGCGGAAATGATGGCATTACACACTCTGTCCTGTCCTTCAGAATGGCGCTAGCCAAATATCAGGACATTGCTTGGTTTTTTGTTTTTTTCTTGTTAAATTTGTTTAAATAAAGCAGTCAGATCTGGAGACATTCCTTTACACCTCTATTACATCCATCCATTCATCCATCTTCTATACCGCTTATCCTTGTCAGGGTCATGGGGAACCTGGAGCCTATCAGAATGGAGCATCGGGCACGAGGTGGGGTACACCCTGGACAGGGTACAGTCCATCACAGGGCACGATCACACACACACTCACACACCAATTCATACACTACGGACACTTTAGACACGCCAATCAGTCTACCATGTATGTCTTTAGACGGGGAGGAAACCGGAGTACCCGGAGGAAACCCCCGCAGCACGGGGAGAACATGCAAACTCCGCACACACAGGGCCACGAATGAACTCTGAATGAACACAAATCCCCACAGCCATGCTCCAAAATCTAGTGGAAAGCCTTCCCAGATGAATGGAGGTCATTATAACAGCAAAGACGACTAAATCTGGAATGGCACGTTCCACAAGCAACATACTTATTACTATTCCAGGTCTTTACCACCCTCACTGGCATCTGTTCCATTGCTGTCCATTAGATGGCTGACTTGTTCAACAAACCCAGTGTTTCTGGCCCTTAACACATGCTACTGTACCTGTGGCTCCAACCGTTGGTTGGAAGCAGATACAGATGTTGTGGGTATGGATATGTACACAGTACTGTGCAGAAGTCTTAGACACGAGCAAAGAAATGCTGTAGAGAAAAGATGCCTTCAAAATAATGAAATAAAATGTTTCTACATTAAAAAAAAAGATACTATAAAGAGCAGTAAACAGTAATAAATGAAACTAAGTCAGTATCTGTTGTGATGACACTTTGCTTAAAAATAAATAAATGGATGTCTCGGGTAGAATCAGTGCAGTTTTATATGGAAATGAGCTGTAAGTGTTGTTGAGCATGTTGCAGAACCAGCCACAGTTCTTCTGGAAACTTTGACTGTCGCACTCGTTTCTTATTTTTGCAGCAAAACCCAACAGCCTTCATTGTGTCCTTGTCTGAAAAGTAGTCTGTTAGATAAAGTGCTAATTTCTGTACTGACATACAAATTCTTCTTTTAACATTTTGTGCTGGAAAACGAATGTTTGGACATCTAAAATGTTTTTGTACTGTACTGAAATTTGTATATATATATATATATATATATATATATATATATATATATATATATATATATATATATATATATATATAAAGAGTTTTGCACAGTACTGTGTATTGTTCCATCCATCCATCCATCTTCTACTGCTTACTCCTTTTCAGGGTCACGGGGAACCTGGAGCCTGTCCTAGGGAGCATCGGGCACAAGGCGGGGTACACCCTGGACAGGGTGCCAGTCCATCACAGGACACAATCACACACACACACACACACACACACATACACACACACTCACACACCCATTCATACTAATAATAAGTAATATAGGTAAATTAATTTATATTTAGATTGAGGATTTGAGATCAGGTCAAGTGTGCTGTGCTAGAAGTTTCCATAGTACCAAGAAACACATTTGCTGAGGAAATCAGACAGTGATGGACGCAATAAAGATCACAATAGAGCATTTGGTTTTTCTTGAAAACGAAGCATTTCTGAATCTGTTAAATGTCAAAACAAACAAACAAAACAAACAAACAAACAAACAAAACAAAAAAAACTCAAAACCTTACAATTGATCCCCATGCATTGTCAGGCCAATTGTTTTCTCATGAAAACATATCGAATGTCAAAATGAACACGTACATCAAATAAAAACCTGGTAGCCTGGAATAGGATTCGTTATCATGGCTAAGTAGACCAAAAATGTGAGCTAAACGTTCAAATCTGCACTACAGAAAACACTAAAAAAAAAGAAAACTGAGCTTGCTCTTCGTTATGCAGACGTCTGGTGGATCTGATCAAAAGGCGATCGAACGCAATACTCCGATTATCGGATGATATCGGACACCGAATCGATGCTTAGCACTTCTAGAAGAACGATAACAAGGAATAGCCGGAAACATGCGTCTCTGTGCAGACGTTATGAATAAGTAAACCTTCTACGCTGCTCTTTTTTCCACTTTTTTCCACTACTCTTCTTTCCTAATGCGTGTGCTTTTAAGATGCATATTGTGTCATGCATAAAACATTTCCTATTCTGCAACCGTGATAAATGATTGAAGGAACCACATACGCACCAGAACACCTCATCCAAACGAAGAAGAGGAGAGCGAGAGAGAAAGAGAGAGAGAGAGAGAGAGAGAGACAAACATACAGTACGACGAGTCAGAGCTACTTTATCGTCATCACCAAAGCTGGATATTCAAATTCAGATTTGCTTATGCAAACAAAAACAAAAGCGGTTCGATTTCTCTTTTGAATTGACTAAATTATTACTCCAGCGCCTGAAAGATTGCAACTCCAGACTGCCGATAAACCCCCCCACTCCCACCCGGTCCCTCCTTCTTTATTTGAGTGCGGAAATGATTAAATCAATTTACGTTGATTTAGTATTTACTGCTTACGCGGCCGGAGTCATTTGTAATTAGCTTATTGCTTTTGATGTGATGTAATTCAATGAGAGGTTTTGAAGAGGACCAACAGCCTGTGAGAAACTCAAAGAGAGAGAGAAAGAAAGAGAGAAAGTCAGGCGCCAGCATTACTGGGCTTTTGGTCATCCCTTTGTTCGGGCCCAGCCGGAGGTGAAGAGGTGGGTTCTACCTGAGTAACGGAGGATAGAAGGAGAGAAAGAGGATCTGAGTGTTGGGTTATGGGGGCGCTCGGGCTGGGGAAGGACCACCCAAACGTCTGGCGTCTACCCTCCACAAGTGCTCATTACACCCCCAAAGTCTTTCTCCATCCCTCCTGTTACCTCATACATGCACACAATTACCCCTAAGAGTGGGTTACCAATGTCCCCTCCCTCTCCCTCACTCTCTCTATCTGTCTCAGTGTCTCTCTCTCTCTCTCACTCTCTCTCTCTCTCTCTTTCAGCTAAGAGGCCTGGCCTGCGTTATTGCCTTGATTGATGTAGGTGGCCACAGTTCTGAGGTCAGAAGGATAGAGGTGTGGGTTAGTGGTGTGTCCAGTATGGAAAGAGCTACCTGAAGATATCAGGTGACCTGAGAGAGAGAGAGAGAGAGAGAGAGAGAAGGTAGCCATTAACTGATCAAGCCGAGAGAAATATTACATATTATGTTAACTGTACAAATAATCTTTCAGTTAAAATTTCAGAATCTTCGACTAACTTTTTTAAAATGTAAAAAAAAATAATAATAATTGGGAACCCTTGCATAAACTTGAAAACTGTATGTCCAAAGTTCTTGGAAAAGGTTCCTGTGGTGAAAATATGTCTGAAGGTCCTGGGTTTTTGAAAAGATTTTCACAACAGGAACCCTTTCAGGAACCCGTCAGCGTTTCCAGAAACCCAAAAACTCTTTAGGCACACTTTAGGTACATTTTCACAACAGGAACTGTTTCTGGAACCTGGGAGCTTTTTCAGAAACGTTTTAGGAAACCATGTACATTTCTGCACTAGGAACCTTTTCAGAAACCGAGGACCTTTTTTTTTTTTTTTTTAAGAAACCCAGTCATTTTATGTGCATGTCCAGGAGGAAGAACCAGCACAGTTTTAATTTCCCTTTCCAAAGTTTCAGAAACCTTTTAAGTTACTGCTCTGGAGTGTATACGTTTCTGCAAACCAGGAACAACTGGGGTGCTTGTTAGATTGAAACTCTTTTTAGGAACCCTTTTCCTCTCGAACATTTTTGTTTATTTGTTTCCGCTAGGTATAACGCTATAGTTCCTCAAAAGGTTCGGGAACTTTGGTGTAAACACTAAGGCTAGTGCTTGCTAATGAATGCCGACTATGAATGATGTTAAATTTAGCATGGTTCCTCTGAAGGTCAGAAAGAAAAATAATATGCTAAAGTTTTTGCTGCATATACACACTTTCAAGTACTGCATGTTATTTGATAGATACCTCTATTTCATACAACCACACACAACCACACACACACACACACACACAGAGTACACACACACACACTCAGCAGCATCCAACATATGGCCGAGGCACTAAAATACACATGGCTGCTGCCACGGTTACTAAAAAATGCTTTGCGGCTGTCTGAACATCCCATAATAAAATAAACTCAGCGTATTTTCGAGTTCCTGAGCCTTGCGTTTAATGACTGAAGATTTGAAACGCTGACCGTATTTATACACGGAATGAAGAGAGAATATGAAATCGCATACAGCGCTTTAGAAAGTTAAATGGGCGAGGGCGGTTTGGGTTGGCAGACGGAGTGGTAGTTTCGTGCCGGAGAAGTGTGTGTCATATGCCATCGTGTTAAGCCGTAGGAAACTTAAAATCATGCACTGAAGCTAGCAAGCAAAGTTAGCCAACAGTGCTGTAAACAGTACCACTAAACGTTTATCGGAACAGAAACTGAGTGATACACTGAGTTATATGTAACCATAACGAAACATAATTAATCAGTAATCGTATCTGGCGCAAGAACGTTTAGCATGCTAGTCATATTGTTATGAGCTGTAACGAGCTCCAGTCGGTGCTTAGCATTATTTGTAAGGCATGGGTACTATATACGTATTCCATGTCAGAATGTCCAAAGTGTACACAGGAATGATACAATCCACAGGAAAATCTGATATATGACCATATATGGAGTTCGATTAGCGGCTTGCTTTTTATTCTTGGTGATGATTGTAAATAATAATCTATATTCATCTATATATCAACCAACCATATACTGTACGCATCATCCATTTTTATCACCGGTGCAGTGTACTTCGTACGCTAACAACTAAACTTCGTACGCTAAATCTAGATTTAGATTTTTAAAATATTACAAAATATTTAAAATATTACCTAAACCCAAACATACATAAACATGTTGCAAGATTTAACACCATGTGGTTACTATGGTTACCACCACAAGCGTTATTACCCCTGAAGTGTTTTTTATTACAAATCATCGTCACTTTTTATCAGTTTACAAATACGTGTGTTGTGGGGAAGAGTCAGACCTGATGAAAAAAACAAACAAACAAACAAACAAACAAACAAACAAAAAACAATAGAAACCCTCATAGAATTTGTAATGGTTTTAATGGAAACTGTAATGGTCTTTACTGGTCATTTGTTGCCGTCAATTGGTGGCATGTTATGTCTAGTGGATACCATTAAGGACCTATAATGTTAGTGGTTTTAATAGTTAGCTGATGGTTTGTAATGGTATTTGTAGTGGAAACCATCAGAAATTCTGTGATGGTTCCTATTGTGTTTTTTTTTTTTTTTTTTTTTTTTTTTTACAGCAGGAAGACGTTATATCAGTTTATAAACTGTTGTTCCCTCTCTAGCCTTAGACTAGACTAGACTTTCTCGTCTGTCCTACAAAGCACTGATGCTGGAGACTCCTTCCAGAAATATTAAATAAACACCTCCTTCCAGGAAACTTTACAACATCAAGAATTGGACGTTTTATTTATACGTGTTTATTTGGAGCATCCAGCATAGAAGTCCCTGTAAATGAGCCGATACTATAGAAATGATCATGTATTAGAGCAAATACATTCGTATAAACCTTTGATTTACCTTCCAGCTGGATCTACTGTCAGAGCTGCTGTTATAGAAGCTGCTGTTACCTCAACAGGTTCTGACCTGTTATAATATTATAATAGTTAGTGGAAGGTAGGTGATAACTCTTCTCAAGCCAGGCAACGGAGACGCTTCATTTCTAGCTCTTTCCTTGGTCATGGATAAGACAAAGAGAGAGAATGATAATAAAATGAGAGTGAGAGAATGAGCAGGAGGTAAAGGATCTGGGAATTAGACCCTAACACCAGTAATGAGAAAATGAGAAAACATGGTGGTGTGTCACTTTTGGAAGTATTCAACAACACGGAATAACAATTACAGTGACCAGAGGTAGGGGAGAGAGAGAGAGAGAGAGAGAGAGAGAGAAGAGATCGCGTTAACGTTGCCCGATGGGGCGGAGCGAGGAGGCGCCTGCGCTGGGCCTGTGGTTAGGAGACATGAAAGGCATTGTGGGCCAGAAGCCTCCCAGCGTGGACTGCTACAGGAATGCACTCACATCATCCAGCAGCGAACCACAACTCCAAACAACACCCTGAGAACACTGCTGCTGACAAAATGCCTCTGTCCTCACACACACACACACACACACAAAACACACACACTCACATACAAAACACACACACACACACCACACAAAACACACACACACACAACACACAACACACACACAAACACACACCATACACACACACACACCACACAACACACACACACACACACAAACACACACCATACACACACACACACACACCACACACACACACACACACAAACACACACCATACACACACACACACACAACCCACACACACACAAACACACACCATACACACACACACAAACCATACACACACACACACACCATACACACACAAACACACACCATACACACACACAAACACACACCATACACACACAAACACACACCATACACACACAAACACACACCATACACACACAAACACACACATACACACACACATACACACACAACACACACACAAACACACACCATACACACACACACACACACCATACACACACACACACACACCCATACACACACATACACACACACATACACACACAAACACACACCATACACACACAAACACACACCATACACACACACATACACACACACAACACACACACAAACACACACCATACACACACAAACACACACCATACACACACACACACACACACACACACACACACATACACACACACACAAACACACAAACACACCATACACACACAAACACACACCATACACACCAACAAAAAACACAAAACACACACAAAACAACAAAAACAACACACACACCAACAAAAACCAAAAACACACACCAAACAAAAACACAAAACAAAACCAACACACACACAAACAAAAACACCATACACACACACACACACACACACACGCAAACAGAAAACACACACACGCACACAAACAAAGTAATAAACAAACGTACAACACATAGAAAGAAATAATTACATCCTGACACACATACACTCCCCCCCACACACACACCCTCTCCTGTAGCTCTTTTCCTCTTTGACCCTTGAAGAAAACCCCAATTTCTGGCTTGCTCACCCTGATATATTTAGTCCTGCCTTTGAAACAAAGCCGCCTTTGTTTTTCATTTTATTGCGGACAATTACGCAAACTCGATATCTGCCACTGAGATGCTACACCGAGGTCAGCTGTCAGTGTGTCATGGAGGAACAGAAAACGAGTTCACACCGATTAAG
Organism: Ameiurus melas; assembly: GCA_012411365.1. Taxonomy (NCBI): domain Eukaryota; kingdom Metazoa; phylum Chordata; class Actinopteri; order Siluriformes; family Ictaluridae; genus Ameiurus; species Ameiurus melas. The sequence goes on from CM022754.1 coordinate 4,510,524, forward strand.
CGGGACACAAGGATCCCTCTGTGAGCTCCCTTCTTATAGGATATCCTCCAACAGAGACCGCATCAGGCTGGAGCAGAGCTTCTGCAGCTAATGGGCCGGATTTCACTGAGGCATGGACGGAGAAGGAGACAGGACAGCTTTCCGTAACGGCCTGTTAAGCACCCGTGTTGGAGGAGAGGATAATAAATTGGACGTCCCTTGTTTGCATCAGCGTGGGCAATTGAAACAACGTGAACCCGTTTTACTGCGATGAAAAGGTCAAATGCTTCACGTAGCGACAAGTTCTACTTTCCACGCACGTCCACATGCAAAATAAAGCTGTAGAATTGTCCCAGGTTTAGATATTTGCATTGTTTATGATGCATTAGACGCCAAAATGTCCCAGGATGCTTTAAACGAAATATCATATTTATTTAATGGGATAGAAATGTGTCATTGAATAGAAACTTCCTGCCAGTGGGAGGCAGCATGCACCAGCAAATCAGGATATAGGCCCATATACACTGTGGCGCACACACACACACACACACACACACACACATTTGTCATACTATCCTTGTGAGGACCTTCTATTAATGTAATTATCAATGCTAACCCTAATCTTAACCCAAAAGGTAACTTTACGGTTCTTAGTTTTGTTGTTGTTGTTGTTTGTTGTTGTTGTTGTTGTTGTTTTTATAATAAAAGCTGCAGATTTTGTAAATGCTCTGTCCGTTAATATTTTGATTGGAATGGAATTTTCATTAGTCGTTACATTGTACTTTCCCACTTTAGTATCTTATTATAATTTGATATGACTTAATAACGTAATATGGTTTTATTTGTAATTGTTTCCACGACAACGTATTTATTTACTTATGAACATATTTTGCCGTTGTTTAATAGTATGTCTGATCTACTAATTTTACTCCAGTCGACTGGCGTTCCATCCGGGCTGTGTTCCCAGGTAAGCTCTGAATCCACCGCTGCCCTGACCAGGATAAAACACTTACTGAAAATGAACACACACACACACACACACACACACACACACACACACACACAGGCACAGGCACAGAGAGACAGACAGAGAGAAAGCATACAAATAAAAATAAAATACACCTTTTCAGAGGAGTAGTAAACTGTCCTTCCTTGCCTCAGGCCTGTTTGTATCGCAAATTCACACACACCCACACACACACACACACACACACACACACACACACACACACACACACACACACACACACACACACACAAATATGTGTGAAGCTGAATGTATGGCCATGGGCAAGTCAGAAAAGCGGTCCAGTGTCCAGGCTGACAGAAAGGGAAATGACAGATCAGACAGAAAGCATGTGCTTTAACTGAGTCTTCAGTGTGTACACTTCAGCTGCTATTGCTTACTTGTTTTTCTGCCTCTGTCTCGTTTTTCTCAGTCCTCTCAGACTCTTTCTTCTCTCAGACATCCCTCCTTGCATCCGTCGCTCTCTTTTTCTTTCTGTTATTACTACCGCCGCACACGCGGACGGTTTACCTGTGCGCGTTATTGTCTGTTGCGATCGTCGCTATCATATTCATCGATATAGAAAAGCACTAGATGCGGAATTAGCCGCGTCCTGCTGAAAGAAAAAACGGGTCTCAACGAATCGACTAATCGCTGTAGGTTCGACCAGATGTTACAGAAATGTTTTGTTACAAACATGGTACGTTTCTGAGAGGCCTCAAGCTAACCTGAGCTAGTGTACGTTACAGGATAAACACTCCAGACAAACCGAGTAAACACGACTCGATCACAAAACCCCACATGTGACCAAATGTGATCAATTCTTAGTTACAAACATTATTCACACACTTCCAGAATTAAAAACATGAGCTAAGCATGTGACCAAACATTTGAATGCTAGGCTAAGGGCTAAATGGACATGCCGCGCTTTTAAGGAAATGTCTTAACATATGAGTTTCAGCATAAAATTCACATTTGTGATCTGTTACATGATCACAGCTATATGCTTATGCTAGGTAATATTAAATAAATAAATAAATAGACAGCCCCCATTTTCATCTAGTAAACAAGATAACAATGCCGATATTAATCGGTCTTTGGCGATATTGCCAGATCCATATTAGGACAATATTCTGAATCAACAAATTCTGATTCCCAGCCCTGGAATTTGCTGCATGTAAACACCTTATTCAGAAAATCCACTGAAAGGAGATATATGCGCATGCTCGGTCCACAAGGAATTGTGGATGCTAACAGATGCTTAGCTGTAGGCTAGGTATATAGGAATGGCGACTCAGGCTTATGTACAGGAATATCCTGATGCATGTACGCATATAAACATCGTATTCGGAATATGGCTGCAACCGGAATATAGACCTATAAGATTTCCTGGTCTTCTGAATTCTCCAACATGACATGAAATAGGAATTAGCCCAATGAGTCATCTATCTATTCATATCTTTGATATTGTTAGCCTCTCTCTCTCCCTCTCTCTCTGTACACACACAGACACCAGGAGTCAGAATGGTGAACAGTGATTCGTGATTCGTGACTCATGACTCGTGATTCGTGATTCCTTTACCCCACCACAAGAGCAATGTTCCCGTTTGGGACTGGAATTGTTTTTGAAGATGCTCCGTAACCAAAAGCACAAGATGACAGATCACTTCTCATCCTATTTTTTTTTAAAACAGCTTTCCCAAAGTATAATTTCTGCACACCACAAAAGCCCAAATTGATTCTTAAATTAAATCATGTTAAATATGGACGCTTGAACTTTGTCACCTCGCCGCAGGATAAAAGTTAGGAAACGATATGATTTCCTGTCATCCTCATGGACGGTTTTATTGTTATACAGTAGCTGATATTCGAGTTATGCAAATGAATCAATAAAGTGTCCTGGGATATCATCAGGAATCCGTTATAGTTCTTTTCGAATGCTTAAACCCCGGGCTCACGATTCAGTAACTACAAGGAGGTTTTCAGTAATTATGATGAAAATAACGGAACAGGTAAGTGGTTACAGTGGTGAGAAATGTCAATTTGGACTCCTGTGAGTTTAAGGCATTAATACCGGCACTGACGTTACCGGTGGTGTAGACGACTGTAACAAAGCAAGTTTTGTAAACATCGGTTGACTTTATCAGGATGGACCTACATCTCTCCATTCTAGAGTTTCAGTCATGTTATTTTTTATTTTTTTGCTTGCAGTCACCATATTTGGGAACGAATGTATGGTTTTGCTTGATTGTGCCCTGCGATGGACTGGCACCCTGTCCAGCGTGTACCCCGCTTTGTGCCCGATACTCCCTGGGATAGGCTCCAGGTTCCCCCGTGACCCTGAAAAGGAGTAAGCGGTAGAGGATGGATGGATGGATGCATGGATGGTTTTGCTACTAGACCATGAGCATAACTAGAGGTAAAAGATGGCTAAAATGACTCATCGTAGCTCAAGAGAGACTAAAAGGTATTTTGACGAAGCCAAAAAACATACCAAATTTGTGTTTTCCTGATATATATCTATCTCACAACTCATCTCGGTATTCTGGAGAGAGCCTCAAAGCATTTATAGGGTCATGAACACATGATATACATTGACTACTGTCTGCTTTTCCCCTTTAATAGTAACTGAATGCCCTGTTACATATATTACATATATTAGGTTATCGTAATTTCGTATAACTGTAATACTGTTATTAATATTATTATTATTATTATAAATGTATAAATATATATATATGATTATATACCCACTATAAATGATGTTTTAAACCATTTCACGATAGGAGTATACTTCGGGTGTAGTAGCAGGGATAGGTGATCAGATTGACCAAGTTGGTGGAGGTTGACGACCACGACAAGGCTGGAGCCTATCCCAGGGTTCTCGGGGCACAAGGCAGGGGGACACCCTGGACGGAGTGCCCACCCAGGGCACAATCACGTGCACATTCACACAATTTTGACACGCCACAACGCATGTCTTGGGACTGGGGGAGGAAACCAGAGTACCCTGCAAGGAAACCCAAGCAAGGAGCACATACAAACTCCACACAGACACAGGTGGAATTCAAACCCCCAACCCAGGAGCTGCGAGGAAAACATGCTAAACACCAAGCCAAATAAATCTTCAATAGCATCGATGCGGGCGGTCGGTCCTCAAAATGGCAGCGATTAAACAGTGTGAGAGGTCGTAGCCTGACTTTTCTAATCTAACTGACGTTCTGATGTACTCCTAGCCAGCAACGTTCATCAGTTTTTTTGTATTTCAGCCATCAACAACTTCACTTTTCATCCTTCTTTATAGCCAAGTATAATAATTGGAAAATGATTCATCAATGAAATTGGTTTAAAAATGGAGACTCGTGACCTCACGCCAGATAAAAGTTAACGCGGTCCCGTCTAAAAGGAACCGTACACCTCTTCATCTGTGTAATTGGTAAATTTGCCAGCCTTTCTAGCCCTAATCAGACCTCAGTAATGTCTAGAAGTGTGTGAGTTTAAAAGAGGTGAGATCGTGTGTCTGCTCATGCAGCTCATGCAGCAAATTGGCTATTAGATATAAAGAGGTGGGGCAGAGGAAGAGCCAGGGAGAAAAGAAAGAGAGAGAGAGAGAGAGAGAGAGAGAGAGAGAAAAGTGAAAGAGAGAGAGAGAGAGAGAAAGAGGTGACAAATGAGCACATCAAACCCCAAAATACATCTGAACGTCTGTCTCTATTCAAAACACATATGCACTACCGTTTTTGCTCTGTGATTTTACGCTAGCAATTAAACCCTCGTTGGAGCGTAGGGTAATTTACTGATATAATGCCTTAAATCAAGCGTTTCCCTCCTTGATAGCTCCTATCTTTATCACGCCCTCTAGGGAGGTATCTGTGATTCATAAAAAGAAAAACACAGTCTGCCATCCTTATGTCATCTCCCGTCTCCCAACATGGCTGACTAATCACCGGCTGAGGCTCCGTCGTGGCTGTGTTTTCTCGACACACTGTTTACACAAAGTGCTTCTCTTGAATTTTTAATCACAGCTAAATTATGAGACCACGAGCCCAAGATGTAGGCGAAGAAAGAAAAGGTCGCATCAGGTTTATCATCCCACCACGTACCGCAAAAACCTGACACGGCCAAGACGTGTCAACGGTTTGCTATTTGCAGTTCAGGATGAGATGAGAGACAGCTATTGTTTCCCAAAACCAAATGATTTTGACTGTTTACACACATGGCCTGATTTCTAGCCAGTTATTACGGTTTTCACGGGCACACAGCAACGCTTTGACTTGCTAACCAGCAAATAATTAACGCTCCAATATAAACATTTTAAGAAAGTCTCCCTGAACATGTCATTATAAGTGTTCGAAATCATTTCTGTCGAATCATAAATCATTTGCAATGCGTCGAACGCTCAGGAAACGACTCACGATGGACGAGGAACATCTTTAAAGCGCTAACAACTTGAAATGGATAACATTAGCTAAACAATCACTTAATGAACTGATAGCGACCTAGCGCGGATTTCTCACAAAGCAACACAAATGGGATTTCAGTTTCTCGGGCTTGAATTACATTGAAAGAAATGGTTCAGTGGTTCAGTAAATATGACAAAAACATTAGCGATTTTTTGCATAAAAAAGAAAATGATTAGAATCACTTAATGCTAAAAAAAAAAAAAAAAGTTCTGTACTGAATTAATTCATATCAATATGGGGCCAAAACCCAAAGTGTATATTTGACTTACTTTTCTGGGTTAAATGTAATATCATTGTGCAAATGCTAACAGAACTAGAATATATTTGTGGTAACTTTCACTTGAGTCAATCGCACACTAAAGTGGGGGCGTGGTTTATAAATAATTTTATAAAAATATCCGTTCTCGGAACGATAATTGTGAGCGTTATGGACGGGTTGTTTTCAATATTTCTCGTTTTGTGACGGCTTTAACGACTAAGACGTCTGTATCATGAAATGTTTTGAACGATTCAGTGTTCAGATCGGTTCAGTAGTTGCCAGTTCAGTCTTTACATCTCTTTGGAACCATTTAAGGTGTTAGTGATCGTGACGTAATCGTAATAACGTTTAGAAGATGTAGAACAGATCAAAACGAAAGCGCAGAAATGAACGACGGCACAATGAGTCTAAACACATATGCAGACACTGATTAAAATCTCCTGGCAAACGTTTTTTAAAACAGGAATTGCGTCACAGGAAGCCATCAGGGTCGGAATAGTGGCCTCCCGCTCAGCCTGTGGCTGGCTAGCTACGCAGGTTCTGACGTTTACACTTCCTTCTGATTTTTGATGCGATTGGTCATGAAACTGAGCTCATACTTAACGCTCTCTCTCAGTAATTTGAAATTGGACTCAATCCGCCAGCTATCTTAGCAAATATGGAGCAAAATCTTGATATGATACTGTATATTTTGAAGATTTTACCTGCTAATTGCTATAAATAAACAAGCAAATAAAGAAATAAATACAATTTGGGTTTCAGCTACAATAGCTAGCAATCTTGAGCCAAACATAATCAGAATCAGCTGTTCAAGAGGTGTTATTCATTTCAAATTGTTTTGGACATGAGGGCTAGTTTAAGAGTGTGAAGTACATGAAGTCAGTAAGAGGCTGTACCTCCGTATTCATCTGAAATGAATTGCTCTTTTCTCAAAGTTCAGTTCAAAAGTTAAATGTCATGACCTTAAGTTAAAGAGATCGCATGAACCCAGCAAGCTGAACTGAAGGAGAAGTTTTATAATGCAAGGTCAAGTCTGTGTTTTATAGTAGCACACTTTATATACTGTAGGAGATCTTCATTCTATAATCCAGAGCTCAGGTTACTACAGTATCTGTGTGGAGGTTTCCTCCGGGTTCTCGCGCTCTCTAAAAATAAAAACCCCAACATTCTGGTACTGTAGGTTGATTAGTGCCTATGAATTGTCTCTTGGTGTGAATGTATAGACTGGCGTCCAATCCTGAGTGTATTTCCACCTCTCACCTAGTGTTCCCAAGTCTGCCTTTGGATCCACCATCACACAGACCAGGATAAAGCAGGTCCTGAAGATGAATGAATGGAAAAAGGTGTTTATTATCTTTCTTTATACATATTGATATTATCTATCCATTTTCCATACCGCTTATCCTACACAGGATCGCAGGGGAGTTTGGGGGCTACCCCAGGGAACTCTGGGCACAAGTTGGAGGACACCCTGGACAGGGTGCCAATCCAGCGCAGGGATCAATCGCACACACGCTACAGACAATTGGGAAATGCCAGTCAGCCTACAACACATGTCTATGGAGTGGGGGAGGAAACCGGATTACCCAAAGGAAGCCCGTAGAAAACTCAGCGCACACAGTCAGGAGGCAGCATTCGAGCCCCGAAACCCTGAAAATTATTATTATTATTACTATTCTTCTTCTTCTTCTTCTTCTTCTTCTTCTTCTTCTTCTTCTTCTTCTTCCTCTTATTATTATTATTATTATTATGTGAATTTATAAATATAGTCGTAGAATCTCATCGAGTTTCATATATTATATATTATTATTATTATTATGTTATTACAGCTATTTGAAATAAATATACGATCAATTAAAATGCCTTGGTTTATGATCAGTGTGTGTATCAACATTTCCCTAACTTAAAAAATACAGACATTTTATTATATGAATATCTGCAAACTTGCGTCAATATCCACAGCCGCCCACAAGATCAGCGATCTCCTTCTCCAGTTGCTCCAGGAGTCATTCAGCTCGACTCAGTTCAGCCTTCTCCTGAGCTCTGATCAGCTCCGTCACCTCCGAGCGCCTTTTCTCCATGTAGCTGATCATCTCAGTAAAGATCATCTCACTGTCCTCCACTGCTGTCTGTGCACTGAGCTTTATAGTGTTCTGCAATAAATAAAATCTGTAGGCATTTCTATTAACGTAAAATAAACCTGGCGTTGTTTATATGTTAAAAAACATATTTTACATACTTTAGTGGAAATTCTGGCATTCATTTAAAAACGATTTATTTATTTATTTATTTATTTTACAGTACATGCTATCAAAAGCTGACCTCTTTAACTTGACAGGCGCACTGATGTAATCGCTGTAGTTTAGATATTTGCGTAACGAGCAATGTTCAACAAGCTCTCAATTACTCCAGCTGCAGACATCAGTCTTGGCTTGTAAGATCAAAACCACAAAAAAAAAAGAAAGAAAGACAAAAAAAAAGGAAAGAAATACGCCTGTTTGCATTTCAGTTGCCACCCTTTTTTACTGGAACAATAGGAAAATATCCAAAAATTCCCATTTCACAAAGTTCCCCACATGCACACCAAATTAAACCCATGGCCACCATAAAAGTTAAAAGTAATGTTAAGATGTTTTTTTTCTCCCCTCCTCTTTAATGATAAGAAGAACGTTCTGTGCGGTCACCAGCATGGTCACGCATTCGACGTTCGAATGCCACCTGCAAATTATTGGGCCCGTGGCGACGGTTTTTTTTTACTTCTCCCCCTTTGCTTTTAACACACACTAATGTATTGTGTGTTCTGTATCGGTGCTGACAAAATAAAAGAACAGTCGCTAATCTGAGTCTGGTTCAGGCAGCGGACGCCCACCGCTAGCACATCTGGGGAGCAGCTGAGAGCTTCTGCCCCCCAAAAAAACCGACACTCTCCCGCCTCAGCAGATCGCAGGAGCCTAAGGGCGCCTTGGCGCGGCTTCTACAGTTGTCCTTTTTATAAAAGACAAATAAGCACAAACTCTGGGCCGCCGTCCAAATAGCTGTCTCTGACACCACGCTGGAAAGAAGACTCTGGCTGCCCTGACGTGTGATCTCAGAGTGTTAAAAGGCCGTGGCTTTTTTCTTTCCTTCGTTCTTTTCTCTTCTAAAAACACAGCACCAGTTTTGAGATGCTTTCCTCCGGTGTTCTGGTGCAGTCGCACATCCACACTCCTTAACACGTTCCGTAATTAATTTTCGCCTTCGGGACAAAACGGCGTCGTTTGCTAAAACCACTCGATGGCGTTCCGAAGGTTTGACAAGTTTTTGGAATTTGGGGAAAGTGCTAGCGCGAGCTTGATGTGTGGTAGGCCTGTCGAGGTTGTTCATTTCAAGCATGCACGTACATGTCGATTGTGATCGAGCGGTACTTCTGACATGGTGATTATTGCGATCTGTCAAAGAAACCGCCACAGAGTTTTTGTGTTCATTTGAGGTGTTGGAAGAAAAGAAAGAGCTGGAAATTTTTCAAAAATGGAAGCAAATGCACGTGATTTTTTATTTATTTTTATTTTATTTTTTTTTTTTGGGGGGTTGTTATTCAAGCGCAGAATTTCTCAACGAGTTTGTTAACAGAAAAGGAAAATTCCCTTAACAACAACAACAACAACAACAAAAAACCCTCCAGAAATAACTGAACATAATAATTACTATTAATATAATTACTCACTAAATAAGGATTACTGAGCACCGGAAACAGCTTAATATTTGAATACATTTTTATTGCTGTCGTGTAGAACATAATCACAAATGAAGAAAAATAAAAAGAAGACTGAAACGTTCAATGTTTTGGGATAAATATTAAGAAATGTATATCAAGCTGTCTGTTAAAAAAAAGGGGGGTTGGTGGGGGGATGTGTGTGATATTATTCATATTCATATATACAAAACCTGTAATGATGACAATTATTGACCAAAAAAAAGCCCAGCATCATGCTTTATCCTGGTCAGGGTTGCGGTGGATCCGGGAACGCTGGGCGTGACATGGGAATACAGCCTTCATGGAACACCAGTGCATGACAAGGCACCAGACACACACACACACACACACACACAAATATGCATGTACACAAGGTTCCACTAAGTAAACTCATCATTGTTTGCTACTAAAAGGCGTCATGTAGAACACATGCAGAAACACACAGACACACACACACACACACACACACACACAAAAAAAAAAACACTTCCCTTGAATCTCCCAAACACACCAACAGACTTTAAATGGAAACAAGAAGCGTTTGGATTTCGGCATCAAAGCCATTAATAAGCGATGGATAACCAGAAGCCGCTCTCGAGCCCAGGCCAAACCAAACACACAATTAAACACATGCCTAGCGGTGCCGGAAAACTGCTTTCAATACCGCTCGAAGCCAGCACGAGTGGTTGCTGAAAACCTCAAACCCAAACTAATGAAAGACAACGCCACTCCATCGGCGTACGAGCGAAGGGGAGGCCGCAGTTCTAGCGAAAACATGCGGTGTCAGAGATTTCATTACACTGACCTTTTCAGCCAGGAGACAGCGGGATTTTAGGAGCTCCGTTTATGAAGGGGAACTGAGGAAGTGAGGTTACATGCGACTTACGCCAGGGAAAATGTAGAACATACTGTACACAGAGTTTTAGGCAGAAAACTGCACAACGAAAAGGGTCCAGAAAGATATTCGGTGTGAGCACTTTGCCATTGAAACAGCATCGGCATACAGGAGATTCCAGGACAGCTTTCCTGATTTTTCTTAAATGACAAAAACAAAAACATAAATCAAGAAAAGTTCATTCTTGATATAATCCATCCATCCATCTTCAACCGCTTATTCCTTCTTCAGGGTCGCGGGGAACCTGGAGTCTATCCCAGGAAGCATCGGGCACAAGGTGGGGTACACCCTGGACAGGGTGCCAGTCATCGCATGGCACAATCACATACACACTCACACACCCATTCATACACTACGGACAATTTACCAACCTACCAATCAGCCTACCATGCATGTCTTTGGACTGGGGGAGGAAACCGGAGTACCCGGAGGAAACCCCCGCAGCTCGGGGAGAACATGCACACTCCACACGGCCCTGGTGGGAATCGAACCCCGGACGTGTGAGGCGAATGTGCTAACCACTAAGCCACCGTGCGCCCACTTGATATAATAATAATAATAATAATAATAATAATAATAATATAATAATAATAATAATAATAATAAAAAACCTGAATCTAGACAATTTCATACTTGAAATAGAAAAAAAAACGATATATGAATTTCATATTTGAAATTTTATTTATTTTTTTATAAAAAAAACATTTAAATTAACATAAATTAAAAAAGGATATATCAAGAGAATTTCATACCTGAATAAATAAATAAAATCATAAATAAATAAATAAAATAAAACAGTTCAGTTGGAATAAATAAAAATAAAAGTATAAATCACGACAAGTTCATATTTAAATTAAATAAAAGCGGTTGAAGATGGATGGATGAAAACCAAACAGGAATTGAAGGGTTTAATGATCTAATAGTCAATATTTGTTTAATATAATCTGTTAACAAGCGCACGATGGCTTAGTGGTTCACACGTTCACATCATGCCTCCAGGGTCGGGGGTTCGATTCCCGCCACTGCGCTGTGTGTGCGGATTTTGCATGTTCTCCCCGTGCTGCGGGGGTTTCCTCTGGGTACTCCGGTTTCCTCCCCCAGTCCAAAGACATGCATGGTAGGTTGATTGGCGTGTCTAAAGTGTCCGTAGTGTATGAATGGGTGTGTGAGTGTGTATGTGATTGTGCCGAGATAGATTGGCACCCTGTCCAGGGTGTACCCCTCCTTGTGAGATGGATGGATGAATAATCTGATAATAAGAACAGATACATTTGCACGTTTTACAAATTGTTTTTCACACTGTCCAACTAGGTTTAAAAATCATTAAAACCCAGCCAAAAAGAAACTTTTTGAGCTAGTTAAAAGGATGGCCATCACGTGCGTGGACATTTACAGTAGTCGAAGTTTCCGAATTATACACTATGTGAATATAAAAAGTCAGATATGGAGGAAAACATTTACACTCCACATCTCACAGCCTCTGTGGTTATTACTGCTCCTGGTTGAACATCATGACATTGTGAGTTTGCAGGTCATGGTTTATGCAGAAATAATGAGTTTATTTATGGGCATTTTGTTAAAAAAAATAAAAAGTGAACCTAAAGCACTGACGTTAATTGTGCATGAGATGTCTACAGGTGACCGTCTTTAAAATGGGACCCAAATCCCATCAAGTAAGGACAAACGTACATACTGTACACACAGCATTAGACACAGGATTATGTAGAGTACTTTCCAGCTAAGAGTCGTTCTCTGTTTTGACGTAACGTTTTCAAACATTTCTCTAACGTCGCTGTAACATTTCAAGCTGTAGGAATATTAAGATAAATGTTTCATATGTAGGTTTTCTTTCTATGAATATCATGTGAGTAATGTTGGAAGAACAATGTGAAGCAGAACATCATCAGAACACTGCAGTAATCCTTTTAGAACCCGTAGAAGAGGTTCTGATAATAGGATATGATAATGTTCTGCCTGTTACACATGGGTGTTGTCGAATGTCCCAATTATTTACATTGCCATGGACAGTAGTCCGGTATTGTACAATATACTGAGCTCTATAGTGTTATAAATTATACTGTAATGCACCACAGTTAGTCTGATGTTCTAGAATGTTCCAACTATTACATTGTACAGTGTTCTTGAATGTTTCAATTATTATATTATAGCACACAGTGAGTCAGGTGTTCTAGAACCTTACAGTAATTACACTGTAGCACAGAGTAGTCTGACGCTCTTGAACGTTCCAATTATTACATTGTACAGTGTTCTAGAATGATCCAATTATTACATTATACGGTGTGCTAGAAACATAAAGTTTTTTACATTGTACAGTATTCTAGAATGTTCCAATTATTACTTGTACAGTGTTCTAGAAACATAATTATTTTACACTGTACAGTGTTCTAGAATGTTCCAATTATTACATTGCACAGTGTTCTAGAAACATAAAATTATTACATTGTACAGTGTTTTAGAAACATAATTATTACATTGTAGTACAAAGTTCTGCAGTATTTTGAATATTCCAATTATTACATTGTACCATGTTCCAGAATCTTACAATGATTACAGTGTTCTAGAATGTTCTAATTTTTACTCTGTAGCACACAGTGAGTCAGGTGTTCAACAACCTTCCAATTATTACAATGTACAGTGTTCTAGAACCTTAAAATGATTACACTGTAGCATACAGTACACAGCTTTCCTAGAACCTTCCAGTTATTACATTCTGCAGTAGACAGAACATACCAATTATTACATTGTACAGTGTTCTAGAGCCTTACAATTGTTACATTGTAGCACACAGTAGTCTGATGATCTCGAACGTTCCAATTATTACATTGTACTCTGTTTTAGAATGCTCCAATTATCATATCGAACAGTGATCTAGAGTCATTCAATTATTATACTGTAATAATAATACTAGAATGTTCCAATTATATACACTGTACAATGTTCTATAATGTCCCAATTAGAACACTGTAACACACACAGTGAGTCAGCTGTTCTAGAACCTTCCAATTAGTACATTCCATATTCTTCTAAGAGTCTTAAAGAGTGAAATGGACAGTGGTCTCATATTCTTGAATGTTCCAACAATTAGATTGTACAGTGTTCTCGAATGGCCCAATGATCACACTTTGACGAGCAGTGAGTCAGGTGTTCTAGAAGGTTCTAACTATTCAGGCTTATTGCAGAAAGTCAGGATTAACATTAGTTTCTGAAGAAATTAAGAGATCATGTTTGGTGGGGGGAAAAAAAGTATATAATAAAGGCCTCAGACATCTAAAGTTGGTTATTAAAAACAGGGCAGAACAATACTCGTATCATAATCTATACATCTACAGTTGCCTTTATGATTACACAAACATACATCTCGTTCTTTTACCCACAGAGCATCAGATATTCGGAACAAAATAGGCTTAATAGAAACGAACACAAAACCTTTGGCTTCAAAGCGTTGCCTTTTAATATTCATTAAAGTCTGAAGGATCGCATTATGGCACTTAAGCGTTGGTGTAGCGTGTGCCTTTGATCCGAGTGGGTTGTGTTTAGTCGGGGTTCGGCTGGGTGACAGTAAAAATAGTTGGCACTTTGTACAACCTGCCAAGTCAAAGCACACCGACTGTGTGGTACTGAGGTTCTCCAGTGCGCTCTGCTATAGGTTCTTATGTTTTTGAACGAGTTACCTCTTTGAGCTGAACACTGGGAGTGTTTTCTGCATATCTGCATAGCATACATTACTGTTTTCATTTCTTTTTAATATGAACATTAGGTAAATAGATCCTCCATCCTAAAGCTTCATCAGTGTTCTTTACTCAATATTCTTTTAAGCCTGTTAAGAGCAAAAACAACGGAATGCATAAGCTGTTTGGCACATCATAACGATTCATAGCCAGTTTTAGCAGGAATGCAAGTTTATTTCAGATGTGTGTTTTTACATCTAAATAAAAATGGTTCTGGAGATCGGTAGCGATCCCGTCTCATAGTACTCGGGGTACTGTGTGTGCAGAGTTTTCCATGTTCTCCTGTGGGTTTCCTCTGGGTTCTCTGGTTTCCTCCCAACTCCCAAAAACATGCTTGAAGATTGTGGATTGTTTGCACTAAATTGCCTCATGGGTGTTTGTGTGTGTGTGTGTGTGTGTGTGTGTGTGTGTGTGTATATATGTACATGGTGCCTTGCGATGAACTGGCGTTCCATCAAGGGTGTATTCCCATGTCACGCCCAGTCTTCCTGGATCTCAACCCTGACCAGGATAAAGCATTTAATTAAGCAGAATGTCACCTGACACGTAGACAAAAATAGCGACGGGTCATTTACGAGTCCAAAAAGTCGACTCTTCTCGGTGAACTGAGCCGATGGCTTTGAGGTACCGAGAAGCCGGAACTTTGCGAAAATTTTTCTTTTTTTTTCTTTTTTTCGGAAGAGCTGGTCAGAGTACAAGAGAAAGTACATGCAAACAAACCAAAAACAGGAAAAGGTGGAAAAAGAAAAGAAAAAAAAGAAAAAAGACGTCTGATTAGTTGCCACGGCTTGTGCTGTGCAGTCATGGAACATGGACAACAAAAGCAGATGACTTAAATCAAGCGCTCCGGTGCTTGTTGTAAAACGTTGCAATTTTAGGAGAGACAATTATGGTCACCTAACCTCCCTTCTTTTTCCCCACAGCACAAGGGGATGTGTGTTTCTCTATATACAGACTTTTATATAATGTCTTTCAGCCTGCCATTTTTGCATGAGGTTGAAAACAGGGGCCCTTTTGTATGTCAAACCTCACGTTTTAATGGCGTTCCAATAAAACTGCTCCCTGATCATGGTATTGAAATCACAGGGCCGAGGAAATGCTTCCCTCTCATGCCGTCTGGAAGTGATCCTAGCCGAGGAGGTACACCACATCTTACAACAAGCTGCCCGCGTTTCTGCTGTGGTGGTATGTGTGTGTGTGTGTGTGTGGTTGTGTGGATGTGTGAGCACTCATTTATAGGCGCATAATCCACATGTATTAAGTGGTGAATGCATTTTGTGAATCAGTTTTATGGTCTCCGGTCAGCACTTTGTGGCGTCGGCCAAACAGGTCATGTCAGAGTTAGGAGTTTTGGTGGATCCAGAGGGCCACCGGGAATTTCAAAGGCAGGATCGTTAATCTTCAAGCTTTCAAATTAGAGGCTTGTTTATCAGAAGTTATTGTTAGAGGCAATAAATTATAGTTTGACCGGGGAGAAATATATTAAGCAGAACCCATTTGGTTCCAATGTACAATGGCTTGGGGTTTGTTTAAAATAAATACTAGAGAGGGAAAAAATGTAAATAAATGAATATTAATTAAAAAAAAATATTTGCTGCTATATTACACTAAGAATGTGTCAAACTCAACGTATACAATAATATAAGAATAGATATTTTCATTAGAACCAAATTAAACAAGCAATAAATAAATAAATAAATAAATATATATATATATATATATATATATATATATATATATATATATATATATATATATATATAATTATAACATACATATAATATATGGCACAAATATAACATACAAGTATATATCTTAGAAATAATAGTTGCTTTGGCCCTGCGATGGACTGGCACCGTATCCAGCGTGTACCCCGCCTTGTGCCCGATGCCCCCTGGGATAGGCTCCAGGTTCCCCGTGACCCTGAAGAAGGAATAAGCGGTAGAAGATGGATCCCAGGTTAGGAAGTTGGGATCAGAGCGCAGGGTCAGTGATGACCTGCGCCCCTGGAACAGAGAGGGTTAAGGGCCTTGCTGAAGGGCCCGACAGTGGCAGCTTGGCAGTGCTGGAAGTGCTTGGTGGTGATGGGGCTTGTACCACCAACCCTTTCGATCAGTGACCCAAATCACTGATTGATCCCCTGCCCCATGAAGGTATGCACCTTGGTAAGAATAACTTAATACCAACTATGAGAAATTGCTCAAACGTGCCTGAATAATAATGAAGTATATAGTAAATAAATATGCTGTATATGCTATAGAGAGGCATTTATATTTTCCACTCACACTGGGCTTCTTTAGAAAAAAAATGTCACTGCAAAATAGAGTTCTTCTGTCTGATCATGTTTATTCTCTGGCGAAGCATTTCTATACCGGTGGCCATGGCCACTTCCAGGATGACTCCGCCCCCCATCCGAGACGACACGAGGACACGGTAAATGGTGAGATGAGGATGCAAATCATGTATGCTACTGTATGAACTTCACACTCGCCAGATCTCAAAACACAAAAGCTATGGGAGACTTTGAGAGATGTGTTAGACAGCACTCAACAGCACCATCTTCATGACCCTGACCGAGGGAATATTTTTCCCAACGTGAGTCCGGTACAGTTTCGGAGACGTGTAGAATCTGTCCCAAGGAGCACTGAAGCTGTTCTGGCAGCTCATGGTGGCCTAACACCATATACGTACGAAGAACAGGACTGGCTGAAAGAACAGATGTTCACACACACATGAACCCGAACACAAACACATTTCCTGTGTTCTGTGCCTTGACTTCCTGGGAGCAAAAAGTCACGCATTGTCATCTGTCGATTCACATCATGTATGATGAATATGGAGCTCAAACAAAACCGGCATCAGGCACAAAAGAGGATTTTTTTTTTTCCGAAAAATCAGCCATGGACCAAAAATAGAACATCAGCAAGAAAAGAAGCCTGCGACTGTAATCAATCCGAGGACTCCAGCGTGGAAGAGCTAAATAATGGAGTTCAGGTTTTGATATAAGTATTACTGCCAGCGAAGGAAGCTTTGATGTTAATGGAAACCACTGGGCAGCAATCTGCTTTACAGCACTGACAAATAACAGCTTCCTATGGCGCAGCATTGAAAAGTTAGGGCACAGCCGAGACACATTCACTCCACATGCTCATTAATACAAATAAAAAAATCGCTCTCGTTGTCTCCAAGTGCATTGTGGGTAGAACGCGGCGTAAGCAGCGGCTTTTCAAGGCGATGCCCCGAGTTTCACTAATGCTACTTGTACAATGTTGGCTTGTTTTTCTGGAATTTCCAACTTCTTTTGAAGAAACCACATCAGAATTCGGCGATATATTAATAAAGCATAGGTGGCCCTGTTTAAAAAATAATAAATAAAATAATAATAATAATAAAAATAAAACAAACCCCACAAGGGAAGTCTATCATTATAATAGGCGATTTTATTCAAGTCTGTTTCTAATACGGACCTCTACAATGGCCTGCTTTTCACTCGGTTTCCTGCTACAAGCATGTTTCACCTTTGATTTTGGCCATTTGCTTTCATTCGTCGCTTTGTTCTTTCTCTATATTTTTATACGCTCATTATATCATCAATGGCTAGAAGACAACCTCGTGAGAGGGTCATCCTGCGGTGACGCAATGCGCAATAACACAAAACATCTCCTGCGGTGCAAAGTGGGAACAGAAAATTGGCCAGACAAAAGACGTTGGAGGATTTGATGGGCTACAGAAGGTCTCCCCACCCCCTCTTTGCTTGTTTTTTTTTTTTTGGTCATGCTAGTGCCATATCTCAGCAAAACCAAGGGTAGTGAACATAAAGCATTGTAAAGATCGGACTCAGAAAGATGGGGCCGACCCACGGCTCACGAAGTCCAGGACACTCTACGAGACATGCAGACTCCACATGATTGACAATCGTAATATTTCGAACGTAAACCGTACAAGATCGAGATGAGACGAGAAGAATTGACGTGAACGTGAACTTTACAATGTCCAAAACAATGTGCAACAGAACAACTTCCTTCCAGCTGTAAAAAAAAAAAAAAGGGAAAGTGCTATGCCTATTACTCCTCAACACACACACACACACACACACACACACACACACCCTGTACATGTTCTTTCATGCATATGGATTCACTTTGGACAAGGTATATCTCAAACAGATCCTTTCTTCTAAAGCTGAAAAGGAGAAAGGAGGAAATGTAGGTTATAAATAGGAATCAAAAGAGCCCTCCCGTTTATTGCAATAGGATGCCAGAGACACCAAGATCTTTGAACGTACGAGAGCTTTGAGCTTTTTACAAGACAGGTGAAGGGAACACATGTGTTAAATCACCGTACCCGCCTGGCCTTGGTCAACCGTGCCATAAAAGAAAAGAGATTACAAAGAGGTCTAATGAAGACACTGATCAAAGCCTGTAATGGTAATATGTAACAGGTGTTTTGAAACCTTCAGCGCAGAAGGGGGCCACGGCTTATGCCTTTCGCAGACGTGCTCTTTTGTCTTCAGCTGAAACGAATAACTGCCTGAGCACTTTTCAACACTCTCAGAAAAAAAAAAAATGATTGTGAGGTATCTGCTGTCCTCCAACCCAACAACCCCTCCTCCCCCCCCGTGTGTGTGCTCATGTGATACAGAAATGTTCCTACATATTCTTTCACAGTTTAAAGTGTTGTGTGTGGGGAAAAATGAACACGGCACTTGTTCGGGGAGGTTTTTTGGCTGTGAAGCACCTGGCTGCGATCCGCGGAGAGTTGAAAGAGACTTGGCAACGTTCGGTGCTGGAGTATGTTCAAAGAATGATTGTATTTTATATGAGCTGTAAAGTCCTGCTTCTGATTTGAAGCCTACTGAAGCTAAAGGAAAATGACGCGTGCACATTTTTAAGCGTTTTTAATCATCATGGAACTTATCATTTGGAGTATTCGATTAACATGACTGTGTTTGTCGCAGGGTGGCATGATGAAGCAGCGTGCAGTGGGCATGCGTTGAAAGGTCACAGCTCAAGCGTCCTGGGGTTGATCCTGAGCTCAGGTTACTACTCTGGTTTGCCGTTTCTGTGCATTTTCGTCTGACCTTCTAAAAAACATGAAGGCAGGAGGACCGCCTATGCTAAACTGCCCCAAGTGTGAATGAGTTGAGTGTGTGAATGTGTGTGATGTCCTACAATAGAAGGGCGTTCCTTCCTGTCTGTAAGCCCAGATAGGCTCCAGATCCACCACCACCCTGCTGAAAAACAAACAAACAAATAAACAATGGAAACCCTCATAGAATTTGGAATGGTTTTAATGGTTAAAATTGGAATTGTATCGGCTTGAATGGAAACTGTGACGACCCCTGTGGGTCTCTACTGTTAATCTGTTAGCTTCTAATGGTAGCATGATATATCTAGTGGATACCATGAAGAACCAACGTCCTTAATATGTGCCACTGCGTGATGGAAACCATTTGGTAATGATGGTTTGTAATGGTACTTGTAATGGATGGAAACCATTAGAATTCTTGTGATGGTTTTTATTGTTTGGTTGTTTTTTTTCAGCAGGGCAGGATAAAGCACTTATTGAAGATAAATGAATGTTTGTTGCAGGACACACACACACACACACCTACATACATCAAAAATCCAGTATCTCAAAATATTAGAATAAATTTATAATACAGAAATGTCAACCTGATGAAAAGTATGTTCATTTATGCGCTGATACTCGGTCGTGGCTTTAATCCTTTTGCAGGAATTACTGGATGGATGCGGCGCGGCGTGGAGGCGATCAGCCTGTGGCACTGCTGAGGTGTTCTGGAAGGTCAGGTTGCTTTGATAACGGCCTTCAGCCCGTCTGTATTGTTGGGTCTGGTGGCTCTGATAGATTCTCTATGGGGTTCGGGTCAGGCGAGTCAGCTGGACAATCAAGCACAGTAACACCACGGTCAGCAAACCAGTTACTAATAGTTTTGGCACTGTGGGCCGAGTCCTGCTGGAAAAGGAAATCAGCATCTCCATAAAGCCTGTTAGCAGATGGAAGCATGACGTGCTCTAACATCTCCTGGTAGACACTGCATCGACTCTCGAATTGAGAAAACACAGTGGACCAACACCAGCAGATGACACGGCACCTCAAATCATCACTGACTGTGGAAACTTCACACTGGACTTCAAGCGCCTTGGATTCTGTTCCTCTCCACTCTTCCTCCAGACTCTGGGACCTTGATTTCCAAATGAAATGCAACATTTACTTTCATCTTCCCTGTGATCGTGGTTGTGTACTGAAGCAGACTGAGAGATCAAAGGTTCAGGAAAACTTTGCAGGTGTTTTGAGTTAATTAGCTGATTAGAGTCTTCTCAGGTCGACATTTCTGTATTATAAATTCTTTATTTGAATAGTTTGAGATACTGGATTTTTGAAATACTGAATTTTTTTAATTTCATGAATGAAATTACAGGATAAAATGAACTTTTCTACCATATAATTGTATGTTTAATAATAATAATAATAATAATAATAATAATAATAATAATAATAATAATAATAATAAAAGATGATATTCACACTTATTATGCTCACTTTAGTTGGTTTCCCCTAACATCCACACTCTGCAATCGCGAGAACGCTGTACACTTCCGGCTTCCGGTTAAAAAAAAATCTATTCCTGCCGCAAGAAACCTGGGAAATGTAGTACGCCGTCGTAGGATGTGTCCATTTCTTCGACGTACCCACCAAACAAACCACACAACGAAGCCGCACGTCATAGTTCTCACGTTCCAACGAAGAACCATTCTCCAAAATGATGTTTCCGAATCGTTCCAAAAGCAGCGTTTAACACGTATGCGGAAGTGGATGCGAACTACATGTCCCGCGCCGACGCGTCGTGAACTCCAGGCAGTGTAAACAGTACTCCAGGAACATGAAGAGATCCGATGACAGTGAGAGGGAGAAAAGGAGAAAGGTATCGCTTGTACTTTTCTCTCCGTTAGTCCGACAGCACACACACTTGCAGAGATTGTCAGGAGTGTGTGTGTGTCTGTGTGTGTGTCCCCAGGCTGCAGTTGCATGCTCTCTTTCTCTGTATCAGAAGCTTTTCCAAGCTTGCGCGTCTCCCATTGCTGGCGCTTTCCATGGTTTCCCTCTTTATTTCTTTTTAAATTTATATAATATATATATATGAGATATTCCTGCGTTGTTGCATGCTGACAGCAAGAAAAAATATTAACCTGAAAAATGTCCCAGCTCTCTATCGACTGTCCCTGTGTTGCTCTGTTGATAAATATAGTTTTGGATCTGCAAACATCTGCAAACATCTGTGTTAGAGAAGGCTGATTGAGGAGAACTCATCGTGACAATGAATGAAACTGGAGAGGAAAAAAAACCCTTGTGATCCCACTCATCCCTTACATTAATCCATCAACAGATCGATCAATCAATCAATCAATCATTCAATCTTTCCAAGCTCAGTCTTGTGTTCGAATAATATGCACGATATCATCCACATCATATGCATCATATATAAGTATTATCGGTTTAAAAACAAAAACAAAGAAAGCTTGAGCGCCTCACTTGCAACTCAAATATCGTGCTCGCGTTTCTGTAGAGTCCGGTTTTTTTCATGCAGTTGTCCTCGTTTATCAAATTTTTCAAAAAGTTGGGACAGGGGCAATTTAGGACTAATAGTGATGTGAGAAGTTGGAATAAGAAGGTGATGGGAAACAGGTGAGGCAATCGTCTAATCATAGGATATAAGGAACCTCCAAAAAAGGCCTAGTCCTTAGAGAGCGAGGACGCGTCGAGGCTCGCCGATGTGCCAACAGATGCGTAGAGAATAATCCAACATGTTGAGAAGGACATACCACAAAGACAAATCAGTAGGATTTGGGCATTATCACCATCTACAATGCACAATATAATTAAAAGATTCAAGGAATCCGGTCAGATATCGGTGCGTAAAGGGCAAGGCTGAAAACCACTTCCATATGCGTGTGATCTCCGATCCCTCAGACGTCACTTTCTTAAAAACCATCATGAGTCTGTAATGGAGAGCCTGACATGGGTTCGGGAATACTTTGGTAAACCTTTGTCAGTCGACACCATTCGCCGCTGCATCCACAGATGCAAGTTAAGGCTTTACAATGCAAATCAGAAGCCGTACATCAACACTGTCCAGAAGCGCCGCCGACTTCTCCAGGCTCGGTCTCATCTGAGATGGACAGTAGCACAGTGGAGTTGTGTTTTGTGTTTGATCTGACGAGTCGACGTTTCAGATAATTTTAGCCAAAAACCAGCATCTGTCATGATCTCGGGTGTGTCAGTGCCCATGGCGGGTAACTTGCACATCTGTGAGGTCATCATTAATGCAGAAAGAAATGTACACATTTTGGAGCAACATATGCTGCCATCCAGAGCAGGACAACGTCAAACCACATTCTGCCCCAACTACAAGCGCATGGTTGCGTAAGCAGAGAGTGCGTGTGCTAGCACGGCCTGCCTGCAATCCTGACCTGTCTCTGATTGAGAATGTGTGGTGCATTATGAAGCGCACAATAAGGAAACGAAGGCTCAGTACAGTTGTGCAGCTGAAGAAATGCATAACGGATGAATGGGGGAAAATTCCGTATGCTAAACTTCACCACGTGGTGTCTTCACTCAGCGTCCAAATGCTTAATAAGTGTTATTAAAAGAAAGGGTGATGTTACACAGCGGTAAACAGTCGACTGTCCTAACTTTTTTGGAGTGTGTTGCAGTCATCAGATTTGAAATGAATAACTTCAATTCACAAAGAAAAACATCAAATAATGTTTTGTGAATGTGTTTCCAATATAGTGCCGGGTGAATTGAATTTTCAAACAACTCTTTTTTTTTTTTTTTTTTTGCTGCATTTTCCATTCCGTCCCAACTTTTTCGGAATTGGGGTTGTAAATTTATCAGCTGAAACAGCAGGTTGTTTATCAGATTGTTTTCACTATGGAATAATTCGACAAGTATCTCCGCTGCTGTTCAACACAGAACACTTGCACAAGTAGTTTATGTCGTTTTATTGGAATTTTACACTCTCCCTCTGAAACTATTGGAACGGCAAGACCAGTTCCTGTGTTTGTGCTGTACACCGAAGACATTTGGGTTTGAGACGAAAGTTTAGGATTGCAGCTTTTATTTCTTGGGATTTACATCTAGACTATTGTCAACAAAATAACACTTAATTTACGTTTCTGAGACACTGCTCAGTTGGGTTTAAGGTCTGGTGTTTGACTTGGCCAGTCTAAAACCTTCCACTTTTCCCCCTGATAAAGTCCTTGTTGAGTTGGCGGTGTGTTTTGGATCATTATCTTGCTGCATGATGAAGTTCCTCCCAATTAATTTGGATGCATTTCTCTGTAAATTGGCAGACAAAATGTTCAAGTAAACTGAACGTAAAAGTCATTCTGCTGCTACTGTCATGTGTTCCATCATCAATAAAGATTAGTGAGAATCTTCCAGAAGCAGCCAGGCAAGCCCAAGCCATGACACTACCTCCACCATGTTTCACAGATGAGCTTGTATGTTTGGGATCATGAGCAGATCCTTTCTTTCTCCACACTTTGCCCTTTCCATCACTTTGCTAGAAGTTATTCTTGGTTCCAGAACTTTTGTGGCTCAGCTCTGTATTTCTTTGCGAATTCCATTCTGGCTTTCTGGATCTTATTGCTAATGAGTGGCTGGTATCTTGCGGTATGGCCTCTGTATTTCTGCTCTCAAAATCTCCTTCAAATGGTGGATTATGATGCCTTCACCCCTGTCTCTGGAGGTTGTTGGTGATGTCACCAACTCTTGTTTTTCTGTTTTTATTCACAGCTCACAATGTTTCTGTCACCAGCTGTTATTATTTTCCTTGTCCAACCCATTCAGTGTCCGTTGCTCAGTACACCAGTGGTGTCTTTCTTTTTCAGTACATTCCAGATCGTTGTACCGGTTATTCCCAATGTTTTTGCAGTGCCTCTGATGAATTTTTCCTCTTTTCTCAGCTTCAAAATGGCTTGCTTTTCTCCCATAGACAGCTCTCTGATCTTCATGTTGGCTTATCCTTTTTAACAACAAATGCAGTCTTCACAGGTGAAACTGAAGACTAAAACCAAGACTAGATGTTCAGAGCTATTTATTGTTTAAGCAATCAATTTATCAGGACACACCTGGGTAACAAGAAACACCTGTCAGTCACATGCTCCAATATTTTTGCTTGCCTACAAGCAAAAAATACTTGGTCTGATACAAAATGTGCTACGTTCTATGCCCTTTAACACCTCTCTCTCTCTCTCTCTCTCTCTCTCTGTGTGTGTGTGTATGTGTGTGTATATATATATATATATATATATATATACATACACACACATAAATAGCAGGAAATACAAGCTGAAATTCTAAACTCTCTTCTCCTATTCATCTTTTGATCTCAAACCCAAATGTCTTGAGTCTGCAGCAAAAACAAATGACTTGGCCTTGCCGTTCCAGTACTTTGTTTATCCTTTTTAGTCATCGATTGTATAACAGCATAAAATTAGGATCATCTGCTTTTAAATGTCATTCGTCAAATTGGCAAAAAGCTTATAAACTGTTGCATTTCCACAGTCTGTTTTTCTGCTTAATGAGGCAATTCCATCTCACTTAGCTAATTTGCAGTCTGTCAGAAAGCCTCACTGACAGCATGGACAAAACGTATAATATTTGTTTGCTGATGCCGCGGTCACACCAGGCCTCTTGGCGAGCTCCACCCCCTGTAGCGCTACCACTGTCTTAATGCTTTGTTGATCCCCACGATCACAGGAAAGGGTGTGAAGTTGTCACAGTCATGGAGTATTATTTCTCCGTTGCTTAGGATTTTCATGTTATTTCAGTCCAGATTATTAGGCTTACGGACATGCGAGTTTCATTCACGATGACGTAAATTTGTGTATGTAAATTATGTAAATTGTTCTGATCATGTTGATGCATGTTTTGATGCGTTATTAGAAATTGCTCAAGTTTCAACCAACCTGATTATTTATGTAATTAGAGTGTTTCAAAAGTAAAAAGCTTGAACGAGGCGAGTTTTCATTGCATTCCGTGGTGTTTAGCATGTGCTAAAGTATCCTGTGCGGGTTTCCCATGGGTTCTCTGGTTCCCATCCAAACTACCGAGAACATGGCAGTACTGTAGGTGGATTGGCGACTCTAAATTGGGCCTAGGAGTGAAAGAATGTGTGTGCTGTGATGGTCTAGTATCATATAAAGTTCATATAAAGGGAGCGATCCCGTGTGGGGGGCGGGGGGATATTAGCGTTATTATTAGACGTAAACTAAAATGTAACCATGAAGGAGTAAAAAGAAACACCCTGGCCATGGCTTATCCTCCATAAATGTACAGTTTCGACACATTTAATTCTGCGAAAGTAAGTATCACTTAGAAGAAAACAACAACAACAACTCGTATGAAATATGAATCAGCTTTTCTCGTACGTTGCCTTTGGATGCTCTACGATTTTAAGTCAAGGCGTCAAATCTTCAAGTTCTGATCCACACTTGATCACCCTGTGCTTATAAAATCAATACTGACAGAGATGAATTAACCCCTCCCCTTTTCTTCGTCGCTCTCGCTTTCTTCTTTCTTCGTTTACTGTGTGAAGCTACAGAATGTAGAAAAAGAAAACGGGCATCAGACGATCCGATCAGCCACTATCGGACAGTTGATCTTGATGATCAGATCTAGTGCTGATTTTTGGGGTGATATTGGTGTGAAATGCTGGACTGGGATCCTTTTTAAAAAAAATAAAGCAACTAAAAGCGTAATCCCAGTTCTCTCTCTCTCTCTCTCTCTAATTCCTTTTCTTTCTCCTGAAGAACAAAAGACGTAAGGAAGGAAAAACTTCATGTGTCCGTGTCTAAACGGCTGAAAAACCGCAGCATCGTCGGTTCAGAAGGCTGGATCGTATGCCTGCGGCTTGTTCCAGTGAAAAACTGCCTCTACTCTATCATAATACATGAATAAGTGTGGACACAGGCTACAGTCTTAAACGAAGACATGTTTGCTGCTCTCTCTCAGCCACTTGGACGTAACCCGACGTGTCCTTTCGCCCCCCCCCCAAAAAAAAATACAAAACGCCTTGTCCTCAGTTCAGCTTTGCCAGGGGTTTCCTACCCATATGTGGCGCACATGCATGATGAAAAGCCTGTTCTAATTATCATCCTGTACCATAAAAACGGCTTGTTGTTGGCTAATAGACTATTAAAGGATGACTTCATCACTTAAGAAGGTCCCTTACACGGCCCTTTACCCATAGAAATACATTATTATTTGATCTAAAAGCGCCTGGTTTCGACTTAAACAAACCCGGCTGCCTGTAGAGGCACAATTAAAAAAGATTACTATAAATACTGCTTATTGGACATGCAGTTACATGTACAGACAGGGTTGTAGAGTGTTTTTTTTTTAAAACAGTGACAAAGCCTGGTTTAGTTTCTTCGCCATGTGGGAAACACGCGCTGTATCTTAGCACATGTAACCGGTGAAGGATCCACTACTCGGTTTGACACTTTGTTGACAGGATAACCTTGTCCTGTGATGAAATGTGCTTTTGACACACTAAAAAAAAAAAGTACATAAATAAGAAAAGAAAAAAAAAAAAGGGCGAGGACAGAAAGATAAAGTAGTTTTTCACCTGACTGGTCTATAAGTAACGACAGCAGAGGGTTGCCAGATGTTCCAAAGCTTTTTTTTAATTTATTTTTTTCTCTTCTTTTTTTTTTTTGTAATTTTATTTCATCACCCTCTTCGCCTATCAGTCGAAGTGGCTTTGGCTCATTGGTTTTCAGGGCTCGTGTGTTTGCCGGAGCAAGCTGTTTAGGCTATTTAATTCCTAAACACTCATTAAAATGGTTTGTGTTCCCCTTGGCGATTCTGTTAAATTAACAACTAGCTCCGGCTACAGGCTGATTATGTGACCACACAGCCCGTCTCGGTTAATCGATTCCCCTCCCTGCTAAAATGGCTCCCTGTAAATTAGTGTAAAGCTAACGATTTACGGGCCCTCACGTCCAGGCGCTGTCGTGTCGGAGCCGATGTTTTAGCGCCAAGCGGTGTCACTTTCGGCCTAATCAGCAGCTTTCTCCGCCGTTCCCTCTGTCCATTACCCGACACGTGGCCGGCCTCTATTAATGACTCCATAATGGAGAAATAGTGCATGCTGTTGGCGTAAAGCACACTCAGGAATACATAAAAACCAGCTACGTGCGAGTCGAGCCGTGCCGCGCCACGCTTCGACATTGGAAAATGAGGGAATGACAAAAAGGAGCGAGGAAGAAGGATCAAGGGAGGTAATGCTCCGTAAACCTCCAGATTTCATCAGGCGCCTGTCCATAATGGGTGAGAAAGGAGAGAGGAAACAAGGTGGTGGAGTGGGGTTAGAAAAATACTGCCCTGGCTGATAATGATACCATTACACTAATGGAGGTAGCAAATGAAGTAGCAGCTCGACACTCCTGCTTTATTACCGCAGGGCGGAGGGGGGACTTCCTGCTGCATTCCTAATGGCCGCAGCAGCGAGTATTGATCAGGCCATCATACCGCTAATCCGCACACACATTACCTGCTGCCACAATGACATGTCAATCCTGTCACCGTTGCCGATAGCTACAGCTCACCGTGGCCTTTAGCCACACGGGGCCTCCGTCTGTTCCCTCTCCTGCTAACTCATTCCCTCATGCACCCTGATTTAGGGCTGGACTGGGAACGTCGGGATGGCTTTATTTTGAAAGAGAGAGAAAAAAGAGAAGAAAATGGGAGGCAGGGAAGTGGAATAGTGCCTGGGGATTAAGTAAAAGCAGGGCATGGATGAGATGAAAATTTTTTTTTTTTTTTTTAATTAGAAAATAAAAAAAGGAATGGAAGGCAGCAGGCTTGTATAAGATGCCACTTTGGATAAATAAATGAACGTAAGAGAAAATAAACAATAGGAAATGATTAAGGATGAAGTAAAAGCAGTAAGGTATGTTTAGGATGGTTTTATTTTGAGAATCGAGCGAAGTAATTTGGAACTGTGATTAAGTCCACTCAGCTTTGACTTTTATTTTAAAAGAGCTGCACGTCTCAGAAGGGTAATAGTACACAGTGATTAAGTAAAAGCAGTAGGGTTTGTTTAATTAAGGACCAAGGCATTATCTGGTCTCCTGCCTCTTTATGGCTGGTCGGTGTTTGAGTTAAAGTAATGAGGGAGCTGCTGTCTTCACTAATGACCTTGTGCTGTAAATAAGGACAGGCTCAGCTGACTGCTTACAAGGTCTTAGTTTAGCTTCTCAGACATGTGCAATTAAGCCATGCTGTTTTCTAATAGGAGCGTAATCGCTAAACGTAGTAATGTTTAGCATAGCACAATTAGGAATGCTATCCGATGTGCTTAAGATGTATTCGCTGCATGTTACATAACCGTTGTTATACTATTTTCATGACTATATAGCATTATTTTGAATGTCTCATGTTGGAAAAAGGGAAAGAAAACCCCATCCTGTAGCTCTTTTAAAGCTAGACACACTCTCTTTGGGTAGGGGATTCACAAAACCCATCGCTCTAACGACATCGAGTTTTAGGCACCATCGCAAACAGCTTAAAAATCATCAAATGTATAAGATGTTTCCACTTTCCACAAATGTAGTTTGTTTTCCAAGGTTTGCTTTATTAGCTTTGGAGGTACATCGGAACAAGGAATGGAAGTGTGTGTAGCTACCTTTCCATAGATGCTTTCATAAAGTTACTTGAATCAACATCTGTAAGCTATGGAAAATATATATATATTTTTTTTTTTACATAAAGTGATTAAAAATGAGCAAAATGTACAGATTTTAAGTAGAACTATGTAACTATCTGGATAAGTTCTAAGCCTGTAAATGGGGGGCAAAATGAACACTTTTTAAGTTGATTTAGAACTATATGAATGATCTTTTTGTATAGTAACACAGTAGCATATACAAATTAAGGTGCTTGGAGTAAAAGCTAGAAAAATCGAAGAAAATCTATAGCTAGATAAATAGTATATGGACAAATTCAAGTTCAGCATAGTTCTATATTATCATCTGCATAGTGCTAGCTAGTAAAATAGTCAACCTTCTCAAATTTATGTTTAATGTCGGCCTAATAACGTAATTTAACTTTATTTTGTTACTAAATTAAACTTTTTTTTGCTATTTTACTTGCTAGACATTATACACGTGATAATATAGTCTTACTTTGAAATGAAATGAAATACTTTTATGAAACTTGAATTACGTTCAGGAAAGTTAGTTACTTTTTTTTTAACAATTTCAAAGAGTATGAAATTTTAACATGAAATTAGGTCAAATTAGCTGCTTTAGATGATAAAAAGATAATAAAATATATAAAAAGTGTTATAAAAAGATATCACGATACCTGCGACATTTCAGAAAAGGGTATTGCGACAATTTCTCACACTAATCACGGCTACAATATTTGCCAGCTGCGAAGTGTATTTATATTTATTTAGTTATTGCGTCTTTTTGCAAAGCTAAAATCGTAACATCGTTGCAACGGTAAAATAGCTTTCCTAGTCCTAGCATATTATCATTAGCATAATGTCTGGCTAGTAGAATGGTGAAAATGGTAACTTTTAAAGTAAAACTAAAAGTTTTAGTTCCAACGTAAATTTGAGAATGTCTAGCTATCATAATCCAAGTGACAACATTTTGAACTTTTTGAAATTTCTGATCATTCAGGACATTGTCATGTTCAACGTCAAGGCTGTCATATAATAAAATGTATTACTTTAGGTTTAATATGGAACTATATTATCTGTCTGAGGTCTAGCAGTAAAATTGAAAAGAAAACGATCAAATTTACACGTTGAAGTTCAAAGTAGAAGTATAATCTTATAACTTCTAGCTGCATGCTACAATCCCGGCTTCCAACATTGGGAAGTGAGCCAATACGATACACTCCCATCTAATATACCAGGGATAATATATATACCGTATTCACTGAATGCTAGCATGAACGCTAGAAAAGTTAGTGTAAACTAGTGAAGCTAGTAAAGTTAGTGAAGTTAGCTCCTGTACCATGTTTAGCATTTGACTTGTAACGGAGACAAGTTCAGAGTGCCATCGGTAACAGATTAAAGCTCCATTAACGCAGCTTACTTAGGTACAGCGGCATGCCACGCCGTCACGCGGTCGGCCTCTGTCGGCAAAAGTTTAGCATTAGCGTTGGCCTTTTTTCCTCTGTATCAGCACATCTAGCGCTAACCTCTGCTCTGGTGCTAATCAAACGCTTTACCTTAAGGGGAGCACTCATTCAAACCTCTCATTATGAATGCTCCCGTAGCCATAAAGATGTATATTTATATATCTCCATCTCGCAGGCTGTCGTGGTGGTAACTAGTTATTGATCTGGATATTTAGTCATTTCTTTCTGCTTGGCCATCAATATTCGGCTAACGTGTGTGTGTGTGTGTGTGTGTGTGCTATGCTTGACCCTGGCCCCCGCTTCTGTCTTGGATCCCATCGGAGTTTAGTGATATACTATTCGGAAAAGCAAATCAATGAGTGAATATGAAGTTTGCGGTGTAATATAGGGCGACCCCGGGGCCTGCGGTGCTCACATTGATCCCTTCTGTGGACTTAGCTTGATTTGTCTGTCGCGAGGCTTCTATACAACGTGGAGGATCAAGCATCCAGCATGACTTATGTACAGATTTTTAAAATTCAGACCCACGTCTTTTATTATTCATGGTCCTATGGATATATGGATATTGCTGAAGGAGCTAACATAATGACAGTGATATTTTATTCTCTTAGCTAAGTGCGACGTTCATACACACCCCTAGCGAGTAGCAGTGCAGCATTCGGTGCGAAGGTGGCCGATCACGCAAACACGGCACAATATTTAACGGCGCTTTCCTTACACACTCTGTTACGACGTTTAGCTTTGCTTCTGAGTGCCAGGATTGTTTAACGTCTAGCAGGAAAATAAAGAGTTCAAATACGATTAACTACTTGATATGTCGAGTAATATTGAAGCTTGTCAACGGCAATATATTAACTGCAAAATTATTTCCATCTTTCGTTAAAATGAGCGAACGTACACTCTTATGGAGTAAAATGTTTTATGTAGATTCATTTATGGGGGGTTTTTTTGGGGCTTCTTCTGGCTTTTGTGTCTTGAGAAAGTTCTATGTAAAGCCATAAAACAGATGGTGACCACATCAGACAGGGTTCCTTAACGTTTAATGTTTAACATGTAATTTGAGGAACCCTTTCTAATAGTGTATGTGGATTAAGATTGGGTGATGTATCAGATATTACAGTGCCCTGTATTACAGTGCATGGACTTTATCAAATATCAACAGATATTAAATGAGAACCTGGCTGCCTCTACCAGAAAGCTTCAAATGGGCCGTGGTTGGATCTTCCAGCAGGACAATGATCCAAAACATACATCAAAATCAACACAAAAATGCTTTACTGTCCACAAAATCATGGTCCTGCCCTGGCCATCCCAGTCCCCTGACCTGAACCCCATAGAAAACATGTGGGGTGAACTGAAGAGGAGAGTCCACCAGCGTGGACTTCGAAACCGTGAAGGATCTGGAGAGATTCTGTAAGGAGGAACGGTCTCAGACCCCTCGCCATGTATTCTCCAAACTCATCAGGCGTTATAGGAGAAGACTCCGAGCTGTTATCTTCACAAAGGAAGGTAGTGCCAATAATTGTTGCGCACCTATATACAATAACGATTTATTTTATTTTTTTTATAAACCTGTGTTGTGCGCGCAATTGTTTGATATCCACGAGAGCGGAGTATTTTTGTGGATTTTTTTGAAGGTTAAACAATAAAGACAATTTTTCACAGCCTTCTTGGCTCATATATATTTACCACGGGTGCCAATATTAGTGGAGGTCTCTGTATATCATAATATTGCCCAGTCCTAATGTGTATTTATTTATTAATTTATTGAGTCTGTTTACGGTTGTGTCTCTCTTTTTATTTAAATTTTTTTTTTTTTTACACAAATGTAAATATTCAAATAGTGTCATGGTGTTTCAAAATTGTAAAAATCGGTTTTTATTTATTTATTTATTTATTTATTTTATTTTATTTTTTTTGCCTGATCTCTTATTTCCTCCTAATCCTAGCACATATCCATTCCTTAAAAACATTTCCAAACTCTCGGAATGTGAAGCTAGGTGTTGCAGTGTGTTTGATGTGATTTTTATAATTACACTTCACACCCTACTGCAGCTCCTGGCAGGTTGTAGATTCGATTTTTGTCCTCGTAGAGTCTCTCTCTCTCTCTCTCTCTCTCTCTCTCTCTCTCTGTGTGTGTGTGGCACTTTGTTATATATATAAATGAACATACAGAGAGCTACATGAAACGCGTCAGGCTTAGTGAGTTACAGTCCTCACTGACCTGTCCGATTGGAGTCTATCTGTCAGCATTGGTGTGATCGGTGTAAATATATAGTCAATAATCAATACTCTCAGTAAGCATAGGAACGTCCCAGAGGATTGTTGAATACACACAGGATTGATCTAGTACCTTAGACATGGATGGTTTATCTGCTGAATGTGGATGTGTGTGTGTGTGTGTGCACACGCATGGATAAATTGTGTGTGGGGTAAGTGGGCCGCCTTTTATACCATAATCGATTTCTCTAATATATCACTTATATTTCACTTTCACTCGAACGTTTCTGTCCTTTTGTGTGGCTTTAGTTTCTAATACCTGTGCTCCAAGTACAAAATAAAACCCTACAGTAAAGCAGAGTCCGCGTTACCAACGCTGAACTCGATTATTTTGCAAGGACGACACTTCCCAAAGTGCTTTATTCCTCTTATACTACAGTAAGTTGACATCAAGCGGTTTCCCCAAATTCAACTGAAAATGCAACTTATAATGATTTCTCCAGTTTCAAATTGATTCGACTCCTTCATGGCGAGCATATTTAGTACTTGGTAGAGCACCCGTTTGCTGTTACGACCTGCTGCAGACGAGATGCAGAGCTTCTGGCGGCGTTCCTGAGGAATCTTAGACCATACCTCATGAGCGATGGCCTCCAGTTCAGTAATATTCTTGGGTTTGCGTGCTGCAACTGCCTTCTTCAAATCCCACCAGAGATTTTCTATGAGGTTCGAGTCAGGTGACTGTGATGGCGATGGAGAATCTTTCAGGACTTCTGCAACCAAGCCTTGGTGGAATTTGAGGTATGCTTGTGATCATTGTCCTGTTGGAAGGTCCAATGACACCCAGGCTTCAGCTTCCTCACAGACGGCATGACGTTTTCTCTTAGGATTTCTTGATACTTCAATGAATCCATCTCAACACGCTGCAGGTTTCCAGTGCCAGAGGATGCAAAGCAGCCCCAGAGCATCACCGAGCCACCACCATGATCGACTGTGGACGGAGTGTTCTTTCTTCATTCTTCTTCCTCCGGAAGAACCGCTGATCCATCGTGCTGAAAAGTTCCAGTTTTGTTTCATCGCTCCACAGAACAGAATCCTAAAACTTCTGTGGCTTATTTATATGATTTTGAGTGACCTTTTCTTGTGCTTTGGAGTCAGTAGTGGTGAACGTCTTGGAGTTCTGACATGGAAACCTTCTGTGTTTAGTACACACCTTACTGTGTGATTAGCTGGAACAACTGTCAGAAAATGAGTCAACACCTTCTGACGAATCAGAATTGAGAATTTAACACTGCTGTGGTATGAAAGAGTATAAATATTTCACCGAGCCGCTCATGCTGTTCTTTCATCGTTTTCTTTTTTTCTTCTCTTTCACCTGCTCTGGCACACATCGGGGCCCCACTCTCGGCTGTTTATTTGCGAATTTATTTTCCTCCGTAACGACTCACCTTTCCTTGTAAAGGGAAACGGCAGGGCTTTTGCCTGACATCTGCTTCCCATCGCTGGACCAAAAGCCCTCATTGGCTCCAGCTACAGGAGGCCTCTTTCACAAGGCGCTGTAAATGCTAACTGTTAATTTGTACATCATAAGTTTGTTTCTATAAATGGGAAGGCAATGAAAGTGGCTGTAAGTACCTGGCGTGTGTGTCGGAGCCTCAGGCGGGAGACGGGGAAGTACCCCGTCGTACCCCCCACTGAATATGAGAGAATGTGTGCGGGTGCCTGTGTAGTTTGGAGTTCGTGCCAGTTAGGAAATCCTGAGCAGGCCATGATCCACCTGTGTGCAGTAGGCAGAGCAACAGGCCAAGTCTGCTTTATAGACTTGTTTTATGGCATCTAACGGAGTAAACAGCTTCCTGTTGTTTATGATGGACGCAAATTTTATCGAGATGGATGATTGCTATGGTCCTGGTAACCCGACGCTGAAAATACCGTGAAAGCTGATATGAAGTGGAGGTTCCCCTGAGCGTATGTGGAAAAACACGTTTGCTAAGAGTCGGCCAAAAGTATGTGGACACCTGACCATCACCTCGATATGTGGGCCTTGGGTGCGAGTTATATCAGGAAAGAGGGGACCATTTCACTTTTAATGTCCATGGTTTTGGAATGGAGGGGGCATCTTTGCCTTGCTCCGCCAAGGTTAGAAGTTCAAATCCCGCCTTCGCCCTGTGTGCTTGGAGTTTGCATGAACTCCCTGTACTTCGGGGGGGTTTCTTCCGGGTACTCTGTTTTCCTCGTCCAGTCCAAAGACATCCATTGTAGGCCGATCCAAATCATGTAAACGTGTGTGTGATCGTGCCCTGCGATGGGTTGGCACCCCGTCCATCCAGGGTCTCCCCCACCTTCTGTCCTGAGTTCTCTGGGACAGGCTCCAGACTCTCCTGCGACCCTGTGTGGGATGAGATATGGAATATGGGATGTTCAGAAAGCACATATGGATGTGATGTTTAGACGCCCACAAACTTCAGGCCGTATAGCGTATAATCTGGATGTGTATTGGTACTGGCACAACACCCAACGTATGAAGGATGTAACATTTAGGCAAAATGTGTCATTGGTTTTCATCAGGAAGACACTGTTTTACCCAAAACCCAGCGTTGGTTGGGCGAGTATCCTAGTTGCACTTTTTAACTAGCTTCCATGTCCCTGAGCTAACTCCAGTCCAATGATCCCAATCATCAGGGTTTCCAGTTCATATTTTTTGCAGGTTCTCATTCATTCATTCATTCATTTATTTATTTATTTATTTATAAACCTTTTTTTTTTTTTCTGTTCGCTTATCAGCATAACTTTGGCTCAAGCTTTTCAAGGTTAGGATCGCCATGCCGACAGTTTGACGGGCAGTCTGTCAGAAGCAGGATGTGCGTAGCGGTGTGATTTATTTTATTTTATTTTATTTTTTTATTTGTGGAGAGAGAGTGAGGGAGAAAGAGTGGCACTTGAGTGGTCAGTGGTGCATAACACTTGCCTCTCAACACTGTCTCCTCTTCACTTAACCTTTGACCATTAAAACACACACACACACACACACACACACGGAGTTCTGAATGACGACAGGTTGTTGTTGGAGTGCTTGTCATGGTTCGTCTGTCAAAAGCAGGTTGATTTAAGTGTTCTCTCAGACACTCTGTCTCACAGACTTTTCTTTCTCTTCTCTTCTGTTCAACCAGCCATAAGTTTATCTAAAGCTGCTGTCATCCACATGATCAGACTTGCATTAAAAAAAAAAAAAAGAAAAAAAAGAAGTGCATCCTTCCTAGCTGCCTGTCTCTGGTCATATTATTCTGTGTTGATTTGAATGAGATCCGGAGGGGTCGCTAGGTCAAGAACCGTGTGTGTGAGTGTAAGAGTGTGAGTGTGTGCGTGCATTCGTCTTCTGGTGAGACGGGCATCAAGAGAGCAATCCCAGCATGCATTTCTGGAGTGGGCAGCAGTATATCTGGAGCTGTATGAGTCATCGGAGTGTGAGCGATCACGCTCAGTTTTTCTCTTCGCTAATCACCATTTGCTAGGTTTCTATCGTATTTGTCCGTACGTGGAAGTAAATAGCGTAAATCTCCACGATAAGTTCCCACGTGAAAACGTCCAAACGCGACGACGCCCACAAAAAACGTGCAACGTGCAGGCTGCAAGCAAGCAGGACTGAATGTTGCTTTGCATATGCAAATTAGCACGAACGATGGGCGGGTATTAAAGTTGCCGAACCCTGTTTCTGTTGCTGGGTTTCGGTCTCGTTTCACTTTTCCCTCAAGTCTCTAATAGAGATAAACCTGGCAACGGTAACGAGAAAGAACGGCACGCCAAGAAACCGCACGAGCAGTCAATAGTTTTGGCGCCTGGGATCGGACGTATGCTCGAAAGACACTTTTGCTAAAAGCTCGCGGTTGAAATTTGTTTCTAGGACTTGTGTAGCGAAGTTATTGCCCATGAGTCGATATGTATATTTTATTGCATTTAAATATCTGAAAAAAAAAAATATCTAAAAATGTAAAAATCCGGACCGATGAAGTTAACGATGTAAGGTTGACATCACGTTATGGGGACACTCTGTAGTGCTAGTGTTCCTTTTGTCCAAAGTGACGCTTATTAGTATTTGATTGAATGCGAATACGCGACGTATTTCGAAGTATTTAAAAAAATTTAAGGCAGTTGGAAAGAAACTTGATTCATTGATGTGTGTGTGTGTGATGCGTTTTTGCGTAA
Organism: Ameiurus melas; assembly: GCA_012411365.1. NCBI lineage: Eukaryota > Metazoa > Chordata > Actinopteri > Siluriformes > Ictaluridae > Ameiurus > Ameiurus melas. Next base: position 4,547,216 of record CM022754.1, read on the forward strand.
GAACTTTTCTCTCCAGGATCTGTAAGAACACACTTGACAGCACAATGTCAGCCTCCTGACTGGGGAAAAAAAAACCACCCGACTCTCGCTAATCTACCCCTCCGATGTTGCACACACACTTCACACACGTCACACACTCTTCACTAAGCGCCACTCTGTGTTCGGTCTGTCGCTGTTTGGAAGTGCTGCAAGCGCTTCTCTTGCTTTGTCACAACAATACGGATTAATACGGCGGAGCTTTAAACTCTGCCTGTGTGTGAGACAGTGAGTGTGTGTATGTGTGTGCTGTCTTATCGACTCGAACAGGAAGGATCCCGCGTCATCCTCCTCGCCTCTACTGCCAATTACACAGCGGATCATTAACTTCAAGGGTTTAAATGTTCCTACACTGGTATTACCACACTGAGCTCGGTCTCTGACAGATGTACCTGCTTTAATTCACCGCTTCTTTTTTTTTTTTTTTTCCTCGTCCCCCTCTCCTCCTCATCCGGTAATTAATTTATGTATCGTCTCCCCTTTACATCGCTCGTGGTAATCAGGTTTGCCATGGCAGGAGGAGAGGCGCTTCTCCGTTGTCATGCCACTGATTTATTCCCGAGGTTCAATCGGCTAATGTATTCAGTGAATGAAAGGTAAACAGACGATAATTGAGCTCGTGTGAGTCCCCGGATCGCACGCAGTCGCTGACTGACACGCTAGCCCGAAGGCTTTTTCGACGTTAGACGGAGAAAGTGTCGGGATTTTGTACTTTTAAACCGGCGAACCCGGTGTTGTTTAGATGTATTTTAGTATGTAGAAAGTTCAAGAAGACGTAGGGTTGTTTCCATACGTTGTCGCGTTTTGGTGACAAAACGTCGCCATGTCTTGTCGTGATGGAGAAAATTGCACACACCCACACACACACACAAAATCTTCATCCCAAGTTCATGGCCTTTAGTCAGTTATAGGCTCATCCTTGCTGAAGATTGTTTTCAGGAGATGGAAAATGATGATGATGATGTCTTTAAACCTACAGTCAAATCTGATTGGCCAGAAGGTGTTGAATGATTTTCTGTAACAGCAGATCTGACGGTTTTGCTTCAGCGAACTTTTCTATGAGGAAGGCATTAGGAAAGTGGGAAGTGTCTCCAGTGTCAGAGCTTTGTAACAGTCAGAGGTAGAGCTGTAACTTTAAGCAGGATTTTGCGATGGTAGAAATCGAGGAGACGCTGCGAATCCTGTACGGACTTGTTTACGTTTTCCGATGTAGGATAGTTTTCAGGACTTTGTGCTTACCTGATTTCTCAGGAAAAAAATATTAAATATAGTGGGGTGGCTTTTTGTTCCCAATGACCAATCACTGATCACCATTGTTCCCAGTGCCCAATCATGTGGGTGACTGTGGCTCAGGTGGTAGAGCGGGTTGTCCACTAATCGTCGGCGGTTCGATTCCCGGCCCACATGACCCCACATGCCGAAGTGTCCTTTGGCAAGACACTGAGTCCCAAGTTGCTCCCGTTGGCAAGCTAGCGCCTTGCGTGGCAGCTCTGCTACCGTTGGTGTGTGAGTGTGTGTGTGAATGGGTGAATAAGAACCAGTTACCATTTCTCATTACCATGAAACACTCTTTTTTTCGTTCTCTTCTTCGGAGATTATAGCCTCTATAATAACAAGAACTATCTCGTTTCACGGAGGTTCCATGACATTACGCGTACCGACAAATGGATAAAAAGTACGACGTGTTATTTACTGAATTAAACAAGAAATCTATTTGTGTATGTAAATCGCTACAGTATTAGAGAAATCGAACACCTCGGGATATGCTGTTATATGAAAATAATCAACTCCAGGCCCGGTACCAGCGCCGGTACCACGCTGATACTGGTCATTTGACTAAATCAGCACACCCTTAAGTGTTCTGTTCGCCGCCTCTATAGCAGGGTACTTCATTTCATCCTAGAGAGAAATTCTAGCGTTGTGTTGGTGGACGTGTGGATGATGACACTCAGTGTGGCTATAACTCTCGCCCGCACCCTCTCTGCTCAAGCCGCGCTGCAAATTGACCGGGTTTGACCGCCGGTCATGCGGTATTACACGGGTCAGATTGAGTAATTATTTCTAGGCCATTGACTACACGCAAGATGAATAGTTTTTGAAGAGAGCGTAATGGGGGGGCTGACCCTCTCCGACACCTGCATTATTTCACCCTCGCCTCCAACTCCCGTCCGGTCTCTCTCAGCCCTACAGTACGCATCGCCCACGATTTATGCCCGAGAGTACACAAACGAGCGCGTGGGTGTTAGCGAGGGGAGAACGACGCCGCATGCGAATGCCATGACTGTTTAAAACAGGAAGTAACTTGTTTTTTCAACCTGTATCGAAAAGAAATGCTGCAATAAACTGCTAAAAATGTGAAATTTCATACTTTCGGGAATAAATATGGAATCGTAGGTAAATCGCGGTAGTATAAGAGGAATGAAGCACTTCGGGACCTGCTGTTATCGGAGCTTCAGAATAGGGCTGGGCGATATCATCCAGTCAATATCAAAATATCCTATCACGATACTTGAGGATATTTTTGCGATACACGATGTGTGTCACGGTACATAATTTGGCTGACAAACTGTCGGCAAAATCAGTATTAAAATAAACAAACGTTAAACTTTACATTAAGTTTAAAAAAATAATAATGATGTCAGATCAGCATCCATTCAGTACCATTCCATCTGTTATTATTAAAAGTGTTTAAAAAACCCCCACCATACCAACGATATCTCAGAAAAGTGTATCGCGTAATCGTTTATCACGATAATGATATATCGATATATATCGCCCAGTCTTACTTCACAGTAGTAATTTTTAATCAGGCCCCTGATGGTTTTTATTTTATCATAACATACATATCATTTATAATAACGCACTTTATCTTCAGATTTCGATGTTTTTTTTTTTTGACACATTCTACAAAAGGACGACGACACGTCAAGATTGCATGCTGATGCGACTCGTGGCCAAAACGATCGTGCTGAATGTAGCTATTGTTATATCGTCATTTTATATAGTTACTGGCAACAAATACCATGAAATATCATGATATAGTTTTAAGTCTATATCGCCCATCCCTAATTTCACACCTCGGGACAGGTCAGACGGGCCAGTTCACCTAACAACGTGCTTTTTGGGAGGAAATGTGCGCGAAACCGGGTGTCAAGTAATGGAGGCTAGGACGGATGCAAATGCAGATTTTATTAAAGAGAGGCAGGCAGAGAAATCCCAACCGTGAATCGAATGCGTGGTCCAAAACAGGCAAAAGGTCAGACGATCGGCAAACAGGCATAAACTAGGCAAGGGAAAATGAGAGACTAGACGCGAGATCAAAACCATGAAACGGAACACGATGAACAAAGGCTTGGCACGGTGAATAAACTCGATACTTCGCGACGTACGTTGATAGATACACGAGGGGTTTAAATAACAAATGTAATCAGGGGTGAAACACAAGACAGCTGAGAACAATGATGACACGTAAGGGAAACAACCGGTCACAATGCAGGGGCGGAGACAGGACCTAAACCATAACAAAACACAAGTGTCGGAACTAAACATAGTCAGTGTCGCTGAAACCCAGAAGCACGTGCTTGCGCTTACAGCGCTTACCGCGAGGGGACATCGTGACACCGGGGACCCAGGGCAGCAAAACGACAGCCAAAAACAAACCCAAATTTCTGGACTAAAATCCTCATTGAACAGTAGAGCAAGCTTTACTTTGAATACTCTCTCGACCAGCTGACCAGCTTAACGGCTTGATGCTTTCGGGAAATTTTGATTAAAAAGAAGAATAAAAAAAAATGAAAATAAAAAAAAAAAAAAAAAAAAAAAAAAAATTAATTAAAAAAAAAAACAAAAAAATAAAAAAAACTTATTTTCTTTTCAAAATTTATAAAAACAAATAAAAAAAAAAAATTTCTTTTTTTTTAATTTTTTGTTTTTTTTTTTTTTTTTTTTTTGAAAAGCGTTAAACGTAAAGTGTTCAAAAGGTCTGAGCATGAAATCCATTCAAACTACACGTGCAAGGAAAGTTTAAATGATACCTGCTTTCATATCCATACTTTAACCTGTTTCACATGTCCGAAGCTACCCGTGACATCCATCGATTCTTTCCATCGTTATAGAAAACACGTTGGCCTAATAATGGCCCACTGTCCACTACTGAACTGTCACCAGGTGGCAGCTGGACATCACGTATTCTCTCTTTCTCGCCCTCCTCTTTTTTTTTTTTTCTTCCTCTTTCTCCCCCTCCTTCTTACATTATCTCCCTATGCCTCTGACTACTGGACTTTACGCCAGTGGTTTGTTACATTCGGTAACATTTCAATCCAGAAATCCATTCCTCCTCCTCCTCCTCCTCCAGGTGTATCAGTAAAGAGGTCACGACCCTATTGTCCCTGCTCGGTTAACTCTTATTGGACACAAAGTTACAAGGGGAATTGTAACCAGGAAGGCCGGTTTAGTTGAACATCATACCGATCGATGTGTCGAGAGAAGCTTCCACCCTGTAACCACGCCTCTAAAAGAGCTTACGCGACTTCCCGAAAATCATCACGTCAGCCACCGTCGGTTTTATTTCCACCAGCTTTCATACAGAATAAAACGTGTGAGCTCCATTAGCACGTCACCGATTAATTACACCCTCAACGTAAGTGGGTTTGGTCCACGTGAAGCCGTCACGGCGCTCCTCGAAAGGCTACCGTGTTGCCAGAAAGAGGAATATTCCATCCCCGATCGAGTATTCCTTTTCGTTTGGTCCGAGCGAAGACGAAAGATTACGTTCTGAAGAAGAAGAGAGGTGGGGGAGGGGAATTTCAAAAGCGACTTTCAATCTGTCACGCATGTTGGATTTTGAATGCCAATTTTTTTTCTTTTTTTCTTCTTTCTTTCTTTTTTTTTTTTTTTAAGACCAAGCGATCAAGATTCTTCCCAGAATCCAGCGGGAAAGCTTATAAACTCCTGAGGAGAAGCGACTGTCTGTGTTTTAGATCAGGAAGGACGGCCTGAAGCTCTGGCAACAGGAAATGGAACTTGAGCGTAATTCTCTTCAATATCGTGCATCCTTTTTTTTTTTTTTTTTCCCCAGCATGGCTGCGTTTCCTGAAGGATGTTTCTTCAGGAATGTTTCCATGCTAAATCAATATGCCTTGCAAAAATCAGTCACTGCTTCTGCGTGAATATATTCGAAGAGGCCGTGATAAGATTCAGCATGTAAGCCACAAAAGCTACACGTATATACTGTAGAATGTTCTCGTGTCGTGGTAGGAAGTTACTCAGGTACACAGGAAGGTCTAGGTTTCATAGTAATGAGCTTGAGAAATGAGTGAATCTAGAAAGTCTACAAAGAAACAGCATTAACCCATCCATCCATCTTCTATACCGCTTATCCTCTTCAGGGTCACGGGGAACCTGGAGCCCATCCCAGGGAGCATCGGGTTACAAGGCGGGGTACACCCTGGACAGGGTGCCAGTCCATCGCAGGGCACAATCCAGCATTAACCCTTTCAATTAAAAAAAAAAATTCATACTATATTGTAATACGGTATTGTAATCAGACTACAGCGCATGTCTTTGGACTGGGGGAGGAAACCGGAGTACCCAGAGGAAAGGTGGAGGTGGGAATAACTCCTTCTACATTACTACATACTAGAACAGATTACTAGATAATTACTCCTCAAGTCAGATTTGTCAGATCTGTCCTAGTGTCCTCCGTTTAGTTTCTTCCCCAAACCCTTTATGGGACGTCATTATGGGATAGCCGTTGCTAAGAAGAAAGCTGGCTTCAGATTTGTTTAAAAAAACAAAACAAAACGACGACGCTCAGTTACTTTAGTGCTTCTATCGTGTGCGTTTAACACGTATAGTGTTTACGTAATCCGTTATTAACGCTCGTAATCAGTAATCGTTGTCTCCAATCACAGAGGATGAGGAGTGATATTTTGTCGCCGCGACGGCGCAGGTGTAGCGTGACGAGACCGAGCTGCTATACCGGCCTGAACCTGACGAGCGTGACGGTCCCGCAAGGCAAAATTTAGCGCCTCGGCTGCATATTGATCTGCCCTGTGCCCAGGAGAAAGTGTGTGTGTGTGTGTGTGTGTATAGACCGAGTGTGTGTAGTGTAACAGGCCTCAGGCTGGACTCTGTCCTTGACTCTGTACCTCTAAAAGGCCCTGGAGGATGACCCACCTTGGCCAGGAGTTTCCCCAGGGCTGAGTGCACTTTGCAGCAGAATATCGATTTTGTTGGAGGAGGAGATTTGTTGTTCTTTCTTTTCCGGGGAAGGTCGGAAGGAGAAAGAAGA
>CM022754.1:4558543-4586043 GCA_012411365.1 Ameiurus melas
TGTGTCTCTCTCTCTCTCTCTCTCTTCTCTTCATTCTGTCTGTCTGTCTGTCCACTCAACATGTGCAGAGACACACATGTACTTCTCTTGAACCCAGACATAAACCCCCCCCCCCCCCCCCCCACACACACCCACCTTTGCTTTCATGTTATTAAAGGAACATTTTATTTTGCCCTAAAAGTCAAGCCCCATTTGAGCAGAAGTGCACACACTCGCTCTATTTAAGTCATGTTGGAGAGCGTTGGCATTATTAGCGCTGTTGAAATGTGAGCGCGGGCCTCAGTAAATGTCTCGGAATATATACGAGTCCCCTTTCTCCTTAAACTTCACAGTAGTGTGTGTGTGTGTGTGTGTGTGAGAGAGAGAGAGCATGTGTAAGCGTTCTACCAGCCTACTGAGGGGGCGAGAGTGTGTTGCGTACTGGCTGAACGAGGGTCACTTGACCCCTCTGTGATGTTCCCTCAACCTGAACTGTGCACCTGCATGGACAAAGTGTGTGTGTGTGTGCGTAAGTGTGTGTAGAGGCCCAGGCAATGCTGCCCTTGTGAAATTTATTTGGGTATCAGGATTTTTTACACCGGTTGCCGTTGGATTTACAGGTCAGGACGGAATGTGGGGCCCAATGAAAAGCACTTTGATCGGGCGAGCCGGAGCTGTAAAAACCCGATACCTCCATGAACGGGAGATACGCAAAGGGTTATGGGAACGATCGGAACGTTCCACGTCAGGCTTACGTACGTTTGTCATTGTGCTCGTTGGCCAAAACACGACCCCACTCTCACCGTCCTGCATTTCACACGGTTAACACGTCTGAGAACCGATACTAAAATAATCCTGAGGCTAATAATTCCTCAACCAATCAGAGCTCATCCTTTACTTCTCAGAATTTATAAAAATGCTTAGCATTCCTTACTAACATCTGTTTTGTGGTTGGCATGTGAATATATATATATATATATATATTTTTTTCTTTTCTGTCTTATTAGCCTCAAGAGAAAAAGAAAAGAAAAGGAATGTGTGTTTATAGCTGCTATAACATGAGTAACGACAGGACATCATTAGATGTAAGTGTAAACGGATAGAAATGTGTTGCTTTGGAATGAAACAGTCAAACTTCTTGGTGTAAGAGGAAGACAACACTCTGTCCAAAAGCAACACGCCTTGTGCTCAGCATGAAGATCATGAACCTAAATAAAAGAAAACGAGCGTTTCTCGAAGATCTCATTAAGCGGAGTGTGTTTTAAATGCATGTCTGTTATGATGTCGTCAATGATTCGTAGCGCCTGTAGAAACTGTTATGACTTTGCTTTAGTAATATTCCGATTGTATTTGTGCTACACAGAGGCGTCGGCTCCTACAGGAACTTGGCGAGCAGAAGATCCCCTTCCTGTCTCCCTCTGATCCCGGCTTCCAGCAGCTAGTGAGTCCTTCTGCTCCAGCATCCGCTTTCCTTATTAACTCATCAACATATATCGAAGAATTCAAATCCAAATCACAACTCATTAGTCTCAACTGGTGCATTGATACACTATACACCATATACTCGAGTACTTTTAATACTCACTTTCAAACTACACCTGATGGCTCCGCCCCTTTTGGCTGTTTAAGCCCAGGCTGCAACCACCGAGTGGGGAAAGGGTCTAATGGTCCTGATGTTCCACATTTAAGGTCTCGGTGGTGCTAGTACAGCATCCATGTATTAACAGAGCACCGTATCTTATTGGATTTCACAAAGTTGACATACAGCTGTCATTCAACGTACACCTTAATCAGCTGAAAATTCACTATTTAGCATTTTTGTTTTAGAACTCTTTTTTTTTTTTTTACGTAACGCTTTTAGATCTTAGTTATTATTAAATGTCTTTATTTATTTATTGATTTGAATACATCTTAAAAATACATTTTTATTGTATTTTTTCTTTCTGCTTATTTTATGTATTTATTTATTTACTCATGCACTTGCATGCTTATGCACATACTAATATAATTGCGTACTTACATGCATGCTTACTTACGTGCTTACCTACTTATGTACTTATTTATGTGCTTCCTCACTAACTTACTTACATACTTACATTCTTGCTTATACAGTGAGGGGAAAAAAGTATTTGATCAGTCTATAATTTTAATGGTAGGTTCATTTGAACAGTGAGAGACAGAATAACAACAAAAAAATCCAGAAAAACACGTCAAAAATTTTATAAATTGATTTGCGTTTTAATGAGGGAAATAAGTATTTGACCCCCTCTCAATCAGAAAGATTTCTGGCTCCCAAGTGTCTTTAAAGGGAGTGCTCCTAATCTCAGCTTGTTACCTGTATAAAAGACACCTGTCCACAGAAGCAATCAATCAATCAGATTCCAAACTCTCCACCATGGCCAAGAACAAACAGCTCTCCAAGGATGTCAGGGACAAGATTGTAGACCTACACAAGTCTGGAATGGGCTACAAGACCACTGCCAAGCAGCTTGGTGAGAAGGTGACAACAGTTGGTGCGATTATTCGCAAAAGGAAGAAACACAAAAGAACTGTCGATCTCCCTCGGCCTGGGGCTCCATGCAAGATCTCAACTCGTGGAGTTCAATGATCATGAGAAGAGTGAGGAATCAGCCCAGAACTACACGGGAGGATCTTGTCAATGATCTCAAGGCAGCTGGGACCACAGTCACCAAGAAAACAATTGGTAACACACTACGCCGTGAAGGACTGAAATCCCCCAGTGCCCGCAAGGTCCCCCTGCTCAAGAAAGCACATATACATACCCGTCTGAAGTTTGCCAATGAACATCTGAATGATTCAGAGGACTACTGGGTGAAAGTGTTGTGGTCAGATGAGACCAAAATGGAGCTTTTTGGTGTCAACTCAACTCACCGTGTTTGGAGGAGGAGGAATACTGCCTATGACCCCATGAACACCATCCCCACCGTCAAAAATGGAGGTGGGAACTTCCATCTGCTAAGGGGACAGGACAACTTCACCGCATCAAAGGGACGATGAAATCTTGGGTGAGAACGTCCTTCCCTCAGCCAGGGAATTGAAAATTAAAAGTAATTACTAAGTCATTACCAAGTACTAAGTCATGTTTTGCAGAGGGGTCAAATACTTATTTCCATCATTAAAATACAAATCAATTTATAACATTTTTGACGTGTTTTTCTGGATTTTCTTGTTGTTATTCTGTCTCTCACTGTTCAAATAAACCTACCATTAAAATTATAGACTGATCATTTCTTTGTTAGTGGGCAAACGTACAAAATCAGCAGGGGATCAAATACTTTTTTCCCCACTGTATATACTTTCTTACATACTTATGTACTTATGTACATTACTTACAGACTTATGTACTTTACTTACAGACTTATGCACTTTACTTACAGACTTATGTACTTTACTTACAGACTTATGTACTTTACTTACAGACTTATGTACTTTACTTACATACTTATGTACTTTACTTACATACTTATGCACTTTACTTACAGACTTATGTACTTTACTTACAGACTTATGTACTTTACTTACATACTTATGTACTTTACTTACATACTTATGTACTTTACTTACAGACTTATGCACTTTACTTACAGACTTATGTACTTTACTTACAGACTTATGCACTTTACTTACAGACTTATGCACTTTACTTACAGACTTATGTACTTTACTTACAGACTTATGTACTTTACTTACATACTTATGTACTTTACTTACAGACTTATGTACTTTACTTACAGACTTATGTACTTTACTTACATACTTATGTACTTTACTTACATACTTATGTACTTTACTTACATACTTATGTACTTTACTTACAGACTTATGTACTTATGTACTTTACTTACAGACTTATGCACTTTACTTACAGACTTATGTACTTTACTTACAGACTTATGTACTTTACTTACAGACTTATGTACTTTACTTACAGACTTATGTACTTATGTACTTTACTTACAGACTTATGTACTTTACTTACAGACTTATGTACTTTACTTACAGACTTATGCACTTTACTTACATACTTATGTACTTTACTTACAGACTTATGCACTTTACTTACATACTTATGCACTTTACTTACATACTTATGCACTTTACTTACAGACTTATGTACTTTACTTACAGACTTATGCACTTTACTTACAGACTTATGTACTTTACTTACAGACTTATGTACTTTTGCCTACATACTTATGCACTTTACTTACAGACTTATGTACTTACTTACAGACTTTTATTATGCACTTACAACTTATGTACTTTACTTACATACTTAGCTTTACTTACATATTATGCACTTTACTTACATACTTATGTACTTTACTTACATACTTATGTACTTTACTTACATACTTTGTACTTTACTTACAGACTTATGTACTTTACTTACAGACTTATGCACTTGCCCTACAGACTTATGTACTTTACCTACAGACTTATGCACTTTACTTACAGCACTTTACTTACATGCTTATGCACTTTACTTACAGCCTTATGCCACAATTGTACTTTACCAGAACTTATGACTTTACTTATGCACTTTACTTAGAGACTTATGCACTTTACTTACAGACTTATGTACTTTACTTACATACTTATGCACTTTACTTACATACTTATGTACTTTACTTACAGACTTATGCACTTTACTTACATACTTATGTACTTTACTTACATACCTTATGTACTTTACTTACAGACTTATGTACTTTACTTACATACTTATGCACTTTACTTACTGACTTATGTACTTTACTTACAGACTTATGTACTTTACTTACAGACTTATTGTACTTTACTTACAGACTTGTACTTTACTTACAGACTTATGCACCGCTTACTTACATACTTATGTACTTTACTTACAGACTTATGCACTTTACTTACAGACTTATGTACTCTTACATAGCTATGCACTTTACTTATACTTATGCACTTTACTTACATACTTATGCACTTTACTTACATACTTATGTACTTTACTTACATACTTATGCACTTTACTTACAGACTTATGTACTTTACTTACAGACTTATGCACTTTACTTACAGACTTATGCACTTTACTTACAGACTTATGTACTTTACTTACATACTTATGCACTTTACTTACATACTTATGCACTTTACTTACATACTTATGTACTTTACTTACATACTTATGCACTTTACTTACATACTTATGTAGCTTTACTTACATACTTATGCACTTTACTACATACTTAGTACTTTACTTACCTAGTACTACTTACATACTGCTGCCTACAGACTTATGTACTTTACTTACAGACTTATGCACTTTTACTTACAGACTTATGCACTTTACTTACAGACTTTGTACTTTACTTACATACTTATGCACTACTTTACTTACAGACTTATGTACTCTTACTTACATACTTATACTTGCATACTTATGTACTTTACTTACATACTTATGCACTTTACTTACAGACTTATGTACTTTACTTACAGACTTGTACACTTTACTTATACTTATGCACTTACACTGGACTTATGTACTTTACTTACAGACTTATGTACTTTACTTACATACTTATGCACTTTACTTACAGACTTATGCACTTTACTTACAGACTTATGTACTTTACTTACAGACTTATGTACTTATGTACTTTACTTACAGACTTATGCACTTTACTTACAGACTTATGCACTTTACTTACAGGCTTATGTACTTTACTTACAGACTTATGTACTTATGTACTTTACTTACAGACTTATGCACTTTACTTGTATACTTTTGCACTTTATTTACATACTTTTGCACTTTAATTACATACTTAAGTGCATCATGCATTATGAAGCAAAGATCTGTTGTGGCTGCTTCATCGATTTAAAAGTCTATGTGAGAAGTAAAGACATTGTTTATTGTCATTGTTTTCTAATGTCAGTGTTTGTTGTGCCACAGTGGGACACCAGTTATTCGGGACTGATGTTGCGGCGCTCAGGCAGCCTTCCCCCGGGCCTGGACGAGCGTGTTCAATCCGCGCTAAGCACTCTGCGTGACCGAGGCTGCCTCCTGAGGGATCTGGTGCGTGTGCGAGAGCGCGATGTGTTCACGGCCGTGTCGCGTGCCCTTGTCGGCCAGCCCGGGTGCACCTACCGCTACCTGGACACCCGTCTCTTCACCATCCCCTGGCATTGTGAGGAAGACAAGGGCCTGGGACGTAACGAAGGCCATGGAGACAAACCCTGCTGTGACACCGGGCTGAGAACCGCCTGCAAGGCTTTATGGGAGCTGAACCAGTTCTTCTGCTCTGACGTGCAGCTGCATCAAAACCGCCGGACCAGCAAACGCAAGCGCAGCGAATCAGAAGAGGAGGAAGGAAAAGAAAAGCCCCAAAGCGAAGGATGTTCCGAGGATCGGACGTGCGAAGAGAAGGAAGAGAGGAAGTCGGGAGACGATTCGGATAGCGGACAGGGCTGCTCCCGCTCGTCTCCTCATCCTTCAGAGTCCGGCTCGATCCGGTTTAACATCACGCTCATTAACTACATGGACCCGGCCAGCATGAGCCAGCTGAAGGAAGAGCCGTATTACGGAATGGGGAAGATGGCAGTCGGATGGCACCACGATGAGAACCTCGTTCCTCATTCGCCTGTCGCTGTTTACAGCTACAGTTGCCCTGGAGAGACCAAGACTGAAGGTGAAGGACTGAAAGGACAGTGTGTAACAGCGGGGTAGTGTGAAAAAGGATCCAGAAAGTGACATGACTCTTTTTCGTAACAAGTCAGTGTTGTAGTTTGTCATCATTACAGTGCGGTTAAAATCATCAGACAGAGAATTATGCAGCTTTGAATACATCCACATGACGAATTAAAGGGGGGTTATACTCCAAGTCTCTGGATCTGTACCGGAGCGATGAAGACGTTCCAAAAGATAATCCCTTAGGTGGTGTTGTAATGATGGTGTTCTTATGGAGAGCGTGATTATCTAGAGAATACCCTGAAATAAACCATCTTCACGTGTCTCCCTTATCGTTAAAAAAACAAAAACCTTCTTTTGGGTTCTTCAGTGGTTCTATGGATAGCTAGGATCTATAAATAATAAATAGGATTGAACAGTTGTACTGTACTCGGAGCTAGGGTTAGGGTCTGGGTTAGGGTCTCTAAAAGGGAAACGTACAGAAGGACAGCCTTATGTATCCGTACGGGTTCTAGATCGATCAGTTCTGTATTTATCTTAAGGCCTCCTATCTACCGCTATGAACATTTTATTACACTCTTCCAATTGAAATCAAGATAGACACAGACAGACAGATCATTCAACAGCATGAATTATTGGATCTAAAGTTTCCATATTAACTAACGATTAACTACACGTAGAATTTCCGATCCATCCTTACCTAATCTTATTAAGTCTGTCGTTACTACGAAGTTTAAAGCTGTAAGAACCCAGAGATCCAGTTCTTAGATTTGAAACAAAAACCTATAAGTCACTCCCTGGGATAGGCTCCAGGTTCCCCCGCGACCCTGAAGAAGGAGTAAGCGGTAGAAGATGGATGGATGGATGGACCTATAAGTCAGTAGTTCAGTTCTTGGCTCGAGAGCCCATTTCCCCGATCAGTCAAGAGAATAAAGCCAGGACGTTCATCTAAGGAGAATGCGATACGAAATGCTTCCACTAGCTTTTACCCGGAGAAACGTTTTTATAGCCGTTCTAATGACGATGACGTCCGTGTGACCTTGCATTCTAGAACCCGGTCTCTATCCAAACGTTCACCCGTTCTATTTGTTTGCGCTTGACAACCGATCTTGAGCAAAAGCAAAGCGAACAAGTGTGCAGACGCCCACCGTGATTTGGCAGCGATTAAGCACACACACCCCGACTCTACACTTACTCGTTCTCATACACGTTTCCTTAAAGAGAACCACCTGCCCTCGGCTTTGTTTCAGCCGTATCCTACACACCGATTTGACCTCTGACCTCTCTGGAGTCTGCTTTAAAACACAGTACACCCGACATCCCCGCACCGCCCCCCCCCCCACCCCCTCCCCACCCCCGTGTGTGTGTGTGTGTGTGTGTGTGTGAAGCCAAATTGACCTCTCGGTTCACTCCTGACAAAAGCTGTTCCTGTGTGAACACACACCAGCTGCAGCGCTCGCTTTAGTGCGTGTTGCTGTGAAGCTCTGCAGAGACGGCTAGACCGAATCACTACCAGGAGGATCACCGGCGTTTAAAAAAAAAAAAAAAAAAAAATTATTTATTTATTTATTTATGAGATCTTACAAGATTCCGGCGTTAGCATGTGCAGGAGTTTCATCGTGCATGCCCCTTTGGGCCTGGTCCTGGATCGATCTGGTTTGTAATGCCGTAATGCACTGTGAAGTGAGCAGAGCTTTTAGAAACCCATTTCCATGAGGCCTGGTCTACAGATTTTCCATAGCTCAGCAAAGTTCCTGTGCTTAACAAGTCGAACTTCAAGTCCTAACTTCCATTCAGAATCTCTTCAAGTCGTCGCTCTGTCATCGCGTGATTACTTCGGCCCTTCTCCGATCTGTGGTACGCGGCCGCTTTAAAAGAAACAGTTCAGACATGGTTTTTGTCCGATGGAGCCACGTTTCTGATCGAATCCTGCGCAGGCTCTGATGCTCTCCGTGCTGGCGGTCCTTTGAGAGCTGTGTCAGGGAACACGGGGCTGAAATTAAGTTACTATTTATCCTTTGCTGAGCAAAGAGAAAGGCCTGCTCTGGGCTTGGCCTCTGAGAGGAGTTTAGTATTGATTTTACTCAGCTGCCTTTTGCTTTATGATTTCTTCTTCGGTTATTGTTCTCTCCCTTTTGCCAAGGTGAGAAGAAGAAAATGGCTCCAGAGTAATTTCTTCCTCTGAGCACTATTTTCCCAGTAGCGGTGTGTAGCAGTGCTGTAGAGTCAGGTCTTTGCTGATCAGTGTTAGTATGTTTTATAAAAGAAAAAGATACAGATGGTTATAGATCTGTGTCTGGATTTTAGGTCTGGCACTTAAAGTTCATCACAATGTTTTTTTGGGGTTTTTTTTTGTATGACACTTTTGGAATAAAAATGGCAGAATTTTGAAAAAGTTCAGGACTTTGCTATACTTTGATTTTATGCTATTTGTTTTTTTCTATTGTTCCATTTTACTATTACCACTACTATTATTAGTACTAATGCTGCTACGACTAATACTATTATTTTACTACTATTACTATTGGTACTACTATTAGTATTAATGTTTGTACTACTGCTTATACTATTACTACTACTATTACTACTTATACTAATACTTCAGTACTGTTACTATATTACTACTGTTACCACTACAGTTACTACAATGTTACTACGGCTACCACTACTACTACTACTACTGCTACTACTGCTACTACTATACTACTACTGCTGTATTGCGGTGCTGTTGCTACTGCTGCTGCTGCTGCTGCTGCTGCTGTTGCTTGCTACTGTTGCTGCGTTGCTGCTACTGCTGCTGCTGCTACTGTTGCTGCTGTAACCTTGCTTTCTGCTACTGCTGCTGCTGCTTGCTGCTGCTGCTGCTGTGTGGGTTGTTGCTGCTACTGCTGCTGCTGCTGCTGCTGCTGCAACATGCTCGTTGCTGTGCTGCTTCACTGCTGCTGCTGCTGCTTGCTGCTGCTGTGAGCAACGTTGTTGTTTGTGTTGTCTGCTGTTTGTGTGTGTGTGGTGCTGTGCTGCTGCTGGTTGCGGGTGCTGTTGCTACTGCTGTTGCTTGTTAGCAACGCTGTTGGCTGCTGTTGCTGCGTTGCTGCTGCTGCTACTGCTGCTGCTTGGCGCTTGTTACGGCGTTGCTGTTGCACTGCTGCTGCTGCTGCTGCAACTGTGCTGCTGCTGTTGGTTGCTGCTACTGCTACTTTTGCTGCTGCTGTGCTGTGCTGTCTGCTGCGCACTATGCTCTGTAACTGTACTCGGCTTGTCTACTGCTACTTGGCTGCGTTGCGCTGTATTGCTGCGTGCTGCTGCTGCTACTACTGCTGCTGCAGCACTGCTGTGGTGCGTGTGTGCTGCTACTGCTACTGGTGTAGTTACTTGCTGCTGTATTGTGCGTGCTATCTACTTGGTTTGCTCGTTGGCGTGTATTACTGTTGCTTGTGCCTATTGCTGCGGTTGTGCTGCTGACTATGCGGCTGTTGCGCTACTGTTGCGCGTCTGCTGTATTATGTGTGCTGCTGTGGCGCGTGTATGGTACTGCTGTCGCCGCTGCTGTTACCGGTTGCTGTGTGCGTGCTGCTGCTATGCTGTGAAAGTGCGCCCTGTTGGCTGCTGTTTGTTTGTGCTATGGCACTTGCACTGTTGGTTCTGTCTGCTGCTGTGTTGAGCTTGTGGTGTGTGCGGTTCTACTGCTTATGCGTTGTTAAGCTGCTAGGGTAGCACTTGTTGTGGTAACTTTGGCTCTGACTGTGCGCCTTGTGTGTTTGTTGACTGCTGTTGTTGACGCGGTTCTGGTGTGTGTGCTGCTGCTGCTACTGCTGCTACGAGCAACGTTGTGCTGCTGTTGCTGCGTGCTGCTTGCTATGCTGTATGCTGTGCTGCTTAACGTTGTTTGCCTGCTGTTGCGGTGTACTGCTTTCTGCTGCTGCTGCTACGCGCAACGTTTGTGCTACTGTTACGCGTGCTGCTGTGTGTATTGCACTGCTGCTGTTGCTGCTGCTGCTGCTGCTGCTCTGTTATGGACTGTTGGGGTTCTATGTCTATCTGCTGCTAGCTGTTGCTGCTTTGTGCGGTGCTACTGCTGCTATGCTGCTGCTGTTGCTGCTGCTGCGGCTCGCGTGCCTTGTTGGTTGTTTTGGGTGCTGCGTGCTGGTCGGGTGTTGCTTTGCTTGCTCTGTATACTGCTGTACTACGCTGTTGCTGCTGCTGTTGCCCGGTGTGCTATGCTGCTTGCTGCGTTGCCGGGGTCTCTGCTTCACGGTGCTTACGGTGGGCCTTTGTCCTTGCTGGTTGTGCTTGTACGCAAGATCTGGCTAGCGCTGTTGCGCTATTATGCTGTACTACTACACTATCAACAGTGTCTTCGCGGTTATTGTACTGTATCCTTAACGGTGCCGTATAAGTACTATGCTCTGTGTACTCTACTGCGCTTAACGGTGTATATATAACACTACCAACTGTTGCAAGTGTGTGCGTATACTACTACTGCTGCTACTGCTACTGCTGCAGCAACGTTGTTACTGCTACTGTTGCGGTACTGCTGCTATACTGCTGCTACTGACTGCTGACTGTTGCAACGTTGCTGCGTGCTACTACTATGCTGCTGCTGCTACTGCTTAACGTTGCTACTGCTGTTATGCGGTGTACTGCTAACTCCTGCTACTGCTGCTACTGGCAACAGCTTGTTGCTGTTACTGTTACGCGGTGCTACTGCTACACTGCTGCTGCTGCTGCTGCTGCTGCTACGCAACTTTTGTGTATTGTGGTGCTCTGCTACTGCTACTGCTACTGCTACTACTACTGCTGCTGCTGCTGGAACGTTTGCTCTGCTGTTACTACGATCTTACTTCTACTATACTTGCTCTGCTGTTGCTCTGCTATTGGCGGTATATATATAACTAGCATAATGTTTCTATATGCATGCTATTATTGTGCGGCTTTGCTATGTTAATATACATTAAATTTTATATATATTTCTGCTGTACGCGCTGTAGTGTATCTAATTGCTGCTAGGCAACCTGCTGCTATTATGTTGCTACCACTACATATCGCTTGTTAATTATATATTATTATGCTGAGCTTATTATTGCTATATACTATACTATATATCTACTGCTTTACACTATTGCTGCGGTATGCTGCCACTACTGCTATACTACTACTGCGGCTGCTGCTAATGCACTAACACTGCAGCACACCACTACTACCACTACTACTACTACCACCACTACGCTGCCTGCTACCACACTGCAGTACACCACTACTACTACTACTGCTGCTGTCATCACAACCACACCGCAGCACCACACCACCACCACACCACCACTACACTACTGCCATACCACTGTACTACACACCACTACTGCTACTATACTACTACTGCTACTACTGCTACCACCACCACCACAACCACCAACACCACCACCACCACTACTACTACTGCTACTACTACTACTGCTACTACTACTACTACTACTACTACTACTCTTGCTACTACTACTACTACTACTGTTACTACTGCTACTGATTCGACTACTAATACTCTTACTACAGCTACTGCTACGACTACTACAACTACTACTACTGCTACGACTACTACTACTCTTACTACTGCTACTACTACTACTGCTACTGATACAACTACTATTACTTCTACTCCTGCTACTAAAATGCCGCAGATTTTTGGTTTCAAATTTTGGTTTCTTTTCCGTGCATCACTGATTTTAATGCTCTTCACACTGACTGCGTATGTGTGTTTTGACAGTTGTAAAGCCAACTGAGGAGAAAGAAGGACAGACATCAACTGAAGGAGAAAAAGGAGACGAAGCGCGTCGAGATGAAGAGGAAGAAGCAGGGGATGAGGGGACGAGTAAAGAGGAAGGAGAGAAAGAGAAGGTATGCTGGCGTGTGGGGTTGAAGGTGGCCTGGGATATCCACACACCGGGGTTAGCCCTGCCACTGCAGTCCGGAGACTGCTATTACATGACAGGTACGCACACACACACACACACACACACACTTATACACATTAACATCTTTTAGGCTTAATCCATAACATGCATTTGCACAGGCAGAAGGATGAATGTGTTTAGTGAAGCTGTTTATTAACAAATATTTGAATATCTCTAGATGGGAATACCACAAACATTTCAAAACTGACTTGAGAAAGAAAGACAGGAAGAGAGAGAGAGAGAGAGAGCGTGAGGTAGGGACAAAGAGAGAGAGAGTAGTAGACATAGACAGACAGACATTGGGAGAGAGAATGAGACTGAAAGAGAGAGAGATCCCTTGATGCTGATGGTTCCAGCAGATGCCCTCACTTGAAACTCTTACACACACACACACACACACACACACACACACACACTTTATAGTCCTCTGAGGTACTTGATGACCTCAATAAGGACACTTTTTATGTCCGTCATTTGCTGTGAACGAGCATGACTAATCACAGTTGGCTATGTATTTTTTTTTTTCTTCTCTCTGTACACCCACCCACACACGCACACAACCACCCACCCACCCACCGACCCACACACACACACAGGCACACAGGCACACAAACATGTTTTATTGTCTCTCCTTAGACATCTCTTTAGAACTGGGAGTCTTTTTATCCTGCATGCTTGGATCATTTACGGTGACTCCGGGAAGGAAAACCGAGACAAAACGCTCACACGATGTATGATTTACGAGTCTCTTAACCCGTTTCACGGGTAAACGACGCGGAGGTAAACCGCCACGGGCCGGCGTGTTATTCATTAACCTCACCGCCACGATTCCAAGATGGCGGCTTAACGCGGCGATTTCCGGTCTCGGTCTAGATGACGTCTAACGAAATCTGTCGCTCTAAAGCTCTGCTCTGGATCGGAGATTTACGGCTGTCAGGGAGCACAAGACAGCGCCACGCTTCGCCTTTAATTTCCCGAAACAGTATTTTGTCGCAGCCCGGCTCCGGCTCCTCGATCTGCTAATGCCCGAGCCGCCGGGCGCAAATTGAATCACTTGTATTTGCACCAAATGGAATTTAGAGGCTGGTTACAGAAGGAACAATGCGGTGGGCCCGAGCAGCGAGCCTCAGCCGGTAATAAGATTTCCAGTTTCGAATGCTCCTGGGAGTGGACAGACGCTTTGACCCAATAGATTTAAAAGCCTGCTTCCTCGTGCAGACAGGAGGCAAGCCTGATGACAAGAGAATAATGATAGATATTTATTACGGGAATTTGTTTCGCCTCATGATTCATTCAAAGAGCGTGAGAGGGCCCGGGTCGAGAGTGATCCCACATTATTGGATATAAAGCGTCCTTAAAAGGATGTAATACTAGAGGGAGGAAGAAGCAGCCAGGAAGGAAAAACACCCCTTTTTTTTAACCCCCAGGCTTTTCGTAGTTACATAGTGCTCAACAAAGCACGTAAAGGGGAATCCTTTATCACTTTAGATCACGTTTTGGTTTCTAATCTTTGAGACTGCACTAGGGACAGGTTTGTTTATTTATTTATAAACGAGATTTATGGATGTGTGTTTACACTTTAATATCGTCTGAGATGACAGTACGAGGACTGTGTTTAATACCGGTGTTTGTGTTTTGTGTCTGTGTAGATGATCTGAACAGGACACACCAGCATTGTGTACTTGCAGGAGACAAGGCCAGATTCAGCTCCACGCATCGAGTTGCACAGGTCAGACCCAAATACCTGCGTGTCCTCAGCAGGTGTTGACCCAACCTGCTTTTTCATATGGCGATAACTAACCGCCTGTCGTTTTTCAGTACGATTACGTACGTGTTTTCATTGCGCTGGCAACCCGCTTGCTCGAACGCTCTACAACGTGCCAGCATGCCTAGTAGACGTCTGGGTACATATTAGTTTGCTTATGTATTGTCAACGTTAGCTAGTTTTCTAGATAACTGGCACTAGATCGCAAGGTCATGAGTCGACTTCAATATTATGGACACCCTTTAAGAACAAACGAAGCAAAAAAAAAAAAGCCGAAAATGTCATTGCTGAAACGTTTTAAAAGTTAGTGGTGTGTTGCAGAATGTGCAAAATGTTCATCATTCTTTTTAAAAAGTAAGAGGGATCATAAAAAGAGCATTTAGTTTCATTTATTTATTTATTACTGCCCTGAATAAGCTATTTTACGAAACAGATGTTTACATATAGTCCACAAGACTATAACAATAACTGAATTTCCACAAAGGAACCAGTTCAAAAGTTTAGACACGGTCGATTATTAATACCGCGTGTCGTTCCGTGGATGAGTTCTTCGCGAGTCCCGTCTTCGTCCTGAGAAGTTAAACTGCCCACCGTTCTCCCGAAAAATCCTCCAGGTCCTGCACAATCTTTACTTTTCCAGCATCTTCTACATATCTGACCCGTTTCCTTTCCAACAGCGAATACACGATGTCGCGATCCATCTTTTCACACGGAGGACGACCGAGGGACTCGTACTCGACTGTTATAAAAGGTGCAAACGTTCAATGATGCTCAAGAGGCAAGGGGGGTATAAACTTTTGAACAGGATGATCGGTGTAAATTGTTATTATTTTGTCTTCTGGGAAACATGTAAACTTATTGTGTGGCTTCTGGACGGGAGTACTAAATAAAAAAGAAAAAGAAAGATCTTTAAGCAATATAACAATTTACACTGATCATCGTCTTCAAAAGTTTGCACCCCCGTGGCTCTTCATGTGTCGTGTTGCCTTCTTGAGCAAATGAGCAACATGAACTATGAGCGTGCATAAATTAGATAGATAGATAGATAGATAGATAGATAGATAGATAGATAGATAGATAGATAGATATGCATTCATTCAAAATTTTATCTTGGGATGGGGTTGCCAATTATTTTGCCAAAAATATTAATTATTATTATTCTTTTTCTTCTTCTTATTGTTATTATTATTAGAAGTTGTAGTAGTGTTAAAATAATAATAATATTGTAATAATAACAGAAACAATGTTTTATTATTATTATTATTATTAATAATAATAATAATAATAATAACAATAACAATAATAATTAATAAAACATATTGTTTGTTATTATTACAATAATAATAATAATAATAATAATAAGGTTTTTTTTAAATAATTTTTTTTGATTATTTAATTGTTTGAATGTAAAAATTTAATCATTGTGAGTAATGTGTATTGCATGCATTGTATTAATTTTTTATTATTATTAATTTTTTATATAAATTTTTTTTACATTTTAGACGTAAATAGCCTCTAACTATAGTTGAAAACAGTTTCTGGAGGGAAAAAAAGAGACAACCAATTCTTTGCATTTTTAAATATTCCCTTTTGAGATGGATTGTAATGCAGTTTGCCTGATATATTTTTGAGAGAATAAAAATTCTTATTTACACGTGTTTTTAAAAAAAAAAAATCTTTTATTTATTATAGAAAAGCTCATTTCTCTAATTAAAGGTAATATCTTTGAATGGCGAACTTGATCGTATCCTCGTGTATAATGTGTATTTAATATCATTTACGTATGTTCATGCAATATCTCTGCCCATTCTCTTAAAGGGTGCCAATAATTCTGAAGTTGACCGAGTGCTTTGACACTAATACACTATCCGACTTAAGCACCAGCCACAGACATGCCGAGCGACAGTTCTAACTGTCATAAAAACACGAGTCGGGTGAACAGAATTATGGGATTTACTGTATGGAAGTGGAATGATGGGATGCGTCTTCAGATTGGTTAGGGTAGGCGTTCTAGCAGTGTGTTCAAATCCACTTAGCTGTGCAAAGTTTCCGCACGATGTTGCGTCTTAAGCGTCTTCCCAT
This sequence comes from Ameiurus melas, assembly GCA_012411365.1. Taxonomy (NCBI): domain Eukaryota; kingdom Metazoa; phylum Chordata; class Actinopteri; order Siluriformes; family Ictaluridae; genus Ameiurus; species Ameiurus melas. The sequence goes on from CM022754.1 coordinate 4,575,006, forward strand.
GTTCTTATCTGTTACATTTCAGTCTCACATTTCTCCCTGTTGACTTGCCTGCTATTACAAAGCTGTGGAAAACGTCTCAAATCCCGTCGTTTTATTCCAAAACGATTATACATATCGTCATAATGCGTTATTTATTGATGTTTGTGATGCCTTTCTTCTCGATGCAGTGCATAACGGGCACTTTGGAGTACATCCAGAAACGCTGCTCCGAAGCTTTGGAGAACTTGCACACAGATCCCGAGACTGGCGCAAAGAGTCTGCGCTCGCTCCTCCTCTCCACCCTACAGCACATAGAGGACATCCATAACGAGGTGTGTGTGTGTGTGTGTGTGTGTGTGTGTGTGTGTGGTGCTTTATATATCCAGAAAACACCCACCTTTTCAAATCCAGTCTCTTATACAGCGAAATGTAAGCATGTGAGCCCGATCGTACTGTATACGAGTGTAGAGCTTCATAGCTCTACACTTTACGTCTTTACGTCTTTCTCAGTGTGCGAATGTACCGGATCTTTTCTCTGGGCATATAAATGTCTTTGCATCTCTATTATTATGGCTGAGGATTAGAAATGTAAAGTTCTGTTTATGCCATAAATCCTCATGCATGCCAAGCCTGACTGTGGCTCTGCATGAGCATAAACCTCACAGTCTGACCACTGAGATGACTGAAAGGTTGTATAAAGGTTGTACGTATGTATTATTATAACCAAACAGCGGACCGGTCCGAGAACCTTTCCATCCTTCAGAGGCACCGGTTCTACACGGCTTCTTCTTCTTGCTTTCTTTTCTGGACCCAGCATGCACGTGTTCTCCTGATTGATTGGGCCTGTTTATTTGAAGGTGCCCATGAGGACTATAGTAGAATGATGAACCGTTGTCCCGAGTTATTTATCATCACAGCCGGGTTTTCCAGTAAGTTTCCAGGGGTTTGACGTGTCCGGCCATGACGCGAACAATAACGCAACAGCGCTGGAGACCTGAGCGGCTCCTTCCAGCCGTTTCCGCAATAAAAAAAAACCGGACGCGTACGCGCTTCGTGCGAGTGGAGATGGGAGCGCTGAGACGCGATGTTGAAGCGGGCAGGGTTTTGTGTCCCGATGTTGAATCCGATAGAAACGGCTGTCTGGGGTCACCTAAGTATATCACAAGGGTGTGCTGGAGGATGTTAAAGTGCACCTATTATGGTTTCTCAAATATTCCCGTTCATGTAGTGTGCTATAGAGCTGTTTGCGAAGGTAAAAACATCTACAAAGTTTCAAAAATCAAAGCGCGCTAACGGAGTTATCGACTTCTAAAAGAATTAACCGATTCTGAGCAGCTGAATCGAGTCGTTAGTGATTCCAGACTTCCTGTACTAACCTGCGTAGGTTCGTAACAAAAAGCCCCGCCTCTGGTCTTCATCGGATGCTCGCTAAAACCGTTAAACCGATCACAACAGACTGGGACATCTGACCAATCAGAGCGGAGTATGCTCTCTGAAAGGAGGAGTTTAGAATGAATCGTTCGGAACGGATCGTTTAATGAGTCGTTTGACACGATCGGGGGGTTGGTTCATGTGTTGAACAGTTTTTAAGCTTGATGTTTTGAGTGTAATGTAGCGAATACATATGCAGCTTTGAATGCTGTATGTTACTATACAGTAGTCGCATGCAAAAGTATTCACCCCCTTGGACTTTTCCGCATTTTGTAGTGTTACAACCCGGAAATGAAATGGATTTAATTAGGATTATATTTCACGAATCTGCACAAAATAGACCATAACATCGGAGTGCGAGAGAAAGTCAGTATAGTTTGCAAAAATTGTAAACATTTTGGATTTCATAAGTGTTAACCTCGCACAGTTGGCTGAATGTCTGATCTCATGATCTCAATATCAATATATCTGCTCCCGGAAGATGTTTGAGAACATACCTAAGCAAAGAGAATCCTGAAGAGAGCTATCAAGACAAATCCGGGATGAAGTTCTGGAAAAGTATCAGTCAGAGTTTGTTCTAAAACTGTAAACATCCTACAGAGCACTATTAAATCTGTTATTGAAAGAATGGACAGAATACGGCGCAACTGCAACTCTGGCTAGAGGAAGCCATCTATTAGAAGTGAGTGACAGGGTAAAGAGGGGATTAGTCAGAGAAGCAACCAAGAAATCAGCAGCTCAAATGGAGGAAGCCAATCGTAGGCTGGACGCTCCACAGATCCGGGACGTTTGGAAGAGCGGTGAGCCGGATTTGAAGTGTGGGAGTAAGCAGATATGTGTGGGAAAGTTTCTCTGGTCTGATGAGAACAAAAAAAACATGTTTTTTTTTTTTTTTTTTTTTAGACAGCACATCGGGAACACCATCCCTACAGTGAAGCATGGTGGTGGAAGCGTCACGATAAGTGTTGCTCTCTGCCGCTTGGTAGCTTCTCCGATTAAGCTCTACTTGACCAGAGTCGTATCAGAGTTGCGCCATATTCTTTCATTTTTTTTAATGAATAAAATATATTCTACATGCATACATCTGGATGCATGCCAAACATGTCTGATACAGCATGACTTAAATGCTTTGCAATGCTTGTGTCTACAAACCACTCTCAGTTGAAAAAGAAGGAAAAAAAAAACCCCTAGAACTAAAGAACGTTGTTGTGAGAGAAAGATCCATCATCCACAATCTGCTCCTTTTCACTCTCTACCTGCGCAGGTGGCATTTACTCTCAGTATCTCACCACGCCAGACGGCTCGGCTCGAAATGCCAGCCGCTCGCTTTCTCTCTTTTTGTGCCCGCTGCGAGGCCGCTCCGCTGGAAACCGGCTTCCGTGTTGGCTCAAAGCTGCCTGCCCAGCCTGTGTTCTCTCTGTAAAGGACAGGAGGACAATCAGAGCGGGAGGGAGGGACAGACACGGGGACGACAGCTAGCATTCGTAGCCTCCGGCTTCTGTAGGGCGCCTCGGGATGAGCTAGCGCCGGTTAGAACTCCCTCAAAGGCGTAGCATTTCTTTGAAGAGGAGCCGGATCGAGGCGACCGAATACGGTAAAGCGCTTGTAATCTGCGTGTACGAGGATGGCGTCCGTTTCCGAGGCACTGTGATCTTTGCTTATCCAGATTTAATACAGAGCTCAGGGTAATGTTTATGGATTCGGATCGCTAAGCTGCGACTCGCGATCAACGCACAGATATTAGCCGGTTAGAAATCCTCGTAACTTTGATATCTTCGTCACAAACGAGTAGCGTAAATGCAACAGGCAGAGATTTTTAAACTGTGACTAAATCAAATAAAAAGAACATTCCTGGAGAACCGAGATTGGGTTTAAGTGTGTGTGTTTTGGAAAACGATCGCAAACGCTGACACTACCTGAGTGTAAAAACCCCCGAAAGGTGTAGGTAGGTAGATAAATAGATAAATAGATAAATAGATAGATAGATAGATAGATAGATAGATAGATACATACTTTATTGATCCCCAAGGGGAAATTCAAGAAATGCCCTGAGATGTTCGTATCCACGTGCTAAAATTCTACACGAGAACGTAGCAGTGCTAATCTGTGTGTCTGAAAACAATGCAGTATTTCAGTAGAATAAGAGCTGCCACGTTGCCAGGTCTTTGTTCCTCGGTTTAAACTCCATTGTAGCCTGTCGGGCTGTGTGTGTTCTTGACATTCCACTGATAGAGCTGGAAATGATATGTGTGTGTGTGTGTGTTTTATTTCAGAGCTTAGCTTTGTTGAGCGTTAGTAGGAGGCCACGTTTGAGCTGCTCACATTTCCATTTGAAGCACCCACGTAGACACACACACGTAGACACGCACACACGCTTAGCAGGATTAAAAACATCGCTTCAGATGAGTGAAAACGAAGGAAACCTCCCAGAGGAAAGGTGACGAGGCGCTGCGGATCCCCAGAGGGGGAACGGCGAGGGAGGAGACAGAAAGAGAGAGAGTCGAAGTAGAAGCGCGTGTTGCTGGAGGAAGAGTGTGTCTGAGGGGTTTGCCTGCACGTCTGATAAAACCGTTCGTTTTCTCACAGGTGACAACGAGGCAGGAAAATAAAACGAGAAAGCAGACAACGAAGGCAAGAGGAAATGCAGATGTTCCACATCTGTGACAGTTTTGATTAGGGCTAAATAAACCATGCTAAAGTAGCAAGAAAACAATACAACAAAACAAAACAAAGCAAAAACATCTGTGACTGTCCATGTGCATTCTTAGGAAAAGGAAATCTAGAACTCTGAAGGGTTCTTCAGCGTGTTCTTTTTTTGGGGGGGAACCCTTAATTGCACTCTGTAGAACCACTGGCAGTTTTTTAAACTCCTCCTCAAAGAGGAAGTGGAGAAAAAGATCTCTTTATTATGTACTTAAAGTTAAGGGTTTAAAGGTTGCAAAAGGGACAACTCTATTCCTAACCCTGTCTAAAAACTAACCCTTACCAAAAACTAACCCCGCCTTTAACCCTGACCAAATAATTAACCCTGAAAAAAATTAACCCTGCCCTTAACCCTGATCACAAACTAACCCTGCCCTTAACCCTGATCACAACTAACCCCGCCCTTAACCCTGACCAAAAACTAACCCCGCCCTTAACCCTGACCAAAAACTAACCCCGCCCTTAACGCTAACCAAAAACTAACCCCGCCCTTAACCCTGACCAAAAACTAACCCCCCCCTTAACCCTGACCAAAAACTAACCCCACCCTAAACCCTGACCAAATAACCCTTAACCCTGACCAAAAATTAACCCCTGCCCTTAACCCTGATCACAAACAACCCTGCCCTTAACCCTGATCACAACTAACCCCCGCTTCCTAACCCTGATCAAAACCAACCCCGCCCTTAACCCTTGACCAAAAAACTAACCTCGCCCGCCTTAACCCTGATCAAAACTAACCCCGCCCTTAACCCTGACCAAAAACTAACCCCGCCCTTAACCCTGACCAAAAACTAACCTTGCCCTTAACCCTGATCAAAACTAACCCTACCCTTAACCCTGACCAAAAACTAACCCCGCCCTTAACCCTGACTAAAAACTAACCCTGCCCTTAACCCTGATCAAAAACTAACCCTGCCCTTAACCCTGATCAAAACTAACTCCGCCCTTAACCCTGACCAAAAACTAACCTTGCCCTTAACCCTGATCAAAACTAACCCCGCCCTTAACCCTGATCAAAACTAACCCCGCCCTTAACCCTGACCAAAAACTAACCTTGCCCTTAACCCTGATCAAAACTAACCCCGCCCTTAACCCTGACCAAAAACTAACCTTGCCCTTAACCCTGATCAAAACTAACCCCGCCCTTAACCCTGACCAAAAACTAACCCCGCCCTTAACCCTGACAAAAAACTAACCCCGCCCTTAACGCTAACCAAAAACTAACCCCCCTCGCCCCGGGTCCCAAACCCGTTAACTTAATTTCACAAACTGCTTGATTTGTTTTATTCTAGACATGTGCATATATCAACATAAAGATAGTTTTGGGTATTCTGGCAGGTGGAGTTCGAGTGGCTGAGGCAGTATTGGTTCCAGGGCCGGCGTTATGCTCGCTTCTGCAGCTGGTGGAGTAAACCAATGGAGCGTCTGGAGACTGACTGGAAGCAGATGGAGAGGATGGTAAGACCACAGATACCTAGACATAGAACACCACCATATCAGACTTTAGGAACATACTTGAGAAATGCTTATGCCTGTGAAACGATATAATGAATAGGAACTTCTCAGCTGGAAGCAATTTCAATGCATATATTTACATATCATTGTTCATTTTCACACACTGTTGGGACGCCGGAGAGTTAAATAACACGATAACACACGTGTCCGTTCTTCACACACTGCCTCGAATGCTAATCTGTTTACAGTCAATGCATTAAGTTCAAAAGTTAGCTCAATGTGTTTATGTGGAAAGTTCCTCTTATTCACAGTTGGGTTCTGCACGCACCGAAGTCGATTTTCTAAGCTCCGCCCATTCAGATCGACTGCCTGTAGCTCACACCTCCACGACTGCTGGGATTTTCTTTGAGAGACGTCCAAGACGGGGTTTTTCATTAGGATCTAGACAACCATCTTTAAACCTAAACACTTTCCTTGAAGCCTGCGGGAGGATTAAAGGCGTTCGAAAATACGGACTAGAGAAGATGCGATATAGAAGAAGAAATATAAGCTAGAGACAACTTTAAACAATGGGAAATGCAAAAAGACTACGTTGATTTGATTTCTGAATGGGGAAGATGGCAAGGAAATATATTATATTGCTGCATGTATAGCCCTAGTTGTAATGATCACAGGTATGGTTTGATTTGACAACATAGCTCCCCTAATCCCCCCCCTCCCCCACCTCCCCCTTCCCCGTCCCCCTCAGTATTCACCAGTGTCATTTTTTTATATTACACCAAATCGAGGTCATGTTAGATCGAATTGACCTTGAAGTCATCCCAAAAATGTCCATTTCATTTCAGCATGACGTAACGTCGTGTACATTTTTAGCGCTCGAAACCGGTCCGGTGCGACCGTCCGAGTAGCGCTCCAGTGCGTCGTTTACGTCCGAGGTCTAAACACTGCCGTGTGCAATTTTGGTATTAAAATCCCTCTCTGCCCGCACGTAACTCAACTCCGAATGCGACCCAAAATGCACAAAAGCGTGATTATTCCCATCGCTTGAAGTCACTCGAGGGTCCGGACCCCGTTAGCTTCCTTAATACCATCCGAGTATCAAAATGATCTTCAGTTTAAATCTTCAAAAACGCTACCGTTGTGTCCGGCAGGCGTCGTTATTGTGCTACCCTCAAGGAACAAATCGCTACAGACATTTAATATTAGAGGAAACTGGCTTTAACGTCACTGGGTATGGCTTTGAGTCAGGAAGTGAGTGGGAACAAACCGCAGCTCTGTGATTGCGATTAAATTCAAGAGGGTGATGAGTCAGATCGTGCTGTGATGTTGACACACTTCCCGAACGCTCTAGTCTTTATTACTGTACCGCACTTGTACGTGATTCTCTCGCTTCTCTTATTGAGAGTGTGACGGCCAGATTTCTTGTCTTCTGATCGGGACGGTATCGAGCGTAGCGGTCCGGGAGATATATTTCAATGAGCGAATGTCCTATAGAGGAAAGCTCAGCTGGTTCGCAGGCGTATGGTGGCGTATGGTTCCTTTAGACTGCACATTTGATCCATATGTGTCATTCGGGATATAATGTGGAGACGATACTCACAAGGTCTGAATTCCTTATTCAGCTTTCTGTAGTCGAGGTTTAGAGCGTGTGTGTGTGTGCGCCGCCGTCGTGTTTGGTCACGTGCGCTCTGCTTTTGTACTTTGCTTTCCCACTCCAATATGGATGATAAATACCACTTTATACCAGCAGTTAATCTGATTAAGTAGCGCTGCAGTTCATACGATGACGGTGCATTGTGTTACTTTAATTGACACAATCAAGCCGATTCGACATCCCGAATTATAAACCCTCAATTAGTCGCCGCGTCAGTTGTCATTTTCTCGCGCAGTAATTTAATGCACTGCTTTTGGAATATTGCTCGGTCAGACGAATTCTCTCATTGGTGACGAGTTATAATTTAAGAACAAAAAATACAGCTTGTGTTGCCAAAGAATGCGAGTAGTCGTTTTAAAAAAACACGCAATGCTGATATTTATTCCTAAAATAAATCCAGGTGATGTTTTTTGTTGTTGTTGTTGTTGTTGTTGTTGTTTTCCCCCCTAAAATTTTTTTTTTATAGCTAAATATATAAAACTAAGATAGAAGGTCCGAGTCCTAGGTAAAAAGCCTTCAGATTGGTTCTATTATTAGTTACGTATTTAAAGGTATTTAAAGTCATACTCTAATTATGAAATTAATAATAAGACGTGTTCAAGAAATAAGTTTTTTTTCACTCAAAAAATAAAATATAATGTTATATAATATATTATGGTTATAATTTTAATATTTGGCAGCACTATCTAACAATTACAGTTAAAAGTTCTTTTTTGGGGGGTGGGGTGGGGGGGTTACTACTTTATTTATAAGTAGTAAACTGATTTAAACCGTTTATAGCTAAACTGTTCTGTTTCACTGTTAAAATATGCAAAACTAAGACGTTTTATACATGTAGACGTTCATCCTGAATATTACGTGTAGGGATTAATACGTATCTGATCTTAGATCAGTGTTAGGAGTACTTGGTGGTTTGTTGTTTTATGCCTGAAATCAATCTAAATGACCTTCTGCGTTACTTGTCACCTGAGAGTACGGTACATGCTAACGTGCTAACATGCTCATGTTGTCATACTGCTTCAGTTGAAGAATGACCTCCTATGCGTTGCCTTTCCAAGCTATACTTAACCCTTAACACTAGGTCCTGAACTGTTCTTAGATCAGCATTAGCGCTGCGTAAACACCTAAATGATCAGGTTATTGCGAATAACACACATTTTATTCAAGAGATCATTCGGAAAGATTTTCCGCACAGCTTTTAGTGTGTGGACGGAATTAGTCTTGTAGTAGGATATTTCGTTTTGCCACGAGGGGATTGCTTTTCAATTGAAATCCACCTATTTAACTATCAAACAAAATTATATTGTTTTATAGCTTAATATAGCAAACATAAACGCTTTATGCATATTCACCTTGATCATAATCTATCATAATCGTAATTGACTACTAATCTGAAGTACTAGTAAAACATTTTATTATTATTATTATTATTGTTCTTATTATAATGTTGTAATGTTGCTTTATTAGTCTAATTCTGTCATCGGCATTACATCACATTAAAGACGCCGTTTTTAAGCAAAGCTAAATCTCTACAGTAATAGTAAAGGCATCTAGGCGGGTATTTGGAGTCAGGGCAAGAAATACATTTTATTCAAGAAATAAATGTAAAAGGATTTCCATGCATTCGTTCATGCATTAGTCTTTCGTCGTGGTGGATCCAGAGCTTAACCCGGGAACACACGGGCGGTGAAGCGGGAATACATCCTGGATGGGATCCCAGACCGTCACAGGGGCACCACCCACACACATTCACACACTCCTTCACAACTAGAGTCACCGATCCATTTATCCGTTTATCGGCGTGGTTTTTGGGAGGTCGGAGGAAACCGGAGGGCCTGGGAGGAAACCCACAGGGACACGTAGAAAACATCACGGCATGAAACTCCACACAGACAGTAGTGCAGGCTCGGGATTGAGCCGGGGGATTGATCCTGGTGCCGCACTGCCCTGTGAATTTCCAAACGCCGCTTATAAAGCTCTTCTGGTGTATAATGTACAGTATAGTGTATGGTATAAATACGAGTACTTACCTGAAGTGTACAAGTCCAGAATTACTATTATTAATATGTTCTGTCTAAACATTTAGCATGAACATTGTATTATTATTATTATTACGTTTTATTAAGGGGAAAAAGACATCAAAATTTAATTTAAATAAGTTTGGGGGGAATCTGGTACAGCTTTGTTTTTGCTTCTGCTGGAAGGGTTTATGACAGTGAGATGAGAGTCAGTAGGGGGCACTGTTGCATCACCACAGTATTCAGACTGCAATTCACTCTCTCTTTCTCTCTCTCTCTCTCTCTCTCTCTCTTCTTTGAGCAGTAATCACATCTAATGTGCTGCTGGGGCTAAGGAGAGGCACTTGGGCCAGCCGTGCAGTGTAGTGTGTGTGTGTGTGTGTGTGTGTGTGGATTCGAGGTAGGATATAGAGGTGAGACAGACTGAGATGTAAAGAGAAGTGCTGCTGAAAGCAGCTCGTTTTTCCCTGTGTCCAGAAATGCAGGTTAAGAGCTGCTGCTATCCTCTGGACATGGGAGTTACACACACACACACACACACACACACACACACTTCTTACAAGTGTATGGAGGAATCTGATCTGACGCGTCCTCCAAACACACCCGAGAATCTCCCGGTCCTTGTCCATAGTCAGTAGAGCTTCCTCCGTATGTAGCACGAGCAAACGATTTACCATATCGCATTATATGAATATTTAATAAATTCATAATATGCACGTCGGAGTTATTTTAGGATTCCGACTCAGCGTTCTAGTGTTGGTTAAAAAAAAAAAAAAATTACCGAAACTTTCAGTCTTAAGTTGCAGTGATTTTTGCGAGCCATTTCCTTTTCCTTCTTCGTTATATAATTCTATATAAAACGGTCGCATGATTAATATGAGCAATAATATCGTGACTGTTGTTTTTGTAGTGATATTCTTTGAAGCATTTGATGAAAAGATCATTTGAAAAAAACACAACAACAAACCTGGTAACACAACGAACGGGCGCTTTTATTTACGGATTTATTGTTTGTCATTTACATTTAAAAACATTTCGAATTTTGATTTTTTTTTTTTTTCAACGACTTCAGTTCTGTTTGTGTTGGATGGATGAATGAATGGATCAAATCTCCGGCATTGCTGGGAATTTGCACCGCACGGAGAAAAAGCGGGAGGAAAATGCAACATTCACAGTACTCGTTTATGCCGTACATAAACTAATAAACGGGAAATCGATATAAATCCGTAACGATCGATGTCCGACGCGATCCGGAAAGCGCGGGAGTTCGCAGGATTTATGTTTATTTATTCGTTTCTAATCGACACTGATGACATTTTAAAACCGACACATTTTAAGAGTTGTTATTATTTTATTTATTTTTTTATTTATTTTATTTTAAAGAAGAGGCCCCCTGTTTTTCTCTCGGCAGATTTGCAGCGCAGACAGATAGGAGGGTCAGCGCAGCTTTGTATTTGAAAGTGAAGGGTGTCAGTGGTTACCCGTATTCCTGATCGTTTATTAGAAGCCTTTCTCTCCCGTGGGCTTTTCACGCCTTTCTTTCTCCCGGCTTGTCTCTCGCGCCCACTCGCTCCCTCGCTCTTCAATCTGTTGTGATGCAAATTCTCGACCCGTCTATTTGAATGACATCCCGATAAAGCGGATCTTTTCCTTTCTCTCTCTCTCTCTCTCTCTCTCTCTCTCTCTCGCGCACGCGCGCTCTCGCACGCGCTTTACGAATCGACGTGCTGCTTAATATATATGTATAGAAATAGCTCAAAGTAGGAATAAATAAACGCGCAGAATTGTGGGTGGA
>CM022754.1:4591043-4611043 GCA_012411365.1 Ameiurus melas
TTTATGCTGCACTGTGAGTGGTGTATGTGTGTGTGTGTGTGTGTGTGTGTGTGTGTGTGTTTTAACTGGAAGGGTGTAGCTATAAGCTTTGTACCTGCATACCAAGGGACTGGATACTCATCGGCTATACAGGAAGGGATAGTGTGTGTGTGTGTGTGTGTGTGTGTGTGTATTGGGGGTGTATGTGGACAATATCTGCAGCATCAGAGGAAGATCTGATGGATATTCAGTGCTTCTTTAATGCTTTTGGAACCCCAGAGCCTGTGAAGCACGTGCACACACACACACACACACACACACACACACACACACACACACACACAGAGTGAATTTTTGATTTGTTAGATATTTAAATGCAACTATCCCTACAAGGAGAAGAAATAAAACGGAATGAATTAAGAAATGAATGGAGAGAAGAAAGGATAGGAAGACAAAGAAGGAGTAACTGAATGAATGACACAAACGTGCAGCCATGGAGAGTTTTTAATCTTACTGTCCGAGGATAAAGATTCGCTGATAAATGCAGTTGGAGGTTTTTGTATTTGTCAGAGACTTGAATTGGATATAGATAGGTTTTTTTTGTTTTTTTTTTCTGGGGGATTTGTTGATGTTCATGATGATGTTGACTGTGGTGGTTCTGTGCCTGTGCTTGTTGGAAGAAGTACGCCGTTTAATCTAGGACACAATTGAACATCTTACATCATCTGCGTAATCAGCCTTCGCCGCATAGAAAATCATGAGGCCCATCACGTATTTATTTGGTTAGACGGTTGTATAACTGAAGTTCTTCCGTCTGTGGGTCTGTGAGGTAATTGGTCAGAGATAGCGCAGATGGCTAAGCAGGAATTACAGATCAGTCCTGATAAATCTGTCTCGCTATCTCTCTTTTTCAAGAACCGTTTTTAACCTCTAATTCTTGCTGTTTTTGCTCAGGGTTGCACAAAACTGACATCAGGCGTTGCCTTCACTTACTCGTTTCTTTCTAGTTGATATGATACATGATTCCATTGAAAAGTACAGTTTTCTTTTTTCTGTGTAGTCGTCACTGCTGTGCTGGACTTTAGTGTCTTAATGGAATCACAATGGATTCTGAGCAAAGGTGAGGAAAAAAAAGATGTTCTACCACCAACCTACCAAACAAACAAACAAACAGCAGCCTAAATAATTAACCAACCATCCAAGTAATAAACCAACCAACCGTCTAGCCTTTCAACCAACCAAACAAACAGCAAACTAACCAACCAATAAATCAACCAACCATCTACCCTACCAACCAATCAACCAACCACCAAATCAGCCACCCAACCAACCAACCAACCAACCAAACAAACAGCAACCTTAACAACCAACCAGCAACCTAACCTACCAACCAACCCTACCAACCAAACTAACCAACCAACTAATCACCAAATCAGCCACCCAAACAAACAAACAAACAGCAACCTTAACAACCAAAGAGCAACCTAACCTACCAACCAACCCTACCAACCAAACTAACCAACCAACTAATCACCAAATCATCCACCCAAACAAACAAACAGCAACCTTCACAACCAAAGAGCAACCTAACCTACCAACCAAACTAACCAACCAACCAACTGACCAACGAACCAACCAACCACCCAACCAAATACCGATCCAACCATCCACACACACAAACAAATTTGGTATTTTTTTTGTTCATTTTAGGGTTGCTGGTTCATGGTCATCTCTCTGATGAGTATAATAATTATTAAAATGAATAAATGAATAAATAATTTAGCACAACAATCAAAAAGATTATGCCTAAATTTGAATTAAAACACCCAACCAAACAACCACCCAGACACGCAACTAACCAACAACCCTATCATTCACCAGCCCAACGTTCCACCCAAACAAACAGCCAACTAAACACCAAACCTATATACCAACTGACCACCTATCCAAACCCTAAACCTACCACCGATCCAAACCCCCCACCAACCCAAATTTGGCATTTAACAAAAATCATTGTAGGCTTGTTCGTTCTGGTTGAACTCCTCTATTGGGCATGGCTTAACTGCCAAAAGAATTCCCTAAATTTAAATCCATTGACTTTTCTTCTCCATAAAAGCAGAGATACTGCGACTAGATTCTGTCTGTATAATTTCAGATCATACAGCATTCTTGTATTTATATTCGTATATTCAGGCAGGAAGCTAAAATAGACCAGGCTCGTGTGCCAGCGGTCGGACTCGCAGGGCTAATTTGGTCTGACCAGCGAAGTACATCGGTTCGACTGGGCCAGGATGCCTGCAGCAAACGACAAACAGTGTGCTGGTAAACAGACTGAGAAGTCCAAGAGAACAAGAAGACCAGAGACTAAATAACATTTTTAAAAGTCTGTATAGTGGGTTTGAGAGATCGTGTGACGCACAGCATCGTCTCCATCACACTGAAGTTATCTCTATTGAACTTTTAAATACCGTCATCCAGGGTGCTCCATCCAGGGACATATTTGGTGCATTTTACTCTTTCCCTATTTAAAATGATCACCGTGTGATGATGTTAGTGCTGTAGTACATAAGTATCATTTTTGGAATATTGGCTTTTGAGCTTTGTTGCTTATTGTTTTGTCTTTTCTTTTTTTTTTTTAAATCCCTGTTTGTCAATTTCCACCATGATCCAGGTCTCACCTTATGACACAACACTTACCGATTGGACAGAATAAGGACTTTTTAATGACTCGTTAAAGGTAATTCAGTTGGGAAAATTTGGAGTTGGTGGTAAAATAGTTTCGTCTGTAGCGGCTATGTCTGGACAGTCGTCATATCTGTTAAATCAGAGGATTTTTTTTTGAGATCCCCCTTCCGGAATAACAACTTTTGTTTGGCGTTACTTTGCACTGAAGAACAAAACCGAATGCGATTCTTTGGAAAATGTGCTTTACACTGCGTTGGGGAATGCCTTTCCTGCAAGCTGGGGCTCACGTACATAACCTCCTGGTGTTCGATAATTGTTCTTACCACACCACAGCGATCGCACAAGAAGACGCCAAGCAGAAGATGGAAAGGCAACAAAACGCCACGCTCGAAAGCACTCCACGCGGCATGGCCTTCGGCCTCCCGAGCTCTTTGGCCTCACGGTGCTGAGGTTCGAGCTTATCCTCTTGGAGCCAGGTTTCATTTTCCTTTGAGCAGCGGGCCAACACTAACCGTATTCAATCACGGCTGTTTTTCCCCGAATATCACTTTGCAGCCACCGTAGAAGAAACTCTAATGTAATTAAAATACCTGAGGGTTTGGAGAACCAGCGACTTCTTTACGGGGTTAAGCGTTACTTCAGGCAACGTAAACGAAGCTGGACTGCAGAACACGAAAGGGGGGGGGGGTAGATTTTGGCCCCCGTCCTGCAACCGAAGAGCTTTCGCTGGCAAGAAAAGGAGTAAGATCCTTATCTATGGATTCAGTTCATCATCCTGATCCAGGAACGGATGGAAATGTTGTATGTGTGCGTATGTGCGTAAGTGAGTTCGTGAAAAAGACTCAGGAAAGAGCGTATGTGACACCAATTCAGCGTCGGAATGTTTCATAGACCGTCTGCAGATGCTTTTTTTCTGAATCTGAGACGTTTTGGCTCACATCTATAGACTCCTTTGAGATGCTGAGTAAGTGGTTTAGCCATTTAAACCTCTAAAAGCGATCTTGTATTTTCCGTCATGCGATTGGGTGTCTCTCTCCTGATCACTCCCACCTTTTTTCGTTTCCCAGCCTAGACTTAAAAAAAAAAAAAAGGGCAACAAGAAGACAACAGCGATTTAAGCTTCTGCCTCATTTAGCGGCAGGGAAAGCATTCGAACAGCTGTCGAGAACACGGAGGGGCCTTAACCCGACTCGCACAATACTTTCAAACGCCCGCCTCTATTGTCTCGGCCTTCTCTCGTCTTCAAAACGCGCTCCTGTGATGTTGCAGACGCATTTTTCTAATGTTTTACACTTCATATAATCCCTTCTGTGGCACGATGGGGTTGGGGGGGTGTGCAGGGATTGATGGCTCTCAGAGTGCTCATGAGGTCAATTTGGCTGAAAGGGCAAGCACTCAATCACTTTGTGTGTGTGTGTGTTTGTGTGTTGGGGAGGGGTCAGTGGACACACACTCGAATACACACACACACACACACGCACACACAAACAACCTGATCTTCAATGCACTTCTTCTCATTATCGAACTCGTTCCTGTAAACCAGCCATATGTACTCAAAGTGTTATTGACATCTTAATGGTGTTTATACCGTGAACGTCATTCTACCTTTCCACCCCAAAAGCACACACAATTACACGGTATCATGCTACCACCGGCTGAGAAGGTGTCTCCAAGATTTCCTGAATTTCATCGTAGGATTTCCAACGGCTCGAGTCTTGCTTACAGATTTATACACAATCACACAGGTCTGATCTTGCTGGAAGCACTTCTGGCACCAGACTCACTTCCTGAACGTTCGGGTGATGGAGTAGGAGCGATCCGGGAGCCGTCTGTCTAATGCCAACGTCTATTCACCGCTGCTGGGATCGTGGTGTCAGTGCAGCAGTACAGATCACTTTTCTTTTTTTTTTTTTCATTAAAGAAAGATTCATAGCACCGGGCAAGGGAAAAAGTCGAAAGAAGGGCCAAATGAGTCTGGCTCAGAGACAGAACGGTTCTGCAGTTTGTCAGTGATTGAGACTGAAAAGAGGAATGCTGTCGTGAGTTCGGTTAATGGAGTAGAAATGAAGGTAAAGCAGGAAGGCTGGGTTTTAAAGTTGAAAGCTTTCCTCGGGATTTCGGTCGGACGACGCGGCGCGCCGTTTTTTGTCGATATTTTTCCGATTCCAAGTTTAACACGTTCGATAAATTCTGAATTTGGTTACCTTTTATTTGCCTGGGTGCCAAGTGGACCAAATAGGGGATTGATTTGTCAGACTCACTTAGGTTCAAGATTTCTTTCTTTTCTTCGGCGTCAGATATTCTTTGTCTGGTGGCTTTTGGAGGCATTTGATCATTCCCAGATCACGTTTTTATTCACGTCCGCCACGGTATCACTTCTCGCTGATATTTAACTCCACGTCTGGTCCTGAATAACTTTCCGTTCACTCGTTACATTGTACAGTCGAGGTCATAAGTTTACATACGCCTTGCAGAATCTGTAGAACGTTAATAATAATAATAATAATAATAATAATAATAATTTTTTTTTTATTAATTCCCTCCATCCCTTCCTTTCTCCCTCCCTCCATCCCTTCCTATCTTCCTTCCTTCCTTCCTTCCTTCCTTCCTCCCTCCATCCCTTCCTATCTTCCTTCCTTCCTCCCTCCCTCCATCCATTCCTACCTTCCTTCCTTCCTCCCTCCCTCCATCCCTTCCTATCTTCCTTCCTTCCTCCCTCCCTCCATCCCTTCCTATCTTCCTTCCTTCCTCCCTCCCTCCATCCCTTCCTATCTTCCTTCCTTCCTCCCTCCCTCCCTTGCTTAAAAGGAATACACAGTTAAAAAAGTACAATGCATTAAAATGCCAGGGGGGTGTAAACTTTTGAACAGGATGATCGGTGTAAATTGTTATTATTTTGTCCTCTGGGAAACATATAAACATCATATGTGGCTTGTGAAGGGCGGTAATAAATAATAATAAAAAAAAGGAGCAAAATAACAATTTACACCGATCATCCTGTTCAAAAGTTTACACCCCCCAGCTTTTTATTGTATGGTAGTTTTATCATTAGAAGGGAAAACACTGGAGTGTTCCTTTAACTGTCGACTAATCATCAAGTGACACTGAGATCCTACGTTTTTAAAGTGGGCTCAAATGGGGTTCCTTGTACAAATATACACTTCCACCTCCTAGAGTCGCCTGTCCTTTCGGTCACCCCTCTCATAGCGTCCACCCGCTGAGGACAGCTACCGTCAGCTCGGCGTAAACACACCCTCGCACGGAGAACGAGGCGCTCCAGATCTCCTTTTGTTTAGCTCGGCCATCTTCCTCCCGGGTTGAGTCGAGTTCACGCCGTGTATGTTTTTAACCCGAGGCGTCACCGTGTTTAGTCTAAGCAGAGTCCGTCTCCACCGCGCGACCTTTCGACCCGGTGCTCGTCTCATCATGCTAGATCTCCTTGGTGGCTGGGAAAGGTTTAAACCCGAGTCTTTCTGACAGATACTGCTTCAGAAAGATGCCCAAGTGTTGTCTCACGCATGAACGAGGGATAAGAAAGAGTGCGGGTGTTGTGAAACAAGCTGAGGTGAACCGACGCTGAGAGCACTTTCGCATAGTTTCACCACCTGCCAATCACCTGCCGCTGAGCACTTACCTGGACACTCACACACACACACACACACACACACATGTGCACACCTCCAGCATTCCAAGGTTAGAGTTCACATGTCATCACTATTGAAATGTCCTGTCCTATCCATCAGATGATAAGATGTGCATACACAAATATCACCTGTCCTGGTGTTAATTGAGGGGAAGAAGCTTTGAATATTATGGGATGGAAAAACAAAAGATAAGAAAATAAATGTTAAGTGTAATGGATGTGAGAGGAAGTCTCTCTCTACTTCATGACATTTCATTTACGCACACACACACACACACACACACACACACACACACACACACGTACGCGGTCCTTCTTTAAGAAGTAAGGAATGAATGAAACACTTGGGAGCGTGTCGTTATAGGAACGTAATCATGGACCGAGTGGTGTGAAGAAGCATAGCCACATTCACCACCTGAAAGTTGATCATGTTAACATAACTGGACGTCCGGAATGCGTTTACTTCCTCTAATACGTCGACGCTAACAGTATTTAATTTATTCGAGAAGGACACGTGATGCTTTTTATCCGTTTATCGTTACGTTTAATGTTGGGGGACGTTGTAGCAGCTATAAACGGTCTTTTCCTCATCCAGCCTCTCTTCTTTTCCCTCTTGATAAGTCAACAACGCACGCCTGGAAGCACCAGGTCCTCCGTCCGGAAGACTTTTCCGTGTCAGGATGCGTAAAGTTACAGCTTTAACCCCTGACTGTTGTACAGCACTGACACTGGAGACTCCTTCCCAAAACAAATAAAAACGTGTCTTTATAGGAAACCATCAACTGTATCGATGATTTCTTTAATTCTGTTTATACAAGTCTCCGTTCAGGATTTTCACTGATTTAAAAAAATTAAAATTGAGATGCAACTTCTGAGTTTTTTGTGCTTATTATTATTATTATTATATTTATTTATTTACCAGAAAACGACTTGAATTAGCGAAATCACAATCGCGTGAAATAAGTTTTCGTGTTTTTTTTTTTTTTGGATTGTTTTTTTTTGCCGTGCCGCTCGTTGCTAAACGAGACATTTTAGCTGTCCTCGTGTTTTTCTGCACATGAACGGAAGAAGGACCTGTGGAGAATCTGCGGCGAAAACTTTGAGAACGTGCGAGCTCCTCCGAATATTGCTCGATTGAAAAATAAATAAATAAATAAATAAAAATTTTGCGATCGTGAAAAAAGAAAATCTCGAAATCCTGGAGGAACTGCTAGAGGAAGTTGTTACTATAGAAACGATACCGTATTTAGAAGGAGCACATTAATATAAACCACGCATGGCGCTGTGGTAGAAAATCCAGAGGTGCATCCTGTGCCACACTCCACGCTGTGTGTGTGTGTGTGTGTGTGTGTGTGTGCCTGTACCACACACTGTGTACCATTAGCATCCTCTGACCTCCCAGTCGAGGCAGTTTAGCGTTTCTCCTTGATTTAGCATTGAATGTAAATACTTGCTGAGGTTTCACCATTTGTTTCTAACAGGCAGCGTGCTTAGTCCAGAATGGATCTGACCCCTTGCCCTTAAGGGAACGAGTGTATATCGATTTCTTAAACAGTCTCTGTAAAGCTAAGTGCTTCTTTCTAAGGACCGCTGGACCGCTCGTTTCCTGATGAGGCAGATTTGTGCTTTGCGGGCGGGGCGGACGATCATGAATAAGCGGATTCTGTGTTTGTTTTGTACGGGATAGATTTGCTCAAATTATTAGGTGTTATGCATGAGATACTGGGGCAAAAAAAAAAAAAGATAGATAGATATTTCAACCTAGTAATGTAGAGCTGCCATTTTTACTTCCCGATCTCAGAGAAATGTGGACGACTAACAGTGATTTTATACAAATATGTCATTTTAACCTTCATCCTTTTCCGCAAATAAGAAATTCTTCATTAGAATCTGTAAATCCCATCGCAAATTGTAAAGAAGTAATGTGTAATGTGTGTTTTCAGACTGAGCTGCTGCTGGCGGTGGTGGAGGATGAGAACAACGTTCAGGAGAACAGACAGGAGATGGCCGAGACTCTGCTCAACTCTCTGAGTGACAGACAGCAGCACAGGCAGACCTGGAGGGACAGGTAGGACACACACACACACACACGCGCACACACACACACACACACACACTCGCACGCACTTCTTATCTGTCTGTCTGTCTATCTATCTGTCTGTATATCTATCCATTTGTCTGTCTGTCTGTTTGTCTATCTATTTGTCTGTCTATCTACCTATCTGTCTGTCTGTCTTTGTCTATGTCTGTCTGTCTTTATATCTGTCTCTGTCTATTTGTCTGTCTGTCTGTATATCTATGTCTGTCTGTCTGTCTATTTGTCTATGTCTGTCTGTCTGTATGTCTATCTATGTCTGTCTGTCTATTTGTCTATGTCTGTCTGTCTGTATGTCTATCTATGTCTGTCTGTCTGTATGTCTATCTATGTCTGTCTGTCTATTTGTCTATGTCTGTCTGTCTGTATATCTATGTCTGTCTGTCTGTCTATTTGTCTATGTCTGTCTGTCTGTATGTCTATCTATGTCTGTCTGTCTATTTGTCTATGTCTGTCTGTCTGTATATCTATGTCTGTCTGTCTATTTGTCTATGTCTGTATATCTGTCTGTCTATTTGTCTGTCTGTCTGTCTGTATATCTATGTCTGTCTGTCTGTCTATTTGTCTATGTCCGTATATCTATGTCTGTCTATTTGTCTGTCTGTCTGTATATCTATGTCTGTCTGTCTTTGTCTATGTCTGTATATCTATGTCTGTCTATTTGTCTGTCTGTCTGTCTGTATATCTATGTCTGTCTGTCTATCTGTCTATCTATCTATCTGTCTGTCTATCTATTTGTCTGTCTGTCTATATACATATATGTCTGTCTATCTATTTGTCTGTCTGTCTGTATCTCTATATGTCTGTCTGTCTGTCTGTCTGTCTGTAAAGCTGGATATCTATATGTCTGTATGTCTATCTATTTATCTGACTGTCTGTATATCTATATATCTGTCTGTCTTACTATTTATCTGTCTGTCTGTCTCTCCGTCTGTCTGTCTATTTATCTATCACTACTTAAATAAATAATTAAGGCACCTAAATGGGTACTTGAAATAAATGCATTTTTATTACATTTAACTCGTATCAATAAGTTCTAAATATTATTTCTATTCTATTTTATTGATCTCATTTCTCACATAATCCTACCTACATCGCCAACATTTCTGCTTCTGCACAAATTACCAGCATCTTTGTCACAGGGTTGTTTTGTTGTTGTTGTTGTTTCTTTCGCATCAGCTACTCAGTGCCTAAGTAGTAAACTGGTACCAACAGGACATTGTGGTACTTGGTAGTGGGACATGCATTAGGAATGTTTCCTTCTGATTGTACACACACACACACACACACACACACACACACACACGTTACATTTTACACAGAATGCAGCACTGAGTGAACAGCAGCACCTGCAGCTTAGTGCTCTAATCAGATACGTTGCCACTTCAGGAGGACTCAAGCGTCCTGATGACGTCCATTTAAAAATTGACACTTTTTTCCACAACAGGATGTGATTTAAAAAAAAAAAATTATTTTCTTGTCTGTAACCGTGACTTAAAAATAAAATTAAGCTCCTTTTGAAAATGCACCATCATCATCATCATCAAGACTTTTATCGGTCATTTCAGTGCATGAGCAGGTTTACCAAACGACCAATCAGACAACGGAGCTCAGCGAATCCAAGCATATTGGACTTGATGTGGTGGAACATGAACCAGAACTAGAACGTCCAGTACCAGGTTTGTTTTAGAAAACAGAACATAAACAGAAACAACGCTGTAACAGTAAAGACAATACTGCAGATGCAGCAAAAAGAAACAGGCCACACGTAGGCACATAGTCACAAACACATACACACACACACACACGCACACACACACACACATACACACATTTCTATGTGGGTTTCTAAGCACAGATTCAAGCCATGTGTTTAAGATTGTACACCAATAGCATGGCTACACACACACACACACACACACACACACACTGAAATAATTAATATGTCTGTATGCTTTAAGGGGGATTGATAAAAACCTGACCTCTCATGTCTCAAGGATACATTGTGTGTGTGTGTGTGTGTATACAAGAGTGGTGGGCTCCTGAGTGGTCTAAAATTGGAGATAAGTTGTGGAGTGTAAACATCACGGTTATCTGTGTGTGTGTCTTTCTGCACTGTGTGTTATCGGGATGAATGGATACTGTCTGAGTGAGTCTTATCTCTGAGGAAGGAAGTCAGTGGGCTATCAGCGCACACGTGTGTGTGTGGGTGTGGGTGGGTGTGTGTGTGTAGGCAGGTATATTTGAACAAAACAGATGGAGAGGTAGACACTGGCATATCCCTGAATTAAATCAGTCATCATTTGATTATATATATATGTGTGTGTGTGTGTGTGTGTGTGTGTGTGTGCGTTGTGCTGTTGCACATTCTTTACACAGGCGTTGAAAGCTGGATTCCAGGCCTGCCCGTTTGTCATGGCAGAGTCTACATAGACACACACACACACACACACACACACACAGACCTACACGTTTATTTCAGCAGTTGGAGAGATTAGATAGGACCGTTCTCTCTTTCTCTCTCTCTCTCTCTCTCTCTCTCTCGCTCTCTCCATCACGCTCCTATGTTCTAATACGTTTGAACTAACCCCATCTCTCCCTGTCACTTCCTGAGCCCCGACCTCCCCTCTCGGCCGTGATAATGGTACCTCCCGCATTAGGCCCAGTTCTGTGAAGTACCTGTCAACGGCCAACATTCGAAGGAAAAGAAGCACATGGCCCTGCGCGACGTTAAACACACTGTGATAAGATGGAAGTGATGTTATCAGCGGCAGGCTGGGTGACACCGACATGCTTTTAGCAGCCAGTGTGGAAAAACGAAAGACTTTTATTCTGACTCAAAAATCACTTCATAATCAGTTTGTGCACGGTTTATCTTGGAAATGTTGACTGCTGCCTGCGTGGCTGTGGCTTTCACTCACTTGGATGTTTAAAGCCCCAATCAGGAGTGGCTGTGGCTGCGGTTTGATAGACTAGGTGTTACTACAGCTACCCAAGAATGAAACGAAGCGAGCTAGCCTGCAGATCTGAGAGAAGACGCGTCACGACACAGCCCTCTTCGATCCACGTGCGTCGGAGATGAGTACAGCTAAAAGGTCTCGTTTATCAACAAACATCACGGCGAAAGAGAGCGATTTCGCCAATTCGAGTCGTTTTCCACAAAAAAATAAATAAAAAATAAGCACAAAAGCTGCATCGCGAACTTTGAATAAAAAGTCACCGCGAAATCCCGTTTTGATCAGTTGTTGGACTTTTTTTTTTTCCCCTCGCTATTTCTGATCATTCACGCTGCGTTTGACTGGAACGCGTAACTCTACACTGCCAGTCAAACGTTTAGGCGCTCATTCATTATTTTATTTGATTGTTTTCCACGTTTTTGAAGAATAATACAGTCATCAAAACTCTGGAGTAACACAGATGGAAGAACTATGAGAATTATGTCATGATAAAAAAAAAAATACAAATAATTTCTAAATTATTTATTAAATCTAAATAATTTAATATTTTAGCATCTTCAAAGTAGACTTTCCAGAAATGTATTCTTGCCGTTCTCTCACCCGATTTCTGGAGGAATTTCCCCTGAGATGCTTTTTAAACGGTATTAAACGGTATTATTACGGAGTTCTCACCGATGCCGGACTCTTATCGGCTGCTTTTCGGAAATATTTCGCTCCGAGTCGTCCGTTTTAAATAAAGAATTTTTTTGTACACAAAACGTTCGTTTTCTAAGGAAAGAAACGAACACGTCGGCGCGGTTATATTTTCGTCCACGACACCGATTTCACACGTTTAATCGCGCACCTTCAGAAGATCATGAGAAACATTTCGGTCGGGTGTCCACAAACTTTTGACCGGCAGTGTATCTCAGGAAGGTGTACTTAATCCCCAAGTTCATGCACGTGACGTCAAATCGACATGGCCGCATAACAAACTAGCGCCGCTTTACTTTGATTCATAGTTTATATTTATATCTTTATATTTATATAGTTTATATATCAGTCAACATGCAGATATATTCGCTTGTGAATTCTTTAACCTTGACTGTACAGTCTGCTATTTTGAGGCGTTAAAAACATCTCACCTCAACATGAACATGAAGGCGGCCATGTTTCTTTTTCTCCTCACTTTCTAGCTCGAACACACCGAAGTCTGAGGTTTTCGACTTCCCATTTCCAAATAAAATCGATTTCGGCGGCCAACAGAAAGAGTTGCAGTTTTCCCCGGGTTGCCAGATTGTGTCAAGCAGGTCACTAATAGATATCATTTAGTTATCCATCCATCCATCCATCCATCCATCCATCTTCTACTGCTTACTCCTTTTCAGGATCACGGGGAACCTGGAGTCTATCCCAGGGAGCATTGGGCACGAAGTGAAGTGTAATTAATCACGTGCGTTTTGACACAGCTACTCCAATCTGGCAACCCGGATTTCTACATAACCCACCCCTCTAGCGCATAACTGCGCCTTAACATAAACACATCCTAATACTTCCACGACAACACGGTGCATTCCTCTTCCTCGACTCCGTACTGCATCTTTAATCATTAATTCCCTATTACATGTCCTTTATTAAACCGCTTGCTTGCTGAATCATGCTACTTATTTGAGCCCACTGAAAGCTCTAATTGTTTTGGGAGTTTAGTATTCATAGGATTCAGCTCGTCTGATTACGGCCTCCTTTGTGCCTCTGTGTAATAGCGTTAAAGTTTGGCACGTTAAAGGAGGGATGATGGATTGCAGGTGGAGGATTCATAAACACAAGCACAGCTGATTGATTAAGCTTTTCTGAGTTGCTCCTGAAACAGCGCTGTAAGTGGTGTGGAGTGCAGGACACAAGAGAGAGAGAGAGAGAGAGAGAGAGAGAGAGAGAGTTATAAATGTGACCATCGGGGACGTTGTGTTGCTTTATAAGTACTTGGGTTGAACGATGACTTCACTTTCACCACCCTTGTGACCCATCTATTGCCCTAAACTCACTCACTATTGTTAATCTCTGTGCTCCACTCCACTTTCTTAGAGACACACACACACACACACACACACACACACACATATATATATATATTTAACTCCCTTATTTTACTCTTGGACACTCTTTTTATTCATTATCCTCAGGTTGCCATTACAGGGTCTAGATTTCTGGATTGATTCAAGTCACGCCTGATTCCACCTGTTGATCAGCAAATGTCCTAACCACTAACCACCGTCCTAACGCGAATGTCCTAACCACTAACCACCGTCCTAACGCGAATGTCCTAACCACCGTCCTAACACGAATGTCCTAACCACTAACCACCGTCCTAACGCGAATGTCCTAACCACCGTCCTAACACGAATGTCCTAACCACTAACCACCGTCCTAATGCGAATATCCTTACAACTAACCACCATCCTAACGCGAATGTCCTAACCACTAACCACCGTCCTAACGAATGTCCTAACCACTAACCACCGTCCTAACGCAATGTCCTAACCACTAACCACCGTCCTATCGAATCCCTACCACTAACCACCCTCCTGCAAATATCCTAACCACTAACCACCCCAGCGCGAATTTCTTGCTATAACTAACCACCGTCCTTACGCAATGTCCTAACCACTAACCACCGTCCTAACGCGAATGTCCTAACCACTAACCACAGTCACGCCTGTTCTCACTAACCCCGTCCACGAATGACATAACACTAACCACCGTCCTAATGCGAATGTCCTAACCACTAACCGCCGTCCTAACCACTAACCACCGTCATAACGCGAATGTCCTAACCACTAACCGCCGTCCTAACCACTAACCACCGTCCTAACGCGAATGTCCTAACCACTAACCACCGTCCTAACGCGAATGTCCTAACCACTAACCACCGTCCTAATGCGAATGTCCTAACCACTAACCGCCGTCCTAACCACTAACCACCGTCCTAACGCGAATGTCCTAACCACTAACCACCGTCCTAATGCGAATGTCCTAACCACTAACCACCGTCCTAACCAATAACCACCGTCATAATGCGAATGTCCTAACCACTAACCACCGTCCTAACGCGAATGTCCTAACCACTAACCACTGTCCTAACGCGAATGTCCTAACCACTAACCACCATCCTAACGCGAATGTCCTAACCACTAACCACCGTCCTAATGCGAATGTCCTAACCACTAACCACCGTCCTAACCAATAACCACCATCATAATGCGAATGTCCTAACCACCGTCCTAACGCGAATGTCCTAAGCACCGTGGCAGCCTCAGAACGATACATTATACCAGAGTGTAGAATGTACGATGTTTTTTGTTTTCCGCAACATTCTGTGTAAAGGTTTGTAGTGTCTACAGGTTTGTAGTGTGTGAAAATCCCAGGACGTTCCCAACCATTTCAGAAATACTTAAAAAAGCCCATTTGGCACCCGCATGCACGCTATGGTCAAAGTCACTGAGATCAGACTTGACCCCATTCTGATTTTGAATGTGAACGTCTGAATATCTGAACGATTCCGTGTGTTGTGCTTCCGCCGAATGGTTGGCTGATTGGATAACTGCACGGATGATCAGGTGATTAAAGTGCCTGCTTAAAGACCGACTGGAACACACCCGGGGTTAAATATGATAATCCATGGACAGCGTGTCCTACACCTGTCAGACCTGCACAGACACGATGTTGTGGAGATAGCTTTGGGCAAAGGCTTCCTCTGCACCTTTTCCCCCACAACTAGACACCCATTCTGGCTTGTCACACCTTCATCCCGCTGTATCTCTGCATGGGTTGACCTTTGTGTGACCCCTGAGGTCCAGGGTGCATCGGCGTGGCCGGGCAAGCGTGCGTGTGCGTGTGTGTGTGTGTGTGTGTGTGTGTTTGGGTGGGTGGGGTTGTCGAGCTAGTGCTCCGAACAGCTGTGCTGTTTGTAGGGACGGCACTAACTGCTGTAGACTTTGTAAGGTCATTAGATGATAATAGAAATGATTACTGAATTACATGGGGGCTTTAGGAGAGGGGAGGGGAGCGCCAGCGGATTTGATAAATGGCCTGTGAAGGTGCCCATCTGGCCTCTCCTCTTTTTCTCTTTCTTTCTTTCTTTCTTTCTTTCTTTCTTTCTTTCTTTCTTTCTCACATACTTCCATCCTTTGCACATTCTGTGGAAGTGCAAAACAAAAGAATTTGTGAACGATTAACAGAGAAGCGAAGACAGAGGAGACGTTCTCTCTCTTTCTCTCTCTCTCTTTCTCCATCTTTCTCTCTCTCTCTAGTGTGTGTGTGTGTGTGTGTGTGTGCGCCTTCGTTAATGCGGCAGTGCTTGACTCATCGCCCTCCATGTCTCAATGGAGCTGTGGAAAGTGGGTAGCCATTGACCTTTGACCCGGGAAGCAGTTGGAGAGCCAACACTGCGTAAATCAAGTGCCGCTGAGGTTAACACACACACACACACACACACACACACACACACACACTCAGAAACCCCTTGTCAGATCCCAGGAAGGAACAGATTTTGCACTTTTGTCCGTGCCTCGTTTGACACAAGGCTCTACATATTAATAATATGTTTTATTTATAAAGTGCCTTTCTAAAGCACAAGGACAGTGTATGGAGGTAATGCAAATATCCCCTTACACTAATATGATACTGATGATACCGAGCAAATACATTTACGTTACATCGTTTCATTTAGCGGACGCTTTTATCCAAAGCGACGTACAAATGAGGAAAATACAAGTGTGTCAAGCAGAGAACGATACAAGTAGTGCTACCGTACAAGATCCATGAATTGAGTTCCAGAAGAAGCAAAGTGCGCAGAGTAGAGGTGTTTATTTTTTTTTATTATGGGTTGGTTAGGTGTTCACGGAAGAGGTGGGTCTTTAGCTGTTTCTTGAAGATGGTGACCGATTCTGCGGTCCGGATTGAGGTTGGAAGTTCATTCCACCACCGAGGAACAGTTAGTGTGAATGTTCTTGAAAGGGACCTCGAGTAGGTACTACTAAGCGTCGGTCGTTGATTGATCGCGTTCCACCACTGCAACAAAAGAAACCAATCACAGACCCATACAGACATCTCATTTTCACATTATCTGTGTTACTTTCACGTTATCTGTGTTACCCAGATGAGGATGGGTTTCCCTTCTGAGTCGGGTTCCTCTCAAGGTTTCTTCCTCAAAAAACATCTTAGGGAGTTTTTCCTTGCCACCGTCGCCACTCAGTGGCTTGCTCAGTTGGGATAAATTCCATTCATGTTTCTCTCTGTTTTATATCTGTTTGTCTCTGTTCATCTGTTTCTCACTGTTTATATCTGTTTCTATTTCTCTAAAGCTGCTTTGAGACAATGACTATTATAAAAAGCGCTATACAAATAAAATTGAATTGAGTTGAATAGACCCAACGTTGAGTAGATTCTAATAGTGAAAAAAAAAAAAGTTATCAACGGTTCAAAAGTCTGCATCTTTGATATAAAAATTCTCTGATGATATTTTTTGCCTCTCCGTTACTCTTCTAGCTGTCGTCTTCATTTTTGGAACAGAAGTATACTGTGAATGCAGTAACGCCACAGCTAGCATAAGTAGCTAGTTTTGTGTTGCGTAAAAGGTCACATACGGCCGAGAATTCGATATTAGAAACTTTTGTTGAAAATATGAAAACTTCAATACTGTACTGTATGCTAAGGTTATTAGTATGTTGTAAATACTTAGCAAGTTAACGAGCTATTTACTCGGTCAGAAATGCTAATAATGGTTGGTTAGCCACTGGGTAGATAAATGATGAATGGTATTAAATGATCGAAGGTGCCTTTGGTGAATGAAAACATAACTGAGTACATTGGTGGTCTGCTAACGTTGACTACGTAAGCACGGTTTTCCGGTTTTTATTTTAAAATAATAAAGGAAAGGTATTGCGTATAGCTCCGGTTTGAGTAGTGTTCATCCTGGTGTCGTTAGCATAGGGTGAATATTGATTTTGTTTACAAATTCTGTTTTTTTTTCTGGGGTTTAGTATGATTTGTATGCACACAATGCTAGTATGAACATCTTAGAGGAGCTTAATTAAATTTCTAGCATATAGCTATAAGTCTTCAGCAGCTGCCTTCTTTCTTCACCCTCCCTCTCTGACCTCTGACCCCATCCCTGCCTTTGAGCATCCGGGCCTCTTTTGTTTTTGTTTCACAGTGTGTCGTGACTTTTGACCTCACCTGGGTGGAAAGCTACCGATTTAAAAACACGATGGGGTGTCATGAAACTCGGGGATGCGTCTCCGTGTGTCCATGTGCTGCACGTTCTCAGCCTCTGGACATACCCCGGCTTTCTCAGCGAGCTCGATTCAATTGATTTCGTCAACCATGCATGCGCGAGAACAGAATGGCAAATCGTTAGTGGATGCCAGGGAGATGTTTCACGCACGTATCCTCTCATCCTGTCAAGGAGAAAGGGGGGCGTGGTCGAAGCTGTCAGTCTTGTGACATGGCTTTTGTCTTTTCCTATCAGAGTCTTAAAGAGAGCGGACAAAAGGATTGAAGTCTCCTTCGTGTCAATGTGCTCAATGAAGACAAACGCACACTCGAGTATAGTATAGACTCAGCCGAGCAGATGACGGGTGCTTTAACAGAAATATAACTGCGGATTGTTGACAGAACAGAGCGAAAAGAGCATCAGAAACTCACACATTGATTCTTTCATTCATTCATTCACTAATACATCAAACGATCCATAAATAAATAAAGTGTATTCAATCATTACAAAAGTCATTTGTGTTCATGTTCGAAATATTTTGCATTAAGTATATTTGTTTGTTTTGTTCATTAGTTTGTTAATTAGTTACTTTGTTTTTGTTAGTTAGGTAGTTTGTTAGTAAATTTGTAGTTTTACTTTGGTTAGTTTGTTAGTTAATTTTTTTTATAGATAGTTTGCTAGTTTTAGTTAGTTTTGTTAGTTTGCTAGTTAATTAGTTTGTAAGCTACTTTTGTTTGTTTTTGTTAATTTTAGTATGTTAGTTAGTTAGTCTGTTCATTTTAGTTAGTTTTTGTTATTTTGTTAGTTAGCTACTTAGTTTGTTGTAGGTAGTTTGTTAGTGAATTTGTAGTTTTACTTTGGTTTGATTCGTTTGTTAGTTAGTTTTTTTATAGATAGTTTGCTAGTTTTAGTTAGTTTTGTTAGTTTGCTAGTTAATTAGTGTTACTCTTGTTTTTTAGTGTTATTTTCTTTGTGTTTGTTTGGTTAGTTGCTACTTAGTTTTTTAGTTAGTTTTATAGTATATACTATCTTATGATTAGTTGTAGTTATGTTACTTGTACTTTGTGTGCTTACTAGTATTCCTAAAATCTGTTTTATATTTTTTCTTTTTTGAAAAATATCAACACTCACTATATAAAAAATTCCGCAAACTTAAAATCTGGTTGTTCAATATCAATAACTCAACCATGCTTCAATAACTTCAGTCTTTTACTACTCTAGACTACTCTATCTTTGTCATTGTCTAGTTGCATATCAGGTGTTTGATTTCACTTTCAGACCAAACGACATTTCCTTTT
The DNA here is from genome assembly GCA_012411365.1 of Ameiurus melas. Lineage (NCBI taxonomy): Eukaryota > Metazoa > Chordata > Actinopteri > Siluriformes > Ictaluridae > Ameiurus > Ameiurus melas. The sequence goes on from CM022754.1 coordinate 4,609,951, forward strand.
GGTTCAGGTAGAGAACAGAATTCATGTTTCCCCTCAATTACTGCAAGTTGCCCATGCCGTGAAGCAGCAAAGCATCCCCACACCATCACACTTCCTCCACCGGTCGGCCACTTCTGGGAAGGTTCATTACTCTGTTTTTCTATTTGGACATATCGGCTCTCACTGTGGTTCTTTGGGGTCGCAGAGCCTTTGAAAAAGCTTTGTAACCCTTCCCAGACTAATGTATTTCAATCACCTCCTTCCTCATCATTTCTGGAATTTCTTTCAACTTTGGCATAGTGTGTTAATGGGTAAGATCTTTTAACCAACTCTATGCTGTTGAAAAAGTTCTATTTAAGTGTTGATTTGATTGAACAGGGTTTGCAGTAATCAAGGCCTGGTTGTGTCTAGTCCAGCTGAACCTCATGAATGCAGTTTCATAGATTAGGAGAAGTAATAACTACGGGGGCAAATACATTTTCACACAGACCCAGTTGGTACTGGATAACTTTTTTGCTTCAATAAATAACATTATCATTTAAAAACAATTTTTTTGTGTTTTCTCAGGTTGCGTTTTGTTTTATCTTAGATTTTAGTTTTAATTTCGGAAACTATTTAGTATACGTATCTAAACTGACGAACAGCATCAGTACGCATCATCATTCTTATTCATTTGTTTACTCGTGTATTGTTTGAAATGTGTTTGAAATTCGGTCACGTTTTTCATCAAACAGTATTTGCGGATAAACTCGGAGCATAACACAGCCTAAGACACTGCTGCAAATAAAACGAACAACATTCGAGGTGCTTCTTTAACAGTGCAAATATTTCACATGTACTCCGACGTCACAAGTTGTTACATATTTATATTAAGTTGTAAAGTAAATACACAAACGGTTCCGTGCGTAGCTGGACAAACACTTCTTTCTTTTTTTTTCTTTTTTTAAATATTGAATTTAATTATGTGCATTCAGATGCAAACAATGATGTTTGTTGAGCATGTCGTGTCTTTGAGTTTGTATGTAGATCCAAGGCATGCTCGACTTTGTTTTATATACATTTAAGGAAAACAAATATTTAAAAGTAACATAAAAAAAAACTTTGAAAATGGAAA
>CM022754.1:4616043-4661043 GCA_012411365.1 Ameiurus melas
TTGCTCCTCGAGATTTCTATTAGAGCGGCATGTGTTAATTACAGCGTTAATTACTCGGCTACAGACGTAGCGTGCGGCGGTACAGCTTGCGCTTTCCCTGCTACAAAGCACGGGCTAGAATAAATAAATAAATAAATAAATACATAAAATGTAAAAAAAAAAAATAGGTCATCAATCCGCCGGCGCCGAATGTCTTTGCTAGGTAATGAGCGTCTTATCAGACTGGGATTAGCCACAATTTCTTCTTTTTCCCCTGGAATTAGTGAAGCAGCTGTCGTGGTTTTTACCACCTCGCGCGCGAACGTTGAGGTAAAAAGAGACAGATCTATAGGAGGCGTTGTAGAAGTGGACGATAGAGCCGGGATTATCATTTGATTATATCATGCAGCATGATAACGAGCCCAAACACACCTCCAAGACGACCCCTGCCTTGATAAAGAAGCTGAGGGTGAAGGTGATGGACTGGTCAAGCATGTCTCCAGACCTAAACCCTATCGAGCATCTGTGGGGGCATCCTCAAACGGAAGGTGGAGGAGCACAAGGTCTCTAACATCCACCAGCTCCGTGATGTCATCATGGAGGAGTGGAAGAAGACTCCAGTGGCAACCTGTGAAGCTCTGGTGAACTCCATGACCAAGAGGGTTAAGGCAGTGCTGGAAAATAATGGTGGACGCACAAAATATTGACACTTTGGGGCCAATTTGGACATTTTGACTTAGGGGTGTACTCACTTTTGTTGCTGTTACTGTTCTACTGTACCCCGTTATAGCAGCTGTAAAGAGTCACTCCGTCAGTACAGTCGGTTTTCTTCTGTCCTGAGAAATACTGTTCTAGGAAATGAATCAACGCTTTCTGACCAATCAGATTCGAGAGTCGGAAAATCTTAGCGGTTGACAGATTTACGACTCTGCTTTAGAGATCACGATTAACTTGCTGATGTACTGATCTGTCTCTGCTCGTCTTCTCCGTGTCCTCTCCAGTCTGAGATTCAGGTCCTCACTGGATTGCCTGTGGGAGGAGAGGAATTCCCTTCTTCCTTTTCTGTCTGTTTTCTTTTCACCATTTATTTATTTATTTATTTTTTAGATCTGCGATATCCACTGTGACTTATTCTCACTCCTTTTACAGTCCGCGTGTATGCTGGGAAGAGCTTTTCTTTTTTCTTTTTGTATGCCCTCTCTCCCTCTCTCACCCTCTCTCACCCGTGCTGTCTCTCTTTCTCTCCCCCTCTCTCTCTCTCCCTTTCTTTCTCTCTCTCTCCCTCTCTCACCTGTGCTGTCTCTCTCTCTCTATCCCTCTCTCACCCATTCTCTCTCTCTCTCTCCCCCTCTCTCACCTGTTCTCTCTCTCTCCTTCCCTCTCACCCTCTCTCTCTCACCTGTTCTCTTTCTCTCGATCTTTCTCTCCTTCCCTCTCTCCCTCTCACCCTCTCTCTCTCCCTCTCACCTGTGCTGTCTCTCTCTCTCCCCCTCTCTCACCTGTTCTCTTTCTCTCGATCTCTCTCTCTCTCCTTCCCTCTCACCCTCTCTCTCTCCCTCTCTCACCCATTCCCTCTCTCTCCTTCCCTCTCTCTCTTTTTCTCTCTCACCCGTTCTCTCTCTCTCACCCACACTCTTCTTCTCTCTCTTTCTCTGTCTCTCTCCCTCTTTCTCACCCACTCTCTCTCTTTGTCTCTCTCTCTCTTTCTCTCACCCGCTCTCTCTTTCTGTCTCTCCCTTGTTCTCTCACCCGCTCTCTCTCTTTCTCACCCACTCTCTCTGTCTCTCTCCCTCTTTCTCTCACCCGCTCTCTCTCCTGAATTCTCTCACCCGCTCTCTCTTTCTCTCTCTCCCTCTTTCTCTCACTTGCTCTCTCTCTTTCTCTCTCTCTCCCCCTCTTTCTGTCAGCCACTCTCTCTCTCTCTCTCACTCACTCTTTCTCTCTCTCTTTCTCTCTCACACACACACACACACACACATACACACACACACATACACAGGCTCTTTCTTTTTAGTATCATGAAATCACAATGTGATATATTCAGCCTGAGGTGGAACTATCCACTATGCTGTTTGACACGGAGGAGCTGAATTCCTGCCGCACACTGCTATCTAAATAGCCTTTCAAGCTCCAGTGGCCATCACACACGCACACACACACACGCACACACACACACACACACATACACGCATACACACACACACATTCCCCCAACACACAATTTCTGCCTTATCCTACATTTATGAGACTCTAAACTACACTAGCGGGTCCACTAAAGACATCCAAGGAATGAAGCCATCAAGCAATCCGACGCATTAGAGAAGCCTCTCGGCTTTGTTATCGATACTTTATTATTATTATTATTTTTATTATTATTTTTTTTTAACCTCCGCTGCTTTATTTCTTTCCTCAACTTCTCCTCCAAAGTTAAACGGATTAATCTAATTTGCAGTTGGTGGCAGGAATGGGAAAATAAAATGCTGAAGATAACGTGGCGCAGGAAGAAACGAGACATGAGCCACTCGCTCAGGGTGACTGGAGGCGTGTGTGTGTGTGTGTGTGCGTGTGGCGGTGTGACTTGCTGAGCATAGGTTCACTTTGCTGCCGTAGCAAAGCTGTCACACTTTCAGCTTGTCTAATGGCAGCTGATTAGGAGAAACACACATGCCGAGCTTATTAACCACCCGGCTGACAGCAGCATTTTGCTACACTGGCAAACTGGCATTAGTGCTTATTATTAGTATTATTAGAGAGAGAGAGAGAGGGAGAGAGAGAGAGAGAGTGTGTAAGAGAGAGAGTGTGTGAGAGAGAGAGAGAGAGAGAGAGAGATACCTGGGACATTTCTGGCTTACCTTTTTTCCAGTAATGTTCAGACTTTGTGTCCTTTGTGTCATTCACACATGCAGCATTTAAAAGGAATTCTATTTTCCGGGATACACATCGGAATTCCCATCCCAAAGCACAGTTGTGCCAAAACATTTGCACACCCCTAAAAACCCCATGTCATTTCGTATTTCGTTCTGTCCCGAACAAGCTATTTCCCATAGCAGATGCTTACATATAGTCCATAAGACAAGATTATAGCCGAATATATAAAAAGTACCCCGTTCAAAAGTTTACACCCCCGCTATTAATGATATCGCGTTGCCTTCTTGAGCGTGAACGTTTGCACCTTTTCGTAATAGTCGTGCACGAGTCCCTCGGTCGTCCTCGGTGTGCAAAGATGGATCTCGACATCACGTAGCCGCTGTTGGAAAGGAAAAGGGCAGTTTAACTGCGTGCGCATGTGTGGAATGGGGTTCGAGAAACGCCGGGCGGAACGTTTTTTTGCGGCTTTTGGTTAAGAGAGGAAATGTACGTCGGACGCCATTTTAAGTGAAAGATAGACAAGGGAAAACGAAAAACGAGACAAAACCTAGTGTAGGTATGTACACGTGTGTGTTGATGAACAATGGTGAAAGATGATGCTATCGTTGTTGAGTAATAATGACCGCTAATGCCCGACGCTAGTCATGTTCAGGTGCATTCCTCTGCACAGTCTGCCTGAGGCATTTCAATCTGACACACACGCCCAGGTTTACTCGACTACACCGAAAGCTATCCTTAACCGTATTTGCATGGCTCTGACTCGATAAGAATGCGGTTTGATTTTATAGTCCCGAGATTACAGCGCTTACACTCTTGCGTTCGGTTTAATCGACTCACCTGCGAAGCCGTAATTCAAGCTCGGGTTGTCACATCGCTGCCACGGATAGTTTATTGGCGAGGCGTCAGGTTTTCGCACGCCTAAAGACATGGCTGCGAATGAAATATCTGTTGCTAGTGTTTGGGGCTGACAATGCTAAAGTCACTCAACATGCTTTAATTGAGCTATCAGCGCTCACTTTCCCACAGCATGTGTGGGCCTTCTCATGCAAATACATGAAAGCAAGAAACGCGAGCTTGAAATCATATCCACATGTTTACTGTACACTGATGAGCGCAGAGTTCAGTGGAACTGCCAAAGCCTCAGGCGGGCAGGGGAAATACACACATACACACCCACACACTGTACGGGCCACGGTGGGGCTCCAATGCCAAACCAGCAACTAGAAGGATGTCATTGATTTGAAGTACCAACTAACTGCAGCTGATTTAGTTGCTTTACTGCTTCAGTAGCACGTGTTACTGTCTATGTGGACTTTCAGGTGGGTTTCCTCCATGTTCTCGGGTTTCCTGCATCCTCCCAAAAATAGGCTCACTGTCCACTTGGAAGATGCAGTTCTCCAATTAGACAATTGCAGCACAATACATCAATTCATGCAGATCCATTTAATGTCAAATGTAAAAAGATATATATATATATATTTTAGTCAATACTTTGTGTTACCTCACTTTGCCAAGATAACAGCTCGGAGTCTTCTCCTATAACGCCTGATGAGGTTGGAGAATACATGGCGAGGGGTCTGAGACCGTTCCTCCTTACAGAATCTCTCCAGATCCTTCACATTTCGAGGTCCACGCTGGTGGACTCTCCTCTTCAGTTCACCCTACAGGTTTTCTATGGGTTTCGAGGCAGGGGACTGGGATGGCCAGGGCAGGACCTTGATTTTGTGGTCAGTAAACCATTTTTGTGTTGATTTTGATGTATGTTTTGGATCATTGCCCTGCTGGAAGATCCAACCACGGCCCATTTGAAGCTTTCTGGTAGAGGCAGCCAGGTTCTCATTTAATATCTGTTGATATTTGATAGAGTCCATGATGCCTTGTATCCTAACGAAATGTCCAGGTCCTCACATTTAGACGCCGTAGTTCCTACAACCGATACTTTCGTTTTTCTTTGTTTTGCTTCATTAGTCTCTTGAAATAGTTCGCACGAGGACAATGTTCGACAGTATGAGTAACCGTGCACCCGGGCCCTAGGTCTGCCTGTCATCTTTAATGTCCTCGCCTGCAGTAAATGTTCTCTCAATCTCTCATTACCGCGCACCGTATACCAGCATCGCTTCCCCGCCGTATTCGGCTTGTGACACCGTTGTCATAAGTCTTTGATCAAATGCTAAAAGTAGATTGCGGTGAGGTGATCGTGGCTGCTCATGCTCAGTGCGGAGTGGAAGGATGAAGCGCGGGCCGAGTCGAGTGTGTATCCAGAGTATGAGACTGTGATAGCTCTAATTGGAGACTAGCAGTATACGATAATAGCAGCGTAACATGGCCTCATTACCAGCTCCTGCAGTTTGATTAAAACATTTGGGGTTTTTTGAGAATGGTTCTGGCCTGAAGGTAGGTGTGTGTGTGTGTGTGTGTGTGTGTGTGTGTCAGCTACCCTGAACAGCTCATTACCGGTTGACTCCAGCTCCTCACTCGCCCCTCACTTTAATCAGCACTAAACCATTTTAACATGGTTTTTCCTCCAGCTGTTGTACCTGGACAGAGGCGTTTTCTCCTTTACTAGAGCTCAATTATCTAGAGGAACGGCTGATGTAAGCATGTCGTTCTGTCGCCATTTTATATCGAACATCAGAACAATAGAGAATAATGGAAGTACAGCTCGGGAACGAGGGACTTCTCTGCACTTAGTCGTTGCAGGATTTGTGAGGTTTTTTTTCGTTGTCTGAGCGCAACCGCCTTATCCACCACTCATCACAACTCATTGCTTAGCAGATGGATGAGCTGAAAGGACATCAGCTGTTTCATCCAGACCTCCGCTTCTTCTTCTTCTTTCTTTTTCTTTGGAACATCTGTAGAAGCTTTGGTAGGCTGCATCTTTTTTTCCACCTTAGTTTAAATACGAATTTTAATCATTCTTTTTCCTTTCTTCTTCTTCTTCATCATCATCATCATCATAATCATCATGTTCTTTCTCAACTTTAAAAAAAAATCTAATTCATCATCATCATCATCATGACCATGATCACTGTCATCATCTTCTTCTTCTACTTTTTCTTCGTCTTCTTCATCTTCATCTTTTTCATTTTATCATCATCATCATCATTGTCATGGCCATTAGCAGCCATCGTCTTCTTCTCCTTCTTGTTGTTCTTCTTCTTCATCTGTTTCATCTTATTCATCATCATCATCATGACCGTTGTCACTGTCATCATCATCATCTTCTTCATCTGTTTCATCTTATCGTCATCATTATCATCCTGACCATTATCAGCCACCATCATCTTCATTTATTTCATCTTATTCATCATCATCATCATCATGACCATTCTCACTTTCATCATCATCATCATCTTCTTCTTCATCTGCCTCTTCATCTTCATCATCTACATCTATTTCATCTTATTCATCATCATTATAGTCATGACCATTATCACTGTCATCATCATCATCATCATCATCATCATCAGCATGATCTTCTTCTTCTTCATCTGCATCTTTATCTTTTTCATCTTCATCATCATCAGCATGATCTTCTTCATCTACTTTTTCATCTTCATCATCATCAGCATGATCTTCATCTTTTTCTTCTTCTTTATCATCATCAGCATCATCTTCTTCTTCTTCAGCAGGATCTTCATCTTTTTCTTGTTCTTTATCTTTTTCTTGTTCTTTATCATCATCAGCATCTTCTTCTTATCTGCTTCTTCATCTTTTTCATCTTCATCATCTTCTTCTTCTTCATCTGCTTCCTTTTCATCTTCTTTTTCATCATCATCATGATCATCTTCTTCAACTGCTTCCTTTTCATCTTCTTTTTCATCATCATGATCATCTTCTTCATCTGCTTCTTTTTCATCTTATTCACCATCATCTCCATCGTCATAACCATCTTCCTTTTTCTGCTTTGTTATCTTCTTTTTCATCTTATTCTTCATCACATCATAATCATCTACTTTTTCATCTTCTCTGTCAGCTTATTCATCACCATCATCATCATCATCATCATCATCATCGTCTTCTTCTTTTTCTTCATCATCTGCTTCTTCTTCATCTTCTCCTTCCTTCTTCTCCCTCTTTATGGTTTTGCACTGCAGTTCAAATGACCAAAAGTAACCTGTAAATTCCCATGTTTATTGTCTTCTTCTTCTTCTTCTTTTTTTTTTTTTTGCAGTCTAAACTATCGACTCTAGTTGTTGTTTTTCTTCTGTTTCTTCTCCCGACCTTTTCTTTACAACGCCATCACGATATCGCTCATGTTCCTCGACATCTCTTCGCATCATACTTCGCCTTAATTGCACGTGAATCTTTAAGCAGGTCTAGTAAGCGGTTAATCGGGGCAGGAGCACGTCACGCCGCGACGCGTCGAGCGCCATTCTGGTTTAAATTGCAGGCAGATGACGCCGGTGTGAGGGGGGTCTCTACACTTTTATAAGACAGTTAGAGAGCGGATCCCAGACACGGCGCGGTGGATCCTGTGCGGTAAATGCCATTTATTCAGCCGGTTAGTCTGGGAAAACATATGGTGCCATTTGGAGCCGCAGACTGCAGCATGCTGTTCTTCTTTAATTAAAGAACTGCAGCCAGTGTGGGCCGCCGTTAACACTCTGTCAACCAGCGAGTACCACACTGACTGAGAGGTGACACACGTGCACAAAGACACGTGCACACACCCGTGTACACTCGGCAGGACATAAACACACAAAAACGCATACACTTACAAACATGTACTCTGTGATCGTTTCCCAGAAACATCGGTTAGTTGATTATAATCGGAGCCGCTATGCTATAATTTGAGTGTTTGTATACGTACAGTGTGTTCTCTCTGTTTCGCTTTCGGTCTCTGTTTAAGAGTGTGTGTGTGTGTGTGTGTGTGTGTGTGTGAGAGCATGTGATAGCAGGTGCAGTGCGTGTGTAAGTTGGCATGATGTACAGACTCTCAGCTGGGATGCAGGCCAAAGATATTTTGGCGTTTTGAAAAGTTATGATTAAGACATCCAGTCCCCATTCATAAATATTGGCACATTCAGATCTGTCCATCTCTCTTATGGTTTCTCTTCACTCAAAGCTTGTTTACTCGTGAATTCGTAGGCAGACGTCTGAGGCGGCAGGCAGGGAAATGCTGTAGAGCAAAGGTGCCTTGAAAATTCGTGAAACGAAACGCTTCTGCGTTAAAATAGAATACTGTAAAGAGCAGTAGTAAATGAAAACCGAGTCAGTATTTGGTGTGACGACACTTTTCTTTAAAAAAAAAAAAAAAATCTCAATTTTGAGATTGAATTTGGAGATGGAGAACCAGCAACTTTTTTGGGTTTTTTTTTTTTTCTGGAGACTTTGAGTGTCGCACTCGCTTCTTATTATTTTGCGGCAAATCCCAGCAGCGCTCATTGTGTTTTTTGGTCTGCTGCTTTCTTTATCGACATTGTTGCCAAACTTTTTTTTTTTTGGTAACATTTCATTTCGTGCTGGAAAACGAACGTTTGGGAATCGAAAATGTTTCCGTACTGACTCGATAATGTAGACGTCGTGAAATGAAAAAAACCTACAACAAAGTTTGCGCTTAAAAAAAGAAGTAGGGGGACGAAATCTTTTGCACAGAACTGTATAGGAAAAGTGACAATTTCCAATTGAATGGAGTAACTTACATTTTTAAATATAACAAAACACTTTACTATGAAATTGCTTTGGGGTAGTAGTTTGCTTTTTTGCCTCGCACCTATGGGGTTGGGGGTTCTCCCCGTGCTTTGGGGGTTTCCTCCGGGTACTCTGGTTTCCTCCCTCAGTTCAAAGACATGCGTTGTAGGCTGATTTTCCAAATTGTCATTAGTGTGTGACTGTTGTTTCTGATTGTGCCCTGCGATGGGTTGTCACCCCATCCGGGGTATCCCCCGCCCTGTGCCCCGCGTTCCTTGAGATAGGCTCCAGGCTCTCCATGCGACCCTGTCTAGTGCACTTCATAGCTTCTACAAAGCGAGTATAGAGAGTATATTATACTCTGTGTAGTAAAGATATCTACTAAGTAGGAAGCCATTTTGAATTTGGCCTCACTCCATTCATAGAGGCTTAAATAATTAATTAAATAAAAGATCCAAATTTTTTTTTTTTAATGGATCTGAAGTGACTGAAGAAATGTAAAAATTAAACGTAAAGAAAGAAATACGCACACAATGGATGAAAGTACGAACGTGAAACAAACCTGTAAGAAAAAAAGAAAAAGATACAATTCTATGTATTTGCTTAAAAATCCAGTATCTGGATTTCATATCTGATGAATTTTTTTTTTTTTAGAGCAACACATTGTACTCTTTATCCGTTTATTGTTACTTTTAACGCTGTGGAACGTCTGTGAAACACGTTATTTTAATGCTATGTCGCTTTGTTGGTCAGTTTAAAGTTGCTGCTTTAAAATTTGAATCTAAAGCGCTGACACTGGAGACTCCTTACAAACTTGTTCAAAAACATCAAACCCATATCAATGATTAGACACTCTTTTAAACTATTTACATGCTGCATCCATCATTCAAGTCCCTGTGTATGTTGTTACTATAGCAACAACACCGTGTTAGAAGAAGCGTATTAATCAATGTTATAGCCAACGTATCAACATGTTCTGACCAGTCAGAAACGAGCATTAAGAAGCGCTGGAGTAAATTAGGACTTGAAGGCAGTATAAACCTCATAAAACACCCGGTACACTTAGCTTCCTGCAGGCCGGGTTTGTTTATAACAGTTTTATAACACTGTTTATTACACGTTTATTAAGTGCCTTAATAGAGTAATACAGTAGGAGTCAGGACAGTAAACTTTCTCGGTTGGATTTTTCTGGACTGAATCACTTTTTTTTTTTTTTTTTTTAATATATATCACTGTAATTCCCAAGCACTGGTGGCCTTGACTTTTTGTTTCAGAAGTCTAAAGTGCTTGGCCCATCGTTTGGTTCAGTAGTTTTTCTCATCCTGGCACGAAACGTTTGACTCATAAAGTGTGTTATTAGGAAGGTGTGGAGGACTCATGCTGAGGAAAGCTGGATTGATTTAGTTGAAACGCAGGGCCAGAACAGGCTTTCTGTCAGGAACACATTCTCTATAGACAGAAATTCGGGCTCTAGATGATAGGGTCTGGTACAGAAGGATCTCCGAGAGATCATTTAGTAGGAAACTGGTTCAGGAAGTGACCAGGCAGTACAGTAACCAAGGAGACTTTTAAAAAGTAACCCGAAGTGGATTATTCCTCCAGTATGTTATTCCTCTTATTCAGCAGAAATTCAGCAGCTGAGTACTTTTATTTATTTATTTATTAAAGAACAACACATCATACTTTGTTTCAGTTTGTAGTGGAGATGGCAGAATAAAACTTTTTATTTTGACTTTTTCAAATAACCATACCGATAATGAAAACTTCTGATAAAGTATCAGCTGATCTCGATACCATCTGATTTATTACTTTTTTTTTTTTTACTTTAAACATTATTAAGATTTTAAAAAATAAACTATTTTTTTTTCAAAACTGCAGGATAAATACCTAGCTAAAAACGACAAACAAACAAACACTTTTTATTCTTTTAAATTCTTTCACTTACATGGCCAATATAGTAAATATAATCATAAATATAAAAATAATATTAACCCTTTACTGCATGGTATTATTTTTTATTTTAATTTATTTGTTTATTTATTTATTTATTTATTGAATAATACAAAACTTCTATTTTCCTATGCAACGGGAAAAATAGGGCTTTAACTTTGACATGACATAAAAAAAAAATCCCATGTCACATGACCAGGAAGTGCTGTTCGTACTTCCTTTTCTGCAGTCACATGGCATGGTGAAGTTAATCATCTGAGGGCTATCAAAATTGTACTGAAGACTTTTAAAATATTTTTAAATCAATAAATATCAGATTATACACGCAATAAAACCCAATCCTAGCATCTAATACAATAATGTCTCTTTTTATGTAGATATTTACAGTTCCAAAAAATAATGAAGTAAATAAATCGTCTTCAAATCCAATGTTGCGTTTGTTTTCAGGATCAGATTGAATTCATTGAATTTTTTTCCCCCTCTCTTTTCCCCCCGCTATCCGATCTACCGTTCTGTGCTGATACCAGACGGATACTGATCCTTGATGTTGGATCAGTGCTATCTCTAGTCTAATATTCAGAGACAAGCTCGTTCCTGTTAGCGCTGATTTTATAGCAGCTGTAAACAGTGCTTCCCACAAATTTCTCTTGAATAACGCAGAGAACTCCAAAAAAACGAACATTCGTCCATCCCGAAAACGTTCCTGTCTTGGAAAACTTAAACTTTCAGCTTGACCTCTTAACTGTTGCAAAGCACTGACACTGGAGACTCCTTCCATGAATGTTAAACAGACATCTCTTTCCGGAAACCTGTCCCTGTGGATTATTGTTTATAGAGGACACCATAGCGTATTTAAATGAGCGTGTGAATATAAACCTACGATCGTATTTATATTTTGCTGTCAGAGCTGCTGTTATAGACAACTAATCAACACCTGATCAGCTAGAATAGTGAATTCGTCACTGCTGTCCTATCTCGAGGAGAACTTTAAGAGTAGCTATTTTTTTTTTTAAAGCGCAACTAATATACGTGCTTTAAACAGCTTCCAGCGCTCAGATCTATATTATTTCTCTTTCCCATTAAGTGAATACAGACCTGCTCGTGATGAAACAAATATTATTTCTCTTTAGTCAGAGCATGACTCGAACATGATTCGATTATTTTAAGAGCTTTAAAGGTCTCTTTCTTCGCGGGAGACGTTTTTAGTCACGGCCGTCCAGCCGAGGTCTTAAACTCTGTGTACGATACGACGGACATTCGTTCCCTCTTAGTTTTTACCGCTTTCCGATGTTATGTTGGCTTTTCTGCCAGTTCTAATTGAACCCAGTTTAATGACAAGGATATGGTTTGTGCGATATTTTCTCTTCTTCCGAACAAATTCCTACGTGGAAAATGGGTGTTCTTTTTTGAATTTCTTTTCTTTTCCGAAAGCGCTTTTTTTCGATCCTGTACACAAAAGTCAGACATTTTCTTATTATCTCTTATTAAAGTCACCTCTAGGTCTGAGTATCTAATTTTGCTCTCTAACCTGCTTTCTTCAAATACCAATTTGACCTTCCCTTTTATTATCTTTTTTTTTTTCCCCTCCGCCTTATCCTCATTTCTGAAAAGAATAAAGGTATTAATCTTTTATGTTTTGGGGGAAAAAAAAAAAATCAAACGAGTGCTTTTTTTTTTTTTTTTTTTGCAGGACCTCCCACACGTCTCAGATAGGTCCGCTGGCATGGAGAGACATGAAATTGCTGAGTAAATCAATACTTCGCCGTAATGTTAAAGGATCTGCTTTCAAAGGGCAGCGCCGAAATTTGTCCGCCTGTACGCTTTTATTTTATTTTCTTTCTTTTTTTTTTTTTTTTTAAATCTCTTTCCCATTTCATTCCAATTTCGCTTGTTAACGTAGTTGCTGTTGTTTGTCTGTTATTTTAGCTTCTTTCCCAAGTAGCAATTTGAAATTTGGACAAAAATACAATTAAAGGCACATCTGGATCCAATGGGACTAATGCTAGCCAGATGGATGCCCGTATTGAAGCCCTACCTCACCCGTGGCAGGTCTGGGCCTCAGAAATGTAAATCCGTAAAGGGGAATTCTACCAACTTAATCTCTGCAGTGTGTAAACGTCATCATTTACTTAACTCGACTCCTGAAGGTATCATATGAGGACACAACAAATGTACATGGATGTCTTTTTAACATACCTGTGTCACATGCTCACCGTGGAGTCGGTCCATACCTATACTCCATAGTAACATTGCACACAAACATAAACACACTGGTACTTTGGGTGTAACGCAGTGCCGCTGTATCTGTCGTTATCTCTATATACACTATGAAAGAACAAGTTGTTATTTTGTCCTATTCCCTGATCCCGACCCCCCCACCCCCTTGCAAAGTCCCTCCCATGTGATGTGACATATCTCGATATGGAAGGTCAACTCAGTGGCCGTATAAAGGAAAGGCATGAGCAGACTCCACTTTCTAAGAAAGCTCAGGTCCTTTAATGTTTGCAGCAAGATGTTCGAGATCTTCTACCAGTCTGTGGTAGCCAGTGCAGTCTTCTGTGGTGGAAAAGAGGACACTCTTCGTTCTGGACAATAATCAGCATCCCTTCCATGACCTACTGGTTAAACAATGGAGCTCCTTTAATAGAAAACTAAGGGATGGAGTGGTATTATTTTGTTCGGATAAGCTCATTGGATCGTCTCCCACCATCCACCATCCGTATCCATTCGCTCTTTACTTCCATTCGTTTTCCTGTTTCCACACTGTTTGCAATGTTTACACCGTTGACAATGTTTGCACTGCGCTGCCTCTTTAATTCCACTCGTGTCTGCTTGTATCTACGATGTTTATACGCGCCGCACTACCACGTCGCACTCTTACACTTTGAAATTGTTGGCTTTCTTGACATATTTGGACAAGCAAACATTTGATCCTCTTGGAAGCGGTGCCTATTAGTGCAGTCGATACACTCTGACAAATGACATGAATGAATTGACATCTTGTAGTCATTTTCGCAATTTTTTAAATTAACAACAACAAAAGAAAACAACTGAAAAATTAAGTACACCCCTATATTTATCACAAGAGGACTAAAGAGGAGAGGGACCATCCGGCTTTTTATCAGCACTCGGTTGATAAGCCTGCGTCTCTGACGGTATGGGGTGCATTAGTGCCTATGGACTGGGCAGCGTGCACATCTGGAAAGGCACCATCAATGCTGAAATGTATATACAGGTTTTAGATCAACATATCCTTCCATCCAGATTCCATCCCATCTTTACTTCTGAAACACTCCGCATCCCTAAGATACTCTTTTTACACCCAGTCATCTTACTGACCTGTTCCCAATTAACCTCCAGCTGTTTCTTTTTACTAACACTTACTTTCCCAGCCTCTTTTGTCCCAACTTTTTTGAGACGTATTGCGGCCATCAAATTCCAAATGACCTTTATGTTCTCCTTAAAATGGTACAGTTTACCCATTTGATCTGTTCTCTATGTTCTATTGTGAATATCATATGGGGTTTTTTAACGAGATTTGCAAATCAAATCAAGCATTCTGTTTTAATTCACATTTATTTCAATTCTACACAGCGTCCCATCTTTTTTTGAAATCGGGGTTAATACTTCTAAAGCTTAACCTTCTCGATCTTTTTGAGCGTCCCTAGAACTCTAGCCCTCTCTCTTAACCTTTACCTAACCCGAGCTGCCCTGAAGACACCGAGACAGGTCAAGCATTTCGATTTGATCTGACGAATAAACCCAGTCGTCTGTGGTTTTACCGGATTTACTCAATCTGGCTCCTAACTCCAGGCGTCTCGAAGATTGCGGTGCGTCCTGACAAAGTGCCTGTATGGCCCGTTGAAAGAGAAAGATAGAAACAATTGGCCTTTTATCCGGGAGATAACAAGATAATTCCTACAATGTTAAACAGGTAGCCCTGAAGCCATGGTGCGCTATTAGTGACAAGCGTGTCATGGACTGGGAGGGGGTTTGAATAAGTACCTGCTCGGCTATCGTTTACTTTGTGAGAACCCCGCGAGACTGAAGACATCCAGTCGCCTTGCGTTACCTGCTGTCTGTCAAGTGATTGATCACGCTTGGAAAAACGGATGGTCCTGGACAACGTTGACGCACATATGCTCATTGAAATATGCTTCTCTCTCTGTCTCCATGTCTCCTACAAGTACAAACACCTCTTGACACCCTTTATTACCCAGAAACAAGCCCCGGAGGTTGAGGCCAAAAC
This sequence comes from Ameiurus melas, assembly GCA_012411365.1. NCBI lineage: Eukaryota > Metazoa > Chordata > Actinopteri > Siluriformes > Ictaluridae > Ameiurus > Ameiurus melas. Next base: position 4,630,724 of record CM022754.1, read on the forward strand.
ATTGCGAATATAGGAAAATTGAGCCGCTTTGAAGTGGAGTGTTTTTGATAACTACTTGGTATGCTTCCTGAAGGATAACCTGTAGGCTTGGCTTCCTCAAAACCCTAATCCCTTTGATTATGTGCCAGACCAGATAGCTTTCTTTCTCTCTTTTAGGCTCTTTCTTTTCTCTCCCCTCCTCTCTGAAGGCCTTGCCTGCTTACACCTCCTCATCTCCGCTTTGAAAGCACTTCTCTCTAAACTCTGTGTACATTCAGACCTAGTTAAGACAATCAAAACCCTCTTTAGAAGTTTTTTTTTTTCTTTCTTTTTCTGCTGATACCGAGCAGAGCACAGTAGACCTCCTCACAGAATCCCTCTCGTTCCTGTTCGGGGTCACGCTGGCCTTGTGCTCTCATTTACTCATTTACTCCTCGCTCCTTTTTGGGATGACTCATCACTTGGCCATGTGTGTGCGTGTGTGTGTGTGTGTGTTTGTGCGTTTCGTTGTGTTTACCTCTGCCTCGCATTTGCCAGCATCACCTTTGCCAGGCCGCAGTGAACCCTCCGGCTTACCCTAGCTCAACCAGAGGTCTCATTGGCACAGTAGGGTCATAGTGATGGTGCCAGAGGATCCAGGATAAGGCCTCCAGTTCGGTTCGATCTGGCCTGGAAGCTTCTCGAAAGAGCAGGGCACAGATCCGAGGCCCAGCTATAACCTCACACCAGACTTGCAGAAACAGCAAACAGCCATCGGGTTACTTAATCACCTCTAATAGCCATCGGCTTTGCTGCTTGAGCTGCTTGCCCCTGACAAACACACACACATGCAAAGACACACCAGTCAAAGTCTGCTAAAGCTGCCATGGTCCAGTTCGTTGCCAGAACAAACACCAAACTTCTGCACACACCATGGGCCAAGCACCAGACCCAAACTTTATGAAGTTGTTATTATTATTATTAGTAGTAGTAGTAGTAATAGTAGTAGTAATAGTATTAGTCCTAGCGATAGATGTACTTATAATACTGTTATTATAATATTAATAATATTATAATAACATTATGATGATGATTATTATTATAAGTAGTAGTAATAATAGTAGTATTAGCAGTAGCTGTTCATATAATACTGTTATATAATATAATTATCATTATTATTGTTAGTAGTAGTAGCAGTTGTAAAAGTATTAGTAGTAGTAATAGTAGTATTAATAGTAGTAGTAGTACAAATAGTACTGTTGTTATTGTTGTTGTTGTTATTATTATTATTATTATTATTAGTAGTAGTAGTATTCATAATACTAATAATAATAATGATAATAATAATATTAGTAGTAGCTGTACATATAATGCTGTTAATATATAATTTATTATTATTATTATTAGTAGTAGTAGTAGTATTCATAATACTAATAATGATAATAATATTAGTAGTACATATAATGTACATATAATGCTGTTAATATATAATTTATTATTATTATTATTATTAGTAGTAGTAGTAATATTCAGAATAATATTAGTAGTAGCTGCAAATTTAATACTGTTAATATATTATTATTAGTAGTAATAGTAGTAGTAGCAATAGTCATAATAATATTATTAGTAGTTGTACATATAATTCTGTTAATATACTATTATTAGTAGTAGTAGTAGTAATAGTAGTGGTCATAATAATAATATTAGTAGCTGTGCATGTAATACTGTTCATTTATTATTATTATCATTATTACTGATTAGTAAAATGTTTATTATTTCCTTATATATTTACTTACTTAATTATTTTATTTAGCTACATAGTTGTTTATGCCCATTTTACACCTCTCCTTTGCCGAACGCTTTCTCTTACTTGCTTGCTTCTGTTACTCAGGAGCTTTCACTTCACTTTTATATCCACAAAATTCCCCATAATCCCTCACCAGCCAGCTCTTAATTTGACCTGCTTGTATATAACCCTTGGTTTTCCAATCCTTACTGACAGCTTGTGCCAAAAATGGCTTTATTGAATTTTAACAATAAAGGAGGGAGGGAGGGGGGGTCTGCCAGATTCATTTCTATTTAATTGTTTTTATGGAATATGTCATAACAGAGATCAGTGAACTACCCTACGTCTGCTTTGGCCTTTAAAAAAGCCACAGATTTGAGAATGGGCTCACGTTTTTACATAATCACTCTCTGCTTCAGCTATTTGCCAGGTTGTGAGGAAAGAGTGATAAAAAAAAATGTATATATTTTTTTAATGAGAGAAAGTAAGAGAAAAAGAAAGTAGCGTTTGTGTCATTACTTTACATTTTTGCCCGTATCTTCCCATCGCATCAGATTTAGCGATAGAAATGTAAATCGATAGACCTTTTAGCTCATTATCTTTTGTTATTTCTTATGAATCCTACCCAAAGATGTTCTCCGTAGATGGCTTTTCCTTGTGTTTTTGCTTTAACCCAAAGCAGGGATATGGTGTCTCGAGTTACCGTGCCTTCATGCGCATTGAAAATAGTATAAGAGATCGCAGCTGGGCCTCAACCCCTGTGCAGTGTTTTGGCCGTCTCTTTACAACAGGCAGCAAAACAAAAGGCAGCTGAAGCGAGAAATCGTGCTCGATGCTTTCGGGGGACGGTATGAGACTATTAACGCTGCCTCGAATCTGCAAGCTTGTCTCCACGGAGGGTCAGCAAGTCCAGAATTCTTGTAACGTGTTGAAAAGAAAAAAGAGAAAAAAAAAAATGTCCGTGGCCTCGGGGAACGACCATCAACCTGTCATGTTGTTGAAAGTTTCAGCACGGTTAGTGAAGTCAACGTGTACAAGTGTGTGCGCACACATGCATTAGGCGTCATCAGTTACGTCATTTCACATCAGTTATCAGAATGGTTTTGTTTCGATTCGGAAACATATCTCGTCAGGAACAAGATTCGTGTATTGCTGGAAGATGCAGTAGTTCCACCTCTTGTTGTTTTTCGCAGAACACAACTTGCTTGTCATCGTTACTTGTCGGAATCTGGTCTAGTGACGGTATACACGAACCTTCGTATTGTATGTTGTACTTGGTATCGAGTGTGTGTAAATGATCACGGTATTGGAATACCAGTATCGGTATCGATGTATCCCTATCCGTATACACACACACACACACACACACACACACGTTTTTGTGTGTGTGTTGTTGACAGAAGGGCTTGGAGGTGTCTATAAGCATGTGTCATGGCCTTTAATGGTCTCTTATGCTAGAGTCCCACCCTGTGCTAGTCTAGCTTAGCACTAAAGCTAAAGCCTTGCCCCCAGCAGCCATGAGAGTGCAGCGCGCTCTGATAGCCATGACCGGATTTACGAAGGCCGCCCAAACCAGGCCGTGTGCTGTGATTGCTTTGAATCTTATTTATTTATTTATTTATTTTGAAGGCATCTTGCAAAGCTTGTTGATGGAAGCAACGCCGCAGAAGCTTTATGCGTCTGTGCGAGCGCGTGTCTCGCGGGTGTCCGGGAAAAGAGTCGAGCTAATTGCCGTGTACGCGAGAGGAGCAGACTAACCCGGAGCCATGCTAATATGGCTAAGTTGCTGTAATCTCTGCGACTTCTGATGAAACTTTCTTAACAGTGAGCAGACCTGTTCTGTAATGGTGAAGTGTTCGCCAGCAGTGACCCCGGTGATCCCTGTTAATCATCCAGACGAGTATTTTTATTTTGCCCGGTCATATTTCATCCGTGCGTGCGGATGCCTACGTTTTATTATGCGTGTGCGTTCCTGGGTCTCACCTCGTCTCACCTCGTCTTTCATAAAACAATCCCGAACATGAGCGGAAACAAATTGCAGTAGCATTGCTCGAGCGTTTTTCTGGGTTGAGTAAGCCAGAGATGAGATAAGACAGCTGGGCCTGACTCAATCCACCCTTCCCTCAAGGCCTGTCAGGAGGGAGTGGGGAGGAGGTGAGAGGAGGGGGGTCGGAGTCGGAGTTTAGCCACAAATCAAGATCTACGAGTGAAAGATTTAGTCTTTTTCATATCGCATTTATCTTCCTGCTTCACCCTACATTATGATGTGTGAATATGAAACACTGCCTCGGTTTTGTATGTGTCGGTTTTAGAACATACGAGAGAGGTGGTGGGGTTGGGGGAGGCGGGGGGGGGATGCAAGCAGGTTTTAGCAGGACTCAAACTTGATCGCTCCTTCCTGTGAAATGTAAATCCGTGCCAACCAAAGCGCTTTCGTTTAAAACATGCTCCTGGCTACGAGTGTAACACAATGCCGCTATCTGTATAGCGTTCTAAATACCTGTATCTGTATTCGGATTTACACCCCAAAAGTGGGCGTGGCCTGAACTGGAAAAGCGGTTTGCGTTTCTTTTCTTCTTGCTCTTTCTTTTTTCGTTTGTTTGTCTGTCGCTGGAAAACGCTGTGGAGAAAAAAAAAAGAAGAAAGAAAACAAACCCCAGAGGTTAAAATTGTCCTCAGTAAGAGAATTCTAGCTCTAACAGTTCCTCATCCTCAGCTACATCACTCGAGTTCTTAACCGGACTCAAACAGAGATATACACAGGACTGGTTTTGAAATTTTAGTTTCACCCCTACCTTGGTCCTAAATGTAGTTGTAAATTGTAAACAGGCAAATCAATTTGCATAATGTAAACCACCGCAACCCTGACCAGGCAGCTACTAAGGATGAGTGAACGCTGGAAATGCATCACTCGGGACAATCTAAACGAACATGGATCTTATATGGTGCCGTGGTGGCTTGATGGTTGAGGCTCTGGGTTACTGATCGGAAGGTCAGGGGTTCAAGCATCAGCATGCCAAGCTGCCACTGTTGGGAACGTTAACCCTCTCTGCTCCAGGAGTACCGTATCATGGCTGACCCTGCGCTCTGACCCCAGTGTCCTAACAAGCTGGGATGTGCGAGGAAAAAAATAAAATAAAAAAAAAGAATTTCACTTTGCCGTAATGTACACGTGAATAATAAAGACTCATTATGATTACTTGTTTGTCCAGCTGAAACCGAGAAACACACACACACACACACACACACACACACTGTTATAAATGGACGCACGTCTCGGGTTATTTTCAATTGCAGTGAACAATTTTTCACGGTTGTGTCACCCTTTTTTTTTTTCTTTCTTTCTTTTTTTTTTTTCTTATAAACGAATGAATCCATCGGTGGCTCACGGGTCTGGAGGTCTTTCTTTCTTTCTTTCTCTTTTTCTTTTTTTTTTTGTTTTGCTTAGGAAAAGCTTGCTCTTATAGCCGGACACGGGGTTAGGCATTAGACTCGGCTCTGGTTACCGAGCTGCCTTTTAATGAGCGACTGAATCAAAGAAAGAGAAAAAAAAATTGAAGATAACTGTGCCTACATGCAATGCAACATGCGGTTTAGCTGCTCACGCTCAGGCTCACGTCTCTCTCTCTCTCTCTCTCTCTCTCTCTCTCTATCTGTCTTCCAGAAGTGCATTTAATCTTCCATGAATGCACGGTTGTCATAGAGTTGAATCAGAAGTATAATATTAACAGAATCAAGGCCAGCCTCTTGACTTTGTGTGCCCCATATATATATATATATATATATAATTTTTTTCTCCACATATCATAAATTGGAAATATTACATTTAACTTCTTTTTGAAAATATTGCGCTGACACGTCACATGGCCTTTGGATCAACTATCGATGATTCGGATTTCCTTACTGCCAGGCGTAGAGTATCTACGGCCGTACTTCTTTTTGTTTTTTGTTTTTTGTTTTTTTCCCCTTCTTTTCCTAAATGAGACCTAGTGTCGTACAGCAGACTCCTCGTTTTTTTTTCTGTCTTTTTTCTCTCCACGTCTCAAAACCGTGCTCCGCTTTTCTGCTTAAGAAGCGTACAAGTCCGACGTAACGTACGCTGGTCTTCACCCTGGTCTTGAGGGTGCACTTACTTTCCAAAAATGAATTCTAGATATCAGTGTTGTCGATTTACTGTGTGCCATGTTTTTCTATCTTTTTTAAAATATATATATGTTTGTTTTATTGCGTATGTTGTTGTTTTTATTTTATTTTATATGTATTTATTTAGGTTGAGAATTTCGTTTAAAATGTATTTTATTTGATTTATTTTGATATATTATAGATTTCGTGCCATACCCTAAAAAAACAACAACAAAACAACAACTACTAATAACGAATGACAACAAAATTGATGATAATACCGGATGAAACAGATTAGCAGCTTATTCTTGATTCCATCAATCCTTTTTTTTATTATTATTTTTTTATTATTTAAAAAACATATTGTATTATTATTATTTAAAAAAATTTATGTTCCGTGGGAATTGATAGTAGTTTATGGCATGCTGTTGGGAGAGCTTAGGTCACAAAATTTCCCTGTGCGTTTCTTTTACATTTGGTGTACCGCAGAACCTGACAACACACACACACACACACACACACACACACACACACACACAGAGAGAGAGAGAAATACAGGACTGCTATCTCATGCAGCTCTCACCCTATCCCTTTCCTGATAACCGGAGTCCTGATTCTGCGCTTCTCTTTGTGTTCATAGTTGGAGGCTGAAATATGGCAGGTGTGTCTTTTCCCCTCTACAGGACGTGATTATAGAGCAGTTTATACATCCACTTCCTGTCGGGATGATTATCGGATGTGTTGAATCGGATTTGAAACGTTCGCCATCACAGGCTTTTTCTTGCAATATAAAAGACATGCTCTTGCTCCTCGGGGTTGGGGTTGGTGTTAGTGACGAACACACACACACACACACACACACACACACACACACTTCTCCAAGACGCTACGAAGTTGTCATATAGTGCTCATTATCTTCATGTTATTAGATCGTGCTTTATTGGCTGCCATAGCTGTCAGGAAAAAGTGCCCTTGGATCTCTGACAAACAGGATCTATCAGTCCTCATTACTGAAACACACACACACACACACACACACACACACGTCAGCTGGAAGGTTAGTTTATTGGCAAGTAGCATAAGAAAAAAGGGCTCAGCTTATTCTAATAGGAGGCTGTAATGACAGATCAACGTGGTACCATTCCACATCGTCTACATGCACACACTTGCGCGCGCACACACACACACACACACACACACACACACACAGGTGTATGGCCCAGCGCCGTGGGCAACAGGTCCAAGGCAGGGCGGAGGCTTAGCAGGCCACTGAGTTACAACCTGTGAGTCAGATAGAGATCAGCCCAACTCTGTTAAAGACGCTAATGAAATATGTTCTCATCCAGTTCCGCCAAGGGCGCCCGCCACACACACACACACACACACACACACACACACACACACACACACACACACACACACACACACACACTCTCTACCCTACTTTCCCATCATTCCAGGCCTGTTCTGGATCGCACCCTCTCTACGAGCCCTGCAGCTCCGACATGCTCAGGCCCACAATCTGGTCGTGGCGAATGACGGCGCGTTCCATGTTGCGCCGCATCGACATTAGCGCGGACTAATTTAACTCACCGCTGCGGTTTTTCTGGAAGCCGCCTCGCCCTCACATCTGTGTCAGGGCTGTTATTAAAAGATGAGATAAGGACGGTGAAGGGGTGGGGGGAAGGAGGACTGTTAGTTTAGCGTTAGGGAGGGTGACTGACTCACTCTCGCGCTCTTCTCTTTCTTCCATCTGGCATATCTCAGAGGCAATTTAGCGCTGGCTCCTTTTCATTATCGTGTCCCTGACGTTTATATAAAATCCACACCGGAGCACGCGCTGACGATGCGAAGACGATTCAGGGTTTAAATATTCACGTGGAAATCTACACCATTACCGCCAGATGTGTCTGTTTTTTTCTACCAAAAGAATTTATTAGGCAAACAAATACCGTGTCTCAGTCGCCGAGCGAGAGAGAGACCTATTAGTAATTAGTGATCGAGAGCCAACTTTATCGTTTTTTTTTAGAAGGTCATTGGTTTTAACGGTGAAAGCCGTAACCTTCTAAAAAATAAAAAATAAAAAGTTGGAAGGAAAGACATATCATCAGCCATATCATTAAAACCACTGACAGGTGAAGTGCATAACATTGATTATCTCATTACACTGGGATTTTATTTATTATGCTGCAAGTGAAAGGACAGCTCTTGAAGTTGACGTGTTGGAAGCAGGAAAAATGGGCAAGGGTACGCAACTGAGCGACTTTGACGAGGCCCAAATTGTGAAGGCTTGACGACTGGGTCAGAGCATCTCCAAAGCAGTGGGTCTTGTGGCGTGTTCTCAGCATGCAGTGGTTAGTACCTACCAAAAGTTGTCCAAAGAAGGACAACCGGTGAACCAGCGACAGGGTCATGGGCACCCAAGGCTCATTGATGCCTTTTATCTAGTATAAAATTGTTAAATAGTAACAAATAGTATAAAATTGTTCTTGTTTTTGGTCCTTACAAAGAGTTGCTTCTCATTGTCTCCCAACCAAACGGAGTTGAAACCATCCATCTGTCCATTTTCTATAGCACTTATCCTACATAGGGTCGCAGGGTGTCTGGAGCCTATCCTGCCCGAGGCAGGGACACCCTGGATGAGGGGCCAACCCATTACAGGGCACAATCGTACACACACTCACACAACCATTCACACACTACGGACAATTTGGAAATGCCGATCAGCCTGCATGTCTTTGGACTTGGGGAGGAAACCAGAGTACCCAGAGAAAACCTCCGGAACATGGAGAGAACATACGAACTCTACGCGAGAATCAGACCCCCGGAGCTGGAGGTACGAATCAACCATGCTAACCGCTAAGCCACCGTGCGCCCTGAGTTGAAACTGAAATTGCTTAATTGCTTCAAATATAGTGAAACGCTTCTGATGGCTTTTGCTCAACTATTGTGAAACACTCCATCGTTCTTAACATTTTTCTTAACAATTTGCCTGTGTTTTGTCCAAGAGAAATGATTCGGAGGAGCATGACGACGTGTGATGGAGTACTCGCGCTCGCTGTAGGTTTCGTTACTTTTATTGAAGACGTGGTTCACGTCTTGTCTTTTCTGCAGCGTCGTGATCAGGCTGAGGTTGATGTTAAGGCTCATGAGCACAAAAACACATCCATCTTCGCTTAGATTTATCTTCAGCTTTTGTTGTTTTAAACGATTTCCGTCGGTTTTACAGACATGACTGGGCAAACGAATGCAGCTAAAACAAACGCCTTCGTCGTACCCACAAACGGGAAACTCCAGCACTGAGCTAAAACAGCGTTAAGAAAAACATGGCCGTATGGTTGTTTAGTTCCAAATGTATACATATATACAGTATATAACAGCTTGGGTACGTGTGTGTGAGTGGATGTGGTGAACTCTGACGTGTATACCTCCATGGCAGCATTTCAGTAATAGCTTTTTCCCACCAAATATTGATACTGATGGGAGGTTTTCTTGTCAGAAAGCTTCACAGGGAGTTTGGTTGATACTTGAGGTGTGCATCGGGACTGAGATCTCGTGAGAAAGTGCGAGGTGGGAAATGAAATTCTCAGGAGAAACAAAGACCATGCGAATTAATGTATCTTAAAGCTACATGACACGCGCAACTACATGACATAATAAGTACATTTTGAGTTGAAACCGGTTATGAACTATGAAATGATGTAGCTGAGGTTGAGGAACTGTTCAAGCTCGAATTCTCTCTCTCTCACACACACACACACACACACACACACACACACACTGCCAGCATTTCTGCCTCGGTTTAAAAAACAACAACAATGTTTTCTATTGTTTCCAGGGACATACCTGTAGGATTTATAAACCTTCTTGCTTAGGCCACGCCCACTCTGAGTTTATTGCTGCGTTGGAGTTACCTCGGAAGCGGGAAGTCGGAGATCGGTACGGCGGCATTTTCGGCCGCGATGCATTCGAGCTACAAAGTGTGGAGGGGAAATAATAAAAAAAAAAAAACATGGATGCGTCCAAGTTTGTCTTTCGTTAGCAACAAGCTAGCCGGTTAACTGCGATGAGTGATGTACATTTCCCTCCTCAAATCAGCGAACCGTATAGTCCGACTTACAGCTTTAACAAGTGAATGTCTGTATGTTCATCGCTCTAGCGGTGAACTCTGAGGACTTGAACAGACCAAAGTCCCAGAGTCGGAATAACGAGTTGAGGAATAACGTTTCCTGGTCCGAGGTTGAGAATTCTGAATACAGGTGCGGATATTTGGAGCTTTAAACACACACAGATTCAGACAGATGTTCATAGTGTACGTCCATCCATTCATCTTTTACCGCTTACTCCTTCTTCAGGGCGGGGCCCCCCCCACCCCCACCCCCCGCCACCGGGCACGCCCCCCACGGGCCCCCCCCGCACCCACCGGCCCACACACAAAAAAAAAAAAACCCCCCCCCCCCCCCAATACCACCAACCCAACCACCACCCACCCCAATCAGACTACCATGCATGTTTTTAGACTGGGGGAGGAAACCGGAGTACCCGGAGGAAACCCCTGCAGCACGGGGAGAACATGCACACTCCGCACACACATGGCCCCTGGCGAGAATCGAACCCCTGGAGGTGTGAGACGAACGTGCTAGCCCTTAAGCCGTATCGTGTATATATATTTTTTAGACTTTTTTCAATTCTATTCCTATTTAATTGGAATTCTTTCTTATCTGATTTGAACTGCAGTAACGGGGGAATTTCCCCCAGTGTGGGATCAATAAGGTTTTTATCTTATCTTATCTTATCTTATCTTATCGTATAGTAACATTGAATGTGCGCACACACACACACACACACACACACTCATACACTGACACAAGCAGACACCCTACCTGCTCTCACACCTGGTGATTAATTGCATCCAGGCTTGATTGTGACATGCTCAGTGCAGCTCTTAATGGCCTGGGATAATTGTAGTGGATTGTGATTGCAGCTTCAGACTTCAGTAATACACTATGTCCAACATCAATCTTCATCCTCAAAGCCTGCAATTTAGTCTAAAGCTTCATTTATGACAGTATAGTAGTAACTCTCCGACCCTGATTTAGGCAATTAGGTGTGTGTGTGTATGTGTGTGAGATGTCAAATATAGACAGGTTAGGGCAAGATTGGAACATTATTACTGCGTAGTGCTGCAGGTTATGAAAAATAATTAGAGATGTCTGTGTAGGTGGGTTAGAACGTGTGTATTTTAGGGGGGAAAAAAAAAAATTATCCGAAATGTTTTGAAGTCACATATTACAGTCTCTAGACCCCCCACCCCCCACCCCTCTCAGGGTTCATGGTGTGCCCTTTCTTTTAATTCACCCTTCAAATGAAGACCATTACTCGTACGTTTTGTTTTTTTTCTGCAAGCTGTTATTAAGCAAAATAATAATAATAATAATAATAATAATAATAATAATAATACTGATAATAATAACAATAAAAGCCAGCCTTCTTCAACTAAGTAAGGCATTAAAAATGTAAAGAGAGGATTAATGAGAAAATAATGCGACCCAAATGATATTCAGCTTTCAGTCGCAGGTATTAAAGTGCGTAAGTGGAAGCCAGAAGCCTGCTCCATTTCACCACTGCGCTAAGTCTATTAGGTTAAAAGAATGCAGAAGAGAAATAAGCGGGTTATAGAACGTTTTTTAATTGCTTTGCTTTGTTTAGTTTTATTTGGTTTATTTTGTTCGGCTTTTCCACCATTAGCATCCCGAACCTTATTAAAAAATAAATAAAAATAGTGGAATCAAACAGAGCGCTCACAGGAAGTGCTTCCAGAACTTTCCTGGCACTTTGTCCGAAACCTCTGAAATAAAGACTGTAATTATTAAATAAGCAGGAAACTGAGAAAGAATAAGTAAGAAAGAAAGAAATGGATTAAGGAAAATGTATTAAGAAAAAAAAGAAAGAAAGAAAGAAAGAAAAGAAAGAAAGAAGGACAAGAAAAAAAGTGGAAAGAGTAAGTGACAGAGAAAAACAAACAAAAATGACAAGGAAAAAGAAAGAAAGAAGAAGGAATGCCAAGAGGAAACAGTAGGAAGGAAGGAATCATGGAAGAAAAGAAGGACAAGAAAAAAGTGGAAATAGAAAGCAACTAAGAAAACAAGACATGACAGAAGGAATAGGAAATAGAAAGAAAGAAAGAAAGAAAGGACAAGAGGAAATATGGAAGGACAAATGAAAGGAAAGACAGAAAGAATGAAGAAAAGAAAGGAAGGAAAGAAAGAAAGAAAGAAAGACAGGGAAGTGAGGACAAGAAGAAATGGAAAATTTAGCTACTGAAAGCAAGGGACAAGAAGGGTGGAAGGAAAGATGGAAGGAAGGAACGCTGGAAAGAAGGAAGGAAGGAAAGATGGAAAGAATGCCTTGCGAAGGAGTGGAAGAAATGGGGGGAAATGAAGAAAAGAAAGCAAAGGAGAAGAAAAAAGAAAGAAATAATAAAGGGGGGATGGAAAAGCAAGCAAGAAAGGAGGAGGACAAGAAAAAGTAGGAAAAGAAAGTGACTAAGAAAAACAAACAAAAATGACCAAAAGGAAAGAAAGAAGGACAAGAGGAAATATGGAAGGGAAGATGAAAGGAAGGACAAAAAGACTGGATGGAAGATCTGTCTCTACAGATACAGAACTTTCATTCAACAGATCATCCATCCATCCATCCATTCTACCGCTTACTCTTTTTCAGGGTCACAGGGAACCTGGAGACTATCCCAGGGAGCATCGGGCACAAGGTGGGGTACACCCTGGACAGGGTGCCAGTCCATCACAGGGCACAATCACATACACACTCACACACCCATTCATACACTACGGACACTTTAGACACACCAATCAGTTTCTTTCTACCATGCATGTGTTTGGACTGGGGGAGGAAACTCCGCACACACCGGGACACGGCAGGAATCGAACCCCCGACCCCGGAGGTGTGAGGCGAACATGCTAACCACAAAGTGCACCATGTATAGGCAGTGTATATGTTTGTGTATATAGGTAGTGTGTATGTGTGTGTATAAGCAGTGTGTGTGTGTGTGTGTGTGTGTGTGTAACAGTAGCATGCGTACACACATATGTGCATTAGACAAAAGTGAGCAGGTAAAAAATGAATGAAAGCAGAAATCTCAGCTTTGTCTCAGCGGCAGAACTAAACAAACAGGGCGCGTGTTTCAGGGGGAGAACATTAAGTGTAACGGCTCTGGATGTGCCGGCGCGGAGAGTGCTGTCAGCATGGCTAATAAACACTTCATTGAGTTTTAATGGTGCCAGCGCCTCACAGCAGCCTTCAAAAGCCTCCTTTATTTGGGTCATTTGCGTCTTTTCCTTGAGGAGCACCCCAGGGACGTGGGATCCGTCCACATCGGCGCGTCTCAAACCGAGGGGGAAATTAATAGGGCTATCTCTGGAAAATAAATAAGTGATGGGCATTACGCTGACAACAAGCCCTCCGAGCTTATTAAGAGACTGTTACAGAGAGAGAGAGAGAGAGAGAGGGTAAAAAAGGAGAAAAAAAAAATATATTTTTGAATCATATTAGTGTATTTCTTTCTTCTTCTTCTTCTTCTTCCTCTTCTTCTTCTTCTTCTTCTTCTTCTTCTTCTTCTTCTTCTTCTTTCCTTTAGCATTCTCTTCTTAGGCTGTCTGTTTCAGAGAGAATGATTGTAAACACGGTAATTACGGTTTGTGCGCGAGTTAATTATTGGGTATGCTTTCAGCCCCAGGGGGCGTTAGCGTGTATGTTTGTGCTGATAAAATGTTCTACTCATCAGCAGGCCTCCGATGGTGGTGCAGCCCCCTTTTTCCAGAGTGGACTGCAGGGAGCCAATCCCACGAGGCCTCTCAGCCCAAGGACCAATTAGTATTAAGCGGAATTAATCTAAACGCAACGCTGCCCTCGGAGCAGGTCTTCTCGAGGTGAAGAGGAATTAAGCGAGCTGGGAAATTGCTCGGGCTGTGCCGCCTTCTGCCAGAGATAGAAAGGAGACTCATTGAGTGCTCTGCAGCGAGTCGAACTTAAGCTCTTGATTGATACTAAATTGCCACAATGCTTGGGTTTACGAACTGTTTTGCTTTCAACTTTTTGTAAATTACAGCATGTAGGTGCATAAAAACCAATCTTCAGTGTGTGAAGAATAATTTATTTATTTTTTTTTTTTTTTAGGACAAATATTTCTGAAATACACCGACGTTCATTGCTGAAATACACTGACTATCGTAGCTAAAATACACTGACATTTGTAGCTAAAATTCACTGACTATCATAGGTAAACACACTGACATTTGTAGCTAAAATACACTGACTATTGTAGCTAAAATTCACTGACTATCATAGGTAAAACACACTGACATTTGTAGCTAAAATACACTGACATTTGTAGCTAAAATTCACTGACATTTGTAGCTAAAATTCACTGACTATCGTAGGTAAAACACACTGACATTTGTAGCTAAAATTCACTGACTATCGTAGTTTAAATTCACTGACATTTGTAGCTAAAATTCACTGAATATCGTAGCAAAAATTCACTGACATTTTTAGCTAAAATTCACTGACATTTGTAGCTAAAATTAACTGACTATCGTAGTTAAAATTCACTGACATTTGTAGCTAAAATTCACTGAATATCGTAGCTAAAATTTACTGAATATTGTAGCAAAAATTCACTGACATTTGTAGCTAAAATTCACTGACTAACGTAGCTAAGATTCACTGACATTTTGGCTAAAATTCACTGACTATCGTAGGTAAAACACGCTGACATTTGTAGCTAAAATTCACTGACTATCGTAGGTAAAATTTACTGAATATTGTAGCAAAAATTCACTGACATTTGTAGCTAAAATTCACTGACATTTGTAGCTAAAATTCACTGACTATCGTAGTTAAAATTCACTGACATTTGTAGCTAAAATTCACTGACAATCGTAGTTAAAATTCACTGACATTTGTAGCTAAAATTCACTGACTATCGTAGGTAAAACACACTGACATTTGTAGCTAAAATTCACTGACTATCGTAGGTAAAATTCACTGACATTTGTAGCTAAAATTCACTGAATATCGTAGCTAAAATTTACTGAATATTGTAGCAAAAATTCACTGACATTTGTAGCTAAAATTCACTGACTAACGTAGCTAAGATTCACTGACATTTGTAGCTAAAATTCACTGACTATCGTAGGTAAAATTTACTGAATATTGTAGCAAAAATTCACTGACATTTGTAGCTAAAATTCACTGACATTTGTAGCTAAAATTCACTGACTATCGTAGTTAAAATTCACTGACATTTGTAGCTAAAATTCACTGACTATCGTAGTTAAAATTCACTGACATTTGTAGCTAAAATTCACTGACAATCGTAGTTAAAATTCACTGACATTTGTAGCTAAAATTCACTGACTATCGTAGTTAAAATTCACTGACATTTGTAGCTAAAGTTCACTGACTATCGTAGTTAAAATTCACTGACATTTGTAGCTAAAATTCACTGACATTTGTAGCTAAAATTCACAGAAACCAAAGTGATCCAGATAAAATAATCTATAAACTTAAATGCTAAAACGTTTCTCGTTACTATAAAATTCAACTGCAGATTAACGTATTCAACTGCAGATTAAGTTTGTAGCTACTCTTTTTTCCCCAAACATCCAAACAGTAGAAGAACTCTTAGTGCATATCTGTAGAAATTACAAATAGAAGCTTTTGTTGTCGAATAAGTTGAGTCAGCTTTTTTGATTTTGTTAATTTATCTTCATTATGAAGTAGTAAACCCTAAGGGAATATCTGGCTTGCACTAAAAGTTGAGTCACTGCTTTGATTTAGTTCGAGGTGATTTATCAAGATGTAAACTCTGACTAATATTCTAGAGAAACGCCTAACAGATGCTAACCGGATAGCTTTGTGAAGATCACTAATGTTTTTTTTTGTGTTATTTTTCATTTATGTTGCAATTGAAATTCACAACAGCGCTAGTTTCAAAAGAATTATCCTCAACGTATGGTCTAGAAGAGGCTTGGTCTGGAACTTTGACTTACCGTCGAAGGTTAGATCATCTGGCTAGCCGATCATCTGGCACAACTGACCAATCATCTGGTGCAAACTGGCTGCAGATGCAAATGGAAAATGGTTTTGTATCATTTTGTAATTACATCTTTTAAAAAAAGAACCGTAAAAGTTTGTTTTTTCTCAAAGCTTGCGACCAGATCACATGAAAACGACAAAGATCGTTTTAAAAGTTAACACCCCCACTTGTATCTGAAAGTTAGAAGTTTGAATTCTTTTATTGTACGTATCAGTCAGATACACTCTTTGAAAAGGTTCATTTGTGTGCATTTTTGTTCTGGCCCTGCTGGTTCTTCCCTCAGGCAGGACTGTGGGTTTGCACTCCGTCTCCCTCTATTGATTTTGAGTTGAATGTGCCTCCATTAGGGTGCTGCAGGGTGTGTGCGTGCGTGTGTTTGTGTGAGTGTGTCTGCGCCCCCCCCTGGCGATAGTTCACCATCGATCAGCTCTGACTGGGAGAAGGAGTCAGACCGGGGTTAATATCACCCGGCCTCACACATGATTATGCTACATTAGCCTGCTAGCGGTCAAACCGAGCAAGAGTGGCGGGGGCGGGTGGTCATGCTAAGCTAATTAGCACTTGCTTATCATATTGGTGATGACAGGAATTCACTGCTGTTCATTGATCCCGCCCCACCCCCCCACCCCTTCATTTCGAGCACTTTTCTTGGGTTGCACGTTTGTTGCACTCGATAGTCTCTTGTTCTCAATAGAATTCGTACACGCTCGACTTCCAGGAAACGATTAGCACTAGCAGCGCCCTGATGCTGCGCTAATATGCTAAATAGGCCCACATAGATGCCTACTCAAGGAAAATTTAATACTACAAGCCTGGATCCAAATACCGCATTTGGGAGTTGATTCTTTAAAGCGCTAAAAGTGAGACGCTTGCGTTTTTTTTCTTCTTCTTTCTTTTTTTCTTTTTTTTTTTTTTTTTTTTTGCCTTTGAGCCATGTGTATGAACATCAATAGTGTTTGAAGCAGGTCAGAATCTGTTTAGAAAGAGCAACCCCCACGTGCGTGTGTGTACAATCTTCTAGAAGAATCCGGGCCTAGGGTTTTATAGAATATGACAGCTGTTGAGATGTGTTTGAAGATACTTCAGCAGGAGTGGCAGGTTTTGTGTGCGTGTGTGTGTGCGTGTGTGTGTGTGTGTGTGTGTAGTTAAAAGCGAGCCTTTTATGCTACTGAGACAGTAGTGTGACAGTGTTGCTCCACATCTGAAAGGCCGCTGGTTCTCTCTCTCTCACACACACACACACACACACACACACACACACACACACAATTAAAGAGTGGCAGAGTGTCGCAGAGTCACACGCCTTTGTCTCTTAGTCACTGTGGAACACTGATCTGCCTGTCACATCACGCATAATCCTGTAGCGCCTGTAACTCTCTTTCCGTGCTGTCTGTCAGTCATTCACTCTCCGCTGTACAACGTGCGCATGTGCACGTTATTTAAATAAAAAATCACGGGATGCAGAATGTACCGATTGCGAACAACAGGTAATGACTCACTTAATAGATTCGAAAATGTTTTCTTTTTTTATTTGTTTGTTTTTTTTGTTTTTTGGTGATCTTTGTAGTCGCTGTTAGCACGTGTGCAATCGCACCACCAGGGTTTGGGTTTCAAATCCCGCCTCCACTGTGTGTGTGCGGAGGTTTCCTCCGGGTACTCCGGTTTCCTCCTCCTATACAAAGACGTGCGTTGTAGGCTGACGGGCAGTTCCAAATTGTCCGTAGTGTGTGAATGGGTGCGATTGTGCCCTGTAAGTCCGTCCTCCCCACCACATCCCATTTAGGGTGTTTCTTCGCCTTGTTCCCCGAGTTCCCCGGGATTGGCTCCAGGCTCCCCACGACCCTGTCTCGGATAAGTATAATATTTGTAATATAAATAAATCTAATAATTTCAAGACAAAAATCTTAATCCAGTACACAATTTCACGATCATAGTACTTTTAGTCAGTTATATATGTGATTATCTATTCCCGATACTTTTATTATAGAGGAAAGGAATACATTAAAGTCTGATATCGAATTTTGTGCCGGTTTTACTAATAAAACGAGGTTCACAAAGGGTGAAAAATATATCATTCTGATAAATAATCCAAGCTTTTACTTCAGTATTGTAATCTGAAAAATATCTGCGTGGCTAAAACCAGGCTATTTTATCAGCGAGACAGAAAGGTGAATGGAAATATGTTTGTGGTTAAATATGGTTAAATTCTTATTTCTAATTTAATTTTAATTGTTTGTCATGTAATATTTTTTTCATTTTATTTGTCTATAATTTTTTATCTACATTATCTTCCCATTTATTTCACAAAGAGAACATATATGCTGTTTTTTATGTATTTCTTTGTTTATTTATTGATTGATTGATTGATTCATTGATTGTTCACTTGTTCACTAAAATCACGAAAATTACCTAGATTTTTAGATAGCTTTCTTTCCCTTTTTTTTTTTTTGTCATGGGCAGCCATATAAAGCATTTCACTACACGTCGTCCCGTGCATGCTTGTTTTGTGAGAAATAAAATCTGAATTAGATTAGATTAGATTAGATTAGCTGGATAGCAAGTTTCCAACTGCCACAACATCGTCTAATAATTTGCGTACTGGACCTGATAGGTCTACAACCAAAGAGATTAGTTTGTGCAACTCGTACACGATACTTTATACTTTTCTTTAACGGGAGAAGAGACAAAAATGAAGCAATAATCTGAAGCAGCCAAACAATTAGATATCTTTTTTATTGTTATTATTATTATTCAAAGTTTTTCAGTTACAGGGATCCGATATTTCAGAATCGTATCGTTAAACCGAATCGATATGATATAGTTTACGTATTCAGAAACTTAAAGACTGGCCTGATGTTTTTATCTTATTTGATTTCTGGTTTATATTTGCGCGCTGTCAGGAGAACGAATCTGTCAGCGATCTGTACATGAAAATGGAAAAAACAAAAAAGATGTAAAAAGAGTCATTGTCTTCTTTTTTTTTTTTTAACCCGCAAGTGCAAAAAGGTAACGTACAGCCTGCAGGATGATCAGGTGCAAACGAATGAGTCATGAAACGAGCCTGTTTAGACTTTCACACAGCTTCAGAGGGAAACGAGCACACCGGCAGTTTAACTACATGTTGCTGCGTTGTTACAAACGTATGCTGTGATTTACTGCCATCACTCATGAGCTCCGGCCTCCGGGCCCTAACGGGGTCATCAGGACACACCGAACAGGTTCGACAATAAAGATCTTCCCAAAAGTTACAAATGATATACACCGACTGTTATTGAAAGCCTTGTGATTTGTTCTTGTGAAATCTTCAGCTTTCCCGTCACGTACTTTCGTCCTCGCGCCTGGCCCCTTCGCATTCCTCACGGTAATTTACAGTATGACCGCCAGCACTTTTGCGCAATTCCGAGGCCCGAATAGAAGCTGATATTCCTGCGATGTTGAGGACTTTTGAAGCTAGCGCTTAATTAGAGTTCGAAATGAAGAAAGACTGGAATTCGAATTAGAAGGGACGAAGGAGCCGTGGTATTCTTAACCATTCCGCGATGGGTCACTGAACAGAGAAGGAGGAAAACGGAACGCGAGATGTTTTCTGCTAAATAATGAAGTCACATTTTAAGTAGAGCCGTTCCTAAGAATCCATGAACTGCTGACGTCTTCGGATTGCGCGTCTTCGTCAGTAATTCTGTGGAGCTGAGAAA
This sequence comes from Ameiurus melas, assembly GCA_012411365.1. Taxonomy (NCBI): domain Eukaryota; kingdom Metazoa; phylum Chordata; class Actinopteri; order Siluriformes; family Ictaluridae; genus Ameiurus; species Ameiurus melas. Next base: position 4,650,402 of record CM022754.1, read on the forward strand.
ACAAAGCGAGACTTGAAATGATCATTTCTAATAATTCAAATTTCCTAGTAATTTCCAAGGTAAACGGAGCGAGGAACATTAAGACCGACATGCCGTTAGATATCAAACTGTATGTACCAATGGAAGCCCGTTAGCTATGTGGTCTTAATAGAGCACTGTTCAGATCTCAATTCTGATTGGTCAAAAGGTGTCGAATCATTTTCTGTAACAGCAGCTCTGATTGCAGTTCAAGCTACAATTCAAACCACAGGTTTTTTATAATTTTTTTTTATTAATGCCGTTTCTATAGTAACAGCTTGTTCACATGGACGTGTATGTAAAACGCACCACGTAAAAACGTGTGTAACGTTTTCGATTCGATTTTATTTGTATAGCTCTTTTAACAATGGAGATGGTCTCAAAGGAGCTTTGCAGGAGCATATAAACACAGGATAAAGATTTAAAAAGTGTGAATTTATCCCCTATTGAGCGAGCCGGTGGTGACGGTGGCGAGGAAAAACTCCATAAGATGATTTGAGGAAGAAACCTTGAGAGGAACCAGACTCAGAAGGGAACCCGTCCTCATCTGGGTAACAACGGATAGTGTGAAAATGAAAAGAAAGTTCATTGTGGTTTTCATATGAAGTCTGTTTTGTTGAACTCGTCCACTGATCACTAACGGAACTGTTGACATGGTGAAGTTTTCTCTGAGAAGATGTGTGTTTGGGATTTTTGCAAGGAGTGACGCTGTAGCTTTAAATTTTCCGCCATGAAGTGTACGCTTTGGGGTGGGTTTTTTTTTTTTTTGGTAACGTGACGAGCTGCGTTTGTTTGTCTTCTTCAGGATTACCTTCAACAGCAAGACATAAAGCTTTATAGCTGCTATAGCTTAAGTGAGAACAGGAACTTGGCAGTTGTTTCCTGGACATTCCACGACATTAAACGTAGCTATGAACAGATAGAACGTATGACGCTAAGAAATCTGTGTTTGTGCTGCTGTGGTATCAGAGAAATAAAACACTTCAGAAGTTGCGGTTATTGGGAAATAATCGTGGTAACGCTAACTCCTTAACCAATTATTTAGCATTAGTTGGGACCTGCCTGAATAAATCATTACGATAAGCCAAGCGATTTTCTTCGTCACTAACATGAGTCAGCTAGTGAGTTAGCTAGCTAGTGTAGCTAGAAGTTTCCATGCTCTTCCTCTAATAACAAGCGGGATGCGCATTTTTTTACTTTCACGATGATAGAAAGATGTTTGGTCACATGATCCCCTGCTTGACACTTCTATTGGTCCTGTGAGTGACAGCATGGACAAATCTATCTCTCAGGGGCTAATTATGCGATGAAGCGGTGCCGTTTTTTTTTCTTCTTCTTCTTCTTCATCTTCTTCTTCTTCTTTTTTTTCCCCTTACTCTTCCATCACTCATCACAGCTTACGTGTCGCTGTTTGTTTCCCAAACTTATGAGTCCTTTTCAAATTGCTGTTGACACTGTGGAGAAGCAGCTAATGATGGTGTGTAATGGCTTCTGATGACAAACTCCATGCTTGAAGAACCATGTAATCTCCCCACAATTAATTAAAGTACGTCCTGGTGTCGTCCCCCCCCACACACACACAAACTTCTTGCGTGCTTTTCTCTCTAACCAGATGCCAGTAAATGACTGGAATAACATTGCTGTCAACTGTTTAGAAAAAAAAAAAAGAAGAAGAGCCCGGCCGTTAACAAAAGACAGAGGTGCGTGGAGGCCCAGATGCGCCGTTCTCGGTACGTTAGCGTCGCAATAGATGCGCTACGCAGCATCTGTAGCAAGGGAGCTTTAATTACCACAGTGAGCCCCAGCAGCACATCAGTCTGTTTACAAAAATACACTCTGTGTGGGTGTGTGTGTGTGTGTGTGTGTGTGTGTGTGTGTTCATTTCACCAGTAGAATCTTAGACGTACAGTATTTATGTGAACGTCAGAATTTCTGTTTATTTGGTACGTCCATCTTTTGCGTTAACTCCAGCTGGCACGGACGCCGGAAGTTTGTGTAAAACCTGACGTGAGATCAAATCCAGCAGAGTGACGTCTCAACACGTGCTTCACTGGAAAGGATGAGACTCGGACTCGGGCTTTTTAAAGGAGCAACATTGGTCAATATCACAAATACATTTCAATTTAAATAGTGACTTAGAACTAGCGTAGAATCCTGAGTATGCTGTATGTTGAAGTACTTTCGAATATTTCTTTTCTTTGTTTGACATTTTCTGAAATTCTGCAACCTTCGGATTATTTCCCATTTTAATTCCAGATCTTAAAATCCAGATTGTCATTGTGGGTTCAGACATTTCTACTCTACTCTACTGTACATTACTCCTCCAGACTCAGGAGCACTTTGCACAGCTGATGGATTTTTGTCCAGAATGTCCCTACACTTAATTTTCATATGTATATATTCTGTGGAACGCAATTTACATGAGAGATTACAGGTTCCATTTTTTTTGTAGCTGCTACATCTGGCTGAACTCATGTGGATAAATGTGCATCATTAGCACTGAAGGGAAATCTGTCATTACATTTGGAAAAAATAGATCCACAAAGCTGTTAATAAAGAGAGAATAAAAGCAGGCCTAAAATGAGACCTTGTGGGACACCATGTATCACTTTTAAGACTTAGTCTAAGTCTTAAGACGCGTAACGCGGCGGACAATTGAACACCGTTGTGACCAAACATAGCCGATGGAAAAGTTCTGTCAGTGTTAGAACTGACTCAAAGCTAGTAGATCTCAAAGCTACCAATCGGTGGACGTGCAAAACCCATGGGACAGCACCGAATATGGCGGCGATGGTGAAACATAAGCAAACCGTTCAAATGGAGGGAAAAATATCCTCGAGCTCTTTTTGAAGAACGTGTCTGGAATTGTGAAACTGATGACGTGACGTAGTCTTGTTTAATGCCAGCCTGCCCAGATAACGTTTAAACAAAATTTACTGCTTATATGTATATACACACTACTGGTCAAAAGTTTGTGGACACTTCTTTTTAGCATCTTCAAAGTAAACACGCTTTTCACCGAGAATTTCCAGAACTGTATCACCCGATTTCTTGAGGAATTTCCCCTGAGATGCTTTTTAAACAGTATTAAAGAAGTTCTCACCGACACCGGAGTCTTATCGGCGGCTTTTCGGAAATATTTCACTCCGAGTCGTCCGTTTAAATAAAGATTTTCTTTGTAAATAAAATGTTAGTTTTCTAAGGAAAGAAACGAATACGTCGGCGTGGTTATATTTTCGTCTATTTTCGTTCACACGTTTAATCGCACACCTTCGGATCAAAAGGTTTTTAAAGATCATGAGAAACATTTCAGTCGAGTTTTTTATAATTATTTAGATTTCCCATAGTTCCCAATTCCCATAGTTCCATTTGTGTTACTCCAGAGTTTTGATGACTTTGTTATTATTGTAATATATATATATATATATATATATATATATATATATATATATATATATATATATATATATATATATATATATATATATGTGTATATTATAAGTATGTTGATTTCTAAGAACCTTGATCTCTTCCTGTTGTTCAGCTGGCGTTTCTCTTTTTATTTTTCTTCCGCGCTGATATCGATCCAGAAGCCGGAGGGCAATTAAGCCTGTTTCGCAGATAATTCCTCCATCTTGGCTTATTTTTTATAAGTAAATGAGAAATTTTCCATGCTTTGTGTAAGTTTTGATAGGAGCTATCAGTCTGGAGTTGCCTTTGCCATTGATTTGATTGAGGGCATTATGCATTGTCTAATGAGTTTTACACTTGGCTGCGTGAAAAAGAATTACCGGAGAAATTTCTGACCCAGAAATCTTTGCTCCCACCTGCTCTTCACCAAACCCCCCCACACCCCCAGGCCAACCGACTCTCCGTGCTATCCCTTCTTCTTCCCGATCGCAATAAAACAAATAGACGCAGCAGATCAATGAGACAGATCGAGTTTATTTAGAAGCTTATTTGTTTTTTCCTCCTTTAAATTGATTTTTTTTTTCCCCCCACCGCAAATTTTCTCTTTAATTTCCATTTTCCCCGTAGCTGCGTAATAAACAGCGATGTCGTGAAAATGAAAATGAAAAGATATCGCCACATGCGGGGAACAGTTTAAAACGTTCAATTTTCCACGCACCTAATTGCCCCCTAATTAAAGGGCAAGGGCACCGCGCGATCGCTCTTTCCTTATTAACTTTTAATTGGTATATTGTCCTCGGTGAGACGGGTGTCTCCTACCTGTATGCGTTCGGAGATATCAGCATATAAAAGATGGGTTGAATATGTTGGGCAGAATATTGCCCTTCTTCTTCGCACCCGATCTGTCTTGCTTAGGGAGGCAATCTTAGGTGGAGTAGATATAAACTAATATTTGTGTATCACCTCGGCGAGACAATACGAAGACGGCGGTGATTTTTCATCTCTTTATGCATACAGCGGAAGCATGAAGGATTGCAGTTTAGGGCTTTTTTTTTTCCTTCTTCTTCTTCCTTTTGCAAGATTGGCGGCTAAAGCGGCGGTCGCCGTTGGCGCCCAGGGCCACTTCTGATGTCACGGCGAGCAGAGGAAGAGTGATGAGAGCATTATGCTCGCCTGTCACCCCGCTACGAGTTTCCTTCTGCCAGGCGTGCATCAACGCACGCACACACACACCCACACCACACACACACACACACACACACACACACACACACACACAAATTCATATGTGCAAGCCCAGATTAACACATACACTTACTCTCATTCACATGCTCCCACACACACACACACACACACACACACACACACACTTGGTGCTATGATTGACAACCGGGCCTGACATAATTCTCTCTGTCATCTCTCTCTCCGGCCTCTTTATTGCCCCTGCCGTGGTTGAGCCTTCGGAGCAAGAGAGAGATAAATCTGTTATTTATAGCCTCCCCTCCTTCCTCCCTCCTTTCCTACTTCCATCTCTCCCTCGCTCTCCGCTCCACTAACAGACCGTCTTATGGGGGTAATCTACCTGCGTTAGCCAGCTAGCCTATTCATCACCACGAGCAGGCCCACAGGGGTCACGCGGCTCGTCTCGCGCCAGGCATCGAGTCCGGGAAGCAAGCGGAGAGGCTGAGGAAGCGCGAGAGCGTGAGCTCCAGATCAAGCTGTGGACAAACACGAGGCAGCTCACAGCAATAAGGAAGCATTAGGCCTGGATTGACACGCATGCTCAGGGTCTACACTCCTGTGATTAGATCTCATATTAGCAGTTAGCGTTCGGCTAACACCTGAAACCCCTCCTGTGCACAGAGTAAGCTCTTAGACTTATTGAGTACACAGCAATTGAGTGTTCATGGCCTACACTGTGTGTGTGTGTGTGCATGTATGTGCATATGTGTGGAGAGAGAGAAAGAGAGAGAGAGAGAGAGAGAACTACACAGGACACTTTGGCACTAATGCTAATATAGACTATAAAAAAATAAAAGAATGGGCTTAGCATCAATTTCTCAAGTTTGTAAAGCTAGTTAATTTGTGTATGTGTGAGTGTGTGGAGAGAGAGAGAGAGAGAGAGAGAGAGAGAGAGAGAACACATTCATGCTCTACACTAACGCTGATATAAACTATAAAAGAATGGACATAGCATCACTTCCCCAAGTTTGTAGACACTCTAGTCTGTGTGTGTGTGTGTGTGTGTGTGCGCAGCCCAAAGTGCTGAAAGCCCACTCTCCACCAGTCAAACACAATTCTCCTCGCTGCCTGAGCGTTCTTGGAGGGAGACAGACGGCAAGAGAGAGAGAGAGAGAGAGAGAGAGAGATTTGTTCTCTCTCATTGAAGATGCTGGTGCTTTATTTTTCGTCTATTGCATCTCCTGTCAGCAAAGCTGTGTGTTTTTCACCTCTGAACGTTTCTGTTTACTCCCTATATTTCTGTATTATCACCCTTCGCTCCCCTCATCACCCCTTCCTCCACCCCCGTATATTCGGTAAGGGGGTATAAGGCGTATATATTTATACTCTCCAACAAGCTCCATCTTGGTGTTTTTGGGTTTCATCCACTAAGCAACTTCTCAGGCTGAATAAATCGGCGCGTGGCCGTTGCCGAGATGAGATCAGGCTTCTCATCTCCTGCTCTCCGTGCCCAGATTTATTGGGGCTCAATGGGTAACAAGCCGGTCATCACTCTCGGCTCTCCGGTAAACAGAGCAGCTCTATTTGATTCTTATTGCACCATGGTTCGAGCGATGAACCCCCGGGGGCCTTTCACTGCTGAAGAGGATGCCTACCTAACTGCCTGACTCATCAGGCCCTATTAGATAAAGAAAATCGCAGCGAAGCTTCAGGACTCGCAGGGTCCGACATGGACTTTCCACACACACCCTTACAGATTGAATCACCTTATCTTATACCTATATATCCACATATCAGTATATCTTTTCACGGAAATGGATAAATGAATGAATAAATGACCCTCTAATGGGCTCAGATTTATTTATGAATGCAATACAACTATTTAAATACTAGGCACATTACACACATATAGAGCATTATATGTATTCCATTGTTTTAATCAATTTTTCTTTTTTTTCTTTTTCAAATGTGTTTATTTATTGTATTTATTTCTTATTTAGAACTTATTTAAACCTACCACTTCCCATCTTATTACGACATTATTATAAATGAAATATTATAAATTCACATGATCATATTATTGAAATTCTTCAAATGTAAAAATTATTCAGCCTGTTTTTTTTTTTGTAGTTTTTTTATTTTACAGTGAGGGAAAAAAAGTATTTGATCCCCTGCTGATTTTGTACGTTTGCCCACTGATAATGAAATGATCAGTCTATAATTTTAATCGTGATTTATTTGAACAGTGAGAGACAGAATAACAACAAAAAAATCCAGAAAAACGCATGTCACAAATGTTATAAATTGATTTGCATTTTAATGAGGGAAATAAGTATTTGACCCCTCTGCAAAACATGACTTAGTACTTGGTGGCAAAACCCTTGTTGGCAATCACAGAGGTCAGACGTTTCTTGTAGTTGGCCACCAGGTTTACACACATCTCAGGAGGGATTTTGTCCCACTCCTCTTTGCAGATCTTTAGTCATTAAGGTTTCGAGGCTGACGTTTGTCAACTCGAACCTTCAGCTCCCTCCACAGATTTTCTATGGGATTAAGGTCTGGAGACTGGCGAGGCCGCTCCAGGACCTTAATGTGCTTCTTCTTGAGCCACTCCTTTGTTGGCTTGGCCGTGTGTTTTTGGGTCATTGTCATGCTGGAATACCCATCCACGACCCATTTTCAATGCCCTGGCTGAGGGAAGGAGGTTCTCACCCAAGATTTGACGGTACATGGCCCCGTCCATCGTCCCTTTGATGCGGTGAAGTTGTCCTGTCCCCTTAGCAGAAAAACACCCCCAAAGCATCATGTTTCCTCCATGTTTGACGGTGTGGATGGTGTTCTTGGGGTCATAGGCAGCATTCCTCCTCCTCCAAACACGGTGAATTGAGTTGATGCCAAAAAGCTCCATTTTGGTCTCATCTGACCACAACACTTTCACCCAGTTGTCCTCTGAATCATTCAGATGTTCATTGGCAAACTTCTGCAGGATTTCAGTCCTTCATGGCGTAGTGTGTTACCAATTGTTTTCTTGGTGACTATGGTCCCAGCTGCCTTGAGATCATTGACAAGATCCTCCCATGTAGTTCTGGGCTGATTCCTCACTGTTCTCATGATCATTGAACTCCACGATGTGAGATCTTGCATGGAGCCCCAGGACGAGGGAGATTGACAGTTCTTTTGTGTTTCTTCCGTTTGCGAATAATCGCACCAACTGTTGTCACCTTCTCACCAAGCTGCTTGGCAATGGTCTTGTAGCCCATTCCAGACTTGTGTAGGTCTACAATCTTGTCCCTGACCTCCTTGGAGAGCTCTTTGGTCTTGGCCACGGTGGAGAGTTTGGAATCTGATTGATTGATTGCTTCTGTGGACAGGTATCTTTTATACAGGTAAAAAGCTGAGATTAGGAGAACGCCCTTTAAGAGTGTGCTCCTAATCTCAGCTTGTTACCTGTATAAAAGACACCTGGGAGCCAAACATGGAGGTGGAAACATGATGCTTTGGGGGTGTTTTTCTGCTATAGGGACAGGACAACTTCACCGCATCAAAGGGACGATGGACGGGGCCATGTACTGTCAAATCTTGGGTGAGAACCTCCTTCCCTCATGAAAAGTAATTACTAAGTCATGTTTTGCAGAGGGGTCAAATACATATTTCCCTCATTAAAATGCAAATCAATTGATAACATTTTTGACATGCGTTTTTCTGGATTTTTTTGTTGTTATTTTGTCTCTCACTGTTCAAATAAACCTACCATTAAAATTATAGACTGATCATTTCTTTGTCAGCGGGCAAACGTACAAAATCAGCAAGGGATCAAATACTTCTTTCCCTCACTGTAGCTGAATATATATTTAAAAGCTACTGGGGTTAAATATCATGAAGAGTCCCAGATTTATATTTCCATTTACATTCATTTAGCAGACGCTTTTATCCAAAGCGACTTACAAATGAGGTGTGAGGAAGTCGAGATGTGATTATGGTGTTAATTTGCAATCTGTGCTAATTTGGAAGTCTGGAAATTAGTTGTTTTTCAGCCTCTATTATACAGCAGATAATACAGAAGCTGACTAAAAATAAACAATGTACAATAATAATGGTATTACTATAATAATAATAATAATTATTATTATTATTATTATTATTATTGTTATTATTATTATTATTATTATTATTAGTATTACTAGCATTAGTAATAATAGTTTTAGTAGTATTGATATTGGTGGATGTTGATAGTAGTAATAATGTAGTAGTAGTAGTATTGTTATTAGTGTTTGTTGATGATAATAATAATAATAATAATAATAAGAGGAACAAGAAGAAGAAGAATTTTGCGTGATTAACAAGTTTGGCGACCAAGAAGTTCCATGCAGTTTTATGTCATTTTATTTTGTTTTGTTTTGACACAAAACATTAGAAATGCTGTTTATTTGATAAACATTGTTTGCTTAAAATATATCATTTTAATTATAAAACTGAAGTAATAACTAATAATAATAATAGTAGTAGTAGTATTTTATTATTATTATTAATATTATTATTATTATTATTAATTTTATTATTACTGACTATAGCATGTGTCTGTCAATAATCTCCAGTCAGAAATGAAAATTAGGTCACTAGTTCTAAAGCTAAAGAGATCAAATCTAGGCCAGTATTAGCGTATCTATAACTGCACTAAGCTAAATGGGCCTGTCTTTCTTACAATGGTATAACTATTACTTATAATGTTATAAATATTACTTATAGTGTTAATTATTACTTATAATTTAAACGCAACTTATAATAACAAACCTTATTTTAACGCGTTATAAACATTGCCATAAACTTATTGTAAATAACTATAAAGCAGAATGTGTAACGATATGGTATAATGTGTATAATGCCTCATATATACGTTATAACATGTTATGAATTTATTATTTTAATTTACATACAGCCTTCATAGAAAGGGTTTTATTTTGAAGCCTTATATGTACAATCCATTCTTAGTGTCATTTAGTATTTTAAACCACACACACACACACACACGCACACACACACACACACACACACACACACACACACACACACCACACACACTTTCAGCTTTATGCATTGGCTTACAAAGCAGTTTATTCTCTTTGATGAGTCGTGATGGGATTTCGGAGGCAAGGTCTTGCAATGTATCTTTTTGAATGGCTCATTAGTGAGAAAGTGAAAGTAATGCTATTCTCTGTCTTTCTCCTCCTATCACACACACAGACACCGTATAGATCCGCTGGTAGTGAGCAGTATTAGCAGGCTAATCGATGGTCAGTGTAAAGACATGAGGACCGGCGTGTGTAATCACTGGTCGTACAAGATGTCTGCCGAAACGATCGGCCGGCGGTCTGGCCGCTGTAATTGGCCTGCGCTCGGAGTGTATGTCGCGCGCTAAATCCAGCAGGCGAGAAACACAAGCGGAAAAAGAAACCCGGAAAGCCGATATTACCGTGTTTTATTCCTTTTTATTTCAGCTGAGTAAAAAAAAAAAAAACAACGGAAAAAAAAAAAACTTCAATATTTATTCAGCGTTTCTCTGATATTTATTTAGCATTCTTGATCCGATCTGGTTTGTGATTAGATTCCGAGAAGGAAGATTCGGAACGACACGTTTCCATTCTTCAAACAATTCCTACAGTGAAAGATCGGATCGATACTCCGAGACGTGTTTATGTGTGTGTGTGTGTGTGTGTGTGTGTGAGTGCATCTTTCCTGTTCTGAGGGCACATGCCGGAAGTGTGGTTGAGCATGTGAGTGTGTTATCCATTATTTATGACGGGTGATGACAGAGCGCGACTGGCAGCAGCTGCGCGGGTATTGATTGATCCGGAGATTTCCGTGCCTGCCTGTAGTGATGCTGCTCTGTCTGAGTGTCTGAGTGTGTGTGTTTGGGTGTGTGCACGACGGAGTTTACCACAGACATATGGCCTTGAAGGAATACTCCAGTGCATTTCAATCTAATCTCAATCGATCGCATCTGTAGAATGCGACCGGTTGGCAGCCAAATGTA